>JAQPPZ010002023.1:0-1200000 GCA_028583015.1 Wollemia nobilis
CAAATGACTAGGCCAAGACCAATCCCAGCGACAACGTGTTGTACGTAGGAGAAAGTTGCATAAAGTGAGGTTAAGTTGGATTTTTATTCCAACGATAGATTGTGGAGTGGTCACGTTTCCCAAGAATTGACTAGCTACAGGGATCACATTCTCAAGGGGAGCATTTATATATTTAAGTATCTTGTTGCTCATATTTGTAATTTTTTGCTAACTGTCATAACGTGTGCCTGAGAATGTTGTGCATGGACTCAGGGGGAGTCTGTAGCAGCCCTTTGGTATTATTGTTAAAGGGGGAGAAGAATTACAGGAAATTGCACATGTGTTGCCAACAATTCCAAAGGGGGAGATTGTTGAGCAAGGTGCAGCAACAATATTGTCATTGTTGTCAACATAGTTAGATAGATCTGGTGTTTTAGTGGATAGAAAGTTCAAAAGCTATTCAGATGCAAAAGACAGGAGTTCAAAGGTTATTCATAGTATGGACAGTGAGTTTCCAAGAAGACCATAGTGGCCCATTTGCATTATTGTCAACATAGTCAAATGCTAGTGTTTCAGTGGACAGGAAGTTCAAAAGCTATTCAGATGCAGAAGACAGGAGTTCAAAGGTTATTCAGAGTATGGACAGTGCGTTCTTTACATCTGGTGAAATCTACTATTTTTCCTTAGATAAGATACAAAAGTGCTTGGACAAAACCTTGCTATGTGCCCATGACCATTACATTGAAAACATTGTACATAGTGTTTACTCAGAAACGCAGATGTATTTCTACCATCATAACTCTTTGATTTATTATTCAATCCACAATAAGTTGCCTTGTGACCATACTGGTTGCATCTAAAGCAATAGCCATTAAAAGTATTATTATGAATAGAGTGAGAGTGATAGAACCTCTTTTGTTGTGGCTGCTTTACTGTAGATCTCCTTTGATATTTTCTTTCTTTTGAAGATTCAGCTTCAAAATTTTCTTGCTTCGATCCTTGAACAGTGAACTTCTTCTTTTCTACAAAGTTCGAAGATGAAGGTTGTTCAGCTTCATATCCAACACCACGCTTATCCGTGGAGCTTCTTTGTTGGTTTATCATTTTATCTATCAACTCTATTCTCTTCTCGAATTTGAGATTTGTATTGGCCTCTTCTAGTTGTTTCTTCAATAAAACAGTCTCTTCTTATTTTTTTGTAGCAACCAATCTCTTTCTCATTGATCTGTGACCTGAGAGTTTCTTCAATATTTTTGAATTTTTCTACCTGTACTTTCAACCTGGTTATTATTTCATTTGCATCATCAAGATTTCTTGAGATTTCCTTATTCCTTTTTATTTCTATCTTCAATTCATCCAGAGCTGCAATTAGTTCCTCTTTCAAATTTATTTCTGCATTAATTTATTCTTCATCACATTTCTGTTCTTTTTCTGTTTCTTTTTTAGACTCATCCTCTAGGACTTCATTAGCTTTCAGCATATATGCCTCTATGTTCTCATCGTTATTCAACTTTAAAGCTTCGACCTGAGCTTGATGTGTTTGTAACTTGACCTCCTTGATATCATCGTCTCCTTCATGAATAATCCTCAGTTTGTCCCATATTTCTTTTGTCGTTTTACAACTCTTGATCTTTACCAGTTCACTGTCTACTAATCCGCACTTGATAGCATTCTTTGCTTTTGAGTCATTTTCAAACAGATTCTTACCGACAACATTGGTTGGAGGAGTGATAGGAATTGTGTATTCATTGTTTACTGAATCCCAGATGTAGTATCCCAAAGCACAAAGACATGCCTGCATCCTGATTCTCTAGATCGCATAATTAGTTTTGTCAAACAAAGGTGCTTTGTTTGATGAGAAGTCTTCAACCTCATCTGGTTCAATTTTCTCTTCTATAGGAACTGAAACTAACTAAGATGCCCTTTTGGAGGAAGATCTATTCTTCTTACCCATTGCGTACTAATCCAAGATCAACCCTAGCTGATTTAGCCTGATAAGGGAACTTGGATTTGATACCAATTGTTAGTCTTATAATGGCACTGAGAAGGGGGGTGAATCAGTGTGGTACTTTAATCATGAATTTATAGCTCTTTCGCTAACCTCTACGATTGGAACCCGCATTGCGGAGTTTATTTTGCATAACATCATATGTCATTTTGGTATTCCATCCAAGATCCTTCTGGATAATGGGACGTCATTCAAGAATAAATATGTGCATGATTTGACAACAAAGTACAAGATTCAGCATAGTTTTTCAACACCCTATTATCCTCAGGCAAATGGGCAAGCAGAGGTGTCATAAAAAATGCTAGTTGCCATCCTCAAAAAGACAGTCATAGATAGTCATAAGGATTGGCACATTCAGATCCCACTTGTCCTATGGGCTTACCGCACTAGCATTCAGATGTCCACTAGGGAAACTCCATTTTTGCTGGTGTATGGCTCCGAGGCAGTCATGCCTCTCAAGTTGGAAATCCCTTCCTTGCGCATTTCAATGCAAGAGTTCATCGATGATGACACTGTGCGGCAGGCTCGATTAGACCAACTGACGTTACTCGATGAACGATGTGTCAATGCTCTCGAGCATTTTTGTATCTATCAAGAGTGACTTAATAAAGCATACAACATGAAGGTCCACCTAAGGGACTTTTAGGTTGGTGACTTGGTCTTAAAAGAGAACCAACAAAATTCTAATTTGCCGTCCCATCTACAATACAAGTTCACGGCAAACTGGTTAGGTCCTTATGTGATTGATAGTAGAATAGGACCTAGAACATACCGACTCGCCTCTCTTGAAGTAATCAAGGAATTAGAACCCTTGAAAATTAGTCATTTGAGGGCATTCCACATCTAAAGAGCCATAGTCCAACCAAAAGCTCCAAGGATTCTCGCAATCGCTTGGTCAAACCCCAAACGCTCCAAGAAATTTTGTAATCTCTTGGTCAACCCAAAAATGCTCCAAAGGTATCCATAAACCCTTTGGTCAAAGCCAAAAGCTCCAAGGATTCCCGCAATCGCTTGGTCAACCCCCAAAATGCTCCAAAGGTATCCATAAACCCTTTGGTCAAACACCAAAAGCTCCAAGGGTTACCATAACCGCTTGGTCAAAACAAATATTCAAAACAAACAAAAAAAATAAAATCATCAAAAATAACGAAAAGAATTGCATTTCAATTCCATGCATACTCGTAAAAATCAAAATACAAAAATATAGGTTGCATTAGGCATCACATCCATACATTGCATATTTTCTAGGTCATACAAGTCAAGAGCACCATAGACTATCATTACTTGGCAATTCCATAATTTTCCACATCAAATCCATTTTATAAATGCATACATCCAGAATAACACCATCATCATTTTAGCATAGTCAGTTGTCTCCTAATGTATATAGGGTTTTCGTCATTCAGTTGTCTTTAAATTGCTAGACAAAAAACTGTACAAATTTAAACAAATTTTACTAGAGAAAGTTTTACTTGGATCACGCCTCGTTATGTAACATCCTTACACAAGTTAAAACACATAAAATAATTCCTAAGTTGTGTGAACGCAAGAGAAACCTACAAAGTAGTCTAGGCGACCATCGATGAAAGATTAGCCTGTTCATCCCCCTATGCGAATGGTTCAAGAGTGCTGAGAATTGACAAAAGGACGAGCTCTTCCCCATCAATTCCCCCTAATAAACAATGGTTTTCACCACTATCAAAAATCCCAATCACCATTGGTCCCCAAAGTTGTAAGGATTCGTACTACACGTCCCTGCCAAGGATGGGTAGTCATCCCCAAGGCCTCAAAGGATCAATGCCATTCAAAAGAAAAATTCCCACAAGCCATTATCACGACCATCTCCAATCACCTTTGGTCTCAAAGTTGTAAGGATTCATACTACACATCCCTGAATAGGATGGGTAGTCATCCCCAAGGCCTAAAAGATCAATGCCCTTACTTCATAATCTCCATCATCCCCTTTGGTTCCCCAAGTCATAAGGATTCATACTACACATCCCTGAACAGGATGGGTAGTCATCCCCAAGGCCAAAAGGATCAATGTCATTCACAAGTCACAAACCTACAAGCTCGACCTTACAAAGATCACAAGCTAAAACACATAATAGTGGTTATCACCACTATTCAAAATCCTTGCTCAAAAAGAAAAACAAGAAGAAAAATAAACAGTGATTTTCATCACTATGTATACGAGCAAGTATCCTAAACCGTTGAGCAAATAAAAAGCCTAAACTTGAATCCCTGGAATTCTCAGCATTCGATAACCATTTAGGTGATCCTCATTATAGGTTTGGTGGAAAGCCTACCTGGCAATGGCGGTATCCTAAATGCATGACGATATGTCTATCACATTAGCTTTGCATGTGAGCAGACCAATGTTTGCATGTGGATGAGCTAGCTTATGGTACCTTAAATTGTCCCATGGAGTAATCTTACTAAATACAACAACGGAGTTAGTGGAGTTAATTAGGTGATCCTCAGTACAGGTTTGGTTGATAGCCTATCTGGCATTGGCAGTATCCTGACAAATACCACATAAACGAACTCAATTGCACACACAGATATGTGAAACAACTTGGTTAAACTCAAGTCAGATTTATACCTTGTTCAAAAAGTCTTACGAGATAAATGTACAGTTTTGGCTAGTTAGTTAAAATATCTGAATCTCAAAAAAGCTTAACAACATTTTAAAAACAACTAGAACATTTCATTACATACATCACCATCAAAAAATATGCAAAATACAAAAACAAAGTTACCACATGCAAAGTCTTTCCACAACGTCGTCACATCCATACAGAAATCCAGTAAATCTTGTACAGTCTATGGTGCCATCGACAAGTTATCAACAACTCATTTCATTCATTCCATATGCATACATCATATAATTAGAAACATCGCATTCATAATAGCATATGCATACATCAATGTAAATACATGTGCATAAAAACAAACCATGAAAAGTGCATAAACACCAAAAAAGAGTCATCTATATATATATCATCAAAAATACCCATAGGCTATAATGAACCGGTCCTCTGACATCGCAACAAAGCCAAAAACTCAAAAACCCCCAAGCTTAGGGTGTTGGCCACCATCATCGTGCAATATTGGTGCGATGGGAACTACCCCTCATGGTGTGGGTCCTATGGGACCCCTCAGGGCGGCTGCTATTAGCCCCGACATCACGCCTACTAGCACCTCCCTCCTCCAGTCACCTACGTCAAGAGGATGCTGACTGCTCAGTATCGTTCCCTCTCGAGCGACGTGATGATCCACCATCGCTAAATGCAGGTACCCACCCATCGAGGTGACTAACCTTTGCCTCCAACTCTAACCAATACTACACCGAGTCCATCTCTCACTGACGATACATAGCCAAAGTATCGTTGCACTCTGCTAGCTACGTTCATAGGAGATCCCTCTCCCATAGTGCATCCCCGAGCTCCTCATACCACCTCTGGAGTAACCCCACAAAACGTGCATTCTTAGCATGCAATCCTACCTCCGTGTCCTCTGAGACTGCTTGAGTCATCGACATCTCTAAAAAGGCAGGCTGCTCTGGCTCCCACTACTCCGGGACGTCCTGCATCTTTGGTTGATCTGGCATCCCAAACTGCCATCCAACATCCTCAACCTCCACCATGTCTGCATCATCCAGTGGAACCCCCCAGCCCTCTCCTAGTGCCTCTACACCCTCATCCCCTACTGCAACTGCCTCTACATCCCCTAGAGGCCCCTCGCCTCACCATCATCGCAAATTCCACCACTACTCATACTCAGTCATCACCCCGACGTTGTCCACATTCAAGATGTCAATCATTGTATCTGTATCCTCACCAAGCGACACCATGACTGGCCTAGCTAGAGTCCTCTTGTCTCCCCGATGTCAATAGACCATGGGCTCACCAGGCAACCCTTGGTGCACCTCGAAATGTCATGTAACCCAACCATATGGGAAAAAATCCTGCTCAGTCCTGTGATTCCCAATCAGCCATCGCCCCCTCTGTACACACCGAAACCACTCTCCAGCCTTAGGCTAGGCTGAACAGTCCCAGTAGGAGCACCAAAACACCTCCCCTAGAGCAAGCTAAGCGAAGGCATCGGCATAGTGCCCTACGACACCTACCCATCGATGACTCTGTTCCTGCTCCTCTAACTGTCACCACAGTGCCCCCTAACCAATCTCTTGATCTACCATATCTACCTGAGTCATCTAGGGCAGCCCCATCGGTCTCTCAACTGCTATGTGCTGCCAAGCCTAGCATTGTAACAAGTAGCTGCAACTAATCCCCTTATGCCTTCGATAGTGGACCTCGTACAACTCATCATAGATCTGTGCCAACAGATCCTGTCCCCATATCATGATCATAGGTGCATCCGTAAGACACTCCACTAACCTGAACACCACCTCCAGCAGGTTTTAAGGGAACATTGCACTCGAAGAGTCAGGTAGCAACATGTTGGAAATGAGGCCCATAAGCAATGCGTGCCTCACTCCTAACACACCCCTCTCTAGCCACCATCAAACCAATATGCCACTAATCTAGCAGTCGCCCTCTGCCCTCTCAACTGGGCTATCCACCCCCATCTCCTCTCCATGTCCAAAGCAACATGTCAAAACTGTTGTCCTCTGATCCTACAATGTCGTCCTGATCGACAGTCCGTCTATCAAAATCCGGAGAATCCGATAGACATCCTCCAAATTAACTGTCATCTCCCTTGTTGGGATATGGAAGGTATTAGTCCAAGGATCCCACAAGTTGATCAGGGCCATCAGATAGGCCTGATCCTTGACCACCGGCTCCAATCGAGTCACCTGCTTGAGCTCAAGGGCATTAAGCCACTCCCAGTCAGTCAAAGTTAGTACCTCCCATGCTTCAGTAAAAACCATGGGCACACGGTACCGGCTCTTCACAACCTATAAAAGAAAACAAAACAAAAAACCTTAAAATCCAAGAAAAATTGTACAGCTAAAAATAGACATATAACGAGAGATAAAATGCACAAAAATACCAAAACATTCACAAAAAACTAATTTGTCAGTTCTAGGGTTTTTAACTCTAACTGATAAATTAAAAACAAACATAAAAATTAGAAAAACTAATTTGTCAGTTCTAGGGTTTTAACTCTAACTGATAAATTAAAAACAAAATAACAAACATTCCAAAAAAATAATTTGTCAGTCCTAGGGTTTTAACTCTAACTGATAAATTCAAAAAAACAAACAAAAACATTCCAAATTTTTTTTGTCAGTTCTAGGGTTTTTAACTCTAACTGATAAATTCAAAACAAACAAAAAAATTCAAAAAAATAATTTCTCAGACCTAGGGTTTTTAACTCTAAACTGGTAAATTAAAAACACAAAAACAAACACAATCTACAAATAACTAGGGTTGAGCTACATTTTTACAGCTCAATTTACCCTACATTTCTAACCTACATTTTGATCTTTGTTCAATTCAGGTTAAGTGAAGTTTTTAAGTTATAAACTAAGTTTTTTAGCTCAGTTTTAAACTAACTTTTGATATTTGTTTAACTAGGGTTATACTAAGTTTTCAACTAAGTGTTAATTTTGATAGACTAGGGTTTCATTTTTAAATTTGAAAAACCAAACACAAAAAGACAAAAAACAAGCAAATTGAGGTTTTAAAAACTGTAACATTATAACGCAAACAAAATAAAGCAAAAGGGCACTCACTAGTCTCGCTTCAGCTCCATTGCTGGATGATCCGGTCCATGCACTCATGGTTATGGGAAAAATTTGGTAGCACTTTGCTTCGCAGAATTGACCTCCTCCTCAGAGCTCCAAATCGCTAGGAAAAAGAAATGCAAATGAGCCCAAAACCCAGTTTTGGCCTTTAAATAGGGTTTTTGAGCCTGTAATCGTTCCTCCCTATGATGAGCGCTCTTTTTAGATCTTGTACGACCCAAGTACAATTACTAAACTGGTATTCATCCCACCCAGGGATGAATACAGAGCAAAAAATTCAAAAACAGTAAAAACTGCACAAAATGCACTAAAAACAAGCAAGAAAAGTGTCCAATAAGAGTGCTTTTGCACTTGACAATATGGGCATGCAAAACAGACATCAGGGTCACAAATCCTCACTATCCTATTCCATAAGAAGGCTACCATAGCCGGACCACTCCACGAAAAGATTGATTTTTAAGAATTTCATCCCCAAACGATGTCACCAAAAGGGTCAAAATCCAACCAAAAATAGCAATCACATTGTAGAACGAAGGTGCCTTTGCGCCTAACATTCTTGGAATCTAAAATAGATGTCAGGGTCACAAATTCTCACTATCCTATTCCCTAAGAAGGCTACCATAGCCGGACTGCTTCATGGGAAGATGGATTTTTGAGAATTTCATCCCCAAACGACATCACCAAAAGGGTCAAAACCCAACCAAAAATAGCAATCACATTGCCGAACGAAGGTGCCTTTGCGCCTAAAATTCTTGGCATCCAAAATAGACGTTGGGATTACAAATTTGCACTATCCTACTCCCTAAGAAGGCTACCATATCTGGATCGCTCCCCGGGAGGACAAATTCTTGACAATTTTAGCTCCAAAATGCATCACAAAAAGGGTTAAAACCCACCAAAAATAGGTCAAAATGTTTGGAAACTGCTTAAGCATTCAACGGTAAAAAACTGAAGGCACCCTTACCTAAGTCATCTTGGGTCAAGCGACTCATTGCTTTTCTCATGTCGATCATTCTCTCATCGATTCGTCACTTGAGGGGGTAGTCACACTTAGTCACCAATCAACAAAAATATACCCAATCAAGGAAATCACATGCATTCAAAGGATCATTGACAAAGAAAATCATGCTCCCGCTTGGGGCAAGAAACAAGCAATAATCATAAGCTGATCAAACACTTGGGATTCATGAATCATGAACTCAAGGTTCCCATAGACAAAAGGTTGTGCCCTTTGCCTATTCATGACTGATCAATGTCCAAGCTCAAATAACACCTCACCAAAAAAAGGTTAACACTTGAATGAATTTCCTTAGCTCATCAGAAGCAAGGATTCAAGAATGCATGCCCTTTCCATACTTGGGCCATCAAGAGTTGGTTAGGTTACTAAGAAACCCTAATCATTAGTGCTTTAGGTATCTATTTTTTCTTAGCGTTGCACCTTGCACAGCGCTTTCCAAAAATGGGCATTTTTAGACACCAAAATAGCACCAATCCGATTATGTGACAACAAACATCGATCACATTGACACAAATAGCCCCTAAGATAGCCCCCAGAGGTTAAATAGTGGTCCTAACCACTCCCAACAATAGTTTGGAAGGTCAAGGGTCAATTTGGCACCTTTTGGCACTTTGCTCCCTACTCGCCCCACCATGGGACGAATACAAATTGGTATTCACCCCACCCAGGGACGAATAGCAGTATTTGCCCTAGGGTGAGGTGAATAGCAGGTTTGACTGGCAAAAAGTCAAACCTCGATAGGTCCGTCAGTTAACTATAACTTTAGGACATGCAATTGCAAGGAACGACTTCAAATCAAGAATTGATACTTCAGTCATGCATGTCTTTATTTTAGAGACCTCATGCAAGGAGACTCTAAATCAGGGAATAATATTTCCTCTCAAAATAGGACAATCAACTCAAGTTGCACCCTCACATGCGCATTCAAAACAAAGAGACCCTAGGTCTATAAATTGGTGAGTCTTCTCACCCAAAGAAAGAGATAGAGAGGAGATTTTGGAGCAACGAAGTGCTGCTAAAATATATCCTCACCCATTGTTTGTGCTTTCACATCCTTGATCTCTCTTTTGGAGGGAGGTTATTGGGTGATTATTGGAGGCACATTCTAGACCCAAAACCAAACATTTGGCCACAATATTTCACAAAATTTGTCGACATCTCATAAGAAGTTTTGGACCCATCCCAAGTGGATTTGTGCCAAAACAGAGTCCCAAACGGTGGGCATCCTGCCCCCGAGCACCTCCCAAGCTGTCGCAACCCTAATCACCCCACCCCAGAGTGATTAGAAATCTATGATATATTTCTATGATTTTTATTTTGAATATTATTCTATGTTATTTAAATAGGCTGTAGTTTAAATTCACTTCATTCTGAGCATTTTGACCAGGTTTTTATCATTTCTCGCCTTTACTAACTTGCAAATGGCACCAGCAAAATCTAGGTGATAAAGGCCGAATTGGAGAAATATGACCTTCTGGGTCTTCCCAAAATACCCCCAACTAGCTAACCCCAACTTTGCAAGTCATTTGGAGCTTTTTGGACATGACATTGAAGAGGGTGCTTTCTGATAATTTATTGTAGGTCTATCCGTCCCACCCTGAAGCGAATACAAATCTGTGAGGAATTTATAGATTGTTCCTTTTGTAATGCCTTCCTGGTAACATATTCATGCTTCTGTTAAATTTTTAGCTTGATCTGAGGTCATTTGGTTATCGTTTTAATATTTTCATGCATACACTAACAGTAGGCCTTGGGAAATACATGTTTTATTCTATCTACAGGTGCTACTGATCTTTTATATTTTATTGAGCATAGGTATTTGATATCAGAGGAGCATGAAGGAGTCAAAAATCATATACACAAGCAGCAACGACGTTTTGGTCTGCCCATCTTACATGTGGGCACACGAAGGAAGGATTGCTATCCATGGATGTGATCAGAAACATATGTAACGTTCCTATCCCCTAAAAAGGAAGGAGACTTATTGTAACATGAATTTGAAAGCATATTAATAAAGAGGGCCCTATTCCATATTGCTTTTATCTTGTGTCGATTCGCTTATGCTCTTTCCTTTCATGCATTTTTCAATATATAGGCTTTTGGCGTTAAGTTTGGTTTTATACGCACCGTACTTGGCATTTTCCTTTTTGTTTTTGTATCCTCGTGCTTTCAGACTTCATGTAAGCATTGTTGCACAACAATATATTTTTATCATATTGTGTTAGTGTTCAATATTTATTTTTCCTTGTAGATGAGTTAGTTCTCTTAGGGAGGAAAAATATATGAGAGAATTCTTCATAATAATTCTATGGATAGGTAGTAAATTATCCTAATGATACTCTCTCTCTACATAGTTCTAGTTAGTTAGAGTATATATCTTATTTGCCTAGTAGAGATGGAGAAATGCATTACAATGTAAGTATTTATGTGTGATGCTCCAAGCATATCATGTACTTCATGAGAATGCATTACAATGTAAGTCTTTCCTATCATACATAAGACTATCCATATGATTAGTGATCTTATATGGATACACTGATGTGACATGTGTCTTATTTCATATCTAAATGCATCTAAACCACAATAAATTATGGATAATCCTTAACATTTTATTGGTGTAATAATAGTTCTATCAAAATTCTAGCTATTAATAACAACTATGATATAGGTATATATCTTGATGTGTGTGATGAACTAGTATAAATTTTTATAAAATATAATTTTCATGAGTTGGAATGAATAGATGCATCATTCACAATAAAACCAATATAAACTTTTAGTAATATAATATTTGTTATTGGCATATAAATGATTGGGTGTTGTTATTCAATATGATGAAAGAAACAATCACAAGGTGATATGAGGTGGTTAAATTTAAATTTTACCTTCCTTATATATACTAAAAATGATACTTCCTAATTAAGGTTTAAAATATCTTGTATGAGGCTAGTATAATTGCTTGTATATTCATAATATATTTTGATCTATTATGTACAAAGAAGTAATTTTAATATTCCTAATATAGTATTGATCTGTGAAATTCCTAATATACCTGGAAAAATACTTAACATGATTATCTAGCTATGTTTAATAAAAAACTTGCTTGGAAATAGGCTTTTCTTGGGTGTTCTTTACCATTTAATAAGATAGTTTAAAATTTCAAACATGTTATACTTACACATATTTGGTTTATTAGATTCTACTATACTCTTCATGAAGATAATTTATCTAGGGATGTACATATTTATAAGTTATACTCTAACTACTCTTCTTATATTGATGCCTCAAAGGTAGATTTGAAAGAGCAAGTTAATGGGGATGACAAAAAGAAATACCACCAATTTCTCTCTTTTGTTGAATGATAGGTGAAGGTTTATAATAATTTTTTAAAGGATAGCAAGATGCATATTGAGGAACTCTTTGATATAGAGTATGTGGATCAATTTTCTATGAGAAAGGTCTGGCCATTATATGTAATGTAAAAATTTAGATTATGTCTTCCTCCAAGAATAAGTCTTACATTTATGTGATAATTTTATAATTTTGAATTTCATGGACTGGTATGCCTACAAGGTTACCTTTTGGTTTTATGTAATGGTTCTCTTTGAATTAATTATTTTGAATTGATTTATGGGATTGAAATAATCCCACCCATATTACATCATGAAACATAGTGGTATTACAATAACTTAGAAACTATGCATTTATTGCTTGAGAAGATTTAAACCTAGGTCTCCTCCTTGAATATTGAGGAATATAACCTATTGGACCAATGCCATTTGATAAAATATCAAAGTTCATCCATAGGATTGAAACGTTATTTAATTGTATAAAATTCTTCACTTCTAATCAATTGTCCCAAAATCCACAAGCTAAATGTTAAGGTTCACCATAAGATTTGAACCTTGGTTTAGGATGTGAAACTCTCACTTCCTACTAATTGTTGTAAAACCCACAGGCTATGATTTTCATCATTGTTCCACTTTAAAAATACTAATAATCCATTGCAATTTTTTAACGTTGAAATATAATGTTATAGATATAATAAGTTCATAAAAATTATTATAAAAAAATTTAATATTAAAAATATAAATAAAACAATTTAAAAAATAAAACGAAAGATAAAAATTTGAGCAAGTTTGTTTTTCACAAAATGTTAATTCAATGGTTTTGAAATTTGTCTTGATAAAATTTAAATGTATATTTTTAAGGAAATGAAAAATTAAATGCTCTTGCAGGTGAGACTTGCTATAAATTTTCTTTAAAAACCTTCTTTATTATTTAATATTAATAAATTCTCTTCAAAATATGCATTTTATTTCCTCTCATCAAATGAAGCAACATCAAGATAGTGAATTTGTTTGAGTTTGCATGAGGAAATGGAGTTGGTGGCCCATGAACTTGATTAGTCTTTCCTTTGCCTGATTTGTTGATATGTCTAGTCTCTTCGTGTTTGGCTCTTGCTCTACAATGGTATTTTGTGTTGGGTGTTTAGTATCATGTTTTAGATATATCGGTTGATGGAGTCTTTATGTGTGGATCATCAATTGGGTGCTTTATCTCCTCCTTTTTTTAAATTTTTTGAATCTTTAATGTTTAATATGTGAAAGGAAGTGTAAAATATTTGGGGAACCTCTCAAACCCCCTTCCCTCTATGATAATTTAAAAAAATATAAATATTTTTTATTATTAAAAGGTTGAATAAGGAAATAATTTTATTTAAAAAAAAAAATTATATTATTTAATAATATTATAATAATTTAGGCGAGAATGGAAGATAATCCAAGAGGGGATTTTTTTTCATTTTTAAGGCATTCCTTTTGCTTTTAACAATTTGACACTAGAGCTGTAGAAGTATGCCATTAATAGGGTGGAATAGAAACTTATCTCTTGGTCCACCAAGAAGCTCTCCCTTGCTAGTAAATTCTAATTTTTCTCAAAAGTCCTTTTGACCACCCATGTCTATTATTCTTCTTACTTGGTCCCATCTAAGAATTGTTATAAGAAGCTTGATAAGCTTCTATGAGACTTTTTATGGTCCTCTTCTACTAATGGTTTAGGATTCCACCATGGTTCTTGGAAGTATTGTTATCTTCCTAGAAGCCATGGTGGACTTGGTGTTCTCAATACCAAGTGTCAAGGTTAGATCCTTTGTGCTAAGTGGATTATTAGAGCCCTCGTGAGCAATGAGGTTTGGAATATTCTCATCTGACACTATATCAGTGAACAAAGGGGCATGGGGTTCTCTTCCCTCCTTGTTGCTCCTATGTCTATCAAAGTGTTAGGATCCTTCGTCATCAGTAGCATTTTGAAATCTTGCAAGAGTGTTAAGCCTTGGCTACGATGAAAAGGCCAAAGCTTTTAGCATAAGCTCTTCATCAACCAGATGGAATTTAGGTATCTACAACCTTACTTGCCCTTTCTATATTTAGTTTGAAGAATTTATCCATATTTTCTAGGTTTGTGCTTGTGCGCATTCCCTTTCAGAGTGATTTTTTTTTAGACCCTATTCCTACATCATATTTGAGTGGAAGCATATCATTTTCGGAGACCCCCTATCCTTGTTGGTTATTTTATTTGAAGTATGGCACTTATTTCATATGGCAACCATGTTCAACATATGAAAATATAGAAATGATTGTATTTTTGGTAAGCGTTCTTCCTCTTTGCACATATTTGCTTTTGAGAAGTCTAATATTATTTTGTCTATGTATTTTCAGATTGTAGTTTAGGTCAATAAGGTGACCATGGAGCACACTCATCTTTAAGAGCTTAATAAATAGTGGGGGAATGCACCATGCATAGTCAATTAGGTTCCTCTTGAGCAAGATACTCCTTGAAGCTAGTCTCAATCTAGATAGTGTTACCACTCGCCCCTAAACTGCACTCCTATCCCAACTCAAGGTCCCCCTCCGTATAGAGATGGTCTTGGCTCTTCGACTCGATAACTGGGATAAGTTAAGAGCTCCAATGATTGTTGCAAGTGAAAGGTTGATTGCTCGTGATTAGGACAATGTTCTCCACACGTCTTCTACAAGACAGAGGAAGGATTCAATGCCAAAGTCTCTTGATATTAATTTTGAGTGGGAATCGATCTCTGTGGTGGCTAAACCTGTGTAATGGATCCTCATCATTTCAAGGATTATTTTTTTGTTGCTCTTGTCATTATGTAATCATTTTCTTCTGTTGTCCATCAGTTCTGTAAGGCACTTTTTATTAGTTATTAGTTTTTTTCCTAGGTTCTTGCTTTGTTTTTATGATGATGGTTTTTTGGTTGATTGTGTTAGCCACTTGACATGTTTATCTATTTCCTTTATTATTTGTAAAAATATATTCTATTAAATATTTAATTTAATACCTTTTACATTTAAAAAAAATTAACCATCTTCAACTATTCTCAATTTCATTAAAACCATAAAAAGAAAGAAATGTCTATAGCATATTTTAATAACTTTCTTTCAAAATATAATTATATTTGATTCAACCAACCTTATATAAATGATTTTAAAAATATAATAATATTAATATTTTGGTATTAATAAATTTTTTATTAACTTTTTCATTCTACAATAATATTGATTTAAACTCTACAAACTTACTAAATAAACAATCATAAATGGATTGCGGTGATGAGGATTGCTTTTATCTTTATTCAATTTTTTTTATATTTTATTCTGGAAAGCCTAACATTATGGTTTTAATTCTTCCACAGGTTGTTGCTGGGCTTTCTCAGCAATTGCAGCAGTTGAAGGAATTAACATGCTTGCCACCAAAAACCTGATATCTTTATCAGAGCAAGAACTTGTGGACTGCGATTCGTCCAATCAGGGGTGTAACGGAGGTCTGAAGGATGATGCGTCCCAATTTATTATCCAAAATGGTGGAATTGACAACGAGGCCGACTATCCTTACCAGGCTACTCAAGGCGTCTGTGACAGAAGCAAGGTACTCTACCACGAAGCTTTCGTCTATTAAGGATTTAGGTAATGGGATAAAGTTCACTGCCGGAGAATTTATTTGTGTGGGAATGTTTTGCAGGAAGCATCCTATGCAGTGACAATCGATGGCTTCGAGGACGTGCCGGAAAATGACGAAATGTCATTGCAGAAGGCTGTAACACATCAGCCAATTAGTGTGGCCATTGATGGCAACAATTTGCGGCTCTACAAATCTGTAAGTTTTCCCATAAATGTTTTGTCCACATATTCTTTTTTATTTATACATTACCCTCATTAAGCAATTTTGCTTCTATCATATGTTGCACGTAACAGGGTATATTCACGGCAGAAGAATGTGGAACTGATATTAATCATGCTGTCACACTGGTGGGTTATGACTCCGCCGAGAAGGACTATTGGATCGCGAAAAACTCCTGGGGTGAAAGCTGGGGAGAGAATGGGTATATTAGGTTGGAAAGGAATATTAACAGTCCATCTGGGACGTGTGGGATTGCGATGCAAGCATCCTATCCAGTTAAAAGTCAAGCTAAATAACTCGTACGTATGCTGGCATTACGAGCACCGTTCAAGTTTATGAATTTTAAGGTTGAACATTAAAAACTACTTAAATTAGATTATCTGCAAAGGTTCAAATTTACATGTCATGTTTAATGCAACTTTGCCTATACTATAGGCAGTTTAGTAAAGCTTTCCTCTCGGTGTTTGCCGGTGTGAGTCTGGCTTCATCTTGAAAGCCAATTAGAAAATATATTATTATCAATAAAAAAAACGGTGTTATAAAGAAAAGTTTGTAGATGATGCTTTATACGTTTAATGTGATTTCTAACACAGGCTGATGCCACAAATATTATTTTTTTAAAGAGCCAAGTTAACTTTCCACTTGCACTTGCCAAGATGCACAACTTTAAATGAAAAGCATATCATTCTCTGTTTTCATGTTGGCACATCAATCGTTATAATATTTGACATACATTAGAAGTTGTAATAATGTTATCTTAATAATGTAAGATGCACATCAGAAATCCTAATAATGTTATGATAAATGAAGAGCATATCATTCTCTTTTTCCATGTTGGCACATCAATCGTTATAATCTTTTATAGACATTAGAAGTTGTAATAATGTTATCTTAATGATGTACGTTAAAAATCGCAATAATGTTATGATAAAGTAATTTTGATTTGGTTTAAAATATATATATATCAAAGGTTGGTTTATGGAAAAAGTAAAGATATATGTTGAATATAAAAGATAACATTTAAAATTTTATTTACTCATTTATTGTAATATAATTTTCTTCAATTTTAATTTTTAAATGTATTTTTTTTTTAAATTATAACAATAAAATTCATACAATTTAATTCACTTATGCATAGGTTGATGATTAACCCAAGTATGATGGATGGGTGATCCACACCACCAATATATAGAATTATTAAAATGGTAATAATAAGTTGTTCTTTAAACTAAATGGATAGACTCGTTGATAATTGGTTTTCATAGTTGGATTTCGTCAAAATTGACTTCATATTTACCAAATGGGTTAGGGTTTATAAAGGTTCTCTACTCAACAAAAATAAGAGAAATAATAATTTTTTTATTATATTTCTCTCATTACTTTTACATGCACTTTTTTTTTTTAATTTTCAAAGGGTTTTTTATCTTTAAAATTGTTTTTCTTATTTTTCCAAAATTTTTGTATATGCTTTTACACATTAAAAATTACTTTTTCAAACATTTTTCGTATTAATGCTTTATGTTATAATTTTTATTTTCAAGAAGAAAACTTTCAAATCAACTTGCTATTGCACATACACATGTAATGCTTTATGTTGTAATTTTATTTTCAAGAATAAAACTTGTATCAACTTGCTATTGCACATACACATGTATTTTTGTACATTCACATTCTCATATTTTTGAACATCTTGATGGTGATTTTATTTTCTTTTTAATATGGATTTGATTCCACAAATCAATTATATGTGTCCCTATGACAACCTTCTCATCCTACCAAACTACATGGATAACCAATTGTTATAACCACTTGGTGTAATATAGTAGATCATTACTTACGATATTTACTCTATTGTTTCTACATCAAAACTTCACTTTTCTTCTCTCATGTGTGGGACCTTGCTTCTACCACACATAACCTTTATCCATTAGTTCTCATTTCTCTCCTTTTCTCTTTTAGAGAAAATTTTATCATTGCTTGCTACAACCACTAGGTGCAATATAGTATATTATTGCTTATGAGATTCACACTATTTTTTTTGCATCAAACCTTCATATTTCTTCTTTTATTTGTGGAACCTTGATTCTATCACACATAACCTTTATTCATTGGTTCTCACCACTCCCCCTTTCTCTTTTGGAGATACTCTTGTTGTTGCTCGCTACAACCACTAGGTGTAATATAGTAGGTCACTGGTTACAAGATTTACTTTGTTTTTTCTACATTAAATCTTCATATTTATTCTGTTATTTATGAGACCTTGCTTCTACCACATATAAAATTTACCCATTGCTTCTCATAACTCTTCCTTTCTCTTTTCGAGATACTCTTACTCTTTTAGTATAGTTTTTGCTTGTTTGCTCTTCTTATTTCAACATAGCTTCTACTTCTACTTCTCCTTTTAAATTTTATTACCTTAGATTTTATACCCTATTAATAGTATGAAATAGCTAGGACTTAAATCTAGGATCTCCATTTGTAGGATTCTTCTTCATTCCTCAAACATTTTTCTTAAGCCACTTTGCAAGTGCTTGGAACTCCTAGTTTAAACACCAAATTTGAGCTTTAAGGTTATATATAGTATCAATTGTAGAAATTGAGTGCTCTTATACTAATTGTAGAAAACAATACCTACTATAAAACAAAGCACCCAAAAGATAGTACCACAAAAAATAGCAATAATTGACAAACAAAATACACTCTAATTAAAATCTACACACAAAATTAGAGATGAAAAGACATTATTATGATAAAGGAAAAACCCTCTCAAATTGATTCCTTATTTTTATCATAAATATTACAAGTTATGTAATTTTATTTTTTAAAAATAAAATATTTAAAAAATAGTATGTATATTTATTGTATGTTTAATTTACTCATATTTATATTCTTATTTTATATATTTTTATCAAAATACATACATGCTCACTACATACTCATTATTAAACATTAGAAAAATAATTACTCAACAAATTTATGAATGAAATCAATGCCAAAAAATAATTAGAAATAAAGGAGAAATTTTCAATTGGAAAAATAGAACAAAGGAAAGCTCATTGTGATCTAAAATATATAAATGTATATGAGTTATTCATCCATCATCTTTATAATATTATTTTAGATATAAATTGTGTGAACTAATATATTAGAGTTTAGGAGTAGAGGTGTAGTTAGAACTTCAAAAGAGGTTTTGATTGGTGGTTACATAAAGTATTATGTTATACAAAATAACCATGTGGCAGAATCAAGGGCTCTTTTATATTGAATAAAGTTTCTATGCTTGCTTAATTATCCAAATATTATTGTGGAAAGGGACTCCAAGAACATCATTAACTACTTAATTGGGAAGGGAGAACCAAGTTGGATGATAGAAGAAACCTTAAGGGATAGCAAGTCCTTGCTACAGTCCTTCCAAGAGGTAAAAATCTGTAGACACCAAAACAACACCAATCCGATTATGTGACAACAAGCACCGATCGCATTGACACACAGCCCCTAGGGCAGCCCCCAGAGGTTAAACAGTGGTCCTAACCACTCCCAACAGTAGTTTGGAAGGTCAAGGGTCAATTTGGCACCTTTTTGGCACTTTTCTCCCTACTCGTCCCACCCTGGGATGATTACAAACTGGTATTCATCCCACCCAGGGACGATTAGCAGCATTCGCCCCAGGGTGGGGCGAATAGCAGGTTTGACTGGCAAAAAGTCAAACCTCGATAGGTCCGCCAGTTAACTGCAACTTTAGGCCATGCAATTGCGAGGAACGGCTTCAAATCAAGGAGAGAGACTTCAGTCATGCATGTCTTTGATTTTGGAGGCCTCATGCAAGGAGACTCTAAATCGGGGAATAATATTTTCTCTCAAAATAGGACAAGCAACTCAAGTGGCGCCCTCGCATGCGCATTCAAAGAGAGAGACCCTAGGTCTATAAATTGGTGAGTCTTCTCACCCAAAAAGGGATAGAGAGGAGCCTTTGGAGCAATGAAGTGCTGCCAAATTATATCCTCACCCATCGATTGTGCTTTTACATCCTTGATCTCTCTTTTGGAGGGAGGTTATTGGGTGATTATTGGAAGCGCAATCTAGACCCAAACCCAAACATTTGGCTACAATATTCTACCAAATTTGTTTAAAACACCCCATAAGAGGTTTTGGACCTATCCCAAGTGGATTGGTGCCGAAACAGAGTCCCAAACGGTGGGCGTCCTGCCCCCGGGCGCCCCCCAAACTATCACAGTTCTAATCGCCCCACCCCGGAGCGAATAGAAATCTGTGGTATATTTCCTTTCTATTATTTTTGCATCTGATTCTATACTTCTTAGATAGGTTTTCATTCAAATTTCACATCGTTTTGAGCATTTTTTATCATGTTTTTATCATTTCCCGCCTTTACTAACTTGCAGGTAGCATCATCAAATTCCTGGTGATAGAGGCCAAATTGGGAAAATATGACCTTCTGGGTCTTCCCAAAATACCCCCAATTAGCTAACCCCAACTTTGTAGGTGATTTGGAGCTTCCTGGATGTGACATTTGGGACTATGCTTTTTGACACTTTGTTGTAGGTCTATTCGTCCCGCCCCGGAGCGAATACGAATATGTGGCAAATTTTCTGACTGTTCCAATTGTAGTGCCCTCCTGGTAATGTCCTCATGCCCCTGTCAAGTTTTTAGTTCATTTGGATCTATTTTAGTTACCGTTTTATTCATTTTTTGCATTCACTAATCGTAGGCTTGGGGATTGCATGTTTTATTTTATCTACAGGTGCTACTGACTATTTCCTATTTCCTTGAATGTAGGATCTCGACCTTAGAGGAGCAGCAAGGAGTCAAGACTCATCAATGCAAGTGGCGGTGATGTTTGGTCCGCCCATTCTACATGTGGGCACGCGGAAGAAGGAATACCATCTGTGGATGTGACAAGAACACTTTTAACGCTCCTAGCCCCTAAAAAGGGAGGAGGCGGATTGTAACCAAGTTCTAAAACATATTAATAAAAAGGGTTGTCTTCCATATTGGCTTCCTATTTGGTTTTGATTCGTTTATGCTTCTCTCCTTTCATGCACTTTCAATTCATAGGATTTGGCGTTATCTTTTGTTTCATTTTGCATCGCATCTTGGCTTCTCCTTTTTGTTTCCGTATCCTCATGCTTTCAGTGGCGATCATGGTGGGACCTCTATCCCTTGATTTTAAGATTAACTTTCTGATCAAAAGTTGCTTGTTTTTGCTTACAGGTACCAAGTTTTCAAACGCTGGACTGCTGTTCGTTTCAGTCTGTGACGAGTACAGAGCTGGAATTCGTCTTACCTAGGGACGAATGGGCATTCACCCCACCCTGTGATGAATATAGTTCTGTTATTCATTTCACCCAGGGATGAATAGCTCTCTGTGTAGTTTTAGGGCAGAAATTTAGAGACATCCGATTTGGGCAGAGAAGAGGTAGGGGTCCTAAACACCTTCTGTCATTTTTTGCTTTTTGTTCTCTGGTTATTTGCTTGCATAGGAGAGTTTGAATGCTTGTTTCCTTCATTTATGCAACTTAAAAAGAACCCCACACACCACGTGGTAATTTAAAACAACAAGGAGTTGGTCGTAAAACCCCAACCCTTGAGCAAGACCAACGGTGGATTTCATCACCACCTTGGCTTGAGATACTGCATACATAACCCCGATCGTGACTATTGCTAGACGTAAATCCTGATGAAAGCTGACCAAGTGTAGTCGGGGTGATTCCCAGTGCATGAGGATAAGTCTTCTATGGTAGGTGTCATAAACAGAGTGATTCCCCTTCCGTACCGCCTATGTTCCACGTACCATCTGCTCTCACGTACCAATAGTTTCCCTCACGTAAGGGCGGGTATATAGAGAGGTTGGTATATCGGCCCGGAAATGGTATATCGAAGGGGCGACCATTTTTGGGAGTCATAAGAGCCATCATATTGCATTTAAACGTTCTTTACAAAAGCTGTCAAAACAAACATCAAAACACACTAAACCAGATTTAGGGCACACTTTTAATCTATAAACAAGATAACCATTGCTTTGATTGTGTGTTTCCCTTCTGTTTAGTGTAGCATAAGAAATCCTAAAAGAAGATAAAAATGTACACATCTTTAGGTAAACATCACCATGGTGTACACCCGTAGCCGAGCCCAATCACGGGCAGGAGCTGCAGAGAGTGCACAAAGGGGGACAAGTCACCTCCGATATAGTCCTGAGGACTTGGTCATCCCACCTTGGTGGCCTGACACACAAGATAGTCCACATCATGCCATCACAGAATAGGACTATAGAGGCACCTCTTTGAGGGGCACCCCCACTCAGCATAGATCCTTTCAAGAGGAGAACCTACACGTGGCACTCAACATAGACAGGAGGCCTCCCTTAGATGCTCGTTATGAGTGGCCTAGTGATGAAGCGCTAGAGCAACATAGGGTCCATAAGGAGGGGCCACATGATTTTGTCATCCCTCCTCTACCCCTTATTACTGTTAGAAACACTAGACCAAATCCAGAGCACAAGGCTCTCCAGACAGGGCAAGCCAATTCTGCCCGCACCTTTCACGCATACGAAAGGGAGTACGAGGAAGACCACTACATTCCTCAAGAGCAGTACACAACGTGGGAGCGATGCACCTCCGCACTTGCTATGTATCAGGATCACCCATTGAGGCCAGAGCCTCGGGTGAATGCCGCTAACCTCGATAGAGGAAAGCAACCCATAGGGGTCTCGGATCACCATGACCGAGATAGACATGTAGGAGAGGCATCTAGGCTTCCTAAACACGAGACGACAGAACAAATTGACTTGGCATTTTCCACACATGCCACCCACCAAGCGCAAATCACGTAGCTCAAGCAAGATCAACAATAGTTAGAGCATCTGTACCACCTTAGCAAAGAGCGCATTCAGCGTCAGACAACCGAATTGCTTCATAACACTATGCCTGAGAAGGTCCCAACCCCTCGCGTGCATAAAGTAGAAGTGTATGAGAGGCGCAACCCCTTGGTGCGAGACAGGTCCCCGTGACCTTACCAAGTGCTGCCTCCGAGACCTCCTAGACCTGAGCGGGAGGCCACTCCCAGGAACAATGATGGGCACCCTCCGCGGGCACCCACCCATGTTTATAGGTCTCGCCTAGGCACTCCTCAAGAAGCCTATGAGGAGTATGAGCAAGAAGAAGAGTGGGCTGAAATGCCCTACCAAGGTAGAGGGGGTGCTATCCAGCCACCCCTCCATAGGCCTCAAGTTCCCCGCAACCCACAATGGGAGCAAACCAAGGAGGAAGAGATTAAATCCTCCGATGCATATAAAGCGTTGTTAGAGCGCTTAGAGTCTATGGAGACCAAGACTTCTGGGCCCCAAAAGCCTACTTTATGCCAACTCTGTAGTCATCCTGTGCATCCGTCAGTGTCGACACCTCCATACCCTGAACACTTTAAACTACCCCTAGTTGGCACTCTTTAGAGGGGAGGAGGATGCCCAAGAGCACGTGACTAGATTCCTGAGCCAATGCTTTGGCATTCAGGACAACGATGCTTTGTTGCTAAGAACATTTATAACCACATTCGTAGGCCCTGCCTCGGATTGGTTCACTCAGTTGCCAAAACATAGCATCAGTAACTTGGATCAGCTAGTGGACGCGTTCCTCGAACGCTTCACCTTCAACACCAAGAAAAAGGTGTCACTAAGCGACCTAGCTAGCCTCAGGTAGTATGAGGAAGAAACCATGGTGGCATATGGGAACCGATGGAGGACGTTGCTTTCAAAGCTGCCCTACCTCCCTCCCATGTCCGACCTGACCCAAATGTTCTCAAAGAGCTATTTGAGATCGATCTCCATGCTATTGCAGCTACAACAATATGCCACTCTTGAGGAAGCTCTAGTGCAAGCCAGAATCATTGAGGAGATCAAGATACAAGATGGTGATATTGCCAAGCCAAAGAAGAAAGAATGGTCTAAGAACACCAAAATAGGGACCATGCAATAGAAACCCACTATGGTCAATCAGGTTGCTATAAACGTCCCTAAGCCTGCACAAGCAACACAACCTCAAAAGGCTAACTATCAAGTGGTGCCTCCTAACAATTATGACAGAGAAAACCAGAGGCAAGAACAAAATCAACAGCGTCACCCTAGGCGACAATTCACACCTTACACAGAGTCCAGGGACTCCCTGTTTGACCGCTTGTCAACGGTGAACTTGATCAACCTGCCAGAGATTCAAACCATAGACCCCAATGCACCAAAGCCTAAGGGGTACAGGGAGGACTTGTACTATAGGTTCCATAGGTGGAAGGGACATGACCTTAATGCATGTTGGAAGTTTAAAGGCTTGGTGCAAGACCTAATCGACAACAAGACGTTGGCGGTGGACAACCCCGTAGCGCCAAACAACCAATAGATGGGAGTCTTCAGAGACCCCCTACCTACCCATGATGCATAGGCAAAACCCCTTCAAGTCAATGAGGTGCAACAGAATTTCCCCATGCAAGGGTATGTAGGGATGATAAGCATAGTGACTAGGAACAGGAGGTACCCAGGAGCTGCCCCCGTGACGGCCACCGAAGAAGTTCCATCGATGTCACAACCTCAACAGCACCCTACGCAACCTCCCCCACCTAGACCAATGGCCATGATTCGGACTAGACTTACCCAAAGTCTAAGGACCACGTCGGCTAGGCTCTCCATATACGAGCTCATTCAACAATCAATGCCCCATCGGGAGGCTCTAATGGAGAT
Source organism: Wollemia nobilis (assembly GCA_028583015.1). NCBI lineage: Eukaryota > Viridiplantae > Streptophyta > Pinopsida > Araucariales > Araucariaceae > Wollemia > Wollemia nobilis. The sequence continues at coordinate 24,656 of JAQPPZ010002023.1, forward strand.
ATTAAAAGCCATCGAGCTGCAGCCCCATGAAGCAAATTCTTTCAACAACTTTGTGGGACATGTAAAACAATGTACAGAACCAGTCATCACCTTTAGAGAAGATGAATTGAAATCGGTGACTAGTGATGTGGTGGATCCACCCCTGCACGTCATTGCGTGGGTCAACGAGATTCCGTATAAGAGGGTGTTGGTGGACACTGGCTCATCCAGTAATATCATTACAATAGCAACATTGAAACATCTAAAGTTGTCGGCATCTCACATCGTGGCCTCCACCTATACCCTTCGAGCATTCAATGATGCAATATGCTCGACGGTTGGCACAATTGTCCTACCCATCCAAGTGGGACAAAAGACTATTCATACATTGTGCCACATCTTGGAAGGTGAGATGGCCTATAATATCTTGCTGGGTCGGCCTTGGATCAGGGACATGAAGTGTGTCCCTTCAATAGCTCATCAGTGCCTAAAGTATACATTTGAAGGACAGGTGCATGTAGTCCCGACAGACTTAGAGCCCTTCAAGTACTGCAATACGGTGCAGCTAATGCCACAATTGAACCCTTCCATCAACATGCATTTGGATTTTTAGTTGAATCCATCTAAACAGGGTCCGATTTCATAGGCATCCCCATTGACAAGTCCATCAAATCCCCAGTCGGGTCCATCTTCCTCATCTGGTCCTTCAACAACGATGCCACCTACGGTGGCCACACCAAAGGACAAGGGAAAGAAACCCCTAGAAGAGGAACCACCCCTAGTCTCAACCATCTCTACCGAAGAGATGCCTAGCCGAATGGAAGTCGAGATGCCTAGTTCACCCTACATGGAGTGGACTCGGAAGAACTCCCATTCGCTCCCCCTCAACCACCAACGATCACCATTGAGATGGCCAACATGGGCCTGGGGGAGTATCTAGTGTGGAACATTGTAGCAACACCCGCACTTGAGTCCATGCAAGACATGGGGAGACCTCGACTCCCCATCGGCTCTGTGGTTCCTCTAGGCTACCCACCCAATCAGACAAACTTTGTTTATGGGGGCCTGGATAATGGCATTGAACCTTACATGCAAGAAGATGAAGATGAAGAGCCCTTTGCTGAGGACGTCAACTATTTGTCCAACCCAGATTTCGCTTTGAGATATCTTGGCCAATGTAATTGGCATGGATATGGGTTGGGCCGGTATGAACAAGGAGTGCGTGTTCTATGCCAACCGAGATATCAAATGTCGTATGACAAGTCAGGAGTAGGGTTCAACCACCCCCCTCCCCTTGGACATCTTGGTAGAGAACATGCAAGGCCTAGGGATAGGCAACAAGGATGGGTTGGCATTAGATCCATATGCCAATCCTAACACAACATATACATTGGGGGATTATCTCCCATTGCTAACAACCAACCTTGTTGACCTTAACAACCCTTTCCCTTCGGTCAAAAAGGGAGAAAGTTCGAGGACTCACCTACAAGAGGGATATGGACAAGACCAAGAAGGGTCTTCAGAAGATGAGTCAGAGTACGAGGTAGCACCTTGGGATCCTTTCGAGTCTGATAGCAATCATTCACAAGTGACTCCCATGGATGATTATCAAGAGAGCTTCCTGACAATGTTCCCTTTGGATGCTCCAATTGAGCATATGCCACCTCAAGAGAATCAGGTCCCCCCATAGAGAGCGGAACAACCTCGATGGGACCACATTAATTTGCTCGAGCAAGATGAGCCTCATATGTCACAAACAGCTATCGGAGCCAACGAAGGCCTTTGGATCTCCGACAGTGATTATGAAGATGAAACTGAGATGGCTTATCTCAATCATATGCGACAACAGCAATATCCCTTGGACATAGATGACATGTTTGAACAGTTACACATCGGGCCGAGACATAGGTGGCACCTCAACCTGGCGTAGTTGGACCAATTACTGCACCCGCCACTCTAGGTATACAGAGAGCACCTTCCGCTTGGAGACCCTATAGAGCCGTCAGTGCCTAGGGTAGACCCTATCCTCTTATCCACACATAGGGCCGATCCATTTGTGCCAATACCCATAGAGCCAGATCCAGAGCACAAAGATCATCTAGGATGTCCGAGTAACCACACCCATGGTAATGGAGACCAAAATCATTTCATCAACATGATCTCCATTGACTTAACCACCCCCATCCATAATCCAGCCGACCCAACATGGTCATTGCATCTAGACCTAGATGCTATAGACTGGGATCATGCTGACGCACCGCCATCCCCATCAGAGTACTGGCCTTATGGTGGGATGTTCCATTTCACCCCAGGACAGACTCAGGATGTCTTCCATGCTGAAGAGGAACCCGACGTTCCGAACGATGATCTAAATTCAGCAAATGATATCCACCTGATCCCAACTCCACACCAGTTGGAGGACGGGTCCCACATGTCGATCGAGGAGACGACTAACGTAGACATCGGCTCAGATCCAATGAATTTGCAAATCATCAAGTTAGGGGTAAGTCTATCCCCCAAAGAGCAAGCCGACTACATTGCCCTTCTCAAAGAGAAGAAGGAGGTTTTTGCATGGTCCTACAAAGACATGCTGGGGCTAGACCCGTAGCTAGTCATGCATAATCTTACGCTTGATCCGACAGTCAAGCCAGTAAAGCAAAAACTATGTAAGATGCATCCAACAGTAGCCTTAATGGTCAAATACAAGCTACAAAAGTTGTTGGATGCATAGTTTGTCATCTACATGGATTACCCACCATGGTTGTCTAACATGGTGCCCGTCAAAAATCTTGATGGGAGGATTCGCATATGCACCGATTTTTGAGATCTAAACAAAGTGAGTCCTAAGGATGATTTCCCCTTGCCTAGCATCGATGCATTGGTAGATGCTACAATGGGCCATGAAATGCTTTCCCTCATGGATGGTTTCTCAGGATACAATCAAATTCGTATCAATCTCGAGGACCAACTAAAAATGGTGTTCACAATGCCTTGGGGGACATTTTGTTATAAGGTCATGCCCTTTGGCCTTAAAAATGCTGGCGCCACCTACCAACGTGCCATGACATACATCTTCCATGATCACATGCATAAAAATTTGGAAGATTACATGGATGATTTGTTGGCCAAATCTCTTTTGTGCCCAGATCATCTCGATGACTTGAGCAAGATCCTCGATCGCCTCATTGAACATAAAGTCAGACTAAACCCCAAGAAGTGCGTATTTGGCATCACATCTGGAAAGCTCTTGGGTTACATAGTCTCCAAATGAGGAATCGAGGTAGACCCACACAAAGTCAAGGCAATCCTTGAAATGCTTCCCCCAACTACCATCAAGCAGCTCAGAAGTCTGTAGGGAAAGGTCACGTCAATCAAGCGCTTCATAGCACAGCTATCTGACAAGTGCCGACCCATGAATAAATTATTGCACAAGGGGGTAGCATTTCACTGGGATGACGAGTGCCAGTCAGCCTTTGATGACATTAAACAATACTTGGCTTCGTTACCAGTATTGGCACCACCTAGACCAGGAGTGTCATTCTACTTATACATCTCAGCTACTGAGGTGGCACTGGGTGCCATGCTGTCCCAGAAAAATGAACTACACAAAGAATAGGCTAATTACTATCTTAGCCGCACCTTGGTCAGTTATGAACTTAACTATGCATACGTTGAGAAGCTCTGCTTGGCAGTGGTGTTTGCTACCAAAAATCTATGCCACTACATGCTCAACAATATGACGTATGTTGTGTCTAAGGAGAATCCATTGCGATACATGATGAGTCATACTTATCATAGTAGCCGCACGACGAAATGGATCATGTTGTTGATGGAGTTTGACATAGAATTCATTGGACAAAAATCCATAAAAGGTCAAGTCATCACCGATCAACTGGCAGAGGCTCCTCTTGAAGATGATCAGCCTCTGACCATAGAACTACCGGATGATGGGGTCTTCCATGTTTTAGAATCGCCAGATTCTGATGAGCCTGAGTCACGAGTCGACATGACCCTATTCTTCGATGGTTCTAAATGTGAGCAAGGAGGTGGCACGGGAATTGTATTCTTCACACCACAAGGGGCTCCAATGCCTCTATCATTTAAATTAGACTTCCCGTGCACCAACAACAATGCAGAATACGAAGCCTTGCTCATAGGTCTTCAAACAACAGTCACCATGAACATCAAACATTTAAACATCTTTGGTGATTCGTTGTTAATTGTCAATCAAGTCAAAGGGGTATTCCAATGTAAATGCCCAGTTCGACAGGCCTACAAAGCCCTTGTGGACAAATTCTTGGCACAACTTGAATGGTACGACATCGAGGCACTCCCTCGATCATCGAATCATTTTGTGGACACTATGGCCTCCTTGGGGTCACTAATCCCGCAAGACCCTTCCGGTGAGATGACAACCATTCAGGTCAAAACATTATCACAATCCATGATGGAGCGTGCAAGCTCTGACCTAACGCTAGGAATCCACCTGATCCAGATTGAACCATCTCAGGATAGGTTCTCTCGAATCCATGATTGTCTGACTCAAGCCAACTAGGGGTCCTTGTTCTCCCCGACTCCTCTTAATAGCAACACAATGCTATTTTTACAAGTTCTTTCCTACTCAACTTTTGCTAGGGATGAACTTCAAGAGGGATTGGTCATTCATACCATCGAGGTTTCTGATCAATAGGATTGGTACACACCCATAAGGGATTACCTTAAGTTAGGTAATCTCCCACTTGGATTGACACAAGCCATGAAAATATCATTTAAATAGAAAGTGGCAAAACATGTCTTGCTAGGAGACATTTTGTATCATCGGAGCTATGAAGGAATCCTCCTCCATTGCTTGGACCAGTAGGAGTCCGCTTGGGTGATCACCCAAGCCCACGATGGTACATGCGGTGGCCACTTCAATGGTATGGCCATCACAAAGCGCATTCTCTGCATGGGCTATTATTGGCCATATTTAGAGCGAGATTGTTGTGCATATGTAAAGAAGTGCGTGAAGTGTCAACACCATGCTAATTTGACACACGTACCTTCTCAAGCCTTGCAACCGATCCAATCGGCTTGGCATTTTTCATAGTGGGGCTTCGATCTAATCGAAAAGATCTCCCCTACATCGTCAGGTCATCACACGTTCATCATAATGGCCATAGAGTACTTCACCAAGTGGGTGGAAGCAATTCCGCTAACCTCTACGACTGGAACCCGCATTGCGGAGTTTATTTTACATAACATCATATGTCATTTTGGTATTCCATCCAAGATCATCTCGGATAATGGGACGTCATTCAAGAACAAATATGTGCATGCTTTGACAACAAAGTACAAAATTTAGCATAGTTTTTCAACACCCTATTATCCGTAGGCAAATGGGCAAGCAGAGGCGTCAAACAAAATGCTAGTCGCCATCCTCAAAAAGACCATCGCAGATAGTCATAAGGATTGGCACATTCAAATCCCGCTTGCCCTATGGGCTTATCGCACTAGCATTCGGACGCCCACTGGGGCAACTCCATTTTTGCTAGTGTATGGCTCCGAGGTAGTCATGCCTCTCGAGTTGGAAATCCCTTCACTGTGCATTTCAATGCAAGAGTTCATCGATGATGACACTGCACGATAGGCCCGGTTAGATCAACTTACGTTGCTCGATGAATGATGCGTCAATGCTCTCGAGCATTTGCGTATCTATCAAGAGTGACTTAAGAAAGCATACAACATGAAGGTTCACCTAAGGGACTTTCGGGTTGGTGACTTGGTCTTAAAAGAGAACCAACAAAATTCTAATTTGTCATCCCATCTAAGGGACAAGTTCATGGCAAACTGGTTAGGTCCTTATGTGATTGATAGTAAAATAGGACCTGGAACATACCGGCTCACCTCTCTTGAAGGAATCAAGGAGCTAGAACCCTTGAACATCAGTCATTTGAGGCCATTCCACATTTAGAGAGCCATAGTCCAACCAAAAGCTCCAAGGATTCCCACAATCGCTTGGTCAACCCAAAATGCCCCAAAGGTATCCATAAACCCTTTTAAAAAACCATTGGTCAACCCAAAATCCCCAAAGGTATCCATAAACCCTTTGGTCAAAACCAAAAGCTCCAAGGATTCCCACAATCGCTTGGTCAACCCCAAAAATACCCAAAGGTATCCATAAACCCTTTGGTCAAACCAAAAGCTCCAAGGGTTACCATAACCACTTGGTCAAAATAAATATTCAAAAACAAACAAAAACAATAAAATCATCAAAAATAACAAAAAAAAAAAATTGCATCTCAATTCCATGCATACTCGTAAAAAATCAAAATACAAAAATATAAGTTGCATTAGGCATCGCATCCATACATTGCATATTTGTTGGTCATACATGTCACAAGCACCATAGACTATAATTGCTCGGCAATTCCATCATTTTCCACATTCAATCCATTTTATAAACACATACATCCAGAATAACACCATCCCCATTTTTAGCAAAGTCAGTTGTCTCCTCATGTATGTAGGGTTTTTTGTTATTCAGCTGTCTTTAAATTTCTAGCCAAAAACTGTACAAAGTTAAACAGATTTTACAAAGGAAAGTTTTACTTGGGTCACGCCTCGTTATGTAACATCCCTACACAAGTTAAAACACATAAAATAATTCCTAAGTTGTGTGAATGCAAGAAAAACCTACAAAGCAGTCTAGGATACCATAGGTGAAAGATTAGCCTGCTCATCCCCCTGTGCGAATGGTTCAAGAGTGCTGAGAATTGACAAAAGGACAAGCTCTTCCCCATCAATTCCCCCTAATAAATAGTGGTTTTCACCACTAGCAAAAATTCCAATCACCGTTGGTCCCCAAAGTTGTAAGGATTCGTACTACACATCCCTGAACAGGATGGGTAGTCATCCCCAAGGCCTAAAAGGATCAATGCCATTCCAAAGAAAAATCCCAACAAGCCATCATCACGAACATCTCCAATCACCTTTGGTCTCCAAAGTCGTAAGGATTCATACTACACACCCCTGACAAGGATGGGTAGTCATCCCCAAGGCCTAAAAGATCAATGCCCTTACTTCATCATATCCCTAATCCCCTTTGGTTCCCAAAGTCGTAAGGATTCATACTACACGTCCCTGAACAGGATGGGTAGTCATCCCCAAGGCCAAAAGGATCAATGTCATTCACAAGCCAAAAACCTACAAGCTCAACCTTACGAAGCTCAAAATCCAAAATCAAATAACAGTGGTTATCACCACTATTCAAAATCCTTGCTCAAAAAGAAAAACAAAAAAGAGAAAAATAAACAGTGATTTTCATCACTATGTATACGAGCAAGTATCCTAACACATTGAGAAAATAAAAATCCTGAACTTGAATCCCTGGAATTCTCAGCATTCGAAAACCATCCAGGTGATCCTCATTACGGGTTTGGTGGACAGCCTACCTGGCAATGGCGGTATCCTAAATGCATGACGATATGTCTATCACATTAGCTTTGCGTGTGAGCAGACCAATGTTTGCATGTGGATGAGCTAGCTTATGGTACCTTAGATTGTCCCATGGATTAATCTTACTAAATACAACAATGGAGTTAGTGGAGCTAATTAGGTGATCCTTAGTACAGGTTTGGTTGATAGCCTATCTAGCACTGGTGGTATCCTGAAAAATACCACATAAATGAACTCAATTGCACACACAGGGATGTGAAATAACTTGGTTAAACTCAAGTCAGATTTATACCTTGTTCAAAAGTCTTGCGAGATAAATGTATAGTCTTGGCTAGCTAGTTAAACTATCTGAATCTCCGAAAAGCTTAACTACATTTTAAAACAACTGGTACATTTCATTACGTACATCACCATCAGATAATACAAAAAGTACAAAAACAAAGTTATCACATGCAAAGTCATTCCACAAAGCCATCACATAAGTACAAAAATCCAGTCACTCTTGTACAGTCTATGGTGCCATCGACAAGTTATCAACAACTCATTTCATTCATTCCATATGCATACATCCTCTAATTAGACACATCGCATTCATAATACCACATGCATACATCATCATAAATAACTATGCATAAATAGAAAAAAAAACCATGAAAAGTGTATAAACACAAAGAAAGTCATCTATATATATATCATCAAAAAAATGCCCATAGGCTACAATAAACCGGTCCTCTGACCTCGCAAAAAAGCCAAAAACTCAAAAACCCCAAGCCTAGGGCGTCGGCCACCATGATCACGTAGGATCGATGCGACGAGAACTACCCCCCATGGTGTGGGTCCTATGGGACCCCTCAGGGCAGCTGCTGCTAGCCCTCGCATCATGCCTACTAGCGCCTCCCTCATCCAATCACCTACATCGAGAGGATGCTGACTGCTTAGTATCACTCCCTCTCGAGCAACATGATGATCCACCTCCACTAACCGTAGGGATCTGCCCACCGAGGTGGATAATCTCTGCCTCAAGCTCAAACCGATGCCGAACCAAGTCCATCTCCAATAGATGATACATAGCCAAATTCTCGTTGCACTATGCCAGCTACATCCGCAGGAGATCCCTCTCCCATGCAACATCGGTATCCCCATCCTATCGATGGTACGTAGCCAATGCATTCTCCTGCTCTACCAACTACGTTCATAGGAGATCCCTCTCTCACAACGCATCCTCGAGCTCCTCATCCCGCCTCTAGAGCAGCCCCTCCAATCATGCATTCTCAATGCGCAACCCTACCTCCATATCCCCCGAGACTGCCTGAGGCATTGGCATCTCCGAAATAGTAGCCTGCTCTGGCTCCCACTACTCCGAGACGTCCTACATCTCCGGCTGATCCGAAACCCCAAAATCCCCCCAAAATCATCCACCTCTACCATGTCCACATCCTCGAGCGGAACCCCCAAGCCCTCTCCTGATGCCTCTACATCATCACCCCCTACTGTTGCTACCTCTACACCCCCTAGAGGCCCCTCACCTCGCCATCCCATAAAGTCCACCACTGGTCATACTCAGCAGTAACCCCGACGTCATCCATATCTGGGACGTCAATAACTATATCTGAATCCTCACCCAACGATGCAATGACTGGCCAAACCAGAGTCCTCTCGTCCCCCCGACATCGATAGATCAAGGGCTCACCAGGCAACCCCTGGCGCACCCCAAACTATCATGTCACCCGACCATACGGGAAGAACTCCTGCTCAATCCCATGCCGCCCAATCAGCCACCTCCCCCTATGAACCCATCGTAGCCACTCTCCAGCCTCAAGCCAAGCTGGACAGTCCCGATAGGGGCACCAGAACACCTCCCCTAGAGCAAGCCGAGCGAAGGCATCAGCATAGTGCCCTACGACACCTGCCCACCATCGACTCTGTCCCTGCTCCTCAGACCTCTGCCATAATGCCCCGTATCCGATCTCTCGATCTACCATCTCTGCCTAAGTCATCCATGGCAACCCCACCGACCTCTCCACTGCTATGTGCTGCCAAGCCCAACACTGTAACAAGTAGCTACATCCAATCCCCTTCTACCTTCAGTAACGGACCTCGTACAACTCATCATAGAGCTGTGCCAACAGAGTCTATCCCCATCTCATGATCATAGGTGCCTCCGTAGGACACTCCACCAACCTGAACACCACCTCCAACAGGTTCCAAGGGAACCGCACACCGAAGAGTCGGGTAGCAACATGTTGGAAATGAGGCCCATCAGTACTGCGTGCCTCACTCCCAACACACCCATCTCTAACCACCATCGAACCAAAATGCCACCAATCTAGTAGTCACCCTCTACCCTCTCCACTAGGCTGTCCACACCCAACTCCTCCCCATGCCCAAAGCAGTGTGTCAACACTACTGTCCTCTGATCCCGCGATGTCATCCTGATCGGTAGTCCATCTATCAAAATCCATAGAATCCGATAGACATCCTCCAAGGTCACCATCATCTCCCCTATTGGGAGATGGAAGGTGTTGGTCCAGGGATCCCACAAGTTGATCAGGGCCATCAGATAGGCCCGATCCTCGACCACAGGCTCTAGTCGAGTCACCTGCTTGAGCCCAAGGGCATCAAGCCACTCCTAGTCAGCCAAAGTCAGTGCCTCACGTGCTTCAATGAAAACCGTGGGCACACGGTACCGGCTCTTCACAACCTGCAAAAGAAAACAACACAAAAACATTAAAACCATGAAAAAATATACAACAATGCATAAAACAATGTACAACTAAAAATAGACAAATAACGAGCGACAAAATTCACAAAAATACAAAAACATTCAAAAATAATTTTTAGTTCCTAGGGTTTTTAACTCTACACTGATAAATTAAACAAACAAAAACAAAAAAATTCAAAACATAATTTTTCAGTCCTAGGGTTTTTAACTCTAAACTGATAAATTAAAAACAAACAAAAAAATTCAAAAAATAATTTGTCAGTCCTAGGGTTTTTAACTCTAAGTCTAAACTGATAAATTAAACAAACAAATACTTCAAAAATAATTTTTAGTTCCTAGGATTTTTAACTCTAAGTCAACTGATAAATTAAAACAAAATACAAAAAATTCAAAAAATAATTTCTCAATCCTAGGGTTTTTAACTCTAAACTGATAAATTAAAAACAAACAAAACAATTCAAAAAATAATTTCTCAATCCTAGGGTTTTTAACTCTAAACTGATAAATTAAAAACAAACAAAACAATTCAAAAATAATTTGTCAATCCTAGGGTTTTTAACTCTAAGTTTAACTGATAAATTAAAAACAAACAAAACAATTCAAAAAATAATTTGTCAATCCTAGGGTTTTTAACTCTAAATTGATAAATTAAAAACAAACAAAAAAAAAAAAAAAAAAATAATTTCTCAATTCTAGGGTTTTTAACTCTAAACTGATAAATTAAAAACAAAACACAAAAAATAATTTTTTAGTTCCTAGGGTTTTTAACTCTAAACTGATAAATTAAAAACACAAACAAAAACAACAAAAAATAACTAGGGTTGAGCTACGTTGTTAAAGCTCAGTCTTACCCTACGTTTCTAACCTAAGTTTTGATCTTTGTTAAATTAGGGTTAAGCGAAGTTTTTAAGTTACGTTCTAAACTAAGTTTTTCAGCTAAGTTTTAAACTAACTTTTGATCTTTGTTTAACTAGGGTTAAACTAAGTTTTAAGCTAAGTTTTAATTTTTGATAGACTAGGGTTTCTTTTAGTTTACAACAAATACAAAAACAACATGGTTTCCACTAGGGTTTCAACCTAAGTTTTAATGAAGCCATAACACAAAAATTCACACATAATAACAAAACACTTTCTATTTAGGGTTTCATTTTTAATTTGAAAAACAAAATACAAAAGGACAAAAGAAAATTGTGGTTTTAAAAACTGTAACATACAACACAAACAAAATAAAGAGGAAGAGCACTCACTGGTCTCGCTTCGGCTCCACCGCTGGATGATCCGGTCCATGAACTCATGGTGGTGGGAAAAATTTGGCAGCGCTTCGCTTCGCAGACTTGACCTCCTCCTCCTCAGAGCTCCAAATCGCTAGGAAAAACAAATGCAAATGAGCCCAAAACCTAGTTTTGGCCCTTAAATAGGCTTTTTGAGCCTGTAATCATTCCTCCCTGGGATGAGCACTCTATTTAGCACTCGTCCCACCCTGGGATGATTACTAAACTGGTATTCATCCCACCCAAGAACGATTACAGAGCAAAAATTTCAAAAACAACAAAAACTGCACAAAATGCACCAAAAACAAGCAAAAAAAGTGTCCGATAAGAGTGCTTTTGCACTTGACATTTCGGGCATGCAAAATAGACGTCGGGGTCACAAATCCTCACTATCCTACTCCCTAAGAAGGCTACCATAGCCGGACCGCTCCACAGGATGACGGATTGTCGAGAATTTTATCCCCAAACGACGTCACAAAACGGGTCAAAACCCAACCAAAACATAGCAATAACATTGCCGAACGAAGGCGCCTTTGCGCCTGACATTCTTGGCATCCAAAATAGACGTTGGGGTTACAAATTGTCACTATCCTACTCCCTAATAAGGCTACCATATCCGGACCGCTCCACGGGAGGACGAATTCTTGACAATTTTAGCTCCAAAATGCGTCACAAAAAGGGTTAAAACCCACCAAAAATAGGTCAGAATGTTCGGAAACTGCTTAAGCATTCAACGGTAAACAACTGAAGGCACCCTTACATAAGTCATCTTGGGTCAAGCGACTCATCACTTTTCTCATGTCGGTCATTCCCTCATCGATTCGTCGCTTGAGGGGGTAGTCACACTTAGTCACCAATCAACAAAAATATACCCAATCAAGGAAATAACACGCATTCAAAGGATCATTGATAAAGACAATCACGCCCCTGCTTGGGGCAGCAAACAAGCAATAATCACAAGCTGATCAAACACTTGGCATTCATGAATCATGAACTCAAGGTTCCCATAGACAAAAGGTTGCGCCCTTTGCCTATTCATGACTGATCAATGTCCAAGCTCAAGTAACACCTCACCGAAAAAGGTTAACACTTGAATTAAGTTCCTTAGCTCGTCAGAAGCAAGGATTCAAGAATGCGTGCCCTTTCCATACTTGGGGCATCAAGAATTGGTTAGGTTACTGAGAAACCCTAATCATTAGTGCTTTGGTTATCTATTTTTGCTCAGCGCTGCGCCTTGAGGCACAATGCTTCCCAAAAAGGGGCATCTATAGACACCAAAACAACACCAATCCGATTATGTGACAACAAGCACCGATCGCATTGACACACACAGCCCCTAGGGCAGCCCCCAGAGGTTAAACAGTGGTCCTAACCACTCCCAACAAGAGTTTGGAAGGTCAAGGGTCAATTTGGCACCTTTTTGGCACTTTGCTCCCTACTCGTCCCACCCTGGGATGATTACAAACTGGTATTCATCTCACCCAGGGACGATTAGCAGCATTCACCCTAGGGTGAGGCGAATAGCAGGTTTGACTGGAAAAAAGTCAAACCTCGATAGGTCCGCTAGTTAACTGCAACTTTAGGCCATGCAATTGCGAGGAACGGCTTCAAATCAAGGAGAGAGACTTCAGTCATGCATGTCTTTGATTTTGGAGGCCTCATGCAAGGAGACTCTAAATCAGGGAATAATATTTTCTCTCAAAATAGGACAAGCAACTCAAGTGGCGCCCTCGCATGCGCATTCAAAGAGAGAGACCCTAGGTCTATAAATTGGTGAGTCTTCTCACCCAAAAGATGAGACAGAGAGGAGCCTTTGGAGCAATGAAGTGCTGCCAAATTATATCCTCACCCATCGATTGTGCTTTTACATCCTTGATCTCTCTTTTGGAGGGAGGTTATTGGGTGATTATTGGAAGCGCAATCTAGACCCAAACCCAAACATTTGGCTACAATATTCTACCAAATTTTCGACAACACCCCATAAGAGGTTTTGGACCTATCCCAAGTGGATTGGTGCCGAAACAGAGTCCCAAACGGTGGGCGTCCTGCCCTCGGTGCCCCCCAAACTATCACAGTTCTAATCGCCCCACCCCAGAGTGAATAGAAATATGTGGTAGATTTCCTTTCTATTATTTTTGCATCTGATTCTATACTGCTTAGATAGGTTGTCATTCAAATTTCACATCGTTTTGAGCATTTTTGATCATGTTTTTATCATTTCCCGCCTTTACTAACTTGCAGGTAGCATCATCAAATTCCTGGTGATAGAGGCCAAATTGGGAAAATCTGACCTTCTGGGTCTTCCCAAAATACCCCCAATTAGCTAACCCCAACTTTGCAGGTGATTTGGAGCTTCCTGGATGTGACATTTGGGACTGTGCTTTTTGACACTTTGTTGTAGGTCTATTCGTCCCGCCCCAGAGCGAATACGAATCTGTGGCTAATTTTCTGACTGTTCCAATTGCAGTGCCCTCCTGGTGATGTCCTCATGCCCCTATCAAGTTTTTAGTTCATTTGGATCTATTTCAGTTACCGTTTTATTCATTTTTTGCATTCACTAATCGTAGGCTTGGGGATTGCATGTTTTATTTTATCTACAGGTGCTACTGACTATTTCCTATTTCCTTGAACATAGGATCTCGACCTTAGAGGAGCAGCAAGGAGTCAAGACTCATCAACGCAAGCGGCGGTGATGTTTGGTCCGCCCATTCTACATGTGGGCACGCGGAAGAAGGAATACCATCTGTGGATGTGACAAGAACACTTTTAACGCTCCTAGCCCCTAAAAAGGGAGGAGGCGGATTGTAACCGAGTTCTGAAACATATTAATAAAAAGGGTTGTCTTCCACATTGGCTTCCTATTTGGTTTTGATTCGTTTATGCTTCTCTCCTTTCATGCACTTTCAATTCATAGGATTTGGCGTTATCTTTTGTTTCGTTTTGCATCGCATCTTGGCTTTTCCTTTTTGTTTTCGTATCCTCGTGCTTTCAAAATCATGCACACATTAAGATAAGGGAATAAAGTTGCTGACTTTATGGCCAATCAAGGAGTTAGTAGTAGCTCAAACAATCTTTGGATGGACTCATTTTCTCCTCATGTGATCTCCTCTTTAGGTCTTGATGGTCATTCCAACTTCAGTAATATGGAAATTTTGATGTTTGTGCTCTATTATGGATCATATTTTGAACAAAACTATACATACATGATCATCTAATATTTACTTGGTTCCACCATACCCTATCCATATGGAATAAATTAGGGTCTTGTAATCATAAGGATTGAAAGTGAAATGACATTGAATGATCGTTATTGAGTAAATCACATGTGAAGAGAATGGGTTTATGATCTATTCCTACTCTCAACATAATTTTCAATGAGATTATATATTATATTTTCAACTATATGTTGGATAATTAAAATCTATCAAATTATTCTACTTTATGACTATTGTCTAATCTATCTATTATACCATGTGTATAAAAAAAATTATAATATCTCAAAGGCCATTATATTTGATAAACATAATAAAGTATTATATTATTTGAACCATATACGAGTATCACCCTTCTCTTTCAAAGTATTTAGAACTATGTTGAAGTTACCCCAAGAATCTATAGATCATAATTTTGAAGTATCGTTGTATTTGACAAAAATATGCTAAGGCTATTTCAACATCTTTCAGAAGTAGTAACTATAGTTGAAGCATATTCATTTATAATTCTAACTTTACTATTTTCTTCTTTTCACAAAATATCAAAAACTTTCTTTTTTATGTTGCCTTAGAAACATTAAAGTACAAGGATAATCCTCCATAGTAGTTACTTTCTTATGTTGCCTAGAAGCCATAAATTTCCATGGATATTCTTCACTCATATTTATTTATTATGGTACTCTTGAAACCTAAATGAGTAAGGGAGATAATCTATCCCTCTTTTATTTTATTGCAAGGACTGGACAACATGAGGAAAATTAATACGGTTACCAAGGCTAAACTTGACCTCTTTTGCATCCCCGTCTTCATTTGCATCTTTAAATCTTGAATTTGAATATGTGCAATATAGTTCACCATCCTTGTGTGATGTTTTTATTCTAGTAGTTTATTTGAGTAAATTGTAATGACCTTATTCATTTGGTGAGGTAGAGGGTCTTTTATTTCCATTTTTTGAGGAGTGGGAAATCCTTGATTTGACCTAACCTTTATTATGATATGATATTATTGTTTTCTACTGATGTTTTTCTCATGCCCAAAATTTCCTATCTTTCCCCATAATTTTTATTTTGAAATCTCTTGCTATGTACACAATCTCATAAAATTTACATCAAAATACAATATCTTCATAATCAACTTATTGATCTCATTCTCTAGATTTTGATTTAATTCTAATGGATTGGGGTAAAGGTCTTAAAATATTCATGGAAATACATATTATAGTTTATATAATATGCTTTCACTCCTTAATAGTTAATCCCTCATAGATGAATTCCTTTAGAGTATTTCCTATATTATTCCAAACCTCATTATTGATAAGCTAATATGGAAGCCCAAATAGTCTAATCCACAATACAAGTCTTCTAATAGTCATTTTCTCTACCCCCCCAAAAAAAACTTACTCTATGGTTATAAATATAATGCATATCTCCCACTAAATAATTGGCCACCATCTATTTTTTATCCTCGATTTTTTAAAATACAAAAAGGATGAGAAAAACTCTTTCAAAAGAAAAGTCATGGAGTAACTAAATTCAATTCCATATTCCACTTTAAACAATTTTAAATAGTCATAAAAACTATCCAATATCCATGGAAATGACATATTAACCCTTTACTTTTAAGATCTATTATACCATGCTTTATCATCTCATCCTTGATTATCACTTCTAGTGTAATATATCCAACCTAGAGAAAATTTGTCATATAATAACTCTTTCTCTTCTCCTCAACTAGGGCGTCCATACATCCAACTAGGACATCCTTATTTCGAGTTGATACTATCAAATAATAATTCTACGTTACACATATTTGTTAGAATATATTACATATTTTGGTTATGTTATATTACTTTAGGGGAATGTTATCTAGTTGCTTAATGCAACATTGTAAATGCACAAATATCAATGTGCAATTTGTAAACATGCAAGGTTTCTCTTGTATAGCTAGGTAGAGTGTTGAGCAAGGAATCAATCTTCCTATATAAAGGGCCTCATACTCTTACTCAAATGTATCTGTTTTTCCATTCTCAATAAGATATATATATATATTCTCTTTCTCTCTTTCTCATGATATGATGAAATGGTGCTAAAGCCATCAATGTATCAAAGCTACAATATATTTAGCACATGGTGAATCTAGAGATACATAGGGAAAGCTACCATTGTTACTGTTTACTTTCATATTTGTAAATAAGACCTACCATTGTGTATCATTGCATGAAAATGTTGCTAGCACAAAATATTCTAATAGCGAAGGACTTGGAACAATTGTTGTCATCTGACAACAAACCCAAGAGAAGAAGAATTTGGTAAGGAGTGCTAAATTCTAGAAGAAGAATCCAGTGAAGACCTCAATATATTCAGAATCTTGAGAAGAAAATCCTGCTTGAAGTTAGAATTTGAAAAGGAGACTTGAAGATAGAATAATCCCACAAAATATTAGAAATTTGAAGATTTCCTCTCACAATAAGAAGGCATCACTTTAGAGACAAAGACTTCTCCAAATCTATAGGAAAAGGAGGAGACTACAAGAGGAGAACAAACCACCAAATCCTAGGCTCGTAAAAGAAAATTCAAGACCATATTTTTATGAAGAAGAAGTTATTTAAGATAGTCTACAAAGATCTGCAAGATCCCACTCAAAGAAACAACATGGTGATCTTAGACATCAAGATCCACATCCTCTATGGAAGTGGTAAAATAACTAAAGAAATTTTCAAAAAGATAAACAACTTTTGGTGCAAGTAGATTTATTAATTGGATTAACCATAAGATTTATTAAAGCACCTGATTTGGATTAAAGTTACAAGAAGAAAAATTGGATTACAATCTTCAAAAGTGTAAAAAGAGAAAAGATTTTTTTAAGGTTCATTTGCACATTAATTAGGAGTTGATTAGATTTTAAAATTACATCTATCAACTAGCTATTATATAATTTGAAAAAGAAAAATAAAAAGATTAAGCCCTACAATATTAATTGTAGTAAAATTGTAGAATAAATATTGAAAATTCATTTCAAATTATTCTTGATTAGTTATAGTAAATTGATTAATTGTTGATTGAAGTGGTATGATAAAATTATTATTACATTAAAATAAAGATTATTATATTTATTTGCATTATTCTATTACTCTCAAAAGAATTATTGTTTGTGTTTTCGAGAAGGGCATAAAATAAAAAATAATCAAAAGTGTGTATAGACACTAATAAAAAATAATCAGAAGTGTGTATAGACACTATTAGTGCACAAAAATCTACATTAGAAAGTGCGACATTACGGGTAAATGCTAATTTTTGTCGAGGGGTTAAGATTAGAAAGTGCGACACTACGGTAAATGCTAATTTGCTGAAATCAGAAAGTGCGACATTATGAGTAAATGCTAATTCCTGTCGACGGGCTGAGATGAGAAAGTGCGATATTATGCGTAAATATTAATTTCTGTCGACCGACTCAGAGGGGTTGAGATTAGGAAGTGCGACATTATGCGTAAATGCTAATTTCTTAGAAGGGACTGAGATTAGAAATGTCAGATATTTACCAGCTGAGATTAGAAATGTCAGACATTTACCAGCTGTGAGATTAGAAATGTCGGGTAAATTCTATCGAGGGGTTGAGATTAGAAAGGTGATACATTATGGGTAAATGCTAACGAGTGGCATTATCTATTTCAGAATGTTTCGCAAGCTAAAATGGGATGGAATGCCCATCTATAAAGCTTGAAGCCTTCTCAATATCATCTCAAACCTCTACTCTTAATTCTGCAATATCCCGAACCTTCATTTGCAATGGAAAATTTTGTATTCGCTTCATTAGCGTCTCTCTTTCTGCTGTGCATAGAAAGATCCGCCTGCTCCAGAGAATATCCGCTGAGTGGAAATGACCACGAAAATTTGGCTTCCGATGACAAAGTTTTCCAGATTTACGAACGATGGATGAGCCAATACAATAAAGTCTACAACGGATCGGATGAGAAACAAACGCGGTTCAACATATTCAAGAGCAATTTACTTTACATCAACGCGCACAACCAGAAAAATCAGTCGTATTTACTCGGCCTCAATAACTTCGCAGACCTTACCCATGACGAGTTCAAGAGCATGTACCTGGGTAAACTAGTGCGTCCCTCCACGCCCCGGCAAAAGAGTTCTTCCAGCCATCGTTATCAATACGTACACGGTGATCAATTACCCGCATCTTTGGACTGGAGTGAAAACGGTGCCGTTACGCATGTGAAGGATCAGGAGCTTTGCGGTGATGAAGAATTGCTTTAATCTTTATTCTTTTTTTTTATATTTTATTCTGGAAAGCCTAACATTATGGTTTTAATTCCTCCACAGGTTGTTGCTGGGCTTTCTCAGCAATTGCAGCAGTTGAAGGAATTAATATGCTTTCCACCAATAACTTGATATCTTTGTCAGAGCAACAACTTGTCGACTGCGACACCTCGTCGACTCAGCAGGGGTGTAACGGAGGTTGGATGGATGATGCGTTCCAATATATTATCCAAAATGGTGGAATAGACAACGAGGCCGACTATCCTTACGAGGCTAGTCAAGGTGTCTGTGCCAGAAGCAAGGTAACTCTACCACGAAGCTTTCGTCCATTAAGGATTTAGGTTATGGGATAAAGTTCACTGCCGGAGAATTTATTTGTGTGGGAATGTTTTGCAGGAAGCATCCCATGCAGTGACAATCGATGGCTTCGAGGACGTGCCGGAAAATGACGAAATGTCATTGCAGAAGGCTGTCACACATCAGCCAATTAGTGTGGCCATTGATGGCATCGATTTCCGCTTCTACATAGGTGTAAGCTTTCCTATAAATATTTTGTCCACATCTTCTTTTTTATTTATACATTATCTTCATTAAACAATTTTGCTTCTATGATATGTTGCACATAACAGGGTATATTCACGGCAGAAGAATGTGGAAATGATCTTAATCATGCTGTGACACTGGTGGGTTATGACTCCGCTCAGAAGGACTATTGGATCGCGAAAAACTCGTGGGGTGAAATCTGGGGAGAGAATGGGCATATTAGGTTGGAAAGGAATATTAACAGTCCATATGGGACGTGTGGACTTGCGATGAAACCATCCTATCCAGTTAAAAAGTCAAGCTAATTAATTCGTAGTTATGCTGGCATTACGAGCACGGTTCGGGTGAACATTAAAAACTATTTAATATAGATTCATCTACAAGGGAACACATTTGCATCTCATAAGTAACTAAGATATAGGTAGCTATCTTGGTGTGTGATGAACTAGTATAATTTTTTATAAAATATAGTTTTCATGAGTTGGAATGTATTCATAATAAAACCAATATAAACTTTTGGTAATATAATGCTTGGGTGTTGTTATTCAATCTGATGAAGGGAACAATCACAAGGGGATATGAGGTGGTTATATTTAAATTTTACCTTCCTTATATATACTAAAAATGATACTTACTCATTAAAGTTAAAATTCTTTTGTATAAGGCTAACATAATCGCTTGTATATTCATAATACATTTTGATGAAGGGAACAATCACAAGGGGATATGAGGTGGTTATATTTAAATTTTACCTTCCTTATATATACTAAAAATGATACTTACTCATTAAAGTTAAAATTCTTTTGTATAAGGCTAACATAATCGCTTGTATATTCATAATACATTTTGATAAAGAAGTATTTTTAATATTACTAATATAATATTGATTTATGATATACTTAATATACTTGGGAAAGTGTCTAACATGATTATATAGTTATGGTTAATCAAAAAATTTCTTGTAAATAGGTTTTACCTGGGTATTCTTTACCATTTAATAAGATAGTTTAAACTTTCAAACATGTTATACTTACACATATTTGGTTTATTATATTCTACTATACCTTTCATGAAGATAATTTATCTAGGGATGTACATATTTATAAGTTATACTCTAACTAGTTTGCATATATTGATGCCTCAAAGGTAGATTTTGAAAGAGCAAGCTCAAGTTAATGGAAATGACAAAAATAAATACCACCTATTTTTCTCTTTTATTTAATCATAGGTGAAGGTGTGTAACAATTATTTAAAGGATAGCAATATGCATATTGAGGAACTCTTTGATATTGTGGATCAATTTTCTATGATAAAGGTCTAGTCATTAGATGTAGTGCAAAAATTTAGATTTTATCTTCCTCCAAGAATAAATCTTACCTTTATATGTCTACAAGATTACCTTTTGGTTTTATGTAATGGTTCTCTTTAAATTAATTATTTTGAATTGATTAATGGGATTGAAATGACCCCACCCATATTACATCCTGAAACATAGTGGTATTACAATTGTTTGGAAACTATGCATTTATTGCTTAAGAAGATTTAAACCTAGATCTCCTCCTTGAATATTGAGGAATATAACCTATTGGACCCATGTTATCTTATAAATTATCAAAGTTCATCTATAGCATTGAAACCTTATTTAATTGTATATAAATCTTCACTTCTAACCATTTGTCCCAAAACCCAAAAGCTAAATGTTAATATTAACCATAAGATTTGAACCTTGGTTTAGGGTGTGAAACTCTCACTTCCTACTAATTGTTGTAAAATCCATAGTCTATGGTTCTCATCACTGTTCCACTTGAAAAACATTAATAATACATTACAAATTTTTAACATTGAAATATAATGTTAAAGATATTATAAGTCCTTAAAAATTATTATAAAAAAATTTAATATTAAAAATATAAAATTTTAAAATTTTAAAATAAAAATAAAATGAAAGACAAAAATTTAAACAAATTTGTTTTTGATAAAATGTTAATTCAATAGTTTATTTGTCTTGATAAAATTCAAATGTATATTTTTAAGGAAAATAAAAATAAAATGCTCTTGTAGGTGAGACTTGCTATAAGAAAAGTGTTAGAGAAAATCACTATAAATTTTCTTTAAAAACCTTATTTATTATTTAATATTAATAAATTGTATCTTCAGATGCATTTTCTTTCCTCTCATTAAATGAAGCAACATCAATATAGTGGATTTCTTTGAGTTTACATGAGAAAATGGAGTTGGTGGCCCATGAACTTGATTAGTATTTCCTTTGCCTGATTTGTTGATAAGTCTAGTCTCTTCATGTTTGGATCTTGCTCTACAATGGTATTTTGTATTGGGTGTTTACTAATATGTTTTAGATATCTTGGTTGATGGAGTATTTATGTGTGGCTCATTAGTTGGGTGCTTTGTCTCCTCCTTTTTGTTTTAGTTCTAAAGCTTTAAATTTTTAGTATGTGAAAGGAAGTGTAAAAGGTTTGGGGAGCCTCTCAAGCCCCCTCCCCTCTATCATAATTTAAAAATATATAAATATTTTGAATTATAAAAATGTTGAATAAGGAAATAATTTTATTAAAATCTATTTTTATTTATATTATACAATAATATTATAATAATTTAGGTGAGAGTGGGAGATCATCCAAAAGGGGAAATTTTTTTATTTTTTAGGTATTCCTTTTGAATTTAACAGTTTGACACAAGAGCTATGAAAGTATGTTATTAATCAGGAGGAATAGAAACTTATCTATTGGTCCACCAAGAATATCTCCCTTGCTGGTAAATTCTAAATTTGCTCAAAAGTCCTTTTGACCACCCATGTCTATTATTCTTCTTACTTTGTCCCATATAAGAACTGTTATAAGAAGCTTTATAAGCTAGTATGAGACTTTTGATGTCCTCTTATAATAATGGTTTAGAAATCCACCATATTTCTTGGAAGTATTGTTATCTTTCTAGAAGCCATGGTGGGCTTGGCATTCTCAATACCCAGTGTCAAGACCAGGCCCTTTGTGCTAAATGGATTATTAGAGCCCTCATGATCAATGAGGTCTGGAAGAGTCTCATGTGACACTATATCAGTGAGCATTCCCATTTTGACCATTAGAGATGGATGGGCATGGGGTTACCTTCCCTTCTTGTTGCTCCTATGTCTATCAAAGTATCAAGATCCTTCATCATTAGTAGCATTTTGAAATTCTGTGAGAGTGTTAAGTCTTGGATAAGATGAAATAGCCAAAGATTTTGGTATAAACTATCCATCAACCAGATGAATATTTGATGGTCACTTGTCATCACCTACTAGGGTTCTTCACTTGTGCAAATTTCTTGGGTTCATACACTTAGATTATTTCACAAAGGTGTGTGATGCATCACCGATTTTTTTCTCATCCTAATAGATATTGGCTCCCATGATATGACTTCAAATATAAATTTGGGCTTAGTCACTCTGATAAGGATACTTTTAAATCCATCAAGTCTACTCTCCTTGATTCCATGTTATGTAATTTTTTTGTGCTTTCATAGCAAGCTTGGTGGAAGGATTGAAAGTGGTATTCAAACACTCAACTACAAAATTACAAGGATCAATTGATAAGGTCAATCAATGGTGGAATGTCTCCCACCCTCACCCTGTTTGGATGCACAAATTCCAAACTACTTGGGCTTCTTTCTTGGAGCTCAAATTTTCTTATTTTTCCTGGAGTCTCCTCTACCAAGAGCTTCTTGTTAGGAAGAATCATTGGCATTTAGGCATATCCATATTTCTTGCCCTTTCTATCTATAGTTTGAAGATTTTGTCCATATTTGCTAGGTTTGTGCTTGTGCACGTTATTTTTTGGAGTGGATTTTTATATTTTTTTCCTATGGCATATTTGAGTGGAAGCATATCATTATGGGAGACCCCTTACCTTATTGGCTATTTTATTTGAAAGGTGGCACTTGTTTCATATGAAGACCATGTTAAACATATGAAAATCTAGAAATGATTGTATCTTTGGTAAATGTTCTTCCTCTTTGGACATATTTGCTTTTGAGAAGTATAATATTATTTTGTCTATGTATTTTTATATTGCATTTCAGGTCAATAAGGTGACCATGGAGCACACTCATCTTTAGGAGCTTATTGATCATTGGTAGAATACATCGTGCATAGTCAATCAAGTTCCTCCTAAGAAAGATACTCCTTGAAGCTAGTATCAATCTAGATAGTGTTGCCACTCACCCCCAAACTACACTCCTATTCCAACTCAAGGTCCCCTTACTTATAAAAATAATCCTGGCTAATTGACTATTTATCTCTCCCTTGGCTCCTCAACTCAGTATTTGAGATAAGGTAGGAGCTACGATGATTATTGCTAGCAAAATGTTGGTTACTCACGGTTGGGACAATGTTCTCAACACTTCTTCTACCAGACAAGGGAAGGATTCAATGTCAAAGTCTCTTGATGTTAATGTTGGGTGGGAATCAATCTCTATGGTGGCTAAACCTAGTAATGGATCCTCATCATTGTGACAATTTTCTTTTGTTGCTCTTGTCATTATGTAATCATTTTGTTCTATTGTCGATCAATTCTATAAGGTAGTTTTTATTAGTTATTAGTTGTTTTCTTGAATTCTTAATCTATAAGGTAGTTTTTATTAGTTATTAGTTGTTTGCTTGAATTCTTACTTTGTTTTGGTGATGATGTTTTTTGGTTGATTACGTTAGGCACATAACATGTTTATCCGGCTTTTTTTTTTATATGTAAAAATATATTCTATTAATTATTTAATATAATGCCTTTTACATTTTAAAAAAATGTGACCATCTTCAACAATTCTTAATTTTATTAAAACCATAAGGATAAAAAGATGTCTAAAGCGTATTTTAATTAATTCCTTTCAAAATATAATTATATTTGATTCAACCAATTTTATATAAATGATTTTAAAATATATAATAACATTAATATTTTAATATCAATAACAATTTTTAATAACAATTTCGTCTTACAATAACTATGTGTTGCAATGTGAATATTTTTTATTTTCCTTCTATTGGATGTAGATTTGTCTAATCTGAATATGTTTTATTTTCCTTCTATTGGATGCAGATTTGTGCCTTTACTTTTCTTGATTTAGACTTCACATGATTGTATGAATTTGTACATCGCCAATGAATGTGAAAGGCTAGAATTCGATTACAAAGTTAAGCATGGATAGTTTTAATCAGGCTTTGTTATTTCACGGTCACCTATCCTCGTCAAACCCTAATACCATGTGAAGCCTGGATGGTTTATCTCTGTAACGGATGGGAAATGGGGTTGATAGTAGGGCCTAGGAAAGTTCACTTC
The DNA here is from genome assembly GCA_028583015.1 of Wollemia nobilis. Classification (NCBI taxonomy): domain Eukaryota; kingdom Viridiplantae; phylum Streptophyta; class Pinopsida; order Araucariales; family Araucariaceae; genus Wollemia; species Wollemia nobilis. The sequence continues at coordinate 49,421 of JAQPPZ010002023.1, forward strand.
CTTTAAACTACACGTTGTCCATTCATACTTAACTTTCACCGTTGACGTAGGAATCCACCTATCATTAAAAGCAAAAAGTATGGGAAGTGGAAGTTGACGTGGACGTCAGCTGTCCATAGCTTTCTCCCACGTCGTGTAAAACGAAATTGCTCTTAGAATCTAAGAATGACCGTAGTTCAAGAAGGCAACAAAGAGGGCTTTCAAAAGCAAACGATTCATAGACAACCAAAAATCACCTTGAATATTACGACTAGTAACATTTTTTTAAGCTTATCAATAAAGAAAGAGAGATAAGAAATTTTTTTGGAGTTTCAAATTAAAAAAAATAATAATAATAAAAATTAGATAAGGTTTAAAGATTAATTTGTTTTTGGAGTCTTAACAGAAAAAAACCATAATGAAAATTGGATAAGGCTCAAAGATATTGCCACATAAATAAATATCAGTATGCTAAAAAAAAGTCTCTACTTAAAGACTCGATGAAAGTAAAGAAAGAGCATCTACTAGTTTTTGTGATAGTAAAATTGTAATTCAAAGTATTAAACTGGTTGTGTGTTGGTCATAGAGGTTTCGGTAGGAAAATCCTCTCTACTGCATTAACACCGCCTTGGGGCGGTGTTAGTTCACCCTTTTTAATGGTTGTCGCTCATGCAGTCGCTTCCATTTATTCTGAGTCTTTTGGAGATCTCAATGGTACCGGGGAAACGTCTGTGCAAGTTTATTATGACAATTTATCATGAGGTAAAGGCCTTGTCCCTAAAGCTGTTATTCCTTTGCATGAGTTTCATATAGCTTGTGAGTGGTTTGAGATTCATAGCCTCATGGGTTATTTTCTGGGTCGTATCCCATATGATACCCTTATTCATTCATAGGTCCAGCAAGTTTGAGGTCCATATGGAGTCAAAGTGGAGAATGTACAAAACCTTACCAAAGGGTATTTATTTTTTGCTTTTCAGACCCAGCTCAAGCACATAAGGTTCTATCTAGGGGTCCATGGACTGTCCATAATTCTCTCTTGATTCTATAACCCTACTCTTGGGATTTCTCAAGTCAGTGATCAAGCTACACTAGAAGTCCCAGTGTGGGTTGAATTCCTCGATCTTCATATTTCTCTTTAAGATTTTTTGTAGACTTTAGTTGCCCCCTTAGGTGAGTTTGTTTGCCTTGAGCCAGAATTTTTTTTCTCCACTCGACCCACTAGAAGGGTTTGTATCAAAGTTGACCTTACCAAGGATTTGTAGGAGTTTATTGATATTAAAATCAAGGACCAATCCATAAGGTAAAGAGTTACCTATATCAATTTACCTAATACCTATTATCGGTGTCAATCTAGAACTCACAAAAATTGGGAGTACACTAATGGAATGGAAATATAAGGCAAATCCCTCGCCCACTCTTGCGGCTCCCGCTAATAGCTCATGAGGAAACACTGAACAATGAACAATTTTCTCTAGAACAAAATCCCATGGTGTTAAGTAGTAGGAAGCTTTGATTTTCGTTACACAACCTACCCCTTCTCCTTCTCAAGATATGCAAGCTTCTACTAAAGTTTTTCAGACTCCTGTTGATACGAGCCCTTCATTGTTGGCATAAAACCCTTAATTCCATCGGTGTCTCAAATTATTTGGTCGGGTCCTTTTTTGGCCTCAGTGGTGGCAGCTCCAGATAATTATTCAGTGGAGGAGGGTCGGGCCTTGAAGGTCCACCACTCTTGCAGCCCTGTTTGAAATGATAGACATCGACAACTAAATTATGATGCTTTCCACACAAACTCCAACTATTTTGGCTCACTTACAGGTTTGGGTGATGTAGAGGATTTCATGGAAATCATGCATCTTGATAAATCCCAATGATTTTTTTCTTGTGGAATGTTCGAGGACTAATGGACCTGATCATAAAATATTTGGTCCGAAATGAGATGTCAAATGTTTCTCGAATTCATGGAAGCCTCAATTTTTATGTTTACAAGAAGTTAAGATTTCTAATTTCAATATGAGGTGTACGTGTGACTTTTTGTGGCCATGAAGTACCTCTTTTGCCACAAAGCATTCCCTGAGAAAAGGAGGATCCGTGACTATCCTTGGGCCTCGATTACAAAAGAATGTTGTGACTTGGACTGTTGACCCATCCAATAAAGTTGTCTGGATTTTGCTCAAGATCTGTGGAAAACCATTTGGGTTGGTTAATGTGTATGCCTTGAATATCGCTTTTGACAGATTTGAGTTGCGGAGATGGCTTACCATGAATTTACCATTTGCCACTTGGGTGCTTTGTGGAGATTTTAGTATGGTGGAGAAAGATTATGACAAGGTCAGTCATGTCCCGATGCGGTGGTGTTTAGGTGAAAGAGAAGCTTGGTTTTTATGAAAAAAAAACTTCGTCTTTATGACCCTAATTCCTGCTTCTTGCCTTCTAACTTCCCTAGGATCTTTGGTATACCTGGTCCAATTGTTTGGCTACTTATGCTAAGGTTTTGGTAAGATTAGACAGAGCCATGATTTCTAAGTCTGACAGCTTTCAGTTCTCCCATATTTTACCTTCTTCACCGTATGTGCTGAATTTACCTACTACTACACTATCTGATCATTCACCTATTTTATTTTCCGTGACAATGTTAAACTTTCAACCTAGAGTGCATTCTTCATAGTTTTACCTAAATATTTCTTTTTTGCATAGCTTTAGCATGAAAGCTCATATATGTCACATTTGGAATTTTATTTCTAGACCTGATGGTATTTCTAGAAGGATTGAATGGTGGAATGTTGTCATTCAATGAACCACTAAGGTGTTGCGGACTCTAGGTGTTGAATTTGCAAAATGGTGAAAACAGGCTAAATCTGCCTTGCAAAGTGAGCTCCCCAAAGTCTGGCTCAGGCTTGAAGCCTATCGTTTAAGCTCTGTTGCTCAATCCCAAGTTTCTTCCATTCGACATGAGCTACAAAAAGCTAATATGTATGAAGCCAAGGGGTCTCAATTACGTTCTTGAATGAATTGGCTCAAAGTGGGGGACAAAGTGACCAAAGAATTTTTTCAACGCCTTAGACCTCCTGCTCAGTATTCTCAATTTCAAGCCATTCAAGTTGATGGGCAGAGATTTACATATCTTATGGATATTGTCAAATCCTTTGTTTGCCATTATAAAGGTGTTTTTGCTTCTCAATAACTTGATGATGCTACAAGGCAAGCTCTTACTGATTGTATTGTTGTTGTCACCACCAATCTTTCTCCTGAGAAAATGTTATTTTGTGACACTCCTATTTCTTTGGAAGATCTAAAAAATGCCTTGTCACTCATGGCCAATGATAAGGCACCTGGGCTTGATGGCTTCCCATGTGAATTCTATAAAGAATTTTGGGATATGCTTGGTTCTGATCTCCACAAAGTTTATCTCGAAGCCCTGCAATGTGGTTCATTGGGTTTCATTATTAACAAAGGAAATGCTAAATTTATTCCTAAGTCTGGAGATCTTGAGCTCATCACCAATTGGAGGCCGATCACCCTGCTTAATGTGAGATACAAGATTATTGCTAAAGCCCTTTCGCTTAAGCTTAAATCTCTCCGGCATTTGATTGTCAGACCTAAACAAACTAGCTTTGTTAAGGGAAGATACATTCTTGATAATGTTCTTGCTGTTTGGGAAGGTATGGAGTGGGCAAGAAATTTTGAACAAGATGCTTTATTCATTAAGATTGACTTTGAGAAAGCCTATGATAAGATGGAGTGGTACTTCATAACTGTCATGCTTCAGGATTTGGGTTTTGGGACAGTGTTTGTGAGCACCATTCTTATGTTATTTCAAGATGCTTCCATTGTTCTTACATTGAATAATAGTCAATCTCAGTCAATTTCTCTTGGTCGCTCTATAAGACAAGGGTGCCCTCCTGCTCCATATATTTTCATTCTTGCTGCAGAGGCTTTTGACTATTTTTTGGCCCATAAGATGGATCAAGGATTAATTAAGGGTATTGCTCTCCGCAATTCTGATCATCAGTTGGTAAAATGGTCATTTTGCAGATGATTCTTTCTTAATGCTTCAAGAAGATGAGCAATCCCTTTCCTCGACTATTAGTTGCCTAGAGGCTTTCTGTTTAGCCTCTAGTTTTCTATACAATGAAAAAAAACCTCCTATTTTTGGCAATCACAATCTCAGTTGCCATGCTGGTTGCATAATTTCCAATGGACTTGGATTCACCTAGGTGATATGCTTAAATTTCTTGTAATTCCTTTTGCATTTCATGGTTCCTCTGCTTAATTGTGGCAGTATGTTATTGATAAAGTGGAAAAGAAGCTTTCTTACTAGACTAGTAAGAAACTTTCTCTAGCATGAAAATTTCAGATTTGTTCTAATATTTTAGCCACTACCCATGTCTATTATTCGTCTTGTTGGGTTCCATCCAAATCTTGTTATAAAAAGTTGGATAAGCTTCTGAGAGACTTCTTGTGGGCCAAAGACTCAATCAAGCAAGGTTTTCATCGGGTAGCCTAGAAAATTGTTGTTTTCCCAAGGATTGGGGAGGCATTGGTTTGTTTTACTGTCATCAACAAGGTTTTGCTCTTTGTGCTAAACGGATCAACAGATCCTTAATTGGGGATGAATCTTGGAAAGTGTTGGTCAGCCATTACATTTCTTCTAGTTTGCTTCAAGGGAAGAAAATTTGGAAAGGGGTGGTATTGCAATCCATTATTATTGCCCCTATCCCTATTAAAGTTAAAGGTTCTTTTATCATTCAAAGTATTTGGAAAGCTTGGGAGGCCTTCAAACCTTGGCTTAGTTGGAAAGGGAGTTTTCACAAAATAGGTGCCTCTTTACCTTCTATAAATATTTGGTGGTCTCTTGTTATCACTTGGTAAGGTTCTCCCCTAGCTTTGGTGCAATGGGTCAGAGTGCAGAGGTTCTATAAGCGTGGTATTACTTCCATTTTTTATTTCTTCTCCCGACATACTAGGTGTTGGATACCCTGGGAAAGTTTTCATCAAATTCACAATTTAAATCCTGATGATAGAGACACTTATGAGGTGGTTATTGATAGTATTCCATTTTCTATTTGGAGCAAACTACATAAGCATTTTCAAAAACCTTGGTGGTTAGATTGGTGTTGGCCTGGGAAACTTTCTAATTTGCAATATAAAGTTCATCTTGGTTACAAATGACTCACCCCGCAAGTTCCAATGGTTGATAAACTCACTCTGAGATGGGACTTAGTCTCTCTTCCCTCCCAATGGAATAAGAGGTTTCAGATTGCTTGGGCTACTTATATTGAACCTAAACAAAGTTTTTTTTGTTTGGAGCCTCTTACACCAAGGGTTATCAGTTGGTAATAGGCTCAAGCATCTGGGTGGTCATAATCCCATTTTCCCGATTTGTGGACAGACAAAAGATTTACTGCATGTTTTTTGGTTTTGTGATTGGACTCAGTTGGCTTGGGAGTGGCTTCTTGAAATTTTTAGACCTTTTATGCAGGAGGCTTTTACTTGGGTGCATGCTATTTTGGGTGACCCTATTGCTTTTTCCTTCAAATTGGGTGTTGTTTGGAATATTTTTAGAATTGGTACCCTATTTTATCTATGGAAGTCCCGGAATAGAGTTTTTTTTTCTCAACAAGATGTTAGGCGTGTCTTCTCTATTGCTGATAAATATGATATATTCTTTGATTGTTGGTTACAAATTCAAGTATAGGTTGAAAAAGTACAGGTGGAGCTGCAGTACTTACGTACCCTCATGGATCATTGGGAGAATGCACCCTATGTTATGAGTCGTGTGCCTCTTCCTTCCCCTTCCAGGTGGTAGTGATTTCTTGGCTTCTTTCTTTATGAATGTATATTTGATATTGTTTTGGTAGTTGTTATCTGGTAATTTGTGAACTGTTTCTGACACTCTTGTATACTCCTAACCATAGTGGTTAGTGTATTGGTTTACAAGGTGTGCTAATCTCACCCACCATTTTTTATATTATTAGACATTATTTTATTAATATAATGGCCTAAGAAAATCACTACTTAACATGCTTCTAAAAATAGATAAATTTCCCAAAGGTAAAGGAATGATCAATCAATAAAAGATCGATAGAGAAGCTTAGGAAAACAATGTCTCGTTGAACAATATGTCCATATAAACAATAATTTATGTAGAAAACAAATTAAAATGTATGAGGGCAGAGTTAATGCTCAAGGGAATTAATGTACACACTTGACGAACCAAACGACAAGGCCAAGACCAATCTCACTATAATCCAAATTCGGTTCACCCTCATTGAAGATGACATCTCAGAACGCATTCATGCCAACTTGACTTTTCAGGGGCCCATTATATTCCAAAGAGTGGAAAATACCAAGAAACTGAAACGTGATGGTTACTCCAGCGAGTATGCGCGCTGGCTAGTCTCAAAGACTGCAGATGGAATGCCCATCTATAAAGCTTGAAACTTCGGCCTTAGTTTTCGAGGTTGGGGGACAAACTCTCAAACCTCTACTCCTAATTCTACCATATCCTGAACCTTCATTTGCAATGGAAAATTTTGTATTTGCTTCATTAGCGTTTCTCCTTGTGCTGTGCATAGAAAGATCCGCCTGCTCCAGAGAATATCCGCTGAGTGGAAATGAACACGAAGATTTGGCCTCCGACGACAAAGTTTTCCAGATTTATGAACGATGGATGAGCCAATACAGTAAAGTCTACAATGGATCGGATGAGAAACAAACGCGGTTCAACATATTCAAGAGCAATTTACTGTACATCAACGCGCACAACCAGAAAATTCAATCGTATTTACTCGGCCTCAATAACTTCGCAGACCTTACCCATGACGAGTTCAAGAGCATGTACTCGGCCGGAATGTTTTGCAGGAAGCATCCTATGCAGTGACAATCGATGGTTTCGAGGACGTGCCGGAAAATGACGAAATGTCATTGCAGAAGGCTGTAACACATCAGCCAATTAGTGTGACCATTGATGGTAACGATTTCCAGCTTTACAAATCTGTAAGCTTTCAGGATGTGGAACTGATCCTAATCATGCTGTGAGACTGGTGGGTATGACTCCGCTGAGAAGGACTATTTGATGCAAGTGGGAGAAGACGAGAACCAGCACCAGAACCAATCTCCTATTTCAAATTAGAAAATAGCAAGGAACAACAACAATCACAGAAATATGGTTTTTTTTTTTATTAATTTCAACAAGTGAATTACAAAGCTTTTTGAACACTTCTTTTACAGTTCCTCTTCCGTTCCGTCTCCTTCGTTCACCCTGCCGGTTTTCTCTTGGCTTTAGATCTTCTGAGAAAACTCTAGAACGCTCGAACGCATTCATTTTGTTTTTTTCTTAGCAGTAGATTTTCTAAGAAAACTCTAGAACGCTCGAACGCATTCATTTTGTTTTTTTCTTAGCAGTAGATTTTCTAAGAAAACTCTAGAACCCTTAAATGCATTCAATGCTTTCAACTACCCGCACAATGCTTTTGTATTTAGAAAGTTTTTTTAGCGTATATGTACAGACTTACACATGTATACGCCCGGAAAACACCTAAGTAGATATGCCAGTAAATAAAATAACATTCACAAATTACATGTATACAGCCAGAATAGACATCCAGGTAGATACACCCAAAATTGAAGAACAACGTCAAAATTACATGTATACGCCCAAGTTGTCCTTCAAGTAGATACGCCCAGAATTAAAGCTCCTGCGTCATTCCTCCCGGGTAACAAAATAAATTGCAGCATGAGTTCCCACTCATGTCAAGACCTGATATTCCTCAACTGTATGCCCAAATTTTGCAAGTTCAACGGGCTTCATCCATGTAGCATCTTCCATCGGTCTATTGTTCCATTTAACCAAATACTCGAAATATTGCTTGCGTCTTGTTTTCTTGTAGACCCTTTTGTCAACAATGGCCTCAACTGTCTCTTCTTGTGCTGTAGGCAACTGCTGCTGCCAATTTGTTTCATCATTTGCTTCCTCTTCATGAACTTCTTCTTGAGTTGTAGGTGGACATTTATACAAATCTGCAATATTGAAAATGGGAGAAATTCCCATCCCTATAGGCAATTGTAACTCATAGGCATTTTCACCAAATTTTCTCAGTATTTTGCAAGGTCCTATTTTCTTCAGCTTCAGCTTGTTGTATTCTCCCTTGGGAAATCATTCCTTTCTTAAATAAGCATACACTAGGTCTCTTTCTTGAAAACTAACATCTTTTCTTTTCATATCAGCATGCTTCTTATACTTGGCCATGTTTACCTGCAATTTCCTCTTCACCTGTTCTTGGATTTCATGAATAGCTTCTGCAAGGTCTTCTGCATTTGCACTTACTTTGTTCAATCCGTCACTACTTCTCAACTCACAGACTCCTCTTGGGCTATACCCATACACTATCTGAAAAGGTGTTTTTCCTGCACTTCTATTCATTGAATCATTGTATGCGAATTTTGCCTGGGCCAACGTGAGGTCCCATTGCTTGGGCTTGTCACTTGCAAGGCATCTCAACAGGTTACCTAGGCTTCAATTTACAACTTTTGTTTGACCATCTGTCTGTGGATGGTAGGCTGAACTGAAACTCAACTCTGTTCCCAACTTCCTCCACAATGTTAGCCAAAAATGGCCAACAAAATTTGTATCTCTATCACTAACTATGCTCAAAGGCAAACCATGTAATCTAACTACCTCCTTGAAAAATAAGTCAGCTATGTGAGTGGCATCGTTACATTTCTTGCAGGCCACAAAATGTGCCATCTTACTAAATCTATCTACAATAACAAATACATAATCCATACCTCTGGCTGTCCTTGGCAGTCCTAAAATGAAATCCATACTGATGGCTTCCCATGGTCTCGCTGGGATAGGCAATGGCTTATACAAACCAGTATTCTGACTTCTTCCCTTGGCATGTATGCAAATCTTACAATCTTGGACCAATTTCTTCACATCTGCTGCCATCCTTGGCCAGTAATAATCTTCACTCAATTTAGCCAATGTTTTATCAATTCTAAAATGTCTTGCAAATCTACCACTATGTTTCTCCTTCAACAAATTGTCCCTCATAGATCCTTGAGGTATGCATAATTGCTTTCCCTTAAACAACAATCCTTCCTGGATAAATAAATCTAGCCACTGTGTTCTATCTCTTGTTGTAGGGTTCTTGCATACTTCCCATGCTTCCATAAGATCTGGATCAGTCTCATACAAGTCTTTGATTGCATTAAATCCTACCACTTCCACACTCATTTTAGTCATCAAGAGACTCCTTCTACTCAATGCATCCGCTACCTTGTTTGATTTACCACTTCTATGCTTCATCACAAATGTAAAATTCTGCATGTATTCAACCCACTTTAAATGTATTTTATTTAACTTACCCTGGTTGTTTATGTATTGCAATGCTTGATGATTCGTGTACAAGACAAACTCTTTAGAAAGCAAATAATGCCTCCATTTCTTTAGGTCTTGGATAATAGCATAAAATTCTTGATCATAAACAGAATACTTCCTTTTAGCATCATTTAACTTTTCACTAAAGTAAGCAATAGGCTTACCTTCCTGGCTCAACACTCCTCCAACTGCTATTCCACTGGCATCACAGTCTACCTGAAACACTTTGTTGAAGTCAAGTAAAGCCAATATGGGTTGCTCGGTCACTCTCCTTTTCAAATACTAGATACTTTTCTTTGTTGCCTCGGTCCACACAAATTGTTTCTTATCACCTCTAAATCTCTCTATTATAGGTGCACATATGCCACTGAAATTCTTAACAAACTTCCTATAAAAACTTGCCAATCCATGAAAGCTTATGGCTTTGAAAGCACTCTTTGGTGAAGGCCAATCCATAATAGCTCTTACATTTTCTGGATCCATTTTCAACCCATCTTCAGAAATCACAAACCCAAGATACACCAACTCTCGCTTCATAAAACTACACTTCTCCAAATTAATCAATAGTTGTTCTTGTCTCAGCCTCTCCAACACCATTCTAATATGCTCTAAATGTTCTTTAGTTTTTCTAAAAACCAATATATCATCCAAATAAACTATGACAAACTTACCCATAAACGGCTTCAGTACCTCATTCATCAGCCTCATGAAGGTACTTGGGGCATTTGTGAGCCCAAACGACATTACTAACCATTCGTATAACCCATCATTTGTTTTAAATACTGTTTTCCACTCATCACCCTCTCTTATTCGGATTTGATGGTAGCCGCTCTTTAAATCAATCTTGGTGAAGTACTTAGATCCACTCAAACAATCCATCAGGTCATCCATTCGTGGCAAAGGAAACCGATACTTGATGGTTATCTTGTTTATGGTCCTTGAATCCGTACACATCCTCCACTTACCATCCTTTTTTGGTGCAAGTACAACTAGTACCGCCCATGGACTCAAACTTTCTTATATCAATCCTTTATCAAGCAATTCTTGCACTTGTCTCTTAATCTCCTTGTTCTCTTGCAGTGTCATCCTGTAGGTTGCTTTGTTTGGTAAACTTGACCCTGGGATTAGGTCTATGTGATGACTAATCTTCCTCAAAGGTGGCAATCCTTCAGGTAGCTCCCCTGAAATTATACTTGAATACTCCTTTAATAGTTTCCTTATCTCTTGAGGTTGTTCTTCCTCCTTTTCTTCACTCTTCACGCCTGCTGGCTTTGCCACTAGGGCCAGACATTCTCCTTCAGTATTTGTGACCTTCAAAATTTATTTTCCTCCCATCACCATAACATTATGCACATATGGCACTCCTTCAACATCATCCTTCAATGGAGTCAGTATGGTTCTCCAACCATCCTTCTCTATAATACATGTATTTGTTCTTCCATCATACACCATATTTCTATCAAACTGCCATGGTCTTCCTAGCAACATATGACAAGCATCCATGGGCATGATATCACATAACACTTCATCACTATAATGCTTAATACTGAAACTTACCAAGCACTGTTCTTTCACCGTCACCTGATGTCCCTTCTATATCCATGATACTTTATATGGTTGGGGATGCGGTCTCCTCTCCAATCCCAGTTTTGTAACCATATCTTCTGACACTAAGTTGTTAGTGCTTCCACTATCCACAATCACCTGGCAACATTTACCTCCAAATTTGCACACTATTCTAAATAAACTCTTCCTCTGTGGAGGCTCTATCTCCCTCTCTATTTTTGGCTTTATTAACACTCTTATTGCCACTAAGGATTCACCTTTCTCTGGTGATGTCGGGCCTCTCTCAGGTTTTGAAGTATTGCTATCATAACTCTCATCATATGCCACATGAGTCCTTCCCTCAAGTCCTCTTTGTCGATTCTTAGGTACATTTTTTGGAAACTCAAACCATATATGTCCAACAAACTTATTGCATTTGAAACATTTTCCACTAAAGCTTCCACCTTGTCCTCTACCGTAAGATCCCCTATTATAAGATCCTCTGCCTCTAGTAGGATATCCACCTCTGGCATTTGAATTAGAATTTTGTGAGCTACTGGATTCTCCATCCCTCAACTGGGGTTTTGTATTACTATTTTCTCCCTTTGGTTGAGTCCTATGGTTGCTTCCTCCTTGACCCCTTCCTCTTCTAAATTGACATCTTCCCCTAGAATTGCTCTGTATCTTCCTCGCTAGTTTCTCCTTGGCCTTCAATGCATATTGATAAGCAACATCCAAAGTCTTAATATCCAACAAACTAATTTCATCCTGGATATTGTACCTCAAACCATTGATGTATCTGGCCACTTTTTTAGGCTCTAAATCATCATGACCGACTCTTATAGACAAATTGTAGAACTCCTCTGTATAATCTTTAACACTCTTCTCCTTTTGCCTCAAATTTTGCAACTTTTGGAATAATCCAACTTGGAATCTTTAGGCATGAACTTGGCCTTCATCCTCGACACCATCTTGTCCCAACTCTTTATTCTCTCTTTGCCTTTTTGTACCCTCTCAACCTGCACACTATTCCACCATAACAGGGCATGGCCCTTCAACCTTGAACACACATATTTCACATTCTTGCTCTCTTCCACTGTCTCCAAATCGAAGTACCTATCTATCTCATTGATCCAAATCAATTAGTTTATTAGGATAAAGGCTCCCTTCATAATTTGGAACCTCAACCCGGGGCTTACCTCCTATCTTGGCTATGGCTTGAACCAGCCTTTCACCATCATTATCCATTTGTTCTCCCTGGGCCTCTTCAAGTTCCACTTCCTCATCACTCTCATCTTCAAGGGGTGCTCCTCTTCGTTGTGCTGCCTCAATAGCATCCAACCTAGCTGTGAATGTCCTCACTAATTCATCCAACTCTGCTCGTCCTACTCCCCTTCTCCCGACTCTACCTCGTTGTGCCATTTTCTCCTCCTTTTGACCTCACCTTGGTCTGTTCCACCCAAGTCTATTGACTACAATCTCTCTCTCCTTCAATCAACTGAAACCCTCACTTCGTCCCTCACCCCGATCTCTTTCACCCAAGGCTATTGGCAGGAACAACCTGCTCTGATACTAATCTGATGCAAGTGGGGAGAAGACAAGAACCAAAACTAGAACCTATCTCCTATTCCAAATTATAAAATAGCAAGGAACAACAACATTCACATAAAATTGCTAAGCAGCAAACGAAATATGTTTTTTTTTTTTATTAATTTCAACAAGTGAATTACAAAACTTTTCTTTCAAAATAGCAGAGCACTTCTTCTACAGCTCCTCCTTCCACCCCGTCTCCTTCGTTCACCATGCTAATTTTCTTTGGCTCTATATTTTCTGAGAAAACTCTAGAACCCTCGAACGCATTCATTTTTTTTCTTGGCTCTAGATTTTTTGAGAAAACTCTAGAACCCTCGAACGCATTCAATGCTTCCAACTACCCGCACAATGCCTTTTGTCTTTAGAAAGTTTTTTTTAGCGTATACGCCTAGACTTACATATGTATACGTCCAGAGAACACATGTATACGCCCAAAAAACACCCAAGTAGATATGCCAAAATTGTAAATAAAATAACATTCACAAATTACATGTATACGCCCAAAATAGACATCCAGGTAGATACGCCCAAAATTGAAAAATCAACAACGTCAAAATTACATGTATACGCCCAACCTGTCCTTCAAGTAGATACGCTCAGAATTAAAGCTCCTGCGCCACTATTGGATCGCGAAAAACTCCTGGGGTGAACGTTGGGGAGAGAGTGAGTATATTAGGTTGGAAAGGAATATTAACCGTCCATATGGGACGTGTGGGATTGCGATGCTAGAATCCTATCCAGTTAAAAGTCAAGCTAAATAATTCGGTTATGCTGGCATTACGAGCACGTTTCATGGGTGAACATTACAAACTATTTAATCTAGATGAAATTCATCTGCAAAGGATCAAATTTGCATCTCATGTTGAATGCGACTTTGCATATTCTATAGGCAATTTAGTAAAGCTTTCCGGTCGGTGTCTGTCGTGAAGGGTTAATGGCGATTTTCTTTCGCCGAAGACCGTCAGTAGCGGACTGCGCTGGGCGGACGATCAACCGAGATGCGGGCAGCGCACTGATTTCGGCCGAAGTGCGTACTTCGCACTTCCTTCTGGCCGAAGTGCGGCTGTCGCGCGATGTTCGGCCGAAGTGCGAACTTCGCACTTCGTTCTGGCCGAAGTGCGGCTGTCGCGCGAAGTGCGCACAGCGCACTGCTTTCGGCCGAAGTGCGGACTTCGCACTTCCTTCTGGTCGAAGTGCGGCTGTCGCGCGAAGTGCGCACAGCGCACTATTTTCGGCCGAAGTGCAGTTGTTGAGCGAAGTGCGAACTTCGCTTGGCCACTGCCGAAGTTCGTCACTCACACGCAGTGCGGACTTCGCTTGCCCGAACTGCCGAAGTCAATCACTCACACGCAATCGGACTTCGCCGGGCAACAAACTTCGTCGTGCTCGTCGACCAACTTCGCACGGCAACGGTTTGTAGGCTTCAGACTTGGCCAACTCTGGCCATCAAGTTCTTCGTCTTGCGCGGCTGCTGCTGGGTTTGCCTGGCTTGGCAAGACCCGAGAGATAGGAGAGAAACGCCGGAACAGAGAACAAATAGGTTAACACCTAAACAACTGCAAACCCTAAATATGCCACGGACAAAAGCAAACTTTATTCATATGAACAACTAGGGTTACGGAATTCCTCAACCGAGGAAGTAACAACATCCGCAGGCTACGCCGCAGATAAACCGGACAAGGGAAATGTCGAGTCTCGCTGCTCGGACATTTATCAGCTGAGCCTCACTGCTCACTGAAACACTCGCCCTTCTTTCTCTGCTCACTTTCACGAACTTCTCTCACACCCGCTCTGCTTCCTTCTTCTACGCACTCTCTCGTCTTTGTCTGTAGACTCGAACCGTCCTTTTATAGCCACGGGGAGAGGAGGATAAGTGTTATCCTCTGACAGCTCCGGATAAGGGTTATCCTCGGACTGACCCTCGTCTAGGGTTTCTGACAAACGCCGACTGGGCATTAACTCCTACGGAGATCGGATCTGCCAGGTGTCATATCTGTCAGAAGATAAGTGCGACGTCATGTCACACTTGTCGGGATCCCGGATTGCGGTAGCGCAGTTGGGCACAGGCGTGAAATCTGGGTTTATTTTTCTAACACCCTCCTTTAAACCTGATTTCACAAGCACTTTGACTCCAAGCTGCTCTCGCAATCTGCTGAAGTCTTCCTCCTTCAAAGGCTTCGTGAAAATATCTGCCAACTGCTCCTTGGATCCGCAAAACTGCAGATGAATTTCTCCGGACTTCACCAACTCTCTGATGAAGTGATAACGAATATCAATGTGCTTCGTCCGGCCATGGAACACGGGATCCTTTGACAGTGCAATGGCCGAATTGTTGTCACAGAAAATTGTTGTCGCGCCTTCCGGAGGATTAAACAGTTCGCTCAGAACTCTTCGCAGCCATACTGCCTGGCATGCGGATGTCGTGGCGGCGACATATTCTGCTTCGGCTGTGGACAACGCAACAATGGGTTGCTTCTTGGACGCCCATGAGACTGCCCCTGATCCGAGATGGAAAGCATACCCGGAGGTGCTCTTCCGATCGTCAGTACTGCCAGCCCAGTCACTGTCTGTGAAGCCCACTAGCTCCAACTGGTCTCGTCTGGCATAAAATAGGCCATGGTTCCGCGTCCCGCTGACATAGCGCAAGATCCTCTTGCCTGCTTGCCAGTGCGTGTCCTTCGGAGTCTCCATGAAACGGCTGATCAGACTGACTCCGAACATCAGATCTGGCCGAGTTGCAGTCAAGTACATTAGACTGCCAACTAGCCTCTTGAACAAGGTTGGATCTACAGACCTCCCTGTATCCAACTTGCTCACCTTCAAACCTGTGGCTACAAGTGTGATGGCAGGTTTGTTGTCCTCCATCTTGAAGCGCTTCAGACATCCTTCACATACTTGCCCTGAGAAATGAAGATGCCATCTGCTGATTGGTCAACTTCAATGCCGAGAAAATATTTCATCAGCCCCATGTCAGTCATTTCAAACTCGGACTTCATGGCTGTTCTAAACTGCGCAAATAGGCTGCTGCTATTGCCAGTAAATATCAGATCGTCTACGTACAGGCAGACGATGATGAGCTCACCTGCTGCATTTGTCTTCATGTACAAGGAGTGCTCATATGGGCATTTCTGAAACCCATTCTCCTGAAAATAGCCGTCAATACGGCTGTACCATGCCCTGGGTGCTTGCTTCAACCCATACAAGGCCTTCTTCAGCTTCAGGACTTTGCCTTCTTGCCCTTGTATTTCATAACCGGGCGGCTGGTCTATGTAGACCTCTTCTTCCAACACTCCGTTGAGGAAGGCAGACTTGACATCCATCTGGTACACGCTCCATCCTTTCTGAGCTGCGAGTGCCATAATCATTCTGACTGTGTCAAGTCGGGCCACGGTGCATACACCTCATGATAGTCAACTCCCCGACTTCGCTTGTAGCCTTTCGCCACTAATCCGGCCTTATGCCTGTCAACTTCTCCTTGGGCATTAAACTTCGTTTTATATACCCACTTGACCCCAATGGTCTTCTTTCGTGCTGGAAGATCTGTTAGCTGCCATGTCGCATTCTTCTCAATGGCTGCTATCTCCTCATCCATCGCATTCACCCATTTGTGATTCTGACTTGCCTCTTCAAACTCCACTGGATCACATTCAGTAAAGAGAGCAAAATCAGAATAATCTTCATCTAATTGATTACGGGTTACCTCATAGATGTCTTGCAAGCTCCGAGTCTTTGCAGGAGTCCTCATGTTCTGTATTCTCGCTTGCAAGTGGAGGTGACCGGGATGTTGAGGGTGTGCTACTACTGGCACCACTGTTGATGCTTGAAGGCACAGGTGGTTGGACTCTGTCTTCCTCCAAGTCTACAGATTCAACAGTTGCTGGTTCAGACTGACCGCTCTTTGACTTCCCGTTCCAGACTTCATCCTCCAAGAACTTCACGTCTCGGCTGATGACAAGTTTCTTTGTCACAGGATTGTACAGCCTGTATGCCTTCGCTGGTTCGCTGTACCCTGTGAAGATGCATCTTTCAGCTTTGTCATCCAGCTTCTGTCGCTTCTCATCTGGAACATGTGCATATGCTATGCACCCGAAAACTCGCAAATGAGCCACACTTGGCTTCAACTTGCTCCAGGCTTCCTCCGGAATTTTGTCCCTCACACTCTTGGTGGGACATCGGTTCAGCAGATAAACTGCACAACTTACAGCTTTTGCCCAGAACTCATGTGGCAAACTCTTTGCCTTCAAGGATGCTCCGTGCCATCTCCATGATTGTTCTGTTCTTCCTCTCAGCTACGCCATTCTGCTGTGGCGTGTATCTGGCAGTGAACTGCCTCCGAATTCCATGTTGCTTGTAGAAGTTGTGGAATTCGTTGGAGATGTACTCTCCACCTCCATCAGTTCTGAGAGTCTTCACATAGTAACCGCTCTGTTTCTCAACCAGAGCCTTGAACTCCCTAAACCTTGCAAACGCCTCTGACTTCAACTTGATTGGATAAATCCAAGTCTTCCGACTGAAGTCATCAATGAAGGTCAGGAAATACTTATTGTCGGCATATGAGGTGGTCTGCATGGGACCACAGATGTCTGAGTGCACCAGCTCCAAAGGCCGTGATGCTCTCCAAGACTGCCCTACAGGGAATGCATCCCTGTGCTGCTTGCCGACCAGGCAACCTTCACAAACTTGGTTCGGTTGCTCTATAAGGGGTAAACCCTTCACCATCTGCTTCTTGTGCAGCAGATTCAGAGCCACTGAAACTCGAGTGACCGAATCCGAGATGCCACAGCCATGTAGCATCCTTCTCAACTGCACTCAGAGACAACAAAGATTCATTCTGAATCTGCAGCGGAAACATCTTGTTTTTCGTCATGGACACAGTTGCAATTTGTCCATGGACTTTGTCTCTGATGGAACAGACTCCATCTTTGAACAGTACAGTGTGCCCCTTCTGCACAAGCTGTCCAACACTTAGCAGATTGTGTTTCAACCCAAGCACATAAAAGACATCTTGAATTGTTTTTCTATCACCGTGCCGGGTGCGGATGAGGATCTTTCCTTTCCCCATCACAAGAACTTTGATGTTGTTCCCCATCTTGACTTCGGACTGGACTGTTTCATCCAGTTGTGAGAACATCTCCCTGTTCCCAGTCATGTGGTTGCCGCAACCACCGTCAAGATACCAGATGTTTTTCTTGCTCTCCTCTTCAATACTGCAAGTCAGCAACACATTTCCTCCTGTCGCATTTTTGGGTTCCTCCGAATAATGGGCTTGCTGCTGATTCTCGTTCGCCATCTTCTTTCTGCACTGAGTGGCATAATGGCCGAACTTGCTGCAGTAGTAGCATTGGACCTTTGACATGTCCTTCTGCTGAGAGCCACCTTGCTGATTTCTGCCAGTGCCTCTTCCTCCTTGCTGATGAAAGTTGCAACTTGGCTCAGCGTCCTGAGGGTTTGAGTTCCCTCCTTGCTTGTTCCTTCTCCCACGTCTGCTTCTGCCTCTTCCTCCTTGAGAACTAGAAGCGCTGTGCCGGGAGTCTTGTCAGCCGCTGTCTCGGACTGAGACTTGCGCTTTGAAGGCTTGCTCCAAAGAAGACTGAGTTGAGCGGCTCAGCCTCTGTTCATGGGTCTGCAGGGAACCCATGAGTTCGTCTGTCGAGAGGGTTGTCAAATCCCTCGACTCTTCGATTGCTATCACAACCGAGTCGAACTTCGCAGGCAGACTTCTGAGAATCTTCTCCACGATTCTCTCGGCTCGGACATTTTCTCCGTTCAACCGCATCCGATTGATAATGTCCGTCGTCCGGGTGAAGAAGTCGCTCATCGACTCGGACTCGCTCATCCGCAGTGTTCTCGAACTCTCTCCCGAGCATCCGCAGCCTTCACCAACTTCACTTTGTCGGTGCCCTGATACGAACTCGCCAGGGTTTCCCAAGCCTGCTTGGCCTTGGTGGCTGATGCAATCCGCGGGAAGATGGTCTCCTCAACCGCTTGCATGATGTAGAAGAGGGCCTTCTGGTCCTTCTTCTTGTGCTCTTTCAACAGATCCTTGTCTACCTGAGAGAGGGCGGCCAGTGCTGCTGCATCTGCCGGTTCTGGGTAGCCGGTCTCGACCAACTCCCATAGCTCCTGAGATCCGAACAAGATCCTCATCTGGATGCTCCAGTAATCGTAGTTCTTACCGTTAAATCGCGGGATCTGCAACTGCAACGAGTTTCTCTCGAAGCCATGCTTCTATCTCCGTGTCACGGTACTATCAGCTCTGATACCAATTTGAAGGGTTAATGGCAATTTTCTTTCGCCGAAGACCGTCGCAGCGCGACTGCGCCGGGCGGACGATCAACCGAGATGCGAGCAACGCACCGATTTCGGTCGAAGTGCATACTTCGCACTTCCTTCAGCCGAAGTGCGGCTGTCGCGCGATGTTCGGCCGAAGTGCGAACTTCGCACTTCGTTCTGGCCGAAGTGCGGCTGTCGCGCGAAGTGCGCACAACGCACTACTTTCGGCCGAAGTGCGGACTTCGCACTTCCTTCTGGCCGAAGTGCGGCTGTCGCGCGAAGTGCGCACAGCGCACTATTTTCGGTCGAAGTGCAATTGTTGAGCGAAGTGCGAACTTCGCTTGGCCACTGCCGAAGTTCGTCACTCACACGCAGTGCGGACTTCGCTTGCCCGAACTGCCGAAGTCAATCACTCACACGCAGTCGGACTTCGCCGGGCAACAAACTTCGTCGGGCTCGTCGACCAACTTCGCACGGCAACGGTTTGCAAGCTTCAGACTTGGCCAACTCTGGCCATCAAGTTCTTCGTCTTGCGCGGGCTGTTGCTGGGTTTGCCTGGCTTGGCAAGACCCGAGAGATAGGAGAGAAACGCCGGAACAGAGAACAAATAGGTTAACACCTAAACAACTGCAAACCCTAAATATGCCACAGACAAAAGCAAACTTTATTCATATGAACAACTAGGGTTACAGAATTCCTCAACCGAGGAAGTAACAACATCTGGCAGCTACGCTCGCAGATAAACCGGACAAGGGAAATGTCGAGTCCGTCGCTCGGACATTTATCACCGAGCCTCACCGCTCACCGAAACACTCGCCCTTCTTTCTCTCGCTCACTTTCACGAACTTCTCTCACACCCGCTCGCTTCCTTCTTCTACGCACTCTCTCCTCTTTGTCTGTAGACTCGAACCGTCCTTTTATAGCCACGGGGAGAGGAGGATAAGTGTTATCCTCTGACGCCTCCGGATAAGGGTTATCCTCGGACTGACCCTCGTCTAGGGTTTCTGACAAACGCCGACTGGGCATTAACTCCTGCGGAGATCGGATCTGCCAGGTGTCATATCTGTCAGAAGATAAGTGCGACGTCATGTCACACTTGTCGGGATCCCGGATTGCGGTAGCGCAGTTGGGCACAGGCGTGAAATCTGGGTTTATTTTTCTAACATGCCGGTGTGAATCCGGCTTCGTCTAGTTTTAGCTTGAGAGCCAATTAGCAAATATAATAATGTAAGGAAAAAGGAATCCAGTTTTTTATAGGTTGGTTTTTTGGGTTGATCCTTTTCTTTTTAATTCGTTAATGTGATAATACAACTTTTTAATTCGTTAATGTGATAATACAAATTTAATAACATATACTATGATTAAAATTCTTTCCACGTAAAAAAAAGTTTGTAAATGATGCTTTACGTTTATTATGATTTCTTACACTCCTTACGCAACAAATATTATTAGTTTTTTAAAGCGCCTCAAAACCGGATTGACCGTAATAGCTTACGTCAAGCACCCACAGGTCATCCCGATTCGAACCGCCTTGAAGGTGGGATCCTAAGGTGGAGGAATCAATATCCCCTCTAGCGATTTCCGGGTGCGAATGAATGGGTTGTGGTTCTGGGGAGGAAAATCTGAAGCTCCCGGGGACAAAGACTAGGCGAAAGTTAACTTTACACTTGCACTTGCCAAGATGCACACCTTTAAATGAAAAACATATCATTCTCTTTTTCCATACATCAATAATAATCTTTGATATACATGAGAAGTTGTAATAATTCTATCTTTATAATTTTTGATATTCATTAGAAATTGTAATAATGTCGATTTATAAAAGATATATGCAGAAAAATAATTGTTGTTTAATATTTAAAATTTTATTTATTGATTTATTGTAATATAATATTTTTTTATATTTTAAACTGTATTTGTTTTTCAAATAATAATAATAAAATTCATATAACCAAATTCAATTATAAATAGGTTGATGATCAATCCAACTTGATGGATGGATGATATATTTCACTAATATATAAAATTATTACAATGATTGTAGTAACTTCTTTTATATGTAAAAGGGATAGGTTTGTTGGTAGTTGGGTTGTCCCAAATTCCATTCAAATTAATTTTATGTTTATCGAGTGGGCTGAGGTTTGTAAAGGTTCTCTACTCAATAATAATAATAGTAATTTTTTTTTTTAAATTTATGTCGTTATTTTTTTCATGCATTTTATATTTTTCAAAGATTTTTTTATTTTTAGAATTGATTTTCTTATTTTTTCAAAAAAAATGTATATGCTTTTATATATTAAATATAACTTTTTCTAACATTTTAGGCCTTCATGTTTAATGTTGTAATTTTCAATTTCAAGAATAAAACTCACTTCAACTTGTTATTGCACATACATATGTATTGTTGTGCATTCATATTCTTATACTTTTGAACATTTTGATGGCAACTTTTCTTTTCTTCTTCAAGATGGATTTGACTCCACATTTTAATTAAAGTGTCCCTATATCAATATTCTCATCCTACCAAACTACATAGATAATCAATCACCTGTAAACACCTGGTGTAATATAGTAGATCCCTTCTTACGACATTTACTCTATTGTTTCTACATCAAACCTTCACATTTCTTCTCTCATGTGTGGGACCTTGCTTCTATCACACATAATATTTTATCTATTAGTTCTCATCACTCCACCTTTATATTTTGGAGAAACATTTATTATTTTTCATTACAACCACTAGGTGTACCATTCCTTATGAGATTCACACTAGTGATTCTATATCAAACCTTCATCTTTCTTCTCTCATGTGTGGGACCTTACTTCTACCACACATAACCTTTATTCAATGGTTCTCATCACTCTCCCTTTCTCTTTTGGATATACTCTTGTTGTTGCTATTTAGAACTATTAGGTGTAATATAGTAGATCACTGCTTATGAGATTCACTTGATTGTTTTTAAATTAGACCTTCATTTTTCTTCTCTCATGTGTGGGACCTTGCTTCCACCACACATAAGACTTATCCATTCATTTTCATCACTCCACCTTTCTCTTTTGAATATATTCTTGTCACTACTCTTACTCTTGTAGTATAGCTTCTCCTTGTTTGCTCTTCTTATTTCAACATAGCTTCTACTTCTACTTTTCTTTTTCAATTTGATTACCTTAGCTTGTATACCTTGTATGGACTAGCTAGGACTCAAAGAGACCTTAATTTGTTGAGGTTCCTTGACCAATGAGATTTTACCTCATTCTTGTACGATTCTTACTCATTCCTCCAACATTTTCTTTAAGCCACTTTGCAAGTGCTTGGAACTCCTAGTTTAAACACCAAATATGAGCTTTAAGTTTGGCTATAATACCAATTGTAGAAATTAAGTGCTTTAATATCGATTGTAGAAAACAAGACCTCAAAGACAGTACACCCAAAACATAGTACCAATAAAAAATAACAATTGACCAAAATAAATGCACCCTAATTAAAATCTACTTACAACATTAAAGATGAAAATACACAATTGTGCAAAATAAAAAATCCTCTAAAATTATTTCGTTACTTTTATCATAAAAATTACAACTTATGTAATTTTATTTTTTAAAATTAAACTCTTAAAACAATAATATGCATATTTATTGCATGTTTTTTCCTCTTATTTATCTTATATATCTTCGTATTTTATATATGTTTATCAAATACATACATGATTTATGCATACTCATCCTTAAAATATTAGAAAAACAATTACTCAACAACTTTATGGATGAAATCAATGCTAAGTAATAATTAGAAATAAAGGAGAAATTTTCAATTAGCCAAAGTAAAACTAAAGAAATCTCATTGTGATCTAAAATATACAAATTTATGTATTATTTTTATTCATCCATATTTATAATATTATTTTAGATATAAATTGTGTGAATTAATTATGTTATTTTTTAATTTCTAAAATTAATGTAATTGATAAAACATTTTATTAAATGAATTACCATATGATATTAATATTATAAAGTATTATTATATATATTGATGAAAAAGTAAATTTATATTAAATTAAGATAAAGGCCTTTACAATAAAAAAAATGGGTGGGTTAACACACCCTATGGAAAATAAAACTAACCCTCATAGACAAGGGTTAGTAAACAAAGTCGCCAACAAAATACAATTTTACCAATCATGATCATTGATGATCCTTAAATGAAATAAAGCATATCATATGGGGTAATGTGCCTTGACATGTTTTTCTGCATAAACTACTAGTGATTATGGGATGGTAATCCACCCCTCTACATCATGATTAAGGTCTTTAGAATTCACATTGATCCAACCAACAACTGGCCCAAATAAAACTGGTTGAACATCACCCCACCCGCCAACCTGGTGGGATGAATAAGCAATATCAAAATTAGGCTACTTCCTAGCTAGTGAGGGCTAGGACTAGTACCTATTTGCAAGAGCACTTCTTGCATATGATAAATATCGATGGTGAGAGTGAGATCAAAAATGCTCTTGAGAAGAGCACTATGGGCGGATCTGATTAACTGTACATGGAGCATTGGCTCAGTGTACCAGAAGAACTTACAGATGATCCAAATCCATAGCAAATTTGTTGGCTTGAGTACATATCTATAGCCACATGTCATTAAAAATTTATAATTTATCAACATGATTAAATGTGATAGAAGGTGTATACTACTTAAAAATAACTCTATTATGGGCCTACCAAATATGAAAGAGTAGTCTAATACTAAAAACTTACCACACTTCAAAGAGTGGAAGAGACAACGTAAAAGAGTCCACAAGAAGAGCTTGGGGCCAATAAACTATTGTAGCTATAAATAGGAAAAAAGGAAAGAACTCATTCCTAAGCTTAATTAGATATTATGCAATTCCAAAAGAGGTGAGTACAAGACTTGAGCACACCATAAAAAGGACATTTAAGATCAGGAAATCCAAAGTGCTTCAAACATTCCCAAAGGGAAGGCCTTGACATAGCAAGTTCCATGTAAAAAAATATTGCTTGGGCTCAACATAAGTAGCCCAAACATTCTAAAATCTAGAATTCCATTTAATCCTTGAAGACAATAAGTCCCAACACTGATTGATATTAGGCACCAAATAAATATGAGGAGATAACCATTTATACCACAAATGAGCTTTATAATTAAGCAAAGGAGTGTCAATATGCCATCTTTAGTCTGACCACCAAGGACGCTGCAAGTGTACACCAATATTGTGCAACATAGAAAAATAGGTGAGAGAAATAATAACATAAAATGTATATTTATCCACACCATTCAACCTGAATGTACCTTTGAAATCATTCCATGGGATCCAATCCCTAGTTAGGCGAGAAAATAAATCAACTATTATAATAGTACCCTTTTTAAAAACTATTGAGCATAAATCCATTGCACCCGAGCTAAGGGAGAATCTTGATGAAGAAACATAGGGGACCACCAAATATTCATAGAATTGATGGATAAGCCTTTGGAAGTAGGGATAGGGCTAGTAATAACAGGAGTTGTAGTCATCTCCTTATCTTTAAACTTGTCTACAATTAAAGGATATTATTTTATCTTATGGGCAGTTGATTGGCAATGATAACATGTGTTAGGTAGGTTTATGTAGACAACATGTTGCTTGAAATTATAGTCACCAACTTGGACATAAAAAATTATCCCTGAGGTCTTTAGAAAGATCAAATTTAACACAAAAATACTTTTGAGGGTGTGAGACATAAAATTTATCCATTTCATAATAGACAAATTTACCAATGGGGACCACAAGGTTCTGATAGTAAGATAAGAGTGACGGAGGAATATCAGGGAATTCATTCCAAATCAAAAAATCATAATTAGAGACCGAAAAATCCTTGGTCCAAGACTAAAAAATAAACAAGGAGCTTCGAATAAACCAAGGCCCATGACTAAGGATCATTTTGGCTTGAGCAAGGTCAGCAAAATGAAAAAAAACCTTTGGTGATATTTTGGATACCATCAACCTTGACGCCATGCCAAGCTTGTTGGATCCAATTTCAAAGGAGGGTCTCACCAGGGATACAACCTAGAAAATACCCTACCAGAATATGGATTTCCAACCAAAAATAAGTAATGTTAACTTCACTCAATGAAATAATAACATTCAAAGAAGAAATATTACCTCGTGATAAACTTTGGGAATGTACTTCCATGGTTTCTTGTTCACCTTTAGGGCAATTGCTCCCTTTTGTAGCTTCAACAGAAGTTGGAGCTACTCATTGAGCTCAATCCATTAAAAAAAGGTTCAATATACCAAACGACGGAGTAAAGTTAGTGAAAGCAGCAAAAAAATACCCTAACACACTCCAAAGTGGAGAGGCAGTATTGAACCAAGAAATCAAAAAATATATATATATATATATATTTGTAATTGTAATTATAATTAAAAATCTTTAGCTTATTTTATAATGAAAAGGTTATCTTCGCATTTTATCAAGAATATTATAATAAAAAATAAGGTGAAATAAATTCATAAACAACATAAAAATGATATAAAGAAGTGAACTTACACTTTAAAGTTCTCAGAATAATATTTTAAAATATTTTAATTTTTTTTGAAATTCTACATTAAAATAAACCTACAAATGATAAATCTTATCTCAAAAAATTAAAACAGTTAATAAAAATAAAAATACTAATAGGAATCAAGAAAAAGGAAGACCAAATATGAATAGTGCACCCATTTTGAATGCTCCTAAAATTTTTATCACCATTATCTAATTGTGATTAAAGCAAGTAAGATCTCTCCCTCTCTTCTATATTTTCAACATCCACAATCATCCCTTGCGGACTATAGTCATGAATGGAATTCGCTAATGTGGTATTCATTTCTGCATTCAATAAGTGTTTAGATGCTTAATTTACAATTGTTATAAAATTATTAAATTTACATGAATATGAAATTATCATAATTTCCTTACTATAATGGTATTTTAAATAAAATATTTACCAATATGTTTATATAGATTGCAAAGTATGGATTATAATAACTAGTAACTATAACTTGTATTAGTATTATATTAATTCGTATATTGAGATATTATTTATTTATTAAAAAATATTAGTAGGAAGAATGTTAAAATACGATAATAACAATAAATACATAATATAGGTTAATGTTTATAAAACAATTATATTTTAAAATTATTATTATAATAAATATAGGTAATATTTTTTTTGATATCATTAAGAAAAGAGGGTTTTGAAAAGGACCCCACAACATTTTATAAAACCTCCAAGAAAGAAGGAGAAAAACTAGAAGCAAACCTAAACCAAAAAGAAACCACCCTCCACCCACGGGGAGGGACCAAAAAAACCATTACACGTACGAAAGCAAACCAAAAATGAGAGACAACAAACTGGAAGGATCGAGGAGAGAACCAAGGAAGTTCTAAACCAATGAATTGACTTCCAAAACAACATTACCTACCATCCTAGACACTTCCTCTGAAAAATCAATAGCAATCTTCAACAAAATCCAAATTGCACACTGCTTAACATCCATCAACTTTAGATTATGAATCACTAAATTCTTTCGTTTAGAAACCACTTCAAATACGTAAAAGTATTTTACCAATTTATCCTTATAAAAATATTTGGGAATAATATCTAGGTCGAAAGGGAGATATAAGGGAGACAACTCATCCTCATCTTTCTTCTTACCAATAATATGCTTAGATTTTATTGTACCACTCCCCTCTGCTTGGTTCGCAAATGAAACCCCTTCCATCTCAGGCCTAACCTTAAGATCGTTGGATGAACTTTTTATAAAATCCTTACTTAAAGAACTACTTTGAGATGCTTTACCTTTCACTCCTTTTTATAAAAACTAAATATTTTGAGGAATTCTATCAACCCTCAAACCCATAAAAATGAGTATAGGTCCTCGCTTCCATCACTCAAGTCCTCAAAAACTTCCTTTGGCAAACATAACTTCCAAGAAAAAAATTATCTTCTTAAGCAATGAGTTCTTATATCTGTTGTGATAAGCACCATCAAGAATCAGGTCCATGGTTCTGCCAACACCTCAAAGGACCAAGTGCCAACTCTTACCTATCTATCACTCCACATTATCGCCATCCACTTCAAGAGAACCAAATTATGACCGTGAAAATTTTTAATGCACTCTAGAAGAATGACAATATTCAAAATCACTTTCACCTCATCATCGATCAACAAGGAAGCTGGTTCCACCTGGGATTTGGGTACACATGACTTGGAGTTAAAATTTTTTACCTTCCCCATTACCAAACTTCTGCTACACACCCCTATATTATGAACAACAACACAAGTAGAAGAATTTGGATCCAACCACTCAAAATACAACAAATAATTCTAATGCAAAGTAGAGGAATTAAAGACATCCAAGCCCCTATAAGATAATCCTGATATACAACATCTCCTATAAAAAATATTCAATTAAGGAGCTCCATGCACCCAAAAAATTTCTCTATTGAAACTTCACTCATCCTACAATTTCCAACATTGATAAAAAAACCCAAGAGTATAAAAATTACCCCACCTCTTAGAAAAAACCCAATTTTATAGAGCTCATGAATGAAGGAATCAAAAAACCATACCACCTTCCATACGCCAATCTCCTTCCAAACCAGGAAAACAATGCCAATGGACTTGAACTTTGAAACCCACCACAACACCTACCAATTCTCAAAAAGGCCACATTTAAAGAGATGTCTACTTGCCAAACCTAGCCTAAAAAAAGGAGTAAAAAAAGGAAACTATCAGGAACCCCTTCTCTCTCTCTTCATATAGCCTCAAAAAAATCACCAGTGATGACACACATAACCAAAATGAATGAATGGGCCTACATCATATAACACCCAATACATAAGTCAACAAACCAATGGGAGGAGATGAACCTGTTAGCCTTCCATTGAAGCTTTGAAAAATACTACAACCATAGAAATAAGGAACTATTACCAGGACACAACATAGGAAACCGAAACACCAACTTCCAAAAACTTAACTTCAAAGATATTTTAAAATATTTGAGGAACTGATATTTTAAAATAGTTGAGGAAAAACCCAAGAAGCAATAGACCTCAACTATCCCAAATATCGATGAGCATCAAAAACAATAATTGGCTCCCCATCCAACCCCCACATGACCAAGAGCCCAAACCAATCTCACCATAATCTAAATTCGGATCAACATAGAAAAAGAGGTGAGAGCAATAATAACATCAAATGTATCTTTATCCACACTATTCAACCTGAAGGTACATTTGAAATCATTCCATGGGATCCAATCCCTGGTTTGGCAAGAAAATAAATCAACTATTGTAACAATACCTTTTTTGAAAAACTATTGAGCATAAATCCATTACACCCGAGATAAGGGAGAACCTTGTTGAAGAAACATAGGGGACCACCAAATATTCATAGAATTTATGGATAAGCCTTTGAAATTAGGGATAGATATAGTAATAATAGGAGTTGTAGTCATATCCTTAGCTTTAATCTTGTCTACCATTAAAGGATGATATTTTATCTTATGGGTAGTTGATTGGAAATGGTAACATATGTTAGGTAGTTCTATGTAGACAACATGTTGCTTGAACCTATAGTTCTGAACCAATGATCGAGGAGAGAACCAAGGAAGTTCTAAACCAATGAATCGACTTGCAAAACAACATTACCTACCATCATAGACACTTCCTTTGAATAATCAATAGCAATCTTCAACAAACTCGAAATTTCTCGTTGCGTAATCTCCATTAAATTTATATTATGAATCACTGAATTCTTTCATTTAGAAACCATTTCAAAGATGTAAATGTCTTTTACCAAATTATCCTTATAAAAATATTTGGGAAGTATCTCTAGGCCAAAAGAAGGATATAAGGGAGACAAGTCATTCTCCTCTTTCTTCTTACCAAGAATATGCTTAGATTTTCTTGTACCACTCCCCTCCTCATAGTTCATAAATGAAACCCCTTCCATCTCAGGCCTAACCTTCAGATCATTAGATGAACTTTATAGAAAATCATTACTTAAATCACTGCTTTAAGATGCTTTACCTTTCACTTCATTTTTCTAAAACCTAAATATTTTGGGAGATTCTATCAGCCCTCAAACCTATAAAAAATGAGTATAGATTCTCTCTTCCATCGCTCAAGTCCTCAAAAAATTCCTTTGGCAAACATAACTCAAAGACTAGAATATCAAAAATAGTCTTTAGGAGCTCTTTCATAACCAAACCATTCTTGAAATTAGCCTCTTCAAAGACTAATAATGCCAAGCCCTGGTGTAGTAAAATCTGACCACGACCACCTTGCATATCCAATAGACTTCTTCATGGATTAGAATAAAAATATGGGGATATTCATCCAAAGCTACCTCCATAGGTGATTAAGGAATATAGCGTGGAAACTGTGAATCACTTCATACATAGAATTCAAGGTGAAGTAATCCATGATTACTTTGGCCACCCTATCCCACAGAGGAGACAACACCTTGGCACTAAAACCATTTTGCATTGTAGGAAAAAACTCATCAACATCCAAGAAAAAACTTATCTCCTTAAGCAATGAGTGCTTATCTTTTTTGTGATAAGCACCATCAAGAATCAGGTCCATGGTTCTACTTATCAAATCTGCCAACACCTCAAAGGACCAAGTGTCAACTCTCACCTATCCATCACTCCACATCATCACCATACACTTTAAGAAAACCAAATTATGACCATGAAAATTCTCAATGCACTCCAAAAAATCACAAATATTCAAAATCTCTTTCAACTCATCATCGATCAATAAGGAAGATGGTTCCACCCGTTATTTGGATAAACATGACTTGGGGCTAGTAATTTTCACCTTACCCATTACTAAACTTCTACTATACACCCCTATATTTTGAACAACAACACAAGTAGAATAATTTGGACCCAATCACTTAAAATCCAACAAAGAATTCCAATGCAAATTAGAGGAATTAAAGACATCCAAGCTCCTATAAGATAATCCTGATACACAACATCTCCTATTTAAACTCTTAAATTGAGGATCTCCATGCACCCTAAAAGATGTCTCTGTAGGAACTTCACTCATCCTAAAATTTCCAACATTGATAAAAACCCACGAGTAGAAAAATGATCCCACCTCTTAGAAAAAACCCAATTTTATAGAGCTCATGAATGAAGGAATCAAAAAACCATACCACCTTCCATACGCAAAGCTCCTTCCAAACCAGGAAAACAATGCCAATGGACTTGGAATCTGACACCCACCACAAAATCCACCAATTCTCAAAGAGGCCACCTTTAAAGAGATTCCCACTTACCAAACCGAGCCTAAAACAAGGAGCAAAGAAAAGGAAACTATCGGGAACCCTTTCTCTCTTCATAAAGCCTAAAAAAAAGCACTAGTGGTGACATGCAAAACCAAAATGAATAATAGGCCTACCTCATCTAACATCCACTACACAAGTCAACAAACCAAGGGGAGGAGATGAACATGGTAACCTTCCACTAAAGATTTGAAAAATAGTACAACCATTAAAATAAGGGACTATTACCACGACACACCATAGGAAATCGAAACATCAACATCCCAAAAATGAACTTCAAAGAGATTTTAAATTTTTTTGGGAACTAATAGAATGGATTTGACATTTGAGAAAAAACCCAAGAAGCAATAGATCTTGACCACCCCAAAGTTCAGTGAGCATCAAAAACAATAATTGGATCCCTATCCAACCCCCACATGACCAAGAGCCAAGAGGGAGAGACATCCAAGAGGCTATCACCCATCCAACAAGAAATCATGAAAATCATCGTATAATTAAAAAAGAATACTATGCGAGAATCAGACCCTTCTAGTCCATAAAAGGTCATAGGAACTCTAGCCAAAAAAATCCCAAGACTCCGAATAAATGAAGCTTTCAAAAGACACTAGGGAAGTATATGACACAAGAAATTTAAAACTTTAATCTCCCATTTCATCCTAGATGACTCAATAAATTCCTCATGCTACCCACCATCACTTTGATCTCAATTGCACATCGCCACACACTCGAGAATTTTATCCACATATTTAAAATTTGAAGTACCTTCTAACAAAAATTAAGGTTTTCTCATCATTGTTACAATGAATTACATCATTTGGAAAATCCCTCTTCCAAACCATAAATCTTGGGTGAAATGCACCGAGATTTGCCATAATATTCGCAACAACATTTCCTTCTCTTAGTACGTGAGATATAGAGACTTGGTTTAAATAATGAATGTTTTTTTTTGCTTCTTCAATTAGATTAGATACTTTCCAAATGGCCTGAATGAAGTTGATAAGCATGTTAATTTTATTTAAGTAATCACTCTCAATGATGGCATTGTGAATCCCCAGATCCTTTAAAAGTGACATTCCTTTGAAAGTCGCCCTAGCTTCTATAAACTAAAATGTTTAGAATTTAAGACTCTCAGCATACCCTAAGAGTAACTCCTTGTTACTATCATGAATCACATCGCCTAACCTCACCATACAAATATTTTCTTTAGACACACCATCAAAATTTAATTTTAGCAAACCTCTTGGCAAAGGGGCCCATTTCACTAGAATTCTTGGGTTAGGAGTTGGTGGAACTCAAAACAATGGATAACACATTAGCTTCTATTTTAAATTTTCCTCATTAGGACAGTGAGCCTTCAAATTACCAAAATCCTTAAACTATGAAGCAATATTCTCCACCACCTTCCATAAAATCTTGACGCTCACTCTCTTGATATCCCTTTTCTAGATTTTTAAAAACTCTCATGTTTAGCTTCTTCCAAACACCCTAGATAATATGTAAAAGTAGGAATTACTAGAAGCATTTGAGTTGATACGAGGAGAAGGGAGACATCCATTGACTAATATAGTATGAAAATGAATTAGGCAAAACCCAAAACACTCCTAGAAGGTTTAAAATGAATGAACACATATCTTAGAAAACCTGATACCTAAGCAACAAGTGAGACATCGATTCCCAATATGCCTCATAAAGAAAACATCTATTGACCAGATTAAATACCCTCTTCAATAAATTTTTGATAGTCAAAATTTTATTCTGCATTACTAGCCAATAAAATATGTTTACTTTAGGAGTTAATTTTTTAGACAAATTTTCTTGACTAGGAATTGGACGGTGACCCCAGGGCTCAGAAACTCATATGCAGATTTTATAGAAGAAAAACCCTCACTATCCCTATCCCAAACTAGATGGTCTTCGACATCCTCCTACCTCATCGAATAGAGGCAAAGCTCATCCATAAAGACATTCTAATATTTTAGGGAAACAACATCCCCTACAAAAGGAGGAGGATTAAACCAATGTTTTCTACCTTTCTAAACTAAGAAGAAATCTACCGCCTTGACCATACCAAAATATTTATAAAATATGAATAGATCTCTAAATCATAGGTCTATTGAAATAGGATGGTCCCTCAACCAAGAATCCTCCAAAAAGTCAATAGATCTACCATAGTCTATCAACCGTTTAAAATTAAAAAAAAACCTTGGATTTGATAAGATTTTTCTAGAACACTAAGCCCCCATTGAGAAGGTTATCTAATAAAAAACCGCTGAAGTTATATTTAGATTTTAGGATCTCACACCATTGAAGATCGATATTAGAAGCTACCTTCCAACCTAATTTGACCACCAAGGCCTTATTCATATTAGCCGCACACTTCAAATTCAATACTCCCTCTTTCTTACTTCTACAATTTTTTTTCTAGGAAACTAAATGGAATTTCTCTTTCAGTTCTGAGATGGCCCACAAAAATGCCTTGCATAAAATATAAAATTGTATGACTAATCTACATGGGATATTGAAAAGTAACAAAAAGTATAAAGATATAATTTGCACCACACATTGTACCAACATGACCTTACCAGTCTAACTTAGAAGAGTTCCTTTCAATGAATATAACTTCCACTATACTCTTTCAATCACTAGAGTCTAGAAGGAATCTTTGATTTGACCGAGGAAGAGAGGAAGACCCAAGTAGGAATCCAAAAGAGCGATATCCATCAAAGTGTTGATAGTTTAAAGGTTACTCTTTATGAAACTAATTTGTTGACCAACCATCCTTTCATAATATTCTAAAATAAATTTGATTCCCCTGACATGAATAACCAAATCTATACATGATAAAAGAGTATCATTGAAAAACTACTGATGCGAAATCAATCTACACAGTAAGGTAGGATGAAGACCTATATTATTGTGTTGTAGTATCAAATATCTCCCCAAGGTGTTTGCCATCAAAATAAATAGGAAAGGGAATGTAGACACCAAAACAACACCAATCCGATTATGTGACTACAAACACTAATCACTTTGACACACATAGGCCCCAGGGCAGCCCTCAGAGGTTAAACAGTGGTCCTATCCACTTTTACAGCAATTTTGGAAGGTCAGAAAGCAATTTGGAACCTTTAGACACCCTGCTCAAAATCTGTCCCACCCTGGGACGAATTCAAAATGGGATCCGTCCCACCCAGGGACGAATTCTGAATTCGCTCTGGTGTAGGACAAATTCCAGGTTCAACGGGCAAAAAGACAAATTATGCCAAATGGCAGCCAAGGACAGTCAATTAATGCTCCCTGCATTGCATGCACGCGTAGGTGGGAATATTGAACATTAGAGGACTGTCACAAGGTCATTCATGGAAGCCCAAGTCAAGGAGGACTTTCCTCCCTCATGGGAAGGCATGACTGCCACATGGCGCTTATGCATGCCCCTCCAAAGAGACCCCCTGGGTCTATAAAATGGTGAAATTTCTCACCCAAAAGAGGACAGGTTGGAAGCATTTTCAAGCAACGAAGTGCTGCCAAATTTGATACCACACTTTGCCTTTGATTCACCTCTTCCACATCCTTGATCTCTTTCGCAAAGGAGGTCATTGGGTGGTTATTGGAAGTGTGAATCTAGATCCAAAACCCGACACTTGACCACATTGATCGAACTATTCACCGACAACTCATTACTAGAGATTTTGGTCCCATCCCAAGTGGATTGGTGCCGAAATCATGTTCCAACGGTGGGCGGCCCACCCAGGCACCCCGCACTGCTGCGAGCCTAATCTTATTTTTTTAAGAACGATTGGGAATTCATGGTAGATTGTTCCTTCTGTTATTTTTTTTTTTTTGCATTCCATCTTATGCTGCTTAAATAGCTTGTAATTCTTATTTCTTAATGCTTTGATCAAATCTTATCATGTTTTGTCGCTTTTGTTGTCCTCACTAACTTGCAGGTAGAAACATAAAATTCTCATTTATGGAGGTCAAATTGGAGAAATCTGACCATCTGGGTCTTCCCAAAATGCCCCCAATTAGCTAACCCCTAATTTTGTAGGTCGTTTAGAGCTCCCGAGACATGACATTTGAGCAGTATCACTTCGACGTTTTATCGCAGGCAAATTCGTCCTACCTCGGGACGAATTACAGTCGAATTCGTCCTGCCCAAGAGCAAATTCGAATTTGCGATGAATTTTCAGATTGTTTTGATGGCAGTGGCCTTCTGGTAATGTTCCCTGGTTCCTGTAAAATTTGTAGGTTGTTTAGAATCAGTTTATTTATCGCTGTAATCAATATTTTGCATGCATCTTCCATTGTTTTTAGAGAACATTTCATATTTGCAACAGGTGCTACTAACGATTTTGTTGTTTCTTTGAATGTAGGAGGAGCAGCAAGGATCAAGGATTCATTCACACCAACGACGGTAACACTTTGGCCCGCCCATTTTGCATGTGGGCACGCGAAAGAGAGATGACTTTCCATTGATGTGACCAAGAGACAAGTTTGATGCTCCTCTCCCCTAAAAAGGGAGGAAGCGAATTGTAACCAAATTTGAAATACATAAATAAAAGAAGAGGGTTATTTAATTCCATTTGGGTTCCAATTTGTCTATGCTTTCTCCATTTTACGCATTTCTAATTTGTAGCATCAATTTTAGTTTCGTTCTTGCATCGTGTTTGGAGTTTGCCCTTTTTGTTTCCGGAATCTCGTGCTTTCAGTGGCGATCACGGTGGGACCCTGTCCCCTAATTTTTGAGATCAATAAACTGATCAAAATTTGTGTTTTCTTGCTCACATGTACCATTTTTTGAACTCTGATTGTGGTTCGTTCTAGCCTGTGGCAAATATAGTACTGGAATTCGTCTGACCCTGGGACGAATTGGAATTTGTCTCAGCCCAGGACAAATCCTGTTCTGGAATTTGTCTCACCCAGGGATGAATTTTTATCTATGCAATTTTAGGGCCTAGGATCAGAAACAGTAGGTCTAGGCAGAGAAAAGGTAAGGGTCCAAAACTGTTCCTATCATTTTTTGCTTTTCTATTTTTGTTTTCTATCAATTTTGCCTTCTTAGGGAAAGTAGTTGCTTCTGCATGTTTCATTTTTCCAAATAAAAAGAATCACACACACTTCACGCAACATTTTTAAACCAAGGAGCTAGTCGTAAAACCCTAGCCCTTGATCAAGACCAACAATGGATTTCATCACCACCTTGGCTTGATTTTTGCATCCATTTACCCCGATTGTCATTGTTGCTCGATGTAAATCCTGATGAAAGCTGACCGAGTGTAGCTAGGGTGATTCCTAGCACACGAGGATAAGTCTTCTATGGTAGGTGTCATAAATAGGACAATCCCCCTTCAGTACTGCCTACGTTCCATGTACCATCTACTCTCACGTACCTATAATTTCCCTCTCATAAGGGCGGGTATATAGAGAGGTTGGTATATCAGCCTAGAAATGGTATATTGAAGGCGAAACCATTTATGGGAGTCATAAGAGCCTTCATACTGCATTTAAACATTCTTCAAAAAAAAAATTCAAAAACAAACATTAAAACACACGAAACCAGATTTAGGGCACACTTTTAATCTTTAAAAGAGATAATCATCGCTTGCATGTGTGTGATCTTTTCTATTTTGTGTAGCATAAAAATTAAAAAATCAACATGACTACCACATGGCACCTATGACCAACACATGGCATTTGTGCTTCCCTCTCAAAAGAGACCCCATGGGTCTATAAAAGGTGGGACTTTTCTCACCCAAAAGGACAGATAGAAGGAGATTTCAAGCAACGAAGTGCTGCCGAGTTGAACACCCACTTGCATCCCCTTTGATTCACCTTCTCACATCCACCAATCTCTTTTGCAAGGGAGGTTGTTGGGTGGCTTTTGGAAGCTTGAATCTGACCCAAATCCAACATATGGACACCTGAATCAACCAATTTGCAGACATCCCAATCCTAAGAGGTTTTGGGCCCATCCCTAGTGGATTGGCGCCGGAATCAAGTGCCAACGGTGGGAGGCCCACTTGGGCGCCCCCGCACTTTCTGAGTTTTAAAGCATTCTAGATTATTGTTTCAGTTTGCATATCGTGTTATTCTGTTTGGTTAACTCATAGCTTCAATTTAGTAACATTTTGATCAGATTTTATCACGTTTTGTGTCGCTTTGTTGTTTCACTAACTTGCAGGTGGCGATATCGAATTCCCGAGGATAGAGGCCAAATTGGGAGAATCCGACCATCTGGGTCGTCCCAAAATGGCCCCAATTACATAACCCCCCTATTTGCAGGCATTTTGCAGGTCCCGAGATTCGACATTGGAGCAGCAACAGGTCGGCTTTTTCAACACAGAAGAATTCGTCCCACCCAGGGACGAATAGCAGTCAGAATTCGTCCCACCCAGGGACGAATAGCAGTCAGAATTCGTCCTGCCCAGGGACGAATTCCAGTTGAAGGCAGATTGGCCAACTGTTTCAATGGCAGTGGCCCTCTGGTGATGTACTCTGTCTGTTGTCAAGTTTTTAGGTCATTTAGGCTTACTTTATTTACTGTTTTAGATAGTTGTTCGTATGCATCTTTTACCAATTTCAAAGCATGAATTCTATTTCTTCTCACAGGTGCTACTAACGCTTTGTCTGTCTCTTTGATTGCAGGAGGAACAGCAAGAAGTGAGGATTTACCAACAACAGCGATGGCAACACTTTGGCCCGCCCATTTTGCATGTGGGCATGCGGAAGGAGAACACTTACCAAGATTGTAACCGGATCCGTTTAACGCTCCTAGCCCCTAAAAAGGGAGGAGGCAATTTTGTAACCGTGTTGGATAAGTTTAATAAAAGGGCTGTGACTTCTCTTTAAAGCTTTTGTAACTCGTTTCAGTCTATTTGCCTCTTTCATTTTAATGCATTTCTTGTTTTAGGGCTTAGGCGCTGTTTCAATTCGAATGCATCTAAGTAGTTGTTCTTTCTGAAAAGCTTCCGGAATCTCGTGCTTTCAGTGGCGATCACGGTGGGACCCTGTTCCCTGGTGTTTAAAATCATAGAAACTGATTAAATTTTTGTGTTTTGTGCTTGACAGGTACATTTTTTTGTTGCAGACTGCTATTCGTCTCTGGCAGGGACGAATTCTGTTCTGCAATTCGTCTGACCCTGGGACGAATTCAAATTCGTCTCTGGGAGGGACGAATTCTGTTCTGTAATTCGTCTCACCAAGGGACGAATTTCTGTCTGCAACTTTTCAGAACAGAAATTCAGAAGCAACCGGTCCAGGCAGAGAAGAGGTAGGGATTTTCATAATCTCTGTTAAATTTTCTGTTTCTGTTTCTGTTTCTTTAATTGTTTTCATTTAATCCTGCATTGCATAGGAAAAGTCATTTATGCTTGTTTCATTTTCGTTAAATAAAATGAATCCCACACACTTCACGCAATAATTTTAAACCAAGGAGCTGGTCGTAAGACCCCAGCCCTTGAGCAAGACCAACGGTGGGTTCATCACCACCTTGGCTTAGCTTTGCATCCATTTCCCGATTGTCAACTGTTGTTAGGCGTAAATCCTGACGAAAGCTGACCGAGTGTCGCTGGGGTGATTCCCATGCACGCGAGGATAAGTTTTCTATGGTAGGTGCCATTAACAGGACAATCCCCCTTTCGTACCGCCTACGTACCACGTACCTTCTGCTCTCACGTACCTATAGTCTCCCTCTCGTAAGGGCGGGTATATAGAGAGGTTGGTATATCGGCCTGGTTGGTATATTGAAGGGGCTACCATTTTGGGAGTTATATGAGCCTTCATTATGCATTTAAACGTTCTTCAAAACCTACAAAAACAAAACAAAACATCAAAATGCACTAAACCAGTTTAGGGCACACCAATAATCCTTAAAAGAGATAATCACGGTTTGCGCATGTGTGTGTTTATTTCTGCTTAGTGTAGACAAAAAAAAATCATCATAAACGAGATAAAAAATCTACTTAGATAGTATAGAAGCAACGCAATGGTGTATACCCGTAGCCAAGCCCAATCAAGGGCAGAAGCTCCGGAAGGTACACAAGAAGCAGGCACAAGTCGCCTTCGCTTCAGTCTTGAGGACTTGGTCATACCGCCTTATCGGTCTGGCCTACAAAAGAATCCGATTCAGAATCCTCGGTGGGGTATGCCCATTCAAAGCAGCCCCTTTCGGGAAGATGCCCTACATGTAGACCTTGATGTAAACAGAGAATCACCTTCTGAGGTTAGACATGAGTGGCCACAGCGCGATGGAGCGCTAGAGAGGCACACCATCCATTTGGAGGGACAACGTGGATATGGCGTCCCTTCTTTACCTCCCATCAGGACGGAAAGACAAAATCCGGAGCGCAGGGCTCCTTACACAGGGCGAGCTAACTCCGCCCGCCCCGTCCAAACCCGTGAAAGAGAGTACGAGGAAAGCCATCGCATTCCTCGAGGACAACAAACAATGCGGGAACCTTGCGTTTCCGCACTTGCTAGGTATCATGATCAAACATCAAGGCCGGAGCCTCGAGTACATGTCGCCCACCTCGACAGAGGGAAACGACCCATTGAAACTTTAGATCAGCAAACTCGAGGCAGACACATAGGAGACACATTCGAACCTCCTGAGAAAAATAGGGTAGACCAAATTGACCCGATAGTTGCTAGACAGACCATCCGTCAAGCCCAAATCACGCGGCTTAGACAAAGTCATCAGGAGATAGAGTACCGACACCGCTTGGATAGAGAGCGCATGCAACGCGAAGCGGATGAGTTACGCTATGAACTACCTGAGAGGGAGCCAACCCCTCGCATCCAAAGGGCCGAACAATATGAGAGGCATAATTCGTTGGTGCAGGACAGGTCTCCACGACCTCGTCAAGCTTTGCCTCCGAGACCTTATAGACCCGAGAGGGAGGCCACTCCCCGAAACAATGATGGGTACCTTCAGCGAGGACTCGATCAAGGTCATGGGTCTCGCCCAGAGACTCCTCAAGAACTTTATGAGGAGTACGAACCAGAAATAGAATATGCTGAAACTCCCCATCAAGGCAGGAGGATTGCCATTCGGCCACCCCTCCATAGGCCCCCAGTTTACCATAACTTACAACGGGAGCGAACAAGGGAGGAAGAAATAAAATCTTTCGATGCATACCAAGCGCTATTAGAGCGTTTGGAGTCTGTGGAGACAAAAGCAGCTGGGCATCAAAAACCCACATTACGTCAACTCCGTAGTAATCCGGTGCATCCCTCAGTGCCTACACCTCTTTACCCCGAGCACTTCAAGCTGCCTCAATTGGCAATCTTTAAAGGTGAAGAGGACGCACAAGAACACGTTACAAGATTTCTAAGCCAATGCTTCGGCATCCAAGACAATGACGCATTGTTGCTTAGAACGTTCATAACCACATTCGCAGGCCCTGCCTCGGATTGGTTCACACAACTACCTAAACACAACATAAGCAACTTAGATCAATTAGTAGATGCGTTTCTTGAACGCTTTGCCTTCAACACAAGGAAGAAAGCATCACTGAGTGATCTGGCGAGCCTCAAGAAATTTGAGGAAGAAACAATGGCAGCATATGGGAATCGATGGAGAGCTTTGCTTTCTAAGTTACCCTACCGTCCCCCTATGTCTGATCTCACGCAGATGTTCACAAAAAGTTGCTTAAAATCAATCTCTGGTCTATTGTTGCTGCGACAATACGACAACTTAGAAGAAGCTTTGGCGCAAGCCAGAGTTATAGAAGAGATTAAGATAGGCGAAGGCGCAATCGCCAAGCCTAAAAAGAAAGAGTGGAATAAAACCACTAAAATCGGGACAACGCAACCACAACACGCTGCAGTCAACCAAGTTGCGATAAATGTTCCCACGCCTGTGCTAGAAATGCAGCCTCAAAAGGCTAATTACCAGGCAGTGCCTCCTGCTTATGAAAGAGATAATAGAAGACAGGAGCAGAATCAGCAGCGTCGCCCTAGGCGACAATTCACCCCTTACACGGAGTCCAGGGACTCCCTATTTGACCGCTTGTCAGCAGCAAATTTAGTCACTCTGCCAGAAATTCAAAATATAGACCCTAATGCTCCTAAGCCTAGGGGATACAGAGAGGAATTGTATTGTAGATTCCATAGGCGCAGAGGACACGACTTAAATGGATGCTGGAAGTTCAAAGAACTAATCCAAGATTTGATCGACAATAGAACATTGGCCGTGGACAACCCCATAGCGCCAAACAACCAACAAATGGGGGTATTCAAGGACCCTTTGCCTGCCCACGAGGCACAGGAAAAACCACTCCAGATTAACGAGGTGCGACAGAATCTTCCCATGCAAGGATTTGTGGGAATGATTAGCATAGTAACAAGGAACAGAAGGTACCCAGCAGTTGCCCCCGAGGTAGCTACAAGGGAAGTTCCGACAACATCGCAGCCTCAACAACGCCCAACGCAGTTGCCCCCGCCTAGACCCGAGGTCACGATACGGACCAAACTCACGCAGAGTTTGCGGACCACATCGGCTAGGCTGTCCATTTACGAGCTTATTCAACAATCAACACCCCATAGGGAAGCTCTTATGGACATTTTAAAAGCCATCGAATTACAGCCTCACGAAGCAAATTCTTTCAACAACTTCGTGGGACATGTGAAACAATGTACGGAGCCGGTCATCACATTCAGAGAAGACGAAGTCAAAACAATATCAAATGACATGGCAGATCCACCCTTGCACGTTATCGCGCGGGTCAACGGGATCCCGTACAAGAGAGTGTTGGTAGATACTGGCTCGTCCAAGAACATCATTACCACCGCAGCCTTAAAACATTTGAAGTCGCCGACCTCTCACATCACAACCTCCACGTACACACTGCGAGCTTTCAACGATGCAATATGCTCGACAGTCGGCACCGTTGTTCTGCCTGTCCAGGTAGGACAAAAGACAATACCTACATTGTGCCATGTGTTGGAAGGCGAGATGGCTTATAATATACTGCTAGGGCGGCCTTGGATCAGGGACATGAAGTGTGTCCCTTCGATCGCCCACCAGTGCTTAAAGTATGCTTATGAAGGAGAAATACATGTAGTCCCAATGGACTTAGAGCCCTTTAAGTATTGCAATGCGGTACAATTCATGCCTC
Organism: Wollemia nobilis; assembly: GCA_028583015.1. Classification (NCBI taxonomy): domain Eukaryota; kingdom Viridiplantae; phylum Streptophyta; class Pinopsida; order Araucariales; family Araucariaceae; genus Wollemia; species Wollemia nobilis. Next base: position 90,663 of record JAQPPZ010002023.1, read on the forward strand.
AATCGACCCTCCCTTCAACACATTTGGATTTCCAGTTAAATCCATCTAAACAGGGTCCAATACCGCAGGCACCACTGGTGACCAACAAGGCAAAATCCCAGCCAGGTGAGACTTCATCACCTGCTCCTTCATCATCAACGCCACCTATCATGGCCCAACAGAAGGACAAGGGAAAACAGATCATGGAAGAGGTCAAACCCTTAGTAGAAAGGTTGCCCACAATTTCAACAATATCAACAGAAGAGACACCTCGCACAACAGAAACTAAGACTCCTGAACCACCAAACATGGAATGGACTCAGGAAGGACTACCGTTTCCTCCCACCCAATCATCAACAATCACTGTTGAAATGGCCAGTACGGGCCTGGGGGAATATTTAGTGCAAAATGTTGTGGCGACGCCAGCATTGGAGTCAATACAAGACATGGGAAGACCTCGCCTTCCCATAGGGACAGTTGTTCCTCTAGGCTACCCTCCAAACCAGACGAATTTCGTGTATGGGGGCCTTGATCATGGTCTTGAACCATGCCAACAAAAGGAAGCAGACGAAGAGCCTTTTGTTGAAAACATCAACTATCTGTCAAACCCAAACTTTGCCCTAAAATATCTCGGTCAATGCAATTGGCATGGATACGGGCTAGGCAGATATGAGCAAGGGATGCGGGTCCTTTGCCAATCAAGATATCAGATGCCATATGACAAGTCAGGAGTAGGGTTCAACCACCCCCTGCCCTTAGACATCTTGGTTGAAAATATGCAAGGCCTAGAAATAGGCAACAAGGGGGGATTGGCACAAGATCCGTATGCCAATCCAAATACAGAATACACATTGGGAGACTACCTCCCATGGTCAACAAACACCCCTGGAAACAACAGTAATCCCTCTCCTTTGCTAGAGAGAGGCGAAAGTTCAGAGATTAATCCTCAAAGAGAACATCAACGGCTTCCAGACATCTTTTTGAAGCTATTCCCCTTAGAGGTTCCAATTGAACCAACACAGTGTCAAGAGAATCAGGTCCCTCCACCAAGAGTGGAACAACCACAATGGGACCAGATTAACTTACTGGAACAAGGAGGGTCCTCAACGTCGCAAGCAACAGTTGCTGAAGAGAATGAACATTTTTGGGTCTCCGAAAGTGATTCAGAAGATGAGACTGAGATGGACTATCTCAGACATGCGCGACGGAATTATCGCCCTTTAACTCACGAAGATCTAATGGGACAAATGGGCATACGGCTAGGGCATGAATGGTGGGTAGACCCAGCAAGGTGGGACCAAGTATTGGATCCATGGCTCCAAATTCAAGATGAGCATCGTCCACCTCGAGATCCCATCATGACATCAGTGTCGAGAAAAGACCCTGCCATCCTTTTCGCAAATAGGGATGAATTCGCACCTAGGGAAGATCCATTCGTGCCCGTTCCCGTAGAGCCAGATCCAGAGTATAGGGAGCATCTGAAAGAATCGAGTTATCACACCCGCGGTTCTGGAGACCAAATTCATTCCATCCACATGATCTCCATTGATTTGACCGCACCCATCCGCAATCCGGCCGATCCAACACGGTCATTGCATCTAGACATAGATGCCATCGACTGGGATCGCGTCAATTCACCTTTATCACCATCAGAGTACTGGCCTTTCGGTGAAATGCCTCATTTGACCCCAAGGACAACTCAAGAAATTTTTTAGGCTGAAGAGGGACCCGAGGTTCCAAACGTAGATTTAAACTCAGCCAATGATATCCATTTGATCCCGACTCCACATCAGTTGGAGGAAGGATCCCACATGTCAGTCGAAGAAACGACTGACGTAGACATCGGCTTAGACCCAACGAATCCATAGATTATCAAGCTGGGGGTAAGTCTTTCCCCCAAAGAGCAAGCCGAATACATCGCCCTTCTCAAAGCGAAGAAGGAAGTTTTTGCATGGTCATACAGAGACATGCCGGGACTAGACCCGCAGCTAGTCACGCACAATTTAACGCTTGATCCGACAATCAAGCCTGTAAAGCAAAAACTACGCAAGATGCACCCAACAGTGGCCTTGATGGTCAAAGACGAATTACAAAAGCTGTTGGATGCACAGTTTGTCATCTGCGTGGATTATCCGCCATGGCTGTCCAACATGGTTCCCGTCAAGAAGCCCGACGGGAGGATTCGCATATGCACCGATTTTTGAGACCTAAACAAAGCGAGTCCTAAGGATGATTTCCCCTTGCCAAGCATCGACGCGCTAGTAGACGCTACAACAGGTCATGAAATGCTCTCCCTAATGGATGGCTTCTCAGGATACAACCAAATTCGTATCAATCCTGAAGACCAACTTAAAACGGCGTTCACAACGCCTTGGGGGACATTTTGTTATAAGGTCATGCCTTTTGGCCTTAAAAATGCTGGCGCTACCTACCAACGTGCCATGACATACATCTTCCATGATTACATGCACAAAACTTTGGAAGATTACATGGATGATTTGTTAGCCAAATCTCTTTTGCGCTCAGATCATCTCGGTGACTTAAGCAAGATTCTCGATCGCCTCATAGAGCATAAGGTCAATCTGAATCCCAAGAAGTGCGTATTTGGCGTCACATCTGGAAAACTCTTGGGTTTTATAGTCTCAAAATGAGGCATCGAAGTGGACCCAAAGAAAGTCAAGGCAATCCTTGAAATGGCTCCCCCAAACACTATCAAGCAGCTCAGAAGTCTGCAAGGAAAGGTCGCGTCGATTAAACGCTTCATAGCGCAATTATCTGACAAATGCCGACCCATGAACAAATTATTGCACAAGGGAGTTACATTTCACTGGGATGACGAGTGCCGATCGACCTTTGACGAAATCAAACAATACTTGGCTTCGTCGTCGGTATTGGCACCACCTAGACCAGGAGTGCCGTTCTACTTATACATCTCAGCTACTATCGAGGTGGCACTGGGTGCCATGCTAGCCCAAAAGAATGAACTTCACAAAGAACAGAGCTACTTACTATCTTAGCCGCACCCTAGTCGGGCTACGAACTTAACTATGCATACGTTGAGAAACTCTCCTTGGCAGTGGTGTTTGCTACCAAGAAGCTACGCCACTACATGCTCGAGCAACACTACGTATGTTGTGTCTAAGGAGAATCCATTGCGATACATGATGAGTCGTACTTATCATAGTAGTCGCACGGCGAAATGGATCATGTTGTTGACGGAATTTGACATTGAGTTCATTGGGCAAAAATCTATCAAAGGACAAGTCATAGCCGATCAACTAGCAGAGGCTCCTCTTGAAGACGATCAGCCTCCGGTCATAGAACTACCCGATGATGGGGTCTTCCATGTCTCGGAATCGCCGGATTCTCGATGAGCCCGAGTCACAGGCCGACATAACCCTGTTCTTCGATGGTTCTAAATGCGAGCAAGGTGGTGGCGCAGGGAATTGTATTCTTCACACCGCAGGGCGCTCCAATGCCCCCTGTCATTTAAATTAAACTTCCGAGTGCACCAACAATAATGCGGAATATGAAGCCTTGCTCCTAGGTCTTCAAACAACAATCGCCATGAACATCAAACGATTGAATATCTTTGGTGATTCGCTGTTAATAGTCAATCAAGTCAAAGGGGTATATCAATGCAAATGCCCAGTTCTGAAGGCCTATAAAGCCCTCGTGGACAAATTCCTGGCAAAACTTGAGTGGTATGACATCGAGGCACTCCCTCGATCATCGAATCATTTTGCGGACACAATGGCCTCTTTGGGGTCACTAATCCCGCAAGACCTTTCCGGTGATATGACAACTATTCAAGTCAAAACCTTATCGCAATCCGTGATAGAGCGCGCAAGCTCAGACTTGACGCCAAGAATCCACATGATCCAGATTGAACCATCCTCGGATAAGTTCTTTCGAATCCGAGATCATCTGAAACGTGCCAACTGGGGGTCCTTGTTCTCCCCCACTCCCATTAATAGCAACACAACGCTATTCTTACAAGTTCTATCCCATTCAGCATTTGTTAGGGAAGAACTTCGAAAGGGATTGGCTGTTCATACTGTCGAGGTTTCTGATCAACAGGACTGGTATTTACCCATAAGAGACTACCTCAAGTTAGGTAATCTTCCCTTTGGATTGACGCACGCCGCAAAATGAACATTCAAGCAGAAAGCGGCTAAGTATGTCTTGATAGGAGACATTTTGTATCGTCGCAGTTATGACGGAATTCTTCTTCGTTGTTTGGACCAGCAAGAGTCCACTTGGGCAGTCGCCCAAGCGCACGACGGTACATGTGGTGGTCACTTTAGTGGTATGGCCATCGCAAAGTGCATTCTTCGCATGGGCTATTATTGGCCATCTTTAGAGCGAGATTGTTGCGAATATGTCAAGAAGTGCGTGAAATGTCAACATCATGCCAATTTGATGCACGTACCTTCCCAGGCCCTACAGACAGTCCAGTCTGCTTGGCCATTTTCGTAGTGGGGCCTCGATCTAATCGAAAAGATCTCCCCTGCATCGTCAGGCCGTCACACGTTTATCATAACGGCCACAGAGTATTTTACCAAATGGGTGGAAGCAATTCCGTTAACCTCAACGAAAGGACCCCGCATTGTGGAGTTCATCTTGCATAACATCATATGTCATTTTGGTATTCCATCCAAAATAATATCGGATAATGGGCCATCATTCAAGAACAAAGACGTGCGTGCTTTGACCACAAAGTACAAAATTCAGCACAGCTTTTCAACGCCCTATTATCCGCAAGCAAACGGGCAAGCGGAAGCATCAAACAAAACACTAGTGGCCATCCTTAAAAAGACAGTCACAGACAGTCATAAGGATTGGCACATACAAATCCCACTTGCCCTTTGGGCTTACCGCACTAGCGTTCGGACGCCAACTGGGGCAACTCCATTTTCGCTCGTGTATGGCTCAGAGGCAGTAATGCCTCTCGAGTTGGAAATTCCTTCCCTTCGCATATCAATGCAGGAGTTCATCGATGATGACACTACGCGGCAGGCCCGGTTAGACCAACTTACGTTGCTTGACGAACGACGCGTGAATGCTCTCGAGCACTTACGTATCTATCAAGAGCGGCTTAAGAAAGCTTACAACATGAAAGTTCATCTAAGGGACTTTCAGGTTGGTGATTTGGTATTGAAGGAAAACCAACAGAACTCTAATTTGCCGTCCCACCTAAGGGACAAGTTCACGGCAAATTGGTTAGGTCCATATGTCATTGATAGCAAAATAGGACCCGGGACGTACCGGCTAGCTTCTCTTGACGGTATCAAGGAAACAGAACCCTTGAATATCAGTCATTTGCGACAATTTTATATCTAAGAGAGCCATATCCCAAAAATGCTCCAACGATCCATAAAATCGCTTGGTCAAAAACACAAAAGCTCCAAGGATTATCGCAATCACTTGGTCAAAAACACAAAAGCTCCAAGGATTATCGCAATCACTTGGTCAAACCAAAAAGCTCCAAGGATTATCGCAATCACTTGGTCAAACCAAAAAGCTCCAAGGATTATCGCAATCACTTGGTCAAAACCCAAAAAGCTCCAAGGATTATCGCAATCACTTGGTCAAACCCAAAAAGCTCCAAGGATTATCGCAATCACTTGGTCAAAACCCCAAAAAGCTCCAAGGATTATCGCAATCACTTGGTCACCCCAAAAAGCTCCAAGGATTATCGCAATCACTTGGTCACCCCAAAAAGCTCCAAGGATTATCGCAATCACTTGGTCACCCCAAAAAGCTCCAAGGATTATCGCAATCACTTGGTCACCCCAAAAAAAAAAAGCTCCAAGGATTATCGCAATCACTTGGTCACCAAAAGGCTCCAAGGATGTCCACAATCACTTGGTCAAAAATAAAAAATAATCAAAAACAACAAAAATTTGCATCTCATATCTAGGCATACTCAAATTCATCAATCGAGAGCTCTTCTCGTACCTCATATTCATATTCACAAAAATAAATCCATCAAAAATACAAAAACATGTAGCTGCATTAAGCATTGCATCCATACGCTGCATATTTGTGGTTGTATAGGTCAAAGGCACCATAGGCTGTAATGGCTCTGATAAACCATCTTGTTCCACACTGTTCCATTTTACAAAAAAAAAACAAAAACACCATGCATTGCATTTACCACACTAGAGTCAGTGGTCTTTTAATGTATCAAGGGTTTTCATGATTCAGTCATCATTTTGCTCTTTAGCCATGTAATGTATAAAGTCAAACAGATTTTACGAAGGTAGAATTTCACTTGAAATACACCTTGTTACGTAACGTCCCAACACAAATTAAACACATAAAACAATTCCTAAGTTGTGTGAACGAAAGATGAAACCTGCACAGTAATCTAGGTCACCAAAAGCGAAACGGTTATCTTGCTCATCCCCCTGTGCGAATGACCCCAAGAATGCTGAGAGTTGGCAAAAGGACAAGCATCCTCCCTACCCAATTCCCTAAGAATCCCTAGTTCTCAATAGTTGCAAAACATCAAAAATTTGCAAAATGTCAAAAATCAAATACTTGACATCTTACAGTGCAAAAATCAAAGGGCACAAACGATAGTGATTTTCATCACTACATATCCCCAATCCCTTGCTCAAAAGAAAAACAAATCAAAATAAACAGTGATCTTATCACTACAAACGAGCAAGTATCCCAATACAATTGAAGAAAAGAAGGGAGTAGAACTTGAATCCCTGGAACTCTCAGCATTCTAAAAGGTCATAAGGCAAGCCTCAGTACCGATTTGGTTGATAGCCTATCGATAACTGGCGGTAAACCTCTCGCATGACGATATATCTGTCACATTAACTTGCGTACAGATCAATGTTTGCATGTGGATGAGCTAGCTTATGGCATCCTGGATAACACCGCAGACTAATCTAACTACATACAACAAAGGAGTTAGTGGAGCTAATTAGGTGATCCTCAGTACAGGTCCGGTTGAAAGCCCATCTGGCACTGGCGGTATCCTGATAAATACCACAATAATGAACTCATTTGCACACACAGGGATGTGAAATAGCTTGGTCAAAAACAGGTCTGATTCATACCTTGTTTAAAAGTCTTGTAAGATAAAGTACAGTCGTGGCTAGTGAGTTAAAACTGTCTGAGTCTAAGAAAACCTTAGCTACATTTATAAACCAACTGCGCTACTTTTCATCCTTACAATACCATCAGAAAATACAAAAAGAGAAAACCACATGTATACATACAAGAGCCATACATCATAGCAATCGCAAAAAAAAAATGAATTAAAGAGCGTCTTAAACAGCCTATGGTGCCGTAACCAATCACCACAAATATCATTCATCAATTTCACTTTGCATATCAAAAAGAAATCAAAAACATTTGCATTCATCATAACATAAGCATTCATCAAAATAAATAAATATGCATAAATCCATAGTCATTAGCCATCATGCATAACAAAAATAAAATCATCACATGTAAGAAACCACAATAAAACCGGTATATATATATATATCGTCAAAAAAATGCCCGCAGGCTACAAAATCGGTCCTCAGACCCCGCAATCATATCCAAAAACCCAACCTAAAGCGTCGACCACCATAATCACGCAGGATCGGTGCGACGGGAACTACCCCCCGTGGTGTGGGTCCTATGGGACCCTGCAGGGCGGCTACTGCCAGCCCCCGCATCATGCCTGCTACCGCCTCCCTCATCTAATCGTCGGCGACGAGATGATGCTGACCGCTCAGTCGCACTATCCCTCGTCCGCCGTGAAGATCCACTGACCGAGGGCTCAGGTAGCCGCCCACCAAGGCGGATGACCTCCCTCTCCAAGTCTATCCGGTGCCGACACCAATCTGCCTCTCGCCGATGATAGTATGACACCGCATCGTCGCGCTGTGCCGTAACCCTATCCTGCTCTGCCAGCTCAACCCGTAGGAGATCCCTCTCCCGAGCCGTCCCCAGCTCCCGCCTCGCATCCCCCAACTCCAGATCCCGTATCCGCAGCAGCTCTGTCAATCACGCATTTTCAGCACGTATCTCAGACTCCACCTCCTCTGTGTCTGCCTGACGAACAAGACACTCTGGAACAACAGCTTGCTCTGGCTCCCACTGCTCCTCCACGTCCTGCATGTCCGGCTGATCCGGAGCGCCCAAGTCTACATCCTCATCCCCCACATCCAACATGTCCGCATCATCTAACGGACCGCCCCAATCATCCCCTGCTGCCTCAGCACCCTCCACTGCCACCTTCGTGCCTCCCAGTGGCCCCTCTCCTCTCCATCGCCGTAGTACCCACCACGAGTCATACTCAGTGGTAGTCCCGACGTCATCTACGTTCGGGACGTCAATAACCGCATCTGACTCCTCGCCCAATGGCGCGGTGACCGGTGGATCTAGATCCCTCTCATCTCCCCGTCGTCGATAGACCACGGGCTCACCAGGCAACCCCTGTCGCACCCCAAACTGTCGTGTAACCCGGATGTATGAAAAGAACTCATGCTCCGTCCCGTGCCTCCCAGTCAACCACCGCTCCCTGCGTACCCGACGGAGCCACTCTCCAGCCTCTGGCCAGGCTGGACAGTCCCGATAAGGGCGCCAAAACACCTCCCCTGGAGTGAGCCGAGAAAAGGCATCGGTATAGTGCTCTACAGCACCTGCCCATCGCCGACTCTGCCCCTGCTCCGTAGACCGCCGCCACAAAACTGCATAGCCTATCTCCGTGTCATCCATCGCCACCCGAGTCATCCACGGTAACCCGGTCGGCCTCTCCACTGCTATGTGCTGCCAACCCCAGCACTGCAGCAGATAACTGCAACTGACACCCTTCCGCTGCCGACAGCGGACCGCATACAGCTCCCCGTAGAGCTGTGCCAACAATGTTTGTCCCCATCTCAAAATCAGTGGTGCTTCTATCGGGCACTCTACCAACTGCCATACCAAATCCAGCAGGTTCCACGGGAACCTCGCGCCTGACGAATCAGGGAGAAGCATGTTAGAAATAAGGCCCATCAAGAATGCGTGCCTCACTCCTAACACCCCCCTCTCCTGCCACCAACCAACCAAAATCCCGCCAGCCTGGCAGTCCACCTCAGCTGTCTCCACTGGGTTCGTTACACCCAGCCGCTCCCCATGCCCAAAGCATCTCGTAAGTACAGCAGTCCGCTGATCACGCGGCGATGTCCTAATAGGCAGTCCGTCTATCGAAATCCGAAGCAACCGATAGACATCCTCCAAAGTTACAGTCATCTCCCCTGTCGGAAGATGGAACGTGTTGGTCCGAGGATCCCAAAGTCTGATCAGGGCCGTCAGATAGGCCTGATCCGGGACCACAGGCTCCAGTCGAGACACCTGCTTGAGCCCAAGGGCATCAAGCCATTCCCAATCACCATCAGTCAGTGCACCCCGCGCCTCAGTAAAGGCGGTAGGTACACGGTACCGGCTCCGAACCTGCAAAAGAAAACAATTAAACAAAAAAAAAAAAAAAAATTAAAAAACATGGAAAAGAACTGTACAGCATAAAAAGAAATACAAGTAGTTGTCTTCAATCCAGTTTCAGGATTTAAGTTTTAAAACACATTTTGAAAAACAGCATCACAAAAACAATTAAATAAAACAAGTGCAAATTTAAACAAAAATAAGCTCTAGAGGACACTTACAGGTTTCGCCTCGGCTCCGCCGCTCGAACTAGTTTGTGCACTCATGATGGCAGAGAGAATTCCAGCAGCGCTTCGCTTCGTGAATTACCTCCTCCTCCCAGAGCTCCAAAATCGCAAGAAAAAATGACACAAATGAGCCCAAATGCAAGTTTTGGCCCTTAAATAGGCCTTTTGAGCTGGAATTCGTCCTTGACTGGGACGAACGCTCAGGTTAGCGCTCGTCCCACCCAGGGACGAATTCTACAGCTGGAATTCGTCCCACCCAGGGACGAATTCAAACCAGCACTTCAAAAACATCAAAAAATGATAAAAAATGCACTAAAAATAGACAATAAATTTGCCCGATAAGAGTGTTGCTGCACCTGACATCCAAGCCATACAAAATAGACACTGGAGTCACAAATTATCACTATCCTACTCCCTAAGAAGGCTACAATAGCCGGACCGCTCCACGGGAGACGGATTTTCGACAATTTAATCCCCAAATGGTGTCACAAAAAAAACAAAAACAACAAATAAACGCAACACAAAAACACAGCAATAAGCATTGCCGGACACAAGTGCTCTTGCACTTAACCTCTAGGCAAAGAAATACGATGTCGGGGTTCAAATTGTCACTCTCTTACTTCCCCAAGAAGGCTACCATAGCCGGACCGCTCCACGGGAAGATGGGTTTTTGATGATTTCACCCCATTATGGCATCACCAAAAGGGTTAACACCCACCAAAAACAGGTCCAAATGTTGGAAAAATTGCACATGCTAAACGGTAAACCCTCTAAAGGCCCCCTTACACAAGTCATCTTGGGTCAAGCGACTCGTCGCTTTTCTCATGAAGGTCATTCCCTCATCGATTCGTCGCTTGAGGGGGTAGTCACACTTAGTCACCAATCAACAATCACACACCCAATTAAGGAAAACGACATGCATTCAAAGAATCATTGACAAAGACAATTACGCTCCTGCTTGGGGCAGTAAACAAGCAACAATCAAATCAATCAAACACTTGGCATTTCGTGAATCATGAACACAAGGTTCCCCTGAGGATAAAAGGTTGCGCCCTTTGCCTAATCATGATTGATCAATGTCCAAGTTCAAGTCACACCTCACCAAAATAGGTTAACACTTGAAATCAAACTCCTTAGCTCGTCAGAAGCAAGGATTCAAGAATGCATGCCCTTTCCATGCTTGGGGCATCAAAAGTTGGTTAGGTTACCAAGAAACCCTAATCATTAGTGCTTTGGTTATCTATTTTTGCTCGACGTTGTGCCATGCACAGCGCATCCCAAAAAGGGGCATCTGTAGACACCAAAACAGCACCAATCCGATTATGTGACTGCAAACACTGATCGCTTTGACAAACACAGCCCCCAGGGCAGCCCTCAGAGGTCAAACAGTGGTCCTAACCACTTTCATAGCAATTTTGTAAGGTCAGGAAGCAATTTGGCACATTTAGACACTTTGCTCAGTATTCGTCTCACCCAGGGACGAATACTAACTGGAATTCGTCTCACCCAGGGACGAATTCTGAAATCGTCTCACCCAGGGACGAATTCCAAGTTTAACGGGCAAAAAGAAGAATGGTGCCAAGTGGCAGCCCAGGACAGTCAGTTGATGACTCCTGCCTCGCACACGTGTGTGGGTGGATAGATAGGCCGTTAGAAGACTGTCACAAGGGCAGTTATGAGAGCCCAAGTCAATGGAGGACTCCCCTCCCTCATGGGAAGACATGACTGCCACATGGCACCTATGACCAACACATGGCATTTGTGCTTCCCTCTCAAAAGAGACCCCATGGGTCTATAAAAGGTGGGACTTTTCTCACCCAAAAGGACAGATAGAAGGAGATTTCAAGCAACGAAGTGCTGCCGAGTTGAACACCCACTTGCATCCCCTTTGATTCACCTTCTCACATCCACCAATCTCTTTTGCAAGGGAGGTTGTTGGGTGGCTTTTGGAAGCTTGAATCTGACCCAAATCCAACATATGGACACCTGAATCAACCAATTTGCAGACATCCCAATCCTAAGAGGTTTTGGGCCCATCCCTAGTGGATTGGCGCCGGAATCAAGTGCCAACGGTGGGAGGCCCACTTGGGCGCCCCCGCACTTTCTGAGTTTTAAAGCATTCTAGATTATTGTTTCAGTTTGCATATCGTGTTATTCTATTTGGTTAACTCATAGCTTCAATTTAGTAACATTTTGATCAGATTTTATCACGTTTTGTGTCGCTTTGTTGTTTCACTAACTTGCAGGTGGCGATATCGAATTCCCGAGGATAGAGGCCAAATTGGGAGAATCCGACCATCTGGGTCGTCCCAAAATGGCCCCAATTACATAACCCCCTTGTTTGCAGGCATTTTGCAGGTCCCGAGATTCGACATTGGAGCAGCAGCAGGTCGGCTTTTTCAACACAGAAGAATTCGTCCCACCCAGGGACGAATAGCAGTCAGAATTCGTCCCACCCAGGGACGAATAGCAGTCAGAAGTTCATCCTGCCCAGGGACGAATTCCAGTTGAAGGCAGATTGGCCAACTGTTTCAATGGCAGTGGCCCTCTGGTGATGTACTTTGTCTGTTGTCAAGTTTTTAGGTCATTTAGGCTTACTTTATTTACTGTTTCAGATAGTTGTTCGTATGCATCTTTTACCAATTTCAAAGCATGAATTCTATTTCTTCTCACAGGTGCTACTAACGCTTTGTCTGTCTCTTTGATTGCAGGAGGAACAGCAAGAAGTGAGGATTTACCAACAACAGCGGCGGCAACACTTTGGCCCGCCCATTTTGCATGTGGGCATGCGGAAGGAGAACACTTACCAAGATTGTAACCGGATCCGTTTAACGCTCCTAGCCCCTAAAAAGGGAGGAGGCGATTTTGTAACCGTGTTGGATAAGTTTAATAAAAGGGCTGTGACTTCTCTTTAAAGCTTTTGTAACTCGTTTCAGTCTATTTGCCTCTTTCATTTTAATGCATTTCTTGTTTTAGGGCTTAGGCGCTGTTTCAATTCGAATGCATCTAAGTAGTTGTTCTTTCTGAAAAGCTTCCGGAATCTCGTGCTTTCACATGGATTACTATAGCTCCATCCAAAATATGCCTTCTAGGCAGAAATCAACTTTGAGAAAAATCAATCAGTAATGGGAGCAAAGGCTTAATTATATTAGCTAACACTTTAGATAGAGCTTTATACATCGTATTGCACAAGTTGATCGGTCTAAAGTCATTGAATGAAGAAGCCATCAAAATCTTGGCAATAAGAGCTAGAAAGGTAGAGTTCATCACCTTCAAAATCAACATTGATCTTTGGGCATATCTAAGAGCATTACACAAGTCTTCATCGCAAATATACCAAAAATTATAAAATAATTAAGAAGAACCATCTGACCCAGGGGCTTTAAGGGTCCCCATTGAATTTAAAGCTTTCTAGATTTCTTTATCCAAAAATGGAACAAAACTACTAGCATTCATGTCATCTATAACAATCCTTGGAATGGCCTCCAAAACATCATCTTTCGCTTGGACGTCTCTGATCGGATCTGAACCTAATAAATAACTAAAAAAGTGATTGCCTCCCCTCTGATTTCCATTATTTTTGATGTAGAAGAACCATCAGGTTTCACAATCTCCCTGATCCTATTATGGCTTTTGCAACATAGAGTTGAAGCATGAAAGAAGTTAGAATTGTGATCACCTTCTTTTAACCAAAGCTCCCTTGAATTCTGCTTCTTGAAAAGCTCTTCCTATGCCTGCTTATTATGTAACTCAGAAATAAGGGTTCTCTTATCTTTTAACATATCCTCATAGCCACCCAAATATTCCATCGAGGCTTCAATGCTCTTAAAATGAGATACCAAATGTTCTATTTCTCTAAAGATATTACCAAAGGTGAATCTATTCCATAGCTCAAGATTAAGTCTAAGCTTCCTTAGCTTGCCAATCAACTTATCCAAACCTTCCCCAGGAGAATATTCCCTCCACAATTCCTCTAAGTGAATTTAAAAATATGGATGTGAGCACCACATGACCTCAAACCTTAATGGCCTTAGAATAAAAGGAAGATTTATTAGAACTTCTAACCACAAAGGATTGTGGTCAGAACTGATTCTAGGTAAAGTAGAAAGCATCGCAACCCCAAACAAATTGAAACTCAAGTTATAAAAAAGAATCATATCCAATATTCTTAATATGAGGTTGCTTTCAGATCTACAATTGCTCCACATAATCTTTACCCCTTTCAAATACATATCTTGGAGCTCTACAATATTGATGAACTCAACAAAATCATTCAAAATTCTTTCATCAACTGTATTGTCACCTATCTTCTCCAAGGGAAATAAAGAGGAATTGAAATCTCCCTCCAAAACCCAATATTCATTCAATTTTTTTTTTATCATATCGAGTAACTGAATCCAAAAATTGTGTCTATCAGATTAAGAGTCAGGGCATATATGTTTGATTTTATCTTTTTCTATGATAGGTAATAGTTTACATTAATATTTTATTTGTGGTTTTGAAAAATAATATATGTTAAAATCACATAAACTATTTTTATTTTATATAAGCTTTGAAATAATTAATCTAATACTTTATTAACTCTTTTAATTGATGGGCTTATTTAATATATTTTCATATATTTTTAAAAAAATTCCTAAACGGTGCATGAAAACAAACAATAAAGAAATAAATTTCATGGGGTCTCTAGATCCTTCTCACACATCTAAAAGCTTTATGATATCATTTTATCTTCAAAATCTATCATATAAGAATTTTACTTTAGATTGCTAACAAGTCGAATATTGAGGCATATTGTGACCAAACATTCTTCAAGAGAAAATAATTTAAGAGTATGAAATTCTTATTATTCTAGATTCTCATATCTACACTTGTGAGTATATCTACCATATTTTGATAGATTTCAAACCAACTCATCCTTTTATTTAAAAATAGGTAAATAAAACAATTGAATAATATTTTGAGTGTTTCTCCTTCAACCAAGTCACTAATAGAAATCCAATATTTGGAGTTTTTACTCACATAAACAAATGAGAATGGGTTTGCAATATGATCTACATGTAACTAAATATTTGAAGAGATTGTATGCTTTGTTTGAAATAATATTTTAGATAGTAGGAACATTTCAAATATTTCTATTAAATGAGTTTTCCCATTATGTCTATTATCCCATGTATATTGAAGAAATAAAGTAATAACATATGAAAAGCCATTTATATTCATAGAGGAAGCAAAAACCATCCATTTATTTAGACCATAAAGTATGTGTGCAATTTTATATCCAAAATTTAGGTCATTTTGTAGTACATTAATTTGTTTCTATTAACTTATAGAAATTCTAAAGATACCACTATTTAAAATTTGATTTGTTTTAATGAAATAAGCTATATTATATTAAAAATACAAATTAATCATACAAAAAGTGGGTGGATACGCACACCCTAGTAGGGTCCTAAAAATTACTCTAACTGCATACAGTTAGGTGAAACTAAATAGCAAATACAAAGACTTTAGTTGGCTAACACAACAAAGAGAATTAAAATCATCCTCTTAGCCAAAAATCAAAGAAAAACATGCATTCATAGAACAAAAATTATTTACACACATCGAGGGGATAAAATTGTCCAAATTGTCATCATGGTTCCAGGGAGAGGTAATAATAAGAGCATCCCAACTATTATCATCATTTTCAGTACCACCCATATCAACAATGCCATTAACCTCTTATGCATTTATATCCTTGGGGTGAGGGGTTTGGCCATCACCGTGCCATCCCAAAGCATTAACTGGTGAGACCATTATCACATATTCCCAACTTCCAACCTGATGTGAAGGTTTTGGATGAACATCCCATCCATTCACCTACCATGAATTACCAGTACCATCAAAGTAACATCATTTGGTCACCAACGGAGGTTGATACCAATGTCTCCCTATCTGCGATAATGCCCTGCATCGCCGAAGAGATCAAGAATAAGAGCTAGCACGATGCTATGAAATTGAATCCAAGGGACCCGACTGATAGTGCATGATGCATTGGCCCAATGGTCTAGAAGAGTCCTCAAGTACTGAATGTCAATATGAATTTTTCCACTTGAACATGTATCTGAAGCCAAGAGTCAAAAAATATAACATACTTATCAACTAAAGAAAAGAAATTAGAAGCTATGTCTCTGGAAAAAGCTATATTGTCTCTAGTCTTCCATAAGTGAAAAATAATATTGACTCTAAAAATATTCTAAATAGGCACAAGAGGAATAGAAAAATTAGGAGCATCGCCTAGTAGGAAATGATGCCAAGAAAAAGAAGTGCCCATATAAAGTTGAAAGAAATATTACAACCACTTAAAATCCATTTGAGATTTATATAATGACCATAAAATATGAGTGAAATATTCAGTTTTATTGCAAAAATAGAATTTGGGATTAGCCACGCCCAAGTATTTCTATATTTGCCCCATAGCCAAACCTTGAAAAAGTAAACTTTGAGAAAGAAAAGCCATATTTGACTCAAGATAAGAGGCCTAAACCATGTTAAAATAAAATTTCCATTGTGAAGGCCTAGATATTAAGTCCCAACGCTCGTTCAAATTATCCACCATGTGCAAGTGTGGAGAAATCTAGGAATATCCCAAACGAGCCTTGTACTGAATTAACGAGATGTTCTTCGGCTAGGTCCAATTCGACCACAAAGGTTTTTGGAAATGCCTGGTAATTTTTGGCCAAAAAGAGAAGGGAATGCTATCTAACACAGTATCATATGTGGTCTTATATTCTATTTTTAAATTATAAATTCATCTAAAAATATTCCAAAGAATCCAATATTTGGTATGAGAAGAGAAGAAATCAGAAATGGTAGCAATTCCCTTCTTGAAAAACCACTGAGCATAAATCCATTGAAATGAGACCAAAGGGGAACCTTGGTAAGTAATGATAGATGACCACCACACATTAAGAGAAGCTATGGAAGACCATTTTTTTCCCATCCCCAGACCAACATAGCTGGGGTTTAAGAGCCTCCCAAGCTCACCAATTGCTTTGCATCATAAAGGAGCCTTGAATTTTAATAAACACAAGGGCTATAACAATAGAGGGGAAAGAGTTCTTCTATGGTAGGTTGGTTGGATGAGTGTTTTCTAGCGAATTTTGTTTGAAATATTTGGTGATTTTTTAGGGTACTTGTTTTGTGTAAGTATGTGATATGATGGCAAAGATAGCTATGATTTTTTGCCCATTGATTCCAATGATGGGAAACCTTTGGGGTCTATCCATATCGATAGTTTGGATTTACCCTCTTCCTAGGTCCCAATAAAATTAAGCAATATGGAGGGGATTAAGTTTAGACCCAATATTTCATTTGCAAAAGTTGTTATTGGCCATGAATCCTGAGAAAATTTAGAGCCCTTTTTCGTGGACGCAGAGTCCTTCTAAATTTGTATTTTTGATTCTATCATGAATTCTCTTCTGAAGAAGGGATCTTTTGACTTAGTGGGAAGTTTCTCAGGAGGTAGAATAGACCTTAAGGTCCTCAAGCATTGGATACTATCATGATGGAAGCCTAGTGGTTCCCTTACATTGGCTTCCCGTCTTCGCAATTTCTTCTTGATTTGGGTCTCCTTTGAAGATGATTTCCAAAAAATTCTCGATGGGGATTCCTTGTTCTTTGGTAAGCATGGCTTGTTATTGCATCGTTGGGATCTAATTTTAATCCCACCTCACAAAATATCAATCTTTTTCCCATTTGGGTGCAGCTTCTATAATTTCCAACCTTCCTCTAGCATGAGAATGTGTTCAAAGCAATGGATTCTACTTTAGGAGACTTCATCTCCTTTGAATCTCTCTCTGTCAGTGGATAAATGCCAATTTTTTTGTATATGTGTAATGGTGGATATGGATAAGGAGCTCCCTAAGTTGGTTGAATTGGTTTCCCACTTGGGTTGTTGGGTTCAACCAGTGGTCTATGAGAATAAACCTATCCCCTATGAGAAATGTTGGTAAAGCAGTCATATTCAAAAATATTATCCTTTGTCTCGACCTCAAAAACTCTATGTATTTTATTCTAAACATCCAAATTCTCAAGGGGCTACTTTGGGTCTGGGACTCAATTTTAAGAGACTAGAGGTTTTGCAAAAGAAGGATTTGAACCCTTCTAATGAGCAACCAATGATGTATCCGAGTGGATCAAATCCCATTGGAAGGGACCAAGTTGATCTTGTAAGACTTGTTACTATATCCCCCTCACCAAAATATTCTACTCCCACTCCTCTCCTAGAGGTGGTTCTCTAGGTTGAGAAGGCAATGTCATATTTACCTCTGCTTAACTCATTTGTTTGTCCCAAAATGAAGGCCACATAGGCTCTGGATATGATGATGGAGAATGTGGTTTCTACTCCCAATGCGGTATACACTTCCCTTAAGGATTCCTTGTCGATGCCTTCAAGTGGTCTGGGTAGCCCAATGGGCTCTCCTAAAGTAATTTTTTAAAAGGGCTCCTCGGGCCTAAATATAATAATGTAAGAAGGATTTCGACCTTGGCTTGTCCAAACATCCAAGTAGGTCCCCTAGCAAATTCGATAGAAAGAAACAAATGGAGGAGTCTTTGCGAAATGCTAGGAAAGCAAGGCTTGTTGTTGAATAGGAGAACAAATATAAGCATATAAAGCTTGATAGCTTTAAACCTTTGCTTTCTGGAGGTTTGAGAAAGAAACTCTCCTTTTTATCTTAATGAAGTTGTGCTCGTGGAACGTGAGAGAGCTAAATAGCTCCTCCACAAAGCATTTGTTGGTATCACTTCAAAAATAAAAATCCCTTGATTTTTTATGCATCCAAGAGCTCAAACTTGATGCTTCTTCATGGTATTTGGTTCATAATGTAGTTTGGAAACACTCTGGATTTGTAATGAGTGAGGCTTCCAGTTATCTCGATGGTATTTAATTTTTTAGAACATTTTAAGTTTGATGACCATGTGGTTTCATCCTATTCAAGGGAAATAAATATTATTTTTTTGTGTAAGACAACCTACAGAAGGTCAGTCATCTCTAATATATATGTGTAGACACCAAAATAGCACCAATCTGATTATGTGACTACAAACACTGATCGCTTTGACAAACACAGCCCCCAGGGCAGCCCTTAGAGGTTAAACAGTGGTCTTAACCACTTTCATAGCAATTTTGTAAGGTCAAGAAGCAATTTGGTACATTTAGACACTTTGCTCAGTATTCGTCTCACCCAGGGACGAATACTAACTAGGATTCATCTCACCCAGGGACGAATTCTAAAATCGTCCCTGGTCAGGATGAATTCCAAGTTTAATGGGCAAAAAGAAGAATGGCGCCAAGTGGCAGCCAAGGATAGTCATTTGATGACTCGTACTTCACACGTGTGTGTGGGTGGGCAGATGGGCTGTTAGAGGACTGTCACAAGGGCAGTTATGAAAGCCCAAGTCATGGAGGACTCCCCTCCCTCATGGGAAGACATGACCACCACATGGCACCTATGACCAACACATGGCGCTTATGCATCCCTCTCAAAAGAGACCCCATGGGTCTATAAAATGGTGGAATTTTCTCACCCAAAATGGGAGATTGGAGGCGATTTCAAGAAACGAAGTGCTGTCCAATTGAACACCCATTTGCATCTTTTTGATTCACCTTCTCACATCCACTAATCTCTTTCACAAGGGAGGTTATTGGGTGGCTTTTGGAAGCGTGGATCCAACCCAAATCCAACATTTGACCACCTTACACCACCAATTTGCAGACACCACAATCCTAAGAGGTTTTGGGCCTATCCCTAGTGGATTTGCACCGAAATCAAGTGCCAACGGTGGGAGGCCCACTTGGGCACCCCTGCATTTTCTAAGTTTTATTCTTAAGCATTCTAGATTATTGGTTCATGTTGCATATTGTGTTATTCTGTTTAGTGAAATCATAGCTTCAATTCCATAACATTTTGATCAGATTTTATCATGCCTTTTGTCGCTTTGTTGTCCTACTAACTTGCAGGTGGCGATATCGAATTCTTGAGGATGGAGGCCAAATTGGGAGAATCCGACCATCTGGGTCGTCCCAAAATGGCCCCAATTACCTAACACCTATGTTTTTAGGTGTTTTGTAGGTCTCGAGAGTCGACATTGGAGCAATATCACTTCGGCTTTTTTGACACAGTCGAATTCGTTCCACCCAGGGACGAATAGCAGTCAGAATTCGTCTTGCCCAGGGATGAATTCTAGGTGAAGGCAGATTGGCCGACTTTTTCAACGGTAGTGGCCCTCTGGTAATGTCTTCTGACCTCTATCAAATTTGCAGGTGACTTAGATCCATTTTATTCACTGTATTTGACAATATTTTGCATGCATATTTTGGCAATTTCATAGAACGAACTTTCCTTTTTGTCACAGGTGCTACTAACGCCTTGTTTGTTTCTTTTATTGCAGGAGGAGCAACAAGAAGTGAGGATTATTTGGCATAAGCAGCGGCAACATTATGGCCTACCCATTTCAAACATGGGCATGCGGAAGAGGGATCAATGATCAAGATTGTAACCAAATCCATTTAACGCTCCTAGCCCCTAAAAAGCGAGGAGGCAATTTTGTAATCGTGGTTAAAGAGTTTAATAAAAGGGCTGTGACTTCTCTAAATTCTTGTAACTGGTTTCAATCGATTTGCCTCTTTCATTTAATGCACTTCATGTTTTAGGACTTAAGCGTTATTTTGATTTGAATGCATCGAAGTAGTTTTTCCTTTCTAAAGCTTTCGGAATCTCATGCTTTCAGTGGCGATCATGGTGGGACCCTGTCCCCTGGTTTTAAGATCAAATAACTGATCCTTGTTTTGTTTTGTGCTTGAAAGGTACAACTTATTAAAGCAGACTGTTATTCATCTCTGACTGTGACGAATACCTGACTGTAATTCATTTGACCCTGAGACAAATTTTAAATTCGTCTCTGGCAGGGATGAATTCTATTCTGTAATTTGTCTCATAGAGGGACGAATTCCTGCCTATGAATTTTTAGAACAGAAGGTCAGAAGCAGCCGGTCCGGGTAGAGAAGAGGTAGGGATTTTTATAATCTCTATTAAATTTTTATGTTTTTGTTTTTGTTTCTTTGGTTGTTTTCAGTCTGTCCTACTTACTTAGGGAAAGTCATTTATGCTTGTTTCATTTTTGCTAAATAAAATGAATCCCACACACATCACATGGTAAATTAAACCAAGGAGCTGGTCGTAAGACCCCAGCCCTTGAGCAAGACCAACGGTGGGTTCATCACCACCTTGGCTTAGCTTTGCATCCATTTCCCCGATTGTCACTGTTGTTAGGCGTAAATCCTAATGAAAGCTGACCGAGTGTCGCTGGGGTGATTCCCATGTGCGCGAGGATAAGTATTCTATGGTAGGTGCCATTAACAGGACAATCCCCATTTTGTACCACCTACGTACCACGTACCATATGCTCTCACGTACCTATAGTATCCCTCTCACGTAACTAGTTTTCAGGGCCAAATTCCATCATCTAGGGCCCCGAAATTAGGTTTTAAAATTGCTCACCTAATTTTTTGCGCTTTTTGAGCTGTTCGAAGGTCAATATCTCCTAATGTATTTAGAGTTAGGACTTGAAACTTCATGTTTGTCTTATCTATGGTAAGAGGGAGGCGCACACCAATTTTGGGCCCCATCTGACTCATTTTCAATTTTAGGGTTTTTAGAGAGACATCGTCATGGTGCTCACCCATAGCCAAGCCCAATCACGGGCGAACGCTGTGGGGAATATCCAAGGAGGCACAAGTCACCTCCGTTATAGCCCCAAGGATTTGGTCATACCACCTTGGTGACCTGACACACAAGGCAGTCCCCTCCACACCTTAATGGAAAGGGACTATAGGGGCACCTCTTCTAGGGGCACTCCTGTTCAGCATAGCACCCAGCACACACCCTTCCATGAGGGGTATATCCATAGGAGATCTCCCTTAGATGCTCGCTATGAGTGGTCATCACGCGATGAAGCGCTAGGTCAACATAGGGTTCGACGGGAGGAACCACATCATTACACTATCCCTCCTTCACCCCCTCTAGTTGTCAAGACTACAAAGAAAAATCCAGAGCACAAGGCTCCTCAGGCGGGGCGAGCCAACTCCACCCGTCCCATTTTAACTTATGAAAGAGAGCATGAGGAAAACCCTTACCTTCCTCAAGAACAATATACATCATGGGAGCAAGACGCCTCCGCAAATGCTAGCTATTAGGATCACCTACTGAGGCCAAAGCCTCGAGGGAATGCCGCTACCCCCAACAAAGGGAGGCAGCCTATAGAGATCTTGGATCACTATGACCGAGATAGATATGTCGGAGAGGCATCTAGGCCTTCTAGACATGAGGTGGTAGGACAAACTATCTTAGAATCTGTCAAGCATTTCGCACATCGGATGCGACTCACGCAACTTGAGCTAGAACGACAACAGTTAGAGCAATGGTATCTTCTAAATAAAGAGCACCTTCTACACCAGAAGGATGAGTTGCTCCAGCACACTATGCAGGAGAAGACTCCAACCCCTCACACACATAAGATAAAACATTTTGAGGGGCACAACCCATGGGGGTGAGATAGGTCATCGCGACCTCATCAAATGCTACCCCCAACACCTCCTAGACAGGAGCGAGAGGCTACTCTCCCGATTCCTGAAGGACATGAGCAGGATGCCGCTCTTATAACCAATGACGGGTGCCTTCCTCAGGAACCCACTCAGGTCTATGAGCCACCCTTAGAAATTCATCAAGAAGCTTCTAAGGAATCTGAGCAAAAAGAAGAGCAGGGTGAACTGCCCTACCAGGGCATGGGGGTGCTATTTGGACACCCCTCCATAGGCCCTAAGTTCCTCAACAAGAACCAACCAAAGAGGAGGAGCTCAAGTCTCCCAATACATGCAAAGCGCTAGAGCACTTAGAGTCGGTAGGGACCAAGATTTTGGAGCTCCCAAGGCCCAACTTACATGAGGCTCCTTTCAAAGAGGATCAAACTTTAACCATAGGGCTACTTGATGATATAGTCCTCCATGTCTCAGAATCTCCATATTCTGATGAGCTGTACTCACTGGTCGAAGGTGAAGATAAAACAGAGATAGCCCACAGTAATCCATAAATATCAATGAAGCAATTCAACAGCTAAACATAATACTAGGGCATGAGTGGCGCGTTAACCCATCACAATGGGACCAAGCATTACATCCGCCCAAAGACTTCATAGCAACATCAGTGCCAAGGGCGGACCCTGTCCTCCTATCCATGCATAGGGCTGATCCATTCATGCCAATACCTCTAGAGCTAGATCTAGAGCGCAAAGACCATCAAGCTGGGGGTACCTCTATCCCCTGAAGATCCATAGTCCAAACCAAAAATCTCCAAGGATTATCGCAATCGCTTGGTCACCCAAAAAGCTCCAAGGATTATCGCAATCGCTTGGTCAAAACCCCAAAAGCTCCAAGGATTATCGCAATCGCTTGGTCAAAACCCCAAAAGCTCCAAGGATTATCGCAATCGCTTGGTCAAAACCCAAAAGCTCTAAGGATTATTGCAATCACTAGGTCACCCCAAAAGCTCCAAGGATTATCGCAATCACTTGGTCACCCCAAAAGCTCAAAGGATTCTTGTAATCGCTTGGTCAATCCCAAAATGCTCCAAGGATTCTCAAAATCGCTTGGTCAATCCCAAAATGCTCCAAGGATCTCTATAAATCGCTTGGTCAAATCCCAAAAATGCTCCAAGGATTTCCACAATCGCTTGGTCAAAAATCAAGAAAATTAAAAAACAACAAAAATCATCAAAAACAAACAAAAATTTTTGCATCTCATTCCTAGGCATACTCAAATTCATCAATTGAGAATTTTCCTCGGATATCATCTTCATATTCACAAAAATCAATCCATCAAAAATACAAAAATACATTGAACATAAAAACATTGCATCCATACATTGCATACTTATGGTCATATAGGTCAAAGGCACCATAGGCTGTAATTGCTCTGCTAATCCATCTTGTTCCACACTGTTCCATTTTACAAAAACAACAAAAACACCATGCATTGCTTTTACCACACTAGAGTTAGTGGTATTTTAATGTATCAAGAGTTTTTTGTGACTCAGTCATCATTTTGCTCTTTAGCCATGTAATGTATCGAGTCAGATAGATTTTACGAAGGTAGAGTTACACTTGAAATACACCTTGTTACATAACATCCCAACACAAACTAAAACACATAAAACAATTCCCAAGTTGTGTGAACGAAAGATGAAACTTGCAGGGTAATCTAGGACACCATAAGCAAAATGGTTATCTTGCTCATCCCCCCGTGCGAATGGTTCCAGAATGTTGAGAATTCACAAAAGGACAAGCTCTTTCCTATCCATCCACCTTCATATACAGTGGTTTTCACCACTACCAAATTCCAATCATAGTTGGTTCCCAAAGTTGTAAGGATTTGTACTACATGTCCCTGCCAAGGAAATGTAGTCATCCCCAAGACTTAAAAGGATCAACACCATTCACAAACAAAATTCCAACAAATCATTATCCTAACACTTTCCATTCACCATTGGTCTCCAAGTTGTAAGGATTCGTACTATCTGCCCCTAACCAGGATGGGTAGTCATCCCCAAGGCCTAAAAGATCAATGCCCTTACTCCATAATCTCCATCACCCCTTGGTTCCCAATGTTGTAAGGATTTGTACTACATGTCCCTGCAAAGGATGCATAGTCGTCCCCAAGTCCACAAGGATCAAGGCCACTCACAAGTTCAAACTCACAATACTCAAAATACAAAAACAAATAACAGTGGTTATCACCACTATTCAAAATCCTTGCTCAAAAAGAATTAATAGAAAATAAACAGTGATTTTCATCACTATATGGACGAGCAACTTTCCAAATCATTCAGCCAACAAATATCTTGAACTTGAATCCCTAGAATTCTTAGCATTCAAAAACCATCTAGGTGATCCTCATTACAGGTTTGGTTGATAGCCTATCTGGCAATGGTGGTATCCTACCCGCATGACGATATGTCTGTCACATTCGCTTTGCGTGTGTGCAGAACAATGTTTGCATAAGGATGAGCTAGCTTATGGTATCCTGGATAACACCATAGATTAATCTAACTAAACACAACAAAGGAGTTAGTGGAGCTAATTAGGTGATCCTCAGTACAGGTTCGGTTGAAAGCCCATCTGGCATTGGCGGTATCTTGACAATACCACATAAATGAACTCAATTGCACACACAGGGATGTGAAATAGCTTGGTAAAAAATGAGTTCGATTCATACCTTGGTCAAAAAGTCTTGTAATACAAAGTACAATCATGGCTAGTGAGTTAAAACCGTCTGAGTCTTAGAAAACCTTAGCTACATTTCTAAACCAATTGCACTACTTTTTACAATACCATCAGAAAATACAAAAAAAAAAAATATAAGAAAAACCACATGTATACATACAAAGTCAGTTGCCACAACAATCGCCTAAAAAATAAGTAGAGTCCTAAACAGTCTATGGTGCCATAGCCAAACATCACAAATTCCATTCATCCATTTCATTTCTGCATATCACATATAAATAAAAAACATTTGCATTCATCATAACATATGCATCCATCAAAATAAATCAACATACAACACTTGCATTTATCATACCATATGCATACATCAATATAAAGTAGCATGCATCCATCAACATCAATCATTGTGCATAACATGAAATTATAACATATACACAAAGCAAGAAAATCAAAACAACAAAAATATCAAATATCCACAAGCAAAAAGCAATAAACACTGCCACACAATAGTGCTCTTGCACCTAACCTTTTGGCATAGCAAAACTAATGTCGGGGTCTACATTGTCACTATCCTACTCCCTAAGAAGGCTACCATAGCTGGACCGCTCCACGGGAAGACATATTTTTGATAATTTCACCCCCAAACGACATCCCAAACTGGGTCAAAACACACTCAAAAACAACAAGAAAATCAAAACACAAGAAAAAAGCAATAAACACTGCCACACAAGAGTGCTCTTGCACCTAACCTTTTGGCATAGCAAAACTGATGTCGGGGTCTACATTGTCGCTATCCTACTCCCTAAGAAGGCTACCATAGCTGGACCGCTCCACGGGAAGACAAATTTTCGACAATTTTACCCCAAAACAACATCCCAAACTGGGTCAAAACCCACTCAAAAACAACAAGAAAATCAAAACACAAACAAAAAGCAATAAACATTGCCAAACAAGAGTGCTCTTGCACCTAACCTATTGGCATAGCAAAACAGATGTCGAGGTCTACATTGTCACTATCCTATTACCTAAGAAGGCTACCATAGCCGGACCGCTCCACGGGAAGACAGATTTTTGACAATTTCACCCCCAAACGACGTCACAAAAGGGCCAGAAACTTCAAAAACATCAAAAAATGAACAAAAATGCACTAAAAACCGACAATAAATTTTCCCGATAAGAGTGATGTTGCACTTGACATCCCGGGCATACAAAATAGACGTTGGGGTCACAAATTGTCATTATCCTACTCCCTAAGAAGGCTACTTTAGCCGGACCGCTCCATGGGAAGACGGATTTTTGCCAATTTCAGCTCCGAATAGCATCGCAAAAAGGGTTAACACCCACCAAAAACAGGTCCAAATGTTGGAAAAATTGCACATGCTTAACGATAAACCATCTAAAGGCACCCTTGCACAAGTCATCTTGGGTCAAGTGACTCGTCGCTTTTCTCATGAAGGTCATTCCCTCATCGATTCGTCGCTTGAGGGGGTAGTCACACTTAGTCACCAATCAACAATCACACACCCAATTAAGGAAAACGACATGCATTCAAAGAATCATTGACAAAGACAATTACGCTTCTTCTTGGGGCAGTAAAAAAGCAACAATCAAATTGATCAAACACTTGGCATTCGTGAATCATGAACACAAGGTTCCCCTGTGGACAAAATGTTGTGCCCTTTGCCTAATCATGACTGATCAATGTCCAAGCTCAAGTCACACCTCACCAAAATAGGTTAATACTTGAAATCAAATTCCTTAGCTCCTTAGAAGCAAAGATTCAAGAATGCATGCCCTTTCCATGCTTGGGGCATCAAAAGTTGATTAGGTTACCAAGAAACCCTAATCATTAGTGCTTTGGCTATCTATTTTTGCTCGGCGTTGCACCATGCACAGCGCATCCCAAAAAGGGGCATCTGTAGACACCAAAACAACACCAATCCGATTATGTGACTGCAAACACTGATCGCTTTGACAAACATAGCCCCCAGGGTAGCCCTTAGAGGTTAAACAATGGTCTTAACCACTTTCATAGCAATTTTGTAAGGTCAAGAAGCAATTTGGTACATTTAGACACTTTGCTCAGTATTCGTCTCACCCAGGGACGAATACTAACTGGGATTCATCTCACCCAGGGATGAATTTTGAAATCGTCCCTAGTCAGGATGAATTCCAAGTTTAATGGGCAAAAATAAGAATGGCGCAAAGTGGCAGCCAAGGACAGTCAATTGATGACTCCTGCTTCGCATGCATGTGTGGGTGGGCAGATGGGATGTTAGAGGACTGTCACAAGGGCAGTTATGAAAGCCCAAGTCATGGAGGACTCCCCTCCCTCATGGGAAGACATGACCACCACATGGCACCTATGACCAACACATGGCACTTATGCATCCCTCTCAAAATAGACCCCATGGTTCTATAAAATGGTGGAATTTTCTCACCCAAAATGGGAGATTGGAGGCGATTTCAAGCAACGAAGTGCTGTCCAATTGAACACCCATTTGCATCTTTTTGATTCACCTTCTCACATCCACTAATCTCTTTCACAAGGGAGGTTATTGGGTGGCTTTTGGAAGCATGGATCCAACCCAAATCCAACATTTGACCACCTTACACCACCAATTTGTAGACACCACAATCCTAAGAGGTTTTGGGCCTATCCCTAGTGGATTGGCACCGAAATCAAGTGCCAACGGTGGGAGGCCCACTTGGGCACCCCCACATTTTCTAAGTTTTATTCTAAAGCATTCTAGATTATTGGTTCATGTTGCATATTGTGTTATTCTGTTTAGTGAACTCATAGCTTCAATTCCATAACATTTTGATCAGATTTTATCATGCCTTTTGTCGCTTTGTTGTCCTACTAACTTGCAGGTGGCGATATCAAATTCCTGAGGATGGAGGCCAAATTGGGAGAATCCAACCATCTGGGTCATCCCAAAATGGCCCCAATTACCTAACCCCTCTGTTTGCAGGTGTTTTGGAGGTCTCGGGAGTCGACATTGAAGCAGTATCACTTCGGCTTTTCCGACACAGTCGAATTCGTTCCACCCAGGGACGAATAGCAGTCAGAATTCGTCCTGCCCAGGGACGAATTCCAGGTGAAGGTAGATTGGCCAACTGTTTCAATGGTAGTGGGCCTATGGTAATGTCTTCTGACCTCTATCAAATTTTTAGGTGACTTAGATCCATTTTATTCACTGTATTTGACAATCTTTTGCATGCATCTTTTGGCGATTTCACAGAATGAACTTTCCTTTTTGTCACAGGTGCTACTAATGCCTTGTTTGTTTCTTTGATTGCAGGAGGAGCAACAAGAAGTGAGGATTCGTTGGCATAAGTGGTGGCAACATTCTGGCCCGCCCATTTCAAACGTGGGCATGCGGAAGAGGGATCAATGATCAAGATTGTAACCAAATCCATTTAACGCTCCTAGACCCTAAAAAGGGAGGAGGCAATTTTGTAACCGTGGTTAAAGAGTTTAATAAAAGGGCTATGACTTATCTAAATTTTTGTAACTGGTTTCAATCGATTTTCCTCTTTCATTTAATTCACTTCATGTTTTAGGACTTAAGCGTTATTTTGATTTGAATGCATCGAAGTAGTTTTTCCTTTCTAAAGCTTTCGAAATCTCATGCTTTCAATATGCATCAAATTCCCCTACTGATAGAAGAATATTTTGGCATATTCTACTCAAGATAAGATCCTCATTTCAGGATGAGGTGTGGGTGGTTTTGGGAGATTTAAACACTCCTTGTTTCCTTTAGAAATATGAGGCGGTATCGAAGTGGACACAAAAAGCCTTAGCACACAAGTTGAAAGTTATCTTGCGTCTTCTCATGGATAGTGCTCTATGTGTCTTTATCCCTAGAAGATAAATTTTATATGCGATGATTGAGGTTCATGAACTCCTCCACTCATTTAAAAATAGTAGGCGAAAAACATTCTTCCTCAAGTTGTATGTAAGCAAGGCTTACGATAGAGTCTCATGGTAATTTCTATTCCGCATCCTGAGGAAATTTAGTTTTAGTAAAATATGTGTGGGGCTCATAGAAGCTTGCATTTCTTCTGCCGGATTCTTTATCCTGGTTAATGGCTCTCAAGTAGGGTTTTTTTAGTCATGCTATGGTTTGTGCTAGGTTGACCCTCTATCCCCATTCCTTTTCATTCTTGTGATGGAGGTGCTTGGTTGTTCGATTTCCTGTCATAGCTTTGCTTTTGGTCTAAGTTCGACACTCCTCTACCCACTAATCTCTCACCAATAGTTTTTTTATGACACCCTCATCTCTTTTGAGGCATCAATATTCCTTGCAAGGGATGTGAAGTCCATTCTGGTAAGCTACGAGAAGGTTGTCGGGTAGTAGATAAATTTTAAAAAAATATTCATTTATTTTGTTAATACTTGAGAGACCCAACAAGGTAGAATAGCTAACACTTTAAATTATCGTATTTCTTCTCTCTCGACCACTTACTTGGGGCTCCCCCTATTTTTTGGTCATATTAAGGATGATTTTTGGACCCCGATTGTTAAAAGAGTCCAATTCAAATTAGCATTTTGAAAAGGGATATTACTTAGTCAAGCGAGGAAGGTGGTGTTGGTACAAAGTACCTTGTAGATCATCCCTATATTTTTTTATCTCCCTTTCATTTACCCTCTAAGATGGCTGCCAAACTGGATAGCATATGCAAATCCTTCCTATGGGCGGGCTCTAATTTGAAAGAAAAATTTCACCTTATCTCGTGGGAGTAGATTTGTAAGAGGAAGAGGCAAGGGTGTCTTAATATCAAAAATATGACTGTGATGAACAAAGCTCTAATGGTGAAAATTGGGTGAAAATTTGCTATGAATTCTAATATTCTTTGGTGTAATATCCTTAAGGCTAAATATAACTTTGATTCTTTTTTAGAATATTTCCTTCGTAATGGAGGGTCAACCTTTTGGAACAACCTCATAAAATCTTGTAGGTTCCTCATGTCTTATTGTAGATGGATTATTGGAAGTCGTGATGCGGTTAATTTTTAGGACAAAATTTGGGCTAGAGAAAGTACCTTAGGGGATGATACATAGTATGCCTTCCTTTTTGCTCATTCTAGAACCCACAGGCTTGAAAAGGTGGCAGACTTTATTACTGTCCAAGATGGACGTAGATTTTGGTCTCCCTCCCTTCTAGAGCTAGTCACCGATGCAGATGTAAGATTGTGGTATACTTTATTGTTGGAGCTGAGGCTTATTCTGGTATGCAATATTTTAACAAATGATATATTGATGTGGATGGGGTACTCGTGTGTGTCCTATTTAGTTAAATCTATCTATGTTAGTTTTAGCTCAGTGAAGGAAGACTTTTTTCCTGCAAATCAAATTTGGTTAAAAATCTAATATCGAAGATTAATGTTTTTATTGGTTGGCTATGCAAAACAAAATCCTCTTAATTGATAATCTTCACAAGATGGGTATGTGACTGGTCAATAGGTGATATTTATGCAAGAATGATTGAGAATTGATGGCTCATATTTTTCTCAACTACCATAGTGCACGAAATATTCTAGTTTCCATTCTCTCTTGGTTGGACATTACATGGGTTTTTACTAATTCCTTAATGGATTGTGTCATCCAATGGAGGTCACATTTTCTTTCTTCCTGTCTTAAATGTTTTTGAAAGAAAGGAACTCAAGGGTATTTAAATAAGTGAAAAATAATATCACCCAAATCAGCCTTAAGATTCTATGGAAGGTGTCAGAAAATGTGACTTTAGCTCTCAGTAATTTGAATCCTTTGAAATTAATTTTGACGCTCTCCCAAAGCGAGAAATTATTGGAATAACAAGATGGTTCTGTATCGTTAGCCCACCCCCACCTAATCCTGATCCAATGAGGGAGGTTCGTTGGTCTTTTCCACCTATTGGGTAGTTCAAAATTAACTTTGACAATACCTCTAAAGGCAATCCTGGCTTAGCTGGCATGGGCCGTGCAATAAGGGATAATGATGATGATATTTTTTGTCTTACACGGACTGCCTTGGAGTCCAATATTCCATGGTGGCTGAAGCTAGAGTGGCCTTCATTGGCTTGGAGTAGCTTAAGAACCTTGGCATTAGAAACATAATTATTTAAGGGGATTCCCTATCCATCATCAACATGCTTCATGGAGTTTCCCATCTAGGATGGAAAATAGCTAATTTAATTTATGAAAAAATTTGGCTTGCTCATTCCTTTTCTAGCATGGGGTTCTTTCACATTTTTAGAGAAGCCAATTCAGTGGTTGATCTCTTAGTAAACTTGGAAGTTCATTCTCAAGGCTTATATATCTGGTAGTGGGATTTTAAATTGATATTGTACTTTGCATCAGGGAGGAAGCTCCTTAAATCTTGTCAAATTTTGGTTCCTTTCAAAGATATAGGCTATCTTTTGGTACCTGCAGGTTTAAGAACTTTATGATGTGTGCTGGCCTTTATTATGATATCCTCTCAGTACATTATTGCCTTCCTTGACTGTTTCTTTTGAACCCTTAGTGATGTCATCCCTTATTATGCACAAGCTTGTTGAACGATGCATCTTATTATGACTTTCAAATTTCAAATGATGCATTTATTTGGGTTGATAGTTTTTGGCCCCTCGCATTGTTTTGATATTTTTTAGGGTCAAGTTGTTTGGGTTTTGCTCCTTGGCTTACCTTCATGGGGATGGTGTGAACTCCCTTGTTTCTCCTTCTCTAGGGGGTTCTTTCCTCTGTTTGTAATACCTTGCTATCCTTTTGGGTGGGCCTCCTTTATGGAGGTTGTATTGTGCTTTAATTGACCTTCGGGCTTACTTGTTGTATAAGGTTGTGGGGCTCCTTTCAAAATTTTTTTTTAATATTTATACAAAAAAACAATAGAGGGGAGAGACATCCCTCATCAAATTTTCTTACCCAAAGGAAGGTATGTAGGAATACAATGTCGAATTAGGACCTTCCAGGCTTCTAGGTTGTCAATAGCTCTAAAAACCCACTTTGTAATTTTTAAAATTTTGAAAAAGACATTAACTAATGAGTTGAAGCATTTTGAATGTAGGTTAAGGTTAAATATTTTTTGTTTTACATAAAATTATTTTCAATGAAAATAAAAGCTATTTAAAGTATAATTACTTAAAGGTATATATATTGAATTGTTATATTGTACCCCACACATGTTTTATGATAGAAATTGTTTTCTAAGAAGATAAATTACTAAAAAAAGTTGAAAACTATTTTATAATTTTATTTCTATCAATATTTTTTTATAATAAATATATTGATCATGCCCCATTAAAATGTGATATGTTCATGTTATGTTCTTGTAGATGTAAATTTAATTATTTATGTATAGAAGATTAAAAAATAATAATGTGTTGAGTGCCTTCAAATTTTTTGTAATATAAATTATCCATTGAATAGATTTTAGTGTTTTAAACTACATAACTAGAGTAAAAACTAGAAAATAAATAAATAAATAATCATTAAGTTATTTAAAAATTCCATAAATAAAATATAAATACACAACTCTACATTTTCAAAGAACATGAATATAGGTTTATTAACTTGAAATTCTTCTTCTAGGTCTGTAAAGTTGTAGAAGTTTTGTGTTATAGGTCTAAAAGAGTATTTTTTAATTATGTATAGGGTGCATGACTATACACATTTTGTACAATCATATAGGAAATATATTATTGTACAAGGTTATTGACCATATACCTTTGGTATATAGTTATATACCTTCTTTCCATAAATGTAGCCATATCATGTAAGTCATAATTTTTATTAGGCAACACAAACAACTTTTGACATTTCTTCCTAATGTATTTATGATGATAGTTATTATACCCAAAACAAAATGAAAACCCCATCACTACCTATGTTAATAAATTAACACCTCCTCATAAAAATATATTAACTAGTAAATTTATAACCTCTTATGATAACTAGTAAATTAACCTTTACCATGCCTTAATTAATAATAAGCACTCACAACATGTTAATTACTCAATATATTTATAAAAATGTCAAACTACTAAAAAAATATTTATTACAATTTTTTACCAATAAAAATCCTAGCTACTCTTAAAGGAATCTCCACCCTTTATTTTTCTAAACAATCTAGCTTATTAAACTTTATTGCTTGTATTTTGATATTTTTTAAGGGAAGGATGATACTAATTTTAAGTTGAGGTGTTTTTTATTGGTCAAAAGGGTTTACATCTATATGAAGATATTTTTTGGATAAGAATGAATTGAGAAAAAAGGTATTTTTAGTAAATTGTAGATGAAGTGGTCATGTCATAATAATATTTTATTATTATATACTATTAATGCCTCTTTAAGTGGTAATAACAATTATTCAATAGAAAACTCTAAATTTAGAGTTGTTAGTACTAGGATCCAAATAGACTCAAATGCTATTGACGCTTTAGTGGTGATAGCATATTTATAATATGTTTTGTAGAAAATAATTATAAAGAATATGGACATCAATAGCATTTACTTTTACTTTTGTGGGGTTACTTTTTTTTGTGTTCATATTATTTATTTATTTAAATATTTGAGATTTTATAGAACCCTTTTTTTCTAAGGGAATCTACACTTAGAGTAACAAGGTATAAGAACCAAGTCCTTCATAAACTTAGATAGATTTCTTAATTTTATAGATTTTATTGATAGGAGAGTATTGTTTTAACCTAAAGTTATATAATATGCGAGTTTAACCAATTGCCTATCAAGATCTCTACTGAGGTTGATGGAAGATACAAAATAATTCTACTTCACTCTCAAAGAATATGGATTAGGTATGGCAATTTTGATAAAGTAGTAGAGGGATGGTGGAAAGAGGAATCCCATATTTACTAAAAGAATGTGTTCATGTTCACAACAAAACTTCAAATGTTAAACCAATAACTAAAATTTTTGAATAGATAAAATAGTGACAATATAATTGACCAAAAATTTCACTTGAAAAATGACCTCCTAGAAATTGAGGATGATGTACAACACAATTAGGATAAACCTCTTCTAGACAAAGAAAAATACTTGTTGGTTATCTTAAATGAAGTTTACCTCTTCTACACTTGGTTACGGCTAAGAACCATTATGGAGGAAGAAAATATAGGTGGATGACTATAAAAAGGAACTATAACTAGTTTGGATCAAGAATTACAATTATCTAAGCAACTATGGGGTGGACTATATTTATCTATAAAGTTTTGAATTCAACTATACCTGTATGTACGGTCATATTGGATTATACATGTCCATACAATTATGCAAAAAAAGTAGGTTGTAAAGACAATATGCTAGCAAAAATAGAAAATAAGAGTTCAAGTACTATTTGTTGATATGTTTTTTGTTCCTATAGAAATTTGTAGTAAAAATAACTATTTAAACAAGATATTTTTGTCATACAACAAACAAGTTATAAAATTATGTGTTTGAACATGTTTATGTGCTCATGTATTTGAATTTGTTTAGATTTTTAGTTGTTGTGTGAGTTTAATTTTGTGTGGTTTTGTTATGCTTTATTTTTTTTATTTTGATAATCCTTAAAATAAATAAAAATAGGATATGGATGTAATCTATAAAGGTGTGTTGAATCATGGTTTCCAATATACCCACAGGTACATAAGGAAATATTGTGCATAAACAAGTGAATGACTTCCTAGTATGATGGTGGCTCAAGGTAACCAGAAGGGGAATATAACCTCTTATACAAGAGGTGACACTATATAAGACCTGTGTAGGCTAGTCGACATTCACTTCACCCTCGATTAGGCTTAGTCAATAATAATACTACACACTCACTAATTATGTATAGCTCTATGAGAAGGGATATCTATCCTAAAATACCCTAGGATAATCCTAAGGACAACGAGCATTTTGGTGATGAAGTACAAAAAACTACTTGAGGATGCTACTATGCTGGCTAGGGGGCAAGTCAACGGTTGGAGATGAATAGTAACATTGTTGATCTTGATTTGTAGTTGATGATGAAATCCAACTTCTCCAATGTAAAATAATATGTGTAAGTGTGTGAAGGTGTTTTAGTTTTTAGAAAAGTAAAGTGTGAAAAGAATCTACACTATAAAAGCAATGAAAGATGTCTTTGATTTATTAGAAAGTAAAATGGTTTTTTATAAATAAAATTCTATGCTAAACATGTTGGAGAATATTACATTATTTTGTACATGCTAATGTATCACCTTGGGTACATCTCTAGATTAGGAGTGTGTCTTAGATTAGAGTGTGAGTATTTACTTTATGCAATGTAATAAATGCACAAGTATTATTAGACTGTACAAACTATTTAATAATGTAAATATGTATAACAATCCATGTGCACATCTTGTTAGAATAGAAATTGAAGAATATTCAGAAGAGAGAAGTTCAAGAGTGCTGCATATGAAGAGTTACATTCCATTATAT
The DNA here is from genome assembly GCA_028583015.1 of Wollemia nobilis. Lineage (NCBI taxonomy): Eukaryota > Viridiplantae > Streptophyta > Pinopsida > Araucariales > Araucariaceae > Wollemia > Wollemia nobilis. The sequence goes on from JAQPPZ010002023.1 coordinate 126,053, forward strand.
GTTTATTTATGTATGTGTGCAAGAGTAACGCAATATAGAGGAAAAATGTGTGGAAGTATGATATACTTAAGATATTTATTCTATATCAAATTACTATTTTTGTGAGCATTTGTTAATGGTAATTTTATGAGTTGTTGTAGAAGTTATTTAAGAGTTTATTTTGTTTATAGTATTACCATAATCTTATATTTGATATAGTATATTTATTTTAGATATTGAGGTTATTTTTCTTTAAGTATTTAGCATCAAAAGCTAATAGTGGTATCAGAGCTACATCAAGGGCTTACAATACTAGTAAATAATACTATTATTACAAAATTACAAAGTCCAAGTTTATTGAAGCAAAAGAAACTGAATAAGTGCTCAAAATAGAGCAATATTCAAAGTGTCTAAAGACACCAAGGAGTACATAAAATTACAAAAAAAATAATAGTGAAGGTACCACCAAGTTGGGAGAAGTTGAGCTATAGTTGAGAGGTGGAACCATTAAAGCCTAGAGGTAGAGCAAGCACCACCAAATAAGCCATCATATATAAAGTTGAGGAGGATTTTTTTTGTAGTAAAATAGTGTTATAAGAGGTGAAGAGCACCACCAACATTGTAAGAGCCACCAAAGATCAAGGAGGAGCCACTGGAAAAGTAAAAAGAAGCCACAAAGTCAAAGTTTCAACGCTATTCAAGGAGTCCAAATGTAGGAAGTCGAGTGAACATTGAAAATATATGCATTGAGATGTCAAGGTGTTGAAGAGGATAAGCTAGGGTAAAGTGAAAGCTAAGAATTATTCAAGATAGATGAGTCCAAGGAGAATATAGGAGAGAATATAAAACACAAAAAATATATGTTGGAAGCAATAATAGTCAAGAGTTTTGTAACCACCTTAAGGAAAGAGTGTTGGTTGAACATATGTGGGAGAAGAGTCGAATTGCCATCATCATCAAATAAAAATAAGTACAAAAATTTGTAAGGGTCATATGAAGCGTTAAGGAGAAAATGAATAGATTTTGTAATGTCTTACATGCAATAGATGAAGTACCACTTGTTAAAACACAAGGAGTACCAACCATTTTGATGAGGTGACTGAAACATCTTGGGTCCTCATAAATGCAAAGGATTTACTTCCATTTGCATTAATAAATAATAAACATCAATCATAGCATACCATATTCATTCATTAGAGTAAAAAAGTGGACATAAGTGCCATACATGTGACAAAGGAGTGAGAGTGCCATTCAAGAGAAGGTCAAACATCCTTGACCAACTATTTTATGCCTAAAGTTGAAGGTAATGCACTCAATATGAAATTTTATTATTTTCCCAAGCTAGAATTTATAAGGATCAAGGGTAATATTGTTTTTTCTAAGGTTGAAGAAATATTAATTACAAGATTAATTTGATTATTGGAGATAAAAAGGTTTAGAAGTGAAATTTGAAATCTTAGAAGCATTATTAATTATTTTTGGAAAGTTTTGAGAAGATTTTGTAAAATTTTATAATTGAGTTATTGAAATTTGTGAAGCATTTTAATATTTGTAAATATTTAAAATTTTGAAGAAATAATGTTTCCTACATCAAGTTAGGAATTTACGATTTGCAAATATATTTTTACTAGATTTCTAAATTTCTAATTTTGGAGTTATGAGGAATTCAATACCAACATAGGATTGTGAATTTTTAAATTGAGGAATTATATTTTTTGAAATTTAGGATATAAAAGGAATTCAACCTAGAATTTTGAAGAATTGAAACTATGCCAAAATTATTGATTGATAAAAAAAATAACAAAGATACAAGATATTCATTTTAAAGATTTAGATGTTGAAAATTTTTATTAAGAAAGACAATATATTCAAAACTAGAGAGACATAATATAGTCAAGCTCAAATATTAGAGATTTTAAAAATCTTATCAAAGTTGTCTTTCATTCTTTTGAGACTAGGGAGTTACAAGGAAGTCTATTTTATAAGAACTATGGAAGAACTTATTAAGTATAAATGATTCAAGGAATCAAAATGATTTATATATATACCTGCTTCAAGGGATAATACTAGTATGAAAAATATGGTTAGAAGAAAAGAACCAATATGCCTTAGAAATATCCTTGAGGAATCATAAATTGATAGTATGACAAGAGTAGATTCTATAAAGACATCTTCTAATAATATGTAAGAATAAATTCATGGAAATATTCAGAGTAAACTCAAAAATTACTCTCAAAAGGTAGCAAATGTTGATCAAAAGGATTTATTAAAGACTTATGAAAGAAGCGAAGGTAGAATCACCTCAATTATACACAAATGGTTATATTAGTTGAAAAAGAAAATTGATGAACTTAAAATTTCAAAAAGGAGTAACAAACAAGTGAAGATATCTTCAGGGTGTACTTATTACAATAAGATTTATTATGAGAAGGTAAACTATTGGAATTTTCATCCATGTAAATATTATAGAGAAAAATCTCACTCATCAATGTTTTGCTACTATAGAGACAAGTACTATAGAATATTTGAAAATATATTAATATTTAGGTTAGATTATCTATTTCAAGTTCTTATTTCTAAAGCTTCTATTAATGGATTCAAGTTTGAAATTTTTGAAGAACAAGAAGAAAAGTCATCCAAATAATGAGAAGGAATAAAATGGATTGATTATGATCCACTTATGACTTATAAGATAATAAGATCTCTTGTTTGTCAAGGCTACTTGGGAAAATTAAAGTAAATGAAAATTATGTGGAAATGGTATTTTTACAATAATCAAGGCATTAAATATTTCTAGTGGTAAAGGACATCACAACAAAAAAAATTAATTTACTTTCACATGTAATTAAATTTTAATAACATAATGCCCATGGTGACCTAATATTTAATGATATTTATCATATGATTTATATGCATGTATACTTAAATAAAATATTTGATAAATTCATGATTAATTTCAATTAATATGTAGGTCAAACCTTATTACTAAAATTACACAAGTACATTGATTTGGATAGTGATTGACAAGAGCTATGCTCATCGAGATCACCAATAAGGGCATCATCAAGGAGGTAAATTATATATGTAGGAATAACAAGATGAGTAATAAAAAAAAATGGTGCATACAATAATATTGCATTTCATTTCGTTATAATTTTCATGGTTGTTATTTTTGAAATATATAATAGATTTGCATAGACATATACTACAATAGAAGACTTGTATGATGTTTGAATGTTGTATTGGTATGAGCTTTGTATGATTTCTAATGATAGTGTGGTCCATGCATGATAATCCAAGTACTTGTAAAATAATACCAAAGGAATATTTTCTATAAATGTTAAAAAAGGGAAAAGTTATAAGGTATAACTTAAATTTGAGGTAAATTTTTTGATTCCATGAGGAACCTTCCCTACCTAGGCTCTAAAGACCATGTTAATGTTAGCAAAAAAAAAATAGGAAGGCTTAATATGGATGACAACATAAAATAAATTTAATTTAATTAAATGCACCCCTTCCTCCCCTTATATAAAAGGGAAAATATGCACATGGTGCTAAAACCTTAAAAAAACTATGAAAAAACTCTAAATTTTCTTGAAGCACCATCATTTAGCTTGCCTATCAAGAATGAAAGGAAAACTAGTGATAAAGTGGAGTTGGAGACATAAATTAGGAAAGATAAATACTATAATTATCTACACTCTTCTGTATAAAATAATTATTGAACCACCCATATTCATAGAGAAAGGTACTATAGATTATGTCTATCAAAGTGTATTGGTTCAAAGGAATAATTTTACTAGGAAAAAACTAAAAAAAATATTGATGTTATATAATGAAGCTACATGCTATTTGTACAAAATTTTAGTGCATTCAATTTAGATTATTGGATTACTAGAGCATAAGTACGTGAGGGCATCAGAAGTATACCTTCTTGTGGTCATCAATTTGGGGATTTAGGATCTTGAACATAAAGTTATTGTATGATTATTATTTTTTTATAATTAGAATATAGCATTAGGTTTTCATTTTTTCATTTAAAATTTTACGCTTAAATGCATAATTAGAGAAATCCAAGAAGATATTTAGAAAGCTAAATGATTGTATATCACATAATCCTATCCATTTTTTAAGTAATTTTTTTTACAAAGTAAAAATGAGAAATGTGTATGCCAAATTTAATTTTGATTAAATTCCTTACAATTATTTCAAAATAATTACCATATCCTTAAAAAAATATAGTAACTAAGTGTATAATACCAACAAGAAAGCATGTATGAATATGAATCATTTTATCCTTAAAACATGTCGTAGCTATAAAATATAAGTGAATAATTTCTTAAAATCATTCCCTAGTTGGCACACATGAATGAATTATTTCTCCAAAACAAGCCTAGTTTGGGATACATTAATGATTGATTAACTATTAAATTATGTACCCTAGCTTAAAATAAATGAAAAAAGGTTTATTTGAAAACATATCCTAGCTTGAAATACATAAAATTAGCTAATAAATGAATGGTTTTCAAGTTGAGAATTATTGTTTTTAAAAAAATTATCTAGCTAAAAGTACAAAATTAGTTAAACTTTAATTACGATGGAAGAATTTCAATGCTAATGTACATTGGATTCTCACAAGAAAACCTTGGAAATTCATAGGGGTAAAAATTATCTTGTGCTAAAAAAAATGAGCAATATGAGAAGTTCGAGCTATAAAACTTGTTCACACCCATAAACCATGAATGAAGAGATATTCTTAATACTTATAACATGTAAAAATATCTTAGATGAAAAGAAAAAACTATGTTGAGTTTATATAGAGTATCAATGCTTCATTTCTTAGAAAGGACATGTTACTTTTGAATATGTATTGATGAAATAATCTAGGGATGACTCAAAACTATTTTTTTCTAACACATTAAATATCACCTAGATTATTTTGTTCATATTTCTTGCCTTATTAAAGAAGATAGATAAGAAGGTATTTAGGTGACATAAATTTTGTTGGTTTCCTTGAATACTAGCTACTTTTGTTTACTTGATAAAATATAACTATATCGAATGAAAAGCAACTTAAGAGGAAAATATGTAAACCTATCGTACAAAGCATACAACTTTAGACTTTTGACTTAAATTCATAGCTCCTTATGTTAAAAGATTAAAGTTTTGTATAACCTTGCAATAATTTAGAGTGTAATGTTATAACTTTGAGATGTAGAACATGTTGATAAGATATCCTAATACTCCTACTTTACCATAAAATTTTAATGCATAGAAATGCCATTATTTCTAAATTTTATTGGTTTCTTTACTAGTAGTTACTTTTATTTACTTGATAAAATCTAACTATATCTAATGAAAAGCAACCAAAAGGGAAAATATGTAATATGTTTTAGTATTTTGTATTAGATGTTTAGTAATATGTTTTAGATATCTTGGTTGATGGAGTATTTATGTGTGGATCATTATTTGGGTGCTTTGTCTCCTCCTTTTTTGTTTTAGTTACAAAGATTTAATGTTTAATATGTGAAAGGAAGTGTAAAATATTTGGGGATCCTCTCAAACCCTCTTACATCTATTATAATTTAAAAGATATAAATAAATTTTATTATTAAAAGGTTAAATAAGGAATGAATTTTATTAAAATATATTTTATTTATATTATATAATAATATTTTAATAATTTAGGCAAGAGTGGAAGATCATCCAATAGGGGAAAATATTTCATTTTTAGGTATTCCTTTTGCCTTTAACAGGTTGACACCATATTTGTCGAAGTATGTCATTAATATGGTGGAATATAAACTTATCTATAGGTACACCAAGAAGCTCTCCCTTGTTGGTAAATTTTAAATTTTCTCAATAGTCATGCTGACCAACCATGTCTATTATTCTTCTTACTTGGTCTCATCTAACAATTGTTATAAGAAGCTTTATAAGCTTCTATCAGACATTTGATGGTTGTCTTCTACTAATGGTTTCAGATTCCACCATGTTTGTTGAGAGTATTATTATCTTTCTAGATACCATGGTGGGATTGGTATTCTCAATACCCAGTATTAAGGTTAGGCCCTTTGTGCTAAGTCAATTATTAGAGCCCTCACAAGAAATAAGGTTTGGAAGAGTCTCACACTATATTAGTGAACATTATCATTTTGGCCATATGATATGAAGGGGCATCGGGTTCCCTTCCCTCCTTTTTTCTCTTATGTCTATCAAAGTGTCGAGATCCTTCGTTATTAGTAGTATTTTTAAATCATACGATAGTGTTAAGCCTTGGCTAAGATGAAATGACCAAAGCTTTTGGTATAATCTCTCCATAAACTAGATGAATATATAGTGGTCATCTATCATCACCTACTAGGATTCTGCACTTGTATAGATTCCTTGGATTCATACACTTAGATTATTTTACAAATGTGTGTGATGCATCACCAATTTTTTCTCATACTACTAGGGATTGGCTCTCTTGAGATGAATTCAAAGCTAAATTTAGTCTTGGTCACTCTGACAATGATACTTTTGAGGCCATAAAGGCTACTCTATTTGATTCTATGCTACACATTCTTTTGTACTTTCATAGTGAACTTGATGGAATGAATGGAAGTGGTATCCAAACACTATGCTACAAAATTACAAGGTACGATTAGGGTATGGATGGATATTACCTTACCTTCCCATGATTAATAAGCTTAATCAATGGTCGAATGTCTTCTTCCATCATCTTTTTTAGATGCATAGATTCCAGACTACTTGGGATCCTTTCTTGGAGCCTAAACTTTCATGATTTTCCTAGAGTCTTCTCCCCCAAGGGCTTCTTGTTGGGGAGAATATTTGGATTTTAGGCATCTTGAACCTTTATTACCCTTTCTATATTTAGTTTTAAGATATTTTATATATTTTCTAGGTTTGTGCTTATGCGAGTTCCCTTTCGAAGTGGAATTTTTTATTTTTTAGATCTTATTCCTATGCCATTTTTGAGTGGAAGCATATCATTTTGGGACACCTCGTATCCTTGTTAGCTATTTTATTTGAAGTGTGGCACTTATTTCATATCGTAATCATGTTCAACATATGAAAATATAAAAATGATTGTATCTTTGGTAAGTGTTCTTCCTCTTTTGACATCTTTGCTTTTTAGAAGTCTAATATTATTTTGTCTATATATTTTTATATTGTAGTTCAGGTCAATAAGATGACCATTGAGCACACTCATATTTAGGAGATTATTTGATACAAGAACCTATCTTTAGAGGTTTTTTTAAAGAAGTTTTTAAATACATTTTTCATTACTAAAAATAGAATTTTTTTGACAATATTTTTTTTGCCAAAAATAGTAATTAGTTTAAAAGGTAATCTTTTATGAAAAAATAATTTATCAAAAAATGGTAATTACTAAAAATAGTAATTTGTGACAAAAATATAATTTGCCGAAAATATTAATTACTTTAAAAGGTAATCTTTGGCAGAAAAAAGTAAGTTGCTAAAAATACTAATTTTTATTTTTAGGGCTTTAAGCTTTAGGGTTTTGCTTTAGGATTTCTTTGGAGATATATATTATATTGGTATTGCATTGTAAAAGAAAAAAGGTGAATCCAAGAATGAGAAAAGTAAATATTTATTTATTTAGTTTTATATATTACAAATTTTATGTGAATGGAGGGTTTCACCGGTTATTTCTATTTATTATAATTTTTATGTAAATGGAGGGTTTTACAAGTTTATTTTTATTTATCACAATTTTTATGTGATGGGAGGTATTTTTTATGACCTCTTACAACTGGATTTACATCATTTGGTATCAGAGCAAGTTGAATCTTACTATGGGAGAAAAGAGAAGAGAAGAAAAGAGAAAAGGAGAGGAGAGTAAAGGGGCTCCAAGAAAATTAGCACTTTATGCAGTGCTTGCAGGAGATTTTTTATGTAAAAGTCTCAAAGAAAGAGATTGACAGTTTGTGTAGTGCTTACAAAAGGTTTGTAAAACCTTAGAGAAAGAAATTGACATTCTATGTAGTTCTTGTAGGAGGATTTTTTTATGTAAAACCTTAGAGGGAGGAATTGACACTTTGTGTACTGTTTGCAGAAGGTTTATAAAACCTTAGAGAAAAAAAATTAACACTCTATGTACTTGTAGAAGGTTTTTTTCATACAAAACCTTAAGGGAGGAATTGGCACTTTGTGTAGTGCTCACAGGAGATTTGCTATTTTAAAACCTCGAAATAAAAAATTAGCACTATGTGTAGTGCTTGAAAGAGGTTTGAGATATAAAACCTCGAAAGGAGATTGATACTCTAAAGAGTACTTGCAGATGTGTGGCACTTTATAGAGAGCAATTATGAGTTTGATCAGAGAAAATCCGAGGAGTAAATTTTTTTTTATCCAAAGGAGAATGATGTAGGAGCCTATCTTTAGAGGGTTTTTTAAAAGAAATTTTTAAATAATTTTTTATTACTAAAAATAGAAATTTTTGATGAAAAAATAATTTGTCGAAAATGGTAATTACTAAAAAAATGTAATTTTTGATGAAAAAATAATTTGTCGAAAATGGTAATTACTAAAAATGACAATTTTTTATTAAAAATAATTTATCAAAAATAGTAACTACTTTTTTTTTTGAAAAATTTGAAAAAAAACTTGTATTAAAACAAATAACAGTTACAAGTGGGAGTAAAAACATCCCAGCCGAAAGCAGAGAAGCCAGAAAACAACAGGGCATGAAAACGCGACAAGTCACGAAAATGCGACATGTCGCAAAATCGTGACACCAAACCTACCCAAGGCCGTGCCACGGCAACAGGTCGCGAAATCGCGACAAGAAAATAGTAACTACTTAAAAAGACAATTTTTTATAGAAAAAATAAGTTGCCAAAAATAGTATTTTTTATTTTTTATTTTTAAAACTTTAAGCTTTAGGGTTTTTCTTTAGGTTTTCTTTGGGGATAAATATTCCCTTGGTATTGCATTGTAAAAGGAAACAAGTGAATCCATGACTGAGAGAAGTAAATATTTATTAATTTATTTTCATATATTACAGTTTTTCATGTGAATAAAGGATTTTATCGGTTATTTATATTTATCATAATTTTTAAGTAACTGAAGGGTTTTACAAGTTTATTTTTATTTATCACAATTTTTATGAGATGGGAGGTATTTATTATGACCTCTTGCAGGTTGATTTACATCATTATTGATTTGTATGAGAGTGCACCGTGCATAGTCAATCAGGTTCCTCCTTGAAGCCACTCACGCTCAAACTGCATTCTTATCCCGACTCAAGGTCCCCCTCATTATAGAGATGGCCCTGGCTACTTGACTATTCCTCTCTCCTTTAGCTCATTGACTCGGCAAATGGGATAAGTCAAGAGCTGCGATGGTTGTTGCCAATGAAAAGTTGGTTGCTCACAATTAGGAGAATATTCTCGACACTTATTCTACCAGATAGGGGAAGGATTCGATGCCAAAGTCTCTTGATGTTAATGTTAGGTGAGAATCAATCTCTATGGCGGCTAAACTTGTGTAATGGATCATCATTGCAAGCATTATTTTTTTGTTGCACGTATCATTATTGAATCATTTCATTTTGTTGTCTATCAATTTTGTAAGATGATTTTTATTAGTTATCAGTTATTTATTTGGATTCCTGCTTTGTTTTGATGATAATAGTTTTTTGATTGATTCCGTTAGCCACATGGCATATTTTGCAATCTCCTTTTATTTGTTTGTAAAAATGTATTCTATTAATTCTTTAAAATAATGCCTTTTACACTTAAAAATTGCAATCTCCTTTTATTTGTTTGTAAAAATGTATTCTATTAATTCTTTAAAATAATGCCTTTTACACTTAAAAAAATGTGACAATATCTTAAGAGAAAGGAATGTCTAAAGAAAATTTTAATAACTTCCTTTCAAAATATAATTATATTTAATTCAACCAACATTTTCAAAAATATAATAACATTAATATTTTGATATTAATAAATATTTTAATAACTTTTTCATCATACAATAATATTGATTTAAACTCTACAAACTTACTAAATAAGTAATCATTAATAAATTAAAAATAATTTTCCAAAAACTATTTGTTGCAATCTGAATACGTTTTATTTTCCTTCTATTGGATGTAAATTTGTGCCTTTACTTTTGTTGATTTCGACTTCACATGATTTTATAAATTTGTATATCACCAATGATAAGGAAGGCTGGAAGTCGATTGCAAAGCGAAGCATGGATAGTTTTCTTTCCCATCAGGCTTTGTTATTTCATGGTCACCTATCCCCGTCAAACCCACATCCCATGTGAAGTCTGGATGGTTTATCTCTGTAACGGATGAGAAATGGTGTCGATTGTAACGAATGGGAAATGGAGTGGATAGTAGGGCCTACGAAAGTTCACTTCCTTTAGACCACATATAGTCCACTCATACTCAACTCACTGTTGACGTGGAAATCGACCTATCATTAAAAGTGAAAAATACGATAAGTAGAAGTGGACATCAGCTTTCCATAACTTTCTCCCGCATCGTCAGGAAAGAGGTATTAATGTAAAACAAAAATTATTTTTTTGAATCTATAAATGGTCGTAGCAACAAGGGAAGAGGTAACGAAATTAAAATTATTTTTTGGAATCTATAAATGGTCGTAGCAACAAGGGAAGAGGTAATGAAATTGTTCTTAAAATCTATAAATGATCTGAAATTGTTCTTAAAATCTATAAATGATCTTAGCAACAAAGAGGGCTTTCAATGACCTTAAAGGAAGCAAACGACTCATAGAAAACAAAAACCAACTTGAACATTAGAACTATTAACATTTTTTAAAGCTTATTAATAAAGAAGAAAATAAGGTTAAAGAAATTTTTTGGAGTCTATTAGAATCTCAAGAGAAGAAAATAATAATGAAATTAGATAAGGCTCAAAGATATTCCTAGAAGGATAAAAATCAGCATCCTAAACAGAAAGATAAATAAATTTTCTAAAAGTAAAGGAATGATCAATCAATAGAACAAAACAATATGTCCCTAAAAACAATAATTTATGTAGAGACAAATTAAAATGTATGAGGGCAGAGTTAAAGCTTAAGGGAATTACTGTACACTCACTAAACGAACCAAACGACAAGGCCAAGACCAATCTCACTATAATCCAAATTCGGATGGAATGCCCACTGGCTAGTCTCAAATACTGCAGATGGAATGCCCATCTATAAAGCTTGAAGCCTTCTCAATATCATCTCAAAAGATTCGGCCTTAGTTTTTGAGGTGGAGGACAAACTGTCAAACCTCTACTTCTAATTCTGACATATTCCGAACCTTCATTTGCAATGGAAAATTTTGTATTCGCTTCATTAGCGCTTCACCTTTTGCTGTGCATAGAAAGATCCGCCTGCTCCAGAGAATATCCGCTGAGTGGAAATGACCACGACCGATGACAAAGTTTTCCAGATTTACGAACGATGGATGAGCCAATACGGTAAAGTCTACAACGGATCGAATGAGAAACAAACGCGGTTCAACATATTCAAGAACAATTTACTCTACATCAACGCGCAGAACCAGAAAAATCAATCGTATTTTCTCGGCCTCAATAATTTCGCAGACCTTATCCATGACGAGATCGAGAGTATATACCTGGGTAAACTGTTCCGTCCCTCCACGCCCCGGCAAAAGAGTTCTTCCAGCCATCGTTATCAATACGCACTTGGTGATCAATTACCCGCATCTATGGACTGGAGGAAGAATGGCGCCGTTACGGATGTGAAGAATCAGAAGGATTACGGTGATGAAGGATTGCTTTTATCTTCATTAAACAATTTTGCTTCTACATATGTTGCACATAACAGGTTATATTCACGACAGAAGAATGTGGAACTGACCCTAATCATGCTGTGACAGGTGGGATATGACTCCGCTGAGAAGGACTGCTGAGAAGGACTATTGGATCGCGAAAAACTCCTGGGGTAAAAGCTGGGGAGAGAATGGGTATATTTGGTTGGAAAGGAATATTAACAGTCCATCTGGGACGTGTGGGATTGCGATGCAAGCATTCTATCGAGTTAAAAGTCAAGCTAAACAACTCGTACTTGTGCTGGCATTACGAGCACCGGTTAAGTTTATGAATAATATGGGTGAACATTAAAAACTATTTAATATACATTCCTCTGCAAAAGATCAAATTTGAATCTCATGTTTAATGCAACTTTGCCTATACTATAGGCAGTTTAGTGAAGCTTTACGGTCGGTGTCTGCCGGTGTGAATCCGGCTTCGTCTAGTTTTAGCTTGAGAGCCAATTAGCAAATACATTATTATCAATAATGTTAAAAAAATGATGTTATCCATCATAAAAATATTATTTAAAGAAAAGTTTGTAGATGATGCTTTACCCGTTTAGTGTGATGTAAAAAAAATGATGTTATCCATCATAAAATTATTATTTAAAGAAAAGTTTGTAGATGATGCTTTACCCGTTTAGTGTGATTTCTAACACTCGGGCTGATGCCACAAATATAATTTTTTTAAAGAGCCAAGTTAACTTTCACCTTCCACTTGCCAAGATGGATACCATTAAATGAAAAGCATATCATTGTCCTTTTCCATGTTGGGACATCAATCTTAATAATATTTGATATACATTAGAAGTTGTATTAATGTTGTTGTTTTAATATTTAAAAATTTATTTATTAATTTATTGTAATATATTATTTTTTAATATTTTAGATTATATATATATATTTTAAATTATAACAATAAAAATTATAGAGTTTAATTTAATTATATATAGGTTGGTGATCAATCCAAGTACACCGGGTGGATGATCCACTCCACTAATATACAAAATTATTATTATTATTTTTATGGAAAACATTTCAAAAGGGATGCCACTTTTGGGTAAGATCCAAGGAGGTAGGGCTATCCATTCTACCAAAATCACCTAGGGCTCGAACCTGGCCTACCACCTTTGATATACTCGAAGAGAAAAAAAACACACAATATGATTTAAAATAAATAAATAAAAATAAAAATAAAATAAACATACTCTTTGAGAGTGTTAAAATATAAAGCACAACCAAACACACACACAATAAGATAAAAAAATCACAACACGAACATAAAAAACACAAGAATAACATAACAAAACACAAACATGACAAAAATAACATAACAATACAAATACATAACCAAAAAAAACATATAAAACCAAAACAACCAAAACCTAAAAAAATAAAAAAATTAAATAAATAAACAACCAACAATAGAAAATAAATAAAAACAAAAAATATATAAAACGCTCACACACAAAAATATGAATTAACACAAACATACATAAGCACAATAACAAGAACAACAAAAATGCAAGAACAATAACAAAAAACATAGAAAAACATAAAATAACAAAAACACAAGAACAACAAAAAAAAACACAAAGAACACAAAAATAAAACAAAACAAAAAACACACACCTCAAAAAACTAAACAAAAAATAAATTAAAAAAATGAACATAACAATGAAATTTTTAGACCAAAAGACTTTTAAGGCAAGAATCAACAGAGAAAACAAAATAAATAATATTTTGAGCTACAGAACTAAAATACCCTGATCGAACCAAAGACAAGAAAAAATAAAGCACGAAGAAACTAGGTACCTTCAAAACTGGAGCCATCCAAAGAAATAATAGAAAGAAGATATTTCCTTATTTGCAAAGCCCACCATATAGAAGGGTGGCCATAACAAGTAAGATCATATTTTTCCAAATTCCAATTAGCTAAAGCATTAACACTTTTTTTTTTTGTGGAAAACATCCCAAAAGGGATGCCACTTTCGGGTAAGACCCAAGGAGGCAGGGGTAAAAGCATTAACACTCTTATTTTGATCTCTGACCACATGATTGTAATTAAATTTCAAAAATCTCATTTGTATTAATTGAATCTTCTCAATAATTCTTTTTATTCTCCAATCAACCTTATGATTCTTAGAAGGAGTCTTCAAAATATTAATCATGAGTTGAGAGTCAAACTCAACTAACACCTTTTTCCATCCAACCTTAGCAACCTCTTGAAGGCCTCTAAGGATACCATACCCCTCAGTAAGGTTATTGGAAAGAATATCCAAATTCTTAGCAAAAGCAAAAACCAAGGAGCCATTTGAAAGTCTATCAATTCCTCCAGTACTAATTTTTCTAGGGTTCCCTCTAGAGGCTCCATCAATATTGACTTTACTAAAATCCTTAGGAGGAGGTTGCCACTTTCTTGTCTTATCCATCTTACAAATACTCACATTCCACTTAAGCTGGTTGCCCTTAGAAAATTTAATATTCAATATTTGCATCACTTTATCCCATATTTGGTGGAAGTTCTAGGGGTGATTAAGGAGATGATGGACTAATTCAATTAAGTTGGCTATGGTATTTTGCCAAATATAGTGAATATCCTTCCTATATTGATTAAAAATTTTGCTATTCCTTTTGTTCCAGATATTCCAAAGAAGAATGGTAGAACCCATCCAAACAAACTGCCTAATAAAATGATCAACACCCTTTTGTTTAGGCCAACCCCTCCAAAATTGTTCAAAAGTAAAAAAATTGGACCAATTTAAGCCATGTAAAGTGGTCATTCTCCTCCATAGCTCATATGGTAAAGTACACTCAATAAAAATATGACTACGAGTTTCTACATTCTCTCCAAACATTTCATATTTAAAAGATCCAATCAAAACCAAGTAAAGAACCTCACCTTTGGCCAAAGCTTTTGATCCCACAACAGAGAATAGATGTCAAAAGATTGGTTAGTATTATTATGGCATAAGGTCAAATAACCTTGAGCAAATAAATACTCACCCTTAGTAGTGTTGTTCCATCCAAAACAATATATTTCATGGGACCAAGAGAGAGATCTCATATGAAGGATGCTTTGGATATCTTGTCTTTGTTTCTCTAGAATTTGAATAGGCCAGTCCACAATGGGGATCCAATATCTACTAAACTTTGAATTACTCCTATGGTATCGATAATAATTACCCATATTTATCTAGTTAGCTTGGTGAAGCTCCTCCATCCAAGGCCTCCAATTAGGAAATTGAGTTATCAAAGACTTGTGACAATCCCAAGAATCTGTCAAAAACTTTACCTAATTGACCATTATGAATGATCTAAAATAATTTTTTCTTTATCAATTCCTCACCAGTCTTAAGAACTGCTAAAATTCTTCAGGACTTTTATTCTCAGTATATTTAGCATGGATATTATTGGCCCAAAGAGAATTAGGATTATGCAACATCCTCTAATATAATTTAGTAGCTAAATATTTGTTGTTATTAATAGAAGACCGAAATCCTAATCTCCCTTCATTCTTAGGAAGACATAAAGTGTCCCATTTTACCGAGGCCCATTTTATTTTTTCCTTAGTACCACTCCAAAGGAATTGATGACTGATTTGATCTAGTTCTCTAAGAACAACCTTTGGGATATTCAAAATGAAAAAAACATAAATAGGAATAGCTTGAAGGACTGATTTTACCAAGGTGATTCTACCCCTAGAAGAAAGCCACCTGTTGGTCCACTTTTCAATTTTCTTCTTGACTTGTCCAACAACCAATTATAATCTTTTTTTTACCTTTGAATATTGATAAGAATACCCAAATAAGTGATCGGAAGGGAGGACTTCTTATATCTTAATTTATAAAAGACCATGGATTCATGTCTAGCACAATAGTGAAAGAAAATAAATTTAGACTTGTCTTCATTGATCAACTATCCAGTAGCCTTAGAAAAATAGCTAATGATTTGCTTAATATTAGAGGCTTCATTAACTGTGGCTTTACCTAAAAGAGTAGAGTCATCAACAAATTGAAGATGAGAGATTGGTCTAGCTCCATGAATAATGGTAACTCCCTCAAGGGTCTTATTTTCCCTCTTTTTGGTTATAGTCCTACCCAAGCATTCAACAAGAATGATGAATAAATAAGGGAATAGTGGGTCACCTTGCCTAATCAATATACAAAATTATTACAATGATAAAAATAACTTATTTTTTACACAAAATGGCTCCTTGGTAGTTGGTTTGGTGATTCCTTCAAAATGGACTTCATCTTTATCCAAAGAGCTAGGGTTTATAAATATTTTGTACTCAACAATAACAACAATAATAATAACTATATTTTTTTATAAATTTCTATCATTACTTCCGTAAACATTTTTTACTTTTCAATGGTATTTTTATCTTTAGAATTGTTTTTCTTATTTTTCCAAAATATTTGTATATGCTTTTACACATTAAACATTACTTTTTCCAAAATTCTCCTCCTTAATGCTTAATGTTGTAATTTTCAATTTCAAGAATACAACTCTCACTTCAATTTGATATTACATATACACATGTATTGGTGTACATTAAAATTCTCATATTTTTGAACATCTCGATGGTGACGTCTTTTTCGTTCAAGGTAAATTTAATTCCACAACTCAATTAAAGTGTCCCTATAGAAACCTTATCATATTATGAGACTACATGGATAATCAATCACTTGCAACCACCTAGAGTAATATAGTACATCACTACTTACAATATTTATTCTATTGTTTCTACATCAAACCTTCACCTTTCTTCTCTCATGTGTGGGACCTTGCTTCAAGCACACATAACCTTTATCTATTAGTTCTCATCACTTGTCCTTTCTCTTTTGGAATTTGTTTTGTTGTTGTTCACTGCAACCACTAGGTTTAATATAGTAGATTATTAATTTGAAGATTCACACTATTATTTCTACATAAATCCTTCATATTTCATATTTCTTCTCTTATGTGTGGGACCTTGCTTCTACCACACATAACCTTTATTCAATGGTTCTAATCACTCTCCCTTTCTCTTTTGGGTATACTCTTGTTATTTCTTGCTACAACTACTAGATGTAAATATGAGTATGACCAAATAAGAAGCAAGACATGATACTGCTCCAAATGGTAAAATCTATGAATATCAAAATAAATTCTTTAAATAAACATATATCTTCATGAAGTGACATACTAGGAAAACTTTATCCAAGACATGGAGGCTTGGGCAAGTTAAGCTAAATAAATCATAGTTATGTTGGCATTACAAGCACCATTCAAGGATGAATATTAAAAACTATTTATATCTCATGTTTAGCGCAATACTATAAACAATTTTGGAAAAAAATTTGGTCGATGTCTCTACCAATGTGAACCCAAGCTTGAAACTCAAATAGAAAATATATTATTATTAGTAATGCAAAGAAAAGTTAGTAAATAATATTTTACCTGTTTAATGTGATTTCTAAAAGTTAGGCGGATGCCAAAAATTTAATTTTCTTAAATAGCTGAGTTAACTTTCCGCTTGCGCTTGCCAAGATGCACACCTTTAAATAGAAAGCATATCATTCTCTTTTTCCATGTTGACACATCAATCATAACAATCTTTGATATACAATAGAAATTTTTTAATATGATAAAGTAATTTTAATATATTATGATAATGTAATTTTGATTTGGTTTAACCAGTTTTATTAGTGGGTTTAGAGAAAATGTAAATATATAAGCAAAATGTAAAAGATAAAATATAAATTGTTGCTTTTTTAACATTTTTCATCGTAATGCTTATTGTTATAATTTTTAAATTTAATAAGATAACTTTCACTTCATGTTATTGCACATACACATGTATTATTGTGCATTCACATTCTCATATTTTTGAACATTTTTATGGTGACTTTTTTCTTCTTCAATATGGATTTGATTCCACAACTCAATTAAAAGTGTTCCTATGAAAACCTTCTTATTCTACTGGACTACATAAATAATCAATCATTTGCAACTGCTTGATATAATATAGTAAATCACTAATTATAAGATTTACTCTATTATTTTTGCATCAAACCTTCACCTTTCTTATCTCTATGTGTAAGACCATATACCACAAATGATCTTTATCCATTGGTTCCCATAACACCCGCTTTATCTTTTGGAGAAACTTTTGTTGTTGCTCATTACAACCACTAAATATAATATATTAGATATTGGCCTTGTGGGTCCTCCTATACGAGCAACTCTGTGTCCAACGTAGCATCTGCCATTTCATCGATGGTGGCAACTCTTATCTACGTCAAATGAACGCCATAAAATGTCACTCCAAAGTCTATGTAACAATGGACCTCAATATTTGAGGATACATCACTCACGCATAGCGATTTCACCATGGGCAGGTACAAAATCTACGCAACAGGTATGTCAGTATGCCTACGTCAGGAGAGCCGTAGAAACCTTTCATCTTGTGTTGACCAAAAATCTCACTTTGATTTACCTACAAATAAAAATAACACATAAAAAAATTAGCGGTACTTGTTTTATCCTGAACGAGAAAAGTCGGCTTTCGATCCAGGCTACGCAGGTATATTCTAAGCGGCGTTCAGATCATCGAGATCGAGCTCTAAAGCATCCCTCCTCAGCTCTTAACCAATGATGCACAAATGAAGAAGCTTCAAAAAAGCTCTAGGAAAGTGCATCTTTTATCTCTGCCAAAAAATATTGGCCGAGTTGATATCATAATGGGACGAGTTCACAACATGATCTGCCATCCACAGGCCCTGTTAAGAAATAAATCTCCCAATGCCATATAAAAAAAAACTCACAATTAGAGTGCCATGTAATAAATAAGTGGAACCTTTTAAACATGTTTTTCTTCAACCTCTTTGTGATTTTCGCCGCAAAGGATGATTCTTTGACGTTACAGCTCCAATGGTGGTGAGACATTGATAATTATGATATAAACTTCACCAAATTTATAGCAAAACAAAACATGGTGGCATGATCGGCGTCAATCGCAGCCAAAAACTCCACCCATAACTATATCCAACGGCCATCATAGGACAGCAAAGCAAAAATATCCAGCATGCGTACGTCTTCATTCTCTTATCCCACCACAAACAGTTCTAAAAGCACACAGATATTTTCACGCAGATCACCAGGATCCTTAATCAACCTCTCTCTCGACAGAAAAATTCTTTATATGTGATATTTAACGAGATAGCTCATGTGTGGGTCTAGCAATACTCCCCATAGTGCACTGTATGGATGGTATGCGTCCTTCTACTAGTGAAAAATTGTAGCTATGTTTATATCTCCATGAAGACAAGAGTTGACCTAAAGCAGTGTTACTGTATCCGATCTAACAATAACGCTTCCATATTTTCACCAGTTGTTCTGCCAGATTAGTAGTAATCAACCATACGGTGCTTCTAATCTCTGATCTACACAAAAATCTAAAAAAAGTTAACTAAAAAAAATAGCCATGAATTTATTCATCAAATGTTTGGTTTCTAATCCATAAAAAGGATGGAGAGCATACTCCCTCAGTTTCAAACAAAAAAATTGGCTAAAAAAAAAAAAATAAGGGGGAGATTTCCATAAGGGAAATCCTCCCATAAGGAAAAGCTTCTCAAGCTCACAAGGCATGGAAAGCCCGCTCTAATACCATGTTAGAATAATACAATACTTTATTGATTTATTTTATGGATCAACTTTGTATAAATAGAAAAGTTGATCATTAAGAGTCGTTGGATTACAATAACTCATCAAATCTGAACTAGGATAAACTGAGAGTTCACTTGACTCATGGAAGAGTGGTAACTCAAGTAAGTCTATCCTAGTAAAACTAAAAAATATAATTATATTTTATAACAAAGGGAATAGTGTGAGCATAAGCAAACGTAACCCCATAAGCAAAACTAAAAGTTGATGGTAGTCCAAAGAATAAAATGTACATGCAAATCATTTAAGTAAAGAAGATAAACCATGCATCCTTCATGTTGTGTTTGAAGTACATTTCAACTATTTTTTTCTTTTTGACGGAATTTTATTTTTACATTAATACCTCTTCCCTTCTTACACGCAGATATTTTTTATGATGTGGGAGAAAGCTATGGACGATGTATGTGCGACATCATTAGGGTTTTCTTCTTCCCTTATTTTCACCACAAATTTGTATGTGCTAAAGAAGTTAAAAAGGAAAAAGCAAATGTAAAAATAAAGAGCTATTATTAATGCTTTTACATGAAAAATATATAGATAAGAAAATAGTGGATAGTGGATTATTTTGTGAGAGTTCATAAGATGATTTAAAGTAATTATTTATAAAATTATTTATTAAAATAGAATATTTTAAAGCGTTATAACAATATTTAATCCATTTACATCAATTGTAATCAAAACCAATTTTTTTTTAGAATTTCATGTAGAAACCTTTAGGAAATCTTATTAAATTCTTTTTTTATAATTATTGTGTCTTTCACCCTTAGTGACTTATTTGCATAATATTTTGTTGTAATTTTATTCTCTTTAGAGAACTTGAATATCGACTAAGTTATTCTTGACAATCCAATTTGTTGTTGTGCTAGCTTCTATTCATCCTTCTCATTACATCCAGATTCCAATATTCATTTAGATATTAGATCATCAAAAATTTCTATAGCAAGGGCTCTTTGAGAATGATGCTAGCTAATTCTCTTTTTCATTCATTTCCTTTACCCAAGGCTCCATGTCTTGGATGAAGTTCTCCTAGTATGGTTTTTCATGGAGATATGTATTTAGTTTATGAAATTCAATTTGAAATTCATAGATTTTACCATTTGGAGTAGTAATATGTCTTGCTTCCTATTTGATCATATTCCTCTCTACACATAGTGGTTGTAGAAAGCAATAACAAGAGTACCTCCAAAGTCCCAAGAGGATAACGTAATGGTTTGGGCTTTGGCTCTTCTTCGGAAGGTCCAAGGTTCAAACTGCAACTTGGGTGAGTGTTTGAGGGGGTGGGTGTGTGTTGAATTTTGTATTGATAAGCATAGGTATTAGGTTTATGAGGGATTATGTTTGGGAGAATATTGCTTAGCCCTATGTGTTGGCCATAGGAGTTTCTCACACTAAAAAAAAAAAAAGAGTACTTCCAAAAGTGAAATTAAAATTCATGAGAACCAATAAATAAAGTTTATGTGCAATAGAAGCAAGATACCACACATGAGAGAAGAAATATGAAGGTTGATGCAGAAAAAATAGTGTGAATCTCACAAGCAGTAATATACTATATTATGTTTTATGGTTGCAGTAAGCAACAACAAAAGTTTCTCCAAAAGAGAAATGGGGAGTGATGGGAACAAATGGATAAAGGTTATGTGTGGTGGAAGTATGGTCCCACACTTGAGAGAAGAAAGGTAAAGTTTTGGATATTTTGAGTCCCTAAGCTAAAATATTGTAATTGATGTCAAAAGGATCTATGATGGCATGCACTATGTTTTGTAAAAAGTGCGAGGAAGGTTTTTTGTGAAAACCAAGGCAGGAAAAATAAAAGGTTTTATTTAAAACCATGGACAACATATTTGAAATGGGTTTTTCTTAAAACCCAAGTTGTCTTTTCATTTCATTGAAAAAGGTGCCCTAGTGATGGAGATATTTAATTTTAAATTATTTAAAATTTAAATTTAAATTTTGAAATTAAAATTAAAAACTTTATCCATCAACGTCATGAGGAAGCATCAGTTTTTCCAAGCAAAGGGAAGGCATATATATATGCAATTAAATTCTTCAATTGAAAGGATCCTAGCTCTTGGTGTTTAATGCGATCGTTGGAAATTGATTAAGAGCTCGTGCAAAAAATTTAAGTGGTGGAAGCAGCAAATAAGTTGGACGGTGCATGAAACTCAAGTCATCTTGGGCACTATGGCCTATTGACAACTCAAGAAGCATGAAGGCATTGTGAAGCATGAGGTCATGCATTCAACTTTGGCAAGGTTCATTTTTGCATTGTGTTGGGAGTGCCCAAGGTGCACGGTGATTTGGTGCATGTGGGCAGTGAAGTAAATAAAAGGCACATTGTGCCTTTCCCTTTGTGAATGAGTGACTAGCTCGTGTGGAAACCTTAGTCGTGGCTAAGGCACTCACGGTGAAGGCAGGTTGAGGGGTCGAAACCCCTTGAGGAGGTATGAAATTTTTGTTAATTAATTTTTATTGATGCCCTAAGGTTGGAGAGATAAGGGTTAGAAAGTTTATTAATTTTTAATAAAATTTATTGATTAAAGGTTTAATAATTATTTTTCATGGTGGAAACTTTAATAATTATTTGAGCCTTATGATTTGAGATTTTATTATTTTGAGAGTATTATTTTAGGAGAAATAAGGTGTGAGTATAAAGCAAAAATTGAGATTTATTATAGTGACTTGTTGATTATTATTTTTAGAGAGTTTTTCTATGGAGGGACTTTGGTGGATGTGATTTTTGACTAGGAGAAATAAGGTGTAAAAGGTTATGATAATTGTTTTTTCTCCTAACCCTCATGAATATTGGCAAAAGAATATTGTGATTGTGGTAGATTTCCAAAGAGGTTTCTTCGTTCTCATAAAAGGTATGGGCACATTCTCTTATTGATTGTTTATGGTGGTTGATTTCTAAAATATCATTGGAGAGAAAAGGATTGATTGTGGTTTCCTTTTTGAAAGTGGTTGGTGAATGCTTCAAGTTTTTTTGGATTGTGTGTTGTGATTAAACCTTGTTTTATAATCATTGTTGTTGAAGCCCATTGGTTGTGCAAAGAATTTGAGCTTGAGTTAGAGAAGAACATGAGTATCATTGTTATGTGAGATTTGTGATTGAGCATTGTTGAAAACATTTTGAGTTGGTTAATATATTCTTGGACTAGGGTTTGTGAGAAAGGATTGTTCCTTGAGGTGATTGGTTAAGTAGAGTTTATTGAGCCTAGTCAAATGATTTTCTGAAGTGGTTGTTCAAGTTCCTTGAAACAAACTATTCAATATTTTAATTTGAGTATAGAACATATAGAGTATCTAACAATTCTCTTTATGCTTGTATGATATTGATTGAGTTGAGATTGGGATTTGAGTATACACCATATAGAGTTTCTAACAATTCTTTCTATGCTTATATGAGATTGATTGAGTTGAGTTTGGGATTTGAGTATAAAACATATTGAGTCTCTAACAATTCTTTTTATGCTTCTATGAGATTGATTGAGTTGAGATTAGGATTTGAGCATAGAACCTATTGAGTCTCTAACAATTATCTTTATGCTTCTATGAGATTGATTGAGTTGAGATTGAGATTTGAGTATAGAACATATTGAGTCTCTAACAATTCTCTTTATGCTTCTATGAGATTGATTGAGTTGAGATTGGGATTTTATTAAATAACATATTGAGTCTCTAACAATTCTCTTTATGCTTCTATGTGATTGGACATGTTCTGTGTGAGCTTGTTAAGCATATTTGAGACAAGTCTTTGAGAAGGCTTGTGGACTGATTTTGTGTAAGCTTTTATAAAATCTTGCAATGTATATTTAAGAAAGTCCTGGAGAGGACTTATTGAGAATATTTGGACAAGTTCTGTGTGAGCTTATTGAGAAAAATTGAGCAGTTTTTGTGTGGACCTATAGAGAATATTTGAGAAGTTTTTGAGTGGACCTATTGAGCAAGTTTAGTGTAGATTTTAGTGGACTTGTGCTATACTGACTATACTATGTTTAGTATAAGAGATTAAGCAAATTTGTGCTAGATCGAATGAACTATGTTTAGTGCAAGATATTGAGCAGAGTTATGCTAGACCGACTGAACTATGTTTAGTACAGTATTGAGACAGATATTTGGAGGTGATAAAGTACAGAGGATAAAGTCATAGTAGATGGAGATCTAGCAGCTAGGATAATTGAATACTGATCTGAGTGAGGAGTCTTCAAGTAAAGAGAGATCCACCAGTCAGTGCAGCATAGAGATAGTCTTCTAGAAGATCACTAGCTAGAGTAGAAGGAGAAATAATTCTCCTATGGAAGAGATCCATGAACTTGAGATTAGGAGATCAACATATTCTTTGGACATAAGTCCATACACATTGTAATTTGGGAAGGATTCCCAAGAGATTATTTGAGAAATATTTAGAAGAAATATTTTCTCTATGGAGGTAACCCACATTGGGTGAACTATGTTAAAATCTATGTCTCTATTGTGTATGGTGTTTTATGCATTACTTTGATTATTTCTATTGATATTGCTATCTATGCACTACATAATATTGATTTGAAAAAAGAATTAAAAAGTGGTCTTATACTATTCACCCCCCTTATCAGTATAAGCTTGTGTTCTTAATAAAGGTTTGATACAAAAATAACAGATTAAATCTCTTAAATAGTGATCTACTATATTACATAAAGTGGTTGTAGGTAATTTATTATCCATGTAACCTTGTAGGATGAGAAGATTTCCATAGGAACACTTCTAATTGATCTATGGAATAAAATCCCTCTTGAAGAAGAAAATAAAGTCACAATCAAAATGTTCAAAAATATGTGAATGCACAATAATACATGTGTATGTGAAATAACAAGTTGATGTGAGAGTTGTCTTCTTAAAATTGAAAATTATAACATTAAGCATTACGATGAAGAATCTTGGAAAAATAACAATTTATATTTGATCCTTTATATTTTGCATATATCTTTACATTTTTTATAAACTGACTAACAAAACTAGTTGAACAAAATCAAAATTACTTTATCATAATATATCATAATTACTTTTTCATAATATGAATACAAAATTTCTAATCCAATTAGTTGTTGTTCTAGCTTTGTTCATCCTTCTCATTACATTCAAATTTTAATATTTGTTTGGATATCAGGTCACCAAAATTTTCTATAGCAAGGAGCTCTTTGAGGATGATGCCAACTTGTTCTTTTTTATTCATTTTCTTTACCCAAGTCTCTATGTCTTGGATGAAGTTTTACTAGTATGGTATTTCCAGGAGATATGTGTCCAGTTTAAGAAATTCAGTTTGAAATTCATAGATTTTACCATTTTTAGTAGTAATGTGTATTGCTTCCTATTTGGTCATACTCCTCTCTACCAAAAGTGGTTGTTGCAATCAATAACAAGAGTACCTCCAAAAACTAAGGGGACAACATAATGGTTTGAACTTTAGCTCTTCTTCAGGAGCTCTAAGGTTCAAATTGTGGTGTGGACGAGTGTATGAGGGGGTGGGTATGTGGTGGGTGTATGTTGAATTCCCTATTGATAAGCATAACTCTTGAATTTATGAGGGGTCATGGTTGGGAAGAGATTGATCAACCCCGTCTATTGGTCATAAGGGTTTCTCACACTAACCAAAAAAAATAGTACCTTCAAAAGAGAAAGGAAAGTGATGAGAACCAATAAATAAATATTATGTGTGATAGAAGTAAGGTACCACACATGAGAGAAGAGGGATGAAGATTTGATGCAAGTGTGAATCTCATAAGCAATGATCTACTATACTATATTTAGTGGTTGCATTGAGCAACAACAAAATTTTCTCCCAAAGAGAAAGGGGAAGTGATGGGAACTAATGGATAAAGGTTATCTATTGTAGAAGTATGATCCCACACATGAGAGAAGAAAGGTAAAGGTTTGATACAAAAATAATAGAGTAAATATCATAAGCAATGATCTACTATATTATACCAGGTGGTTGCAGGTGATTTATTATCCATGTAGTCTAGTAATATGAGAATGTTTCTATAGGAACACTTCTAATTGAGTTGTAGAATCAAATCCATATTGAAGAAGACAAAAAATATGAGAATATGAATGCACAATAACATGTGTATGTGCAATAACAAGTTGAAGTGAGAGTTGTCTTATTGAATTTATAAATTATAACATTAAGCATTATGACAAAGAATATTGGAAAAATAATAATTTATATTTGATATTTTACATTTTGCATATATAATTACATTTTCTATAAACCCGCTAATAAAACTAGTTATACCAAATTGAAATTACTTTATCATAATGTATCAAAATTACTTTGTCATAATATTATTACAAATTTTCTAATGTATATCAAATATTGTTACAATTCATGTGTCAACATGGAAAAAGAAAATTATGATTGGTATGCTTTCCATTTAAAGGTGTGCATCTTGGCAAGTATAAGTGGGAAGTTAACTCAGCTCTTTAAAAAAAAAAATTGTGGCATCAACCTAACTTTTAGAAATCACATTAAACGGATAAAATATTATTTACTAACTTTTCTTTAAATCATATTTTTTATAAAGGAATGGATAACACAATTTTTATTTATATTACTGATAATAATACATTTTCTATATGGTTTTCAAGCTTGGGTTCACACTGATAGAGACATCAATCGAAAAGCTTTCCTAAACTGTCTATAGTATTGCATTAAACATAAGATGTAAATAGTTTTTAATATTCATATTTTAATGGTGCTCGTAATGCCAACATAACTATGAGTTATTTAGCTTGAATTACCCAAGCCTCCATGTCTTGGATAAAGTTTTCCTAGTATGTCACTTCATGGAGATATGTGTTTAGTTTAAAGAATTTATTTTGACATTCATAGATTTTACCATTTGGAGTAGTTGCATGTCTTGCTTCTTATTTGATCATACTCATATCTACACCTAGTAGCTGTAGCAAGAAACAATAAGAGTATACTCAAAATATAAAGGGAAAGTTATGATAACCAATGAATAAAGGTAATGTGTGGTAGAAGTAAGGTCTCACATATAAGAGAAGAAATATGCAATATGAAGGTTTTATTTAGAAATAATAGCGTGAATCTCAAAAATAGTAATTTACTATATTACACCTGGTGGTTGCAGCGAACATAAACAAAATTTTCTCAAAAAGAGAAATCTTAAGTGATGAGAACTAATGGATAAATATTATGTGGTAGAAGCAAGGTCCCACACATGAGAGAAGAAAGGTGAAGGTTTTATGTAGAAACAATAGAGTAAATCATGTAAGTAATGATCTAGTATATTACTCTAGGTGGTTGCAAGTGATTGATTATCAACGTAGTCTCATAGTACAAGAAGGTTTCCATAGGGACACTTTAATTGAGTTATGGAATCAAATTCACCTTGAACAAGAAAAGAAAATCACCATCGAGATGTTCAAAAATATGAGAATGTAAATGCACAACAATACATGTGTATGTGCAATAGCAAGTTGAAGTGAGAGTTGTCTTCTTGAAATTGAAAATTACAACATTAAGCATTAAGAAGGAGATTGTTGGAAAAAGTAATGTTTAATGTGTAAAAGCATATACAAAGATTTTGGAAAAATAAGAAAAGCAATTGTAAAGATAAAAATACCATTAAAAAATAAGAAATGCATACGAAAGTAATGATAAAAAAAATAGTTATTATTATTTTGTTGAGTAGAAAAACTTTATAAACCCTAGCTCTTTCGGTAAATATGAAATCAATTTTAAGAAAATCAGTAGGCCACCTTCCAACTAACCCTTTTGTGTAAAAAAGAAGTTATTATTACCATTACAATAATTTTGTATATTAGTGAAATGGATCATCCATCCATGGTACTTGAATTGATCATCAACATATATAATTGAATTCAACATATATAATTGAATTAAACTATGTACTATCTAAAATATTAAAAATTATTATATTACAATAAATCAATAAATATAATTTTAAATATTAAATCAACAACATTATTACAACTTCTAATGTATATCCAATATTATTAAAACTTCTATGTATATTAAATATTATTACGATTGATGTGCCAACATGGAAAAAGAGAATGGTATGCTTTTTATTTAAAGATGCGCATCTTGGCAAGTGCAAGTGGAAACTTAACTTAGCTCTTTAAAAAAATTAATATTTGTGGTATCAACATGAGTGTTAGAAATCACAATAAACGGGTAAAGCATCATCTACAAACTAGTCTTTTAAATCATATTTTTTTATAAAGGAATGGATAACACCATTAGTTTGATAACAACATATTTGCTAATTGGATTTCAAGCTTAAGCTAGATGAACCCGGATTCACACCGGCGAACACCGACCGGAAAGCTTTACTAAACTGCCTATAGTATAGGAAAAGTTGCATTAAAAATGAGATTCAGATTTGATCCTTTGCAGAGGAATCTAGATTAAATAGTTTTTAATGTTCACCCTTGTTATTCATAAACTCAAACCGTGCTCGTAATGCCAGAATAAGTACGAGTTATTTAGCTTGATTTTTAACTGGATAGGATGCTTGCATGGACTGTTAATATCCCTTTCCAACATACGATAGAAGCAAAATTGTTTAATGAAGATAATGTATAAATAAAAAAGAATGTGTGGACAAAACATTTATGGAAAAACTTACAGATTTTTAGAGCCGGAAATCGTTGCCATCAATGGCCACACTAATTGGCTGATGTGTTACAGCCTTCTGCAATGACATTTCGTCATTTTCCGGCACGTCCTCGAAGCCATCGATTGTCACTGCATGGGATGCTTCCTGCAAAACATTCCCACACAAATAAATTCTCCGGCAGTGAACTTTATCCCATAACCTAAATCCTTTATAAACGAAAGCTTCGTGATAGAGTACCTTGCTTCTGGCACAGACACCTTGAGTAGCCTGCTAATGATAGCCGGCTTCGTTGTAGATTCCACCATCTTGGATAATAAATTGGAACGCATCATCCATCGTATCTCCGTACATCCCTGCTGATTGGACGAGGTGTCGCAGTCGACAAGTTGTTGCTCTGACAAAGATATCAAGTTATTGGTAGCAAGCATGTTAATTCCTTCAACTGCTGCAATTGCTGAGAAAGCCCAGCAACAACCTGTGGAAGAATTAAAACCATAAGGTTAGGGTTTACAGAATAAAATATAAAATCTTTTGAAAAAAGATTAAAGCAATTCTTCATCACCGCAAAGCTCCTGATCCTTCACATGCGTAACGGCACCGTTTTCACTCCAGTCCAAAGATGCGGGTAATTGATCACCGTGTACGTATTGATAACGATGGCTGGAAGAACTCTTTTGCCGGGGCGTGGAGGGACGGAACAGTTTACCCAGGTATATACTCTCGATCTCGTCATGGTAAGGTCTGCGAAATTATTGAGGCCGAGAAAATACGATTGATTTTTCTGGTTCTGCGCGTTGATGTAGACTAAATTGCTCTTGAATATGTTGAACCGCGTTTTTTTCTCATTCGATCCGTTGTAGACTTTACTGTATTGGCTCATCCATCGTTCATAAATCTGGAAAACTTTGTCATCGGAGGCCAAGTCTTCGTGGTCATTTCTACTCAGCGGATATTCTCTAGAGCAGGCGGATCTTTCTATGCACAGCAGAAGGAGAAGCGCTAATGAAGCGAATACAAAATTTTCCATTGCAATTGAAGGTTCGGAAAAATGGCAGAAATAGAAGTAGAGGTTTGAGTGATTGTCCCTCACCTCGAAAACTAAGACCGTGGTTCGAAGCTTTATAGATGGGAGTAACCATCACGTTTCAGTTTCTTGGTATTTTCCACGCTCTTTGGAATACAATTTTTCTCTAGAATGTGTACGAATGGACCGGGAAAAGTCAAGTCACGTTGGTATGAATGCGTTCTAAGTTGTCACCTTGAGTGAGGGTGAACCGAATTTGGATTATAGCGAGATTATTTTCAATCTCGTGAGATGACTCGCTGCCCGTCTACATTTTAGACACTGTTTACCACCCTGTTTACAACCGCGTCCCGTCCCCCTCCCATACAACAGTACACGAAACTTTCGCCACTTTTGTCCCAAAACTTATGCAAGTCTTGGTCAGGGCTGAATTCCGCATGGCTTTGGAAAACAAGGGAAACTTGACCAAGACTTGCAACAAATGTAAACCTTGACCAAGGTTTCCTTACGGACACTTCTTGGTCAGGGCGGAATTCCGCATGGCTTTGGAAAACTAGGGAAACTTGACCAAGACTTGCAACAAATGTAAACCTTGACCAAGGTTTCCTTACGGACACTTCTTGATCAGGGCTGAATTCCGCATGGCTTTTGAAAACAAGGGAAACTTGACCAAGACTTGCAACAAATGTAAACCTTGACCAAGGTTTCCTTACGGACACTTCTGGATCAGGGCTGAATTCCGCATGGCTTTGGAAAACAAGGGAAACTTGACCAAGACTTGCAACAAATGTAAACCTTGACCAAGGTTTCCTTACGGACACTTCTTGGTCAGGGCTGAATTCCGCATGGCTTTGGAAAACTAGGGAAACTTGACCAAGACTTGCAACAAATGTAAACCTTGACCAAGGTTTCCTTACGGACACTTCTTGATCAGGGCTGAATTCCGCATGGCTTTTGAAAACAAGGGAAACTTGACCAAGACTTGCAACAAATGTAAACCTTGACCAAGGTTTCCTTACGGACACTTCTGGATCAGGGCTGAATTCCGCATGGCTTTGGAAAACAAGGGAAACTTGACCAAGACTTGCAACAAATGTAAACCTTGACCAAGGTTTCCTTACGGACACTTCTTGGTCAGGGCTGAATTCCGCATGGCTTTGGAAAACTAGGGAAACTTGACCAAGACTTGCAACAAATGTAAACCTTGACCAAGGTTTCCTTACGGACACTTCTTGATCAGGGCTGAATTCCGCATGGCTTTTGAAAACAAGGGAAACTTGACCAAGACTTGCAACAAATGTAAACCTTGACCAAGGTTTCCTTACGGACACTTCTGGATCAGGGCTGAATTCCGCATGGCTTTGGAAAACAAGGGAAACTTGACCAAGACTTGCAACAAATGTAAAACCTTGACCAAGGTTTCCTTACGGACACTTCTAATTGAGTTGTGAAATCCAATCAATCTTGAAGAAGAAAATAAAGTCACCATCGTGTTATTCAAATATATGAGAATGTGAATGCATGTATGCGCAATAGCAAGTTGAAGTGAGAGTTTCTTTTTGAATTTGAAAATTACAACATTAAGTATCAAGCACTCACAAAGTGGCTTTAGAAAAATGTTTAAAAAATGAAGAAGAATCCTACAAATGGAGGTCCTAGATTTGAGTCCTAGCTATTTCATACTATTAATAGGGTATAAAAATAAGATAATAAAATTGAAAAGGAGAAGTAGAAGTAGAAGCTATGTTGAAAGAAGAAGAGCAAACAAGAAAAAACTATACTAAAAGGGTAAGAGGATCAACAAGAGTATCTCCAAAAGAGAAAGGAAGAGTGATGAGAAGCAATGGATAAATTTTATATGTGGTAGAAGCAAAGTCTCATAAATGAGAGAAGAAATATGAAGGTTTAATGTAGAAACAATAATGTGAATATTGCAAGCAACGATCTACTATATTACACCTAGTGGTTGTAATGAGCAACAACAAGAGTATCTCCAAAATAGAAAGAGAGAGTGGTGAGAACCAATGAATAAAGACTATGTGTGATAGAAGCAAGGTCTCACAAATGAAAGAAGAAAGATGAAAGTTTGATGCAGAAAAAATAGTGTGAATCTTATAAGTAGTGATCTACTATATTACACCTTGTGCTTGTAGCGAGCAACAACAAAATTTTCTCCAAAAAAAAATGGCGAGTGATGAGAACTAATAGATAAAGGTTATGTGTGGTAGAAGCAAGGTCCCACAGATGAGACAAGAAAAGTGAAGGTTTGATTTAGAAACAATAGAGTAAATCTCATAAGCAATGATCTACTATATTACACCAAGTGGTTATAACAATTGGTTATCCATATAGTTTGGTAGGAAGAGAAAGTTTCCATAGGGACACATCTAATTGAGTTTTGGAATCAAATCCATCTTAAAAAGAAAACTAAATAACCATCCAGATGTTCAAAAATATGAGAATGTCAATGCACAACAATACATGTGTATGTGCAATAGCAAGTTGATGTGAAAGTTTTCTTCTTGAAAATAGAAATTACAACATAAAGCATTAATACAAAGAATGTTTGAAAAAGTAATGTTTAATGTGTAAAAGCATATACAAACATTTTAGAAAAATAAGAAAAAGAATTTTAAAGATAAAAAGACCATTGAAAAAAAAAAAAAGTGCACGAACATAAAAAGACCATTCAAAAATAAAAAAAGGTGATGTTGAGTGGTATTTTCACCCCGTTGTGAAAGTACACTCTCCTTTAGGATTTGGGTTCCTCCAAGGTCTCAGTTGTATTAGCATTTGCATATGTGTATTAGTAATCTCAAATAAAGATATTCAATTTAAAAGCTTGGAACACCTTAGTGATTGCAAGTAACTATAAACAAGGGGCAATGTTGGTTTATTTCACCATGAAACTTTAGTGATTGTTCATTGTTTTTTGGAATTTGAAAAATTTTAAATGTTTATTTTAATGCCTGAAAATAAGTTAAAATAAGTGAAAAATTTTGGAAAAAAATAAAATGCAGAAAATGAAAATGAAATGCAAAAAACTGAAAATAAAACGCATTCAGTATGATGCTATCCTATTTCGACAAAATCGAAGATGTGAGGTTTTCATGCATGCAACCTAACCTATTAAACCTACAAAACAAGCACAATCCAGATAAGCTAAGTGCTAGCTCCTAGGGTTTTAAATGAGTTTTTTCAGATTTAAACATTCACATGAAGCAACCAAGAAAACTTGCATAAACTCCATTTACAAGCCTAAAATCTGAAAAGGGTAAAAATAGACATTTAATCTTGCATGCAAAAAATGACACCTCCTTTCTTGTCCATAAGATGCAACTTTCTAAAATTTTCTATATTAAAAATTTGTCATTTTACAATAACAAATTTTTTTGGTTTTCCCAAACCAGTCCATGGAAGAAAAATGACTCAAACAGGTCTAGAATGGCCCTCTTACCTTCAACTCTGCAACTCTGCTCACAACAATTTCCAACCCCTTCTGGCCTCTTTGAATGGCATATTTAAAATTTTCAGGAAACTTTTTGTTTTGTTTTCCAATGGCTATTTGTTTCACCTTCTCTCTACATGCATGTGTTTTGATTTCCAAAAACACTTTTCATTTCTATTTTGTGGCCCTTCGTTTCACTTTCTCCACATGGGCTTGCCTTTGTTTCCTTTCGTGTGTAACGACCATCTTAAATGATTTCAAATCATTAAATATTCCTTATGTAACGCTTTGTCTTATTCATTTGATTTTGTCCTTATGTCCATGTCACTATGCAGGTCTATTACCTTAGGGAAAATGGAACGTGTCACGATATCGCAATACTTTTGCCTCCTTGCTCTCTTTTGTTGCTTTTATCCATGAAAATGTAACATGTCATGATAGCACGACACTTTTATTTCTTGTTCTTTCTCTTCTCATTTGGCCGTGAAAATGGAACATGTCGTGATATCGCGACACTTTTTCTTTCTCCTGTTTTGGCCGTGAAAATGGAACATGTCACGATATCGTGACACTTTTTCTTTTTTGGCTGCAAAAATGCAACATGTCAGAGTATCATGACACTTTTTCTTTCTCCTATTTTTGCCATGGAAATGGAACATGTCGCGACATCGTGACACTTTTTCTCTTTTGGCCGCGACGATGCAACATGTCACGATATCGCGACACTTTTTCTCTTTTGGCCACGACGATGCAACATGTCATGATATCGCGACACTTTTTATTTTTTGGTCACGATGATGCAACATGTTGCGATATCGTGACACTTTTTCTCTTTTTGCCACGACGATGCAACATGTCATGATATCGCGAAACTTTTTCTTTTTTGGTCGCGATGATGCAACATGTCGCGATATCGTGATACTTTTTCTTTTTTGGTCACGATGATGCAACATGTCGCGATATCGCGACACTTTTTCTCTTTTGGCCGTGACAATGCAACATGTCACAATATCATGGCACTTTTTCCCTTTTGGTCATGACAGTGCAACATGTTGCGATATCGCGACACTTTTTCTCTTTTGGCCGTGACAGTGCAACATGTCGCGATATCGTGACACTTTTTATATTTTAGCCACGACAGTGCAACATGTCGCGATATCACGACACTTTTTCTCTTTTGGCCATGAAACTACAACATGTCGCGATACCGTGACACTTTTTATCTTTTGGCCGCGACAGTGCAACATGTCATGATATCGCGACACTTTTTCTCCTTGTGGTGTTTTGCTTTTTTCTTTGATCTTCAGCATATGGGCCGCTTCGGTCTTCTTGGAACACATGCAAAACATGTGGGTCCCCAATTTTGTGGTACGTTGTGGAGTAGCCACAACAAATGGTGACTCTGTTGGAAAATGCTCCCAAGCATTTCGGTGAGAACTCAACCTAAAAACACATAGACTCAAATACAAGCGTCAGCAAATATCCCAAGAATGAAACTAGATGAGAAATACATGAAGCATTAGAATTATTAAGCATTAGCTCAATGTGTGCAATGTGCTTCATTCCCTATCGTTTGAAATTCATTCAACTTTCCATTTTCAGTTTCACTTATGATTCGCATGCAAGGCTATGAATGATTGGTGCAGGATTTGAGGTATGACAACTATGTTAGAGATATAACAACCTGCTTTACAAAGGCTCAGACTTTCTAGTATCATGAATAAACATATTAAAATTGTCAAACCCTCTTAGGACAAAATATATGTATACTGAATTAATTTACTAGATCCCAAATTTGGTTATGTGCCACTACCATCTTGAACCCATGTGCAAGTGTAAATGAAATCAGAGATTTGGGGAATAGGATTCCCAATCTAAGCGAGATGGGAATTTAACCCTATACTTACTACTCTTATCTAGAGTTCATTACCTCATCTTGAACAAAATTATTTAACATGTTATGGATGAAACTATCAGGCTAGCCTGTCTGTTTGAGTAGCCAGTGGTCTTGCTTTTAGACAAGACGTGTTGCCACGCATGAGCATACTCCACTGCCAACCAGGCGTCTATAGCCCTGGTGGAGATTAACCCCATAATCCATGATTTGGCTCTACTTTTTATTTCTTGGACCTTGGGGATGACTACCCATCCTTGCAAGGGACGTGCAGTATGATCCTTCCAATCCAATATTAATAAAGAAATATCCTTCCAATCCAATATTAATAAAGAAATGAAAAAATAGAATGAAAAATATTTTCTTTGGAATTTCAGGTTCTTGAGTGGGCAAAATAGAAGCTTTGGGGAATCGGATTCTCAACCTAAGTGAGATGAGAATTAGACCCTATCATTACTACTCCATGAAGGTCAAATAAGAGCTTTGGGGAATTGGATCCTCAACCTAAGTTTGATGAGGATTTAACCCTATCCTTACTACTTTGATTTTAGGCTTTAAACATTATGGGAGTGGTAAAAGCCACTATTTTAAGGATTATGTTGCATAATAAGACATACACGAAATACTCCTTTCTCCTCACCTTTTCTTCCAAGTATGGTTTTGACCATTTTGCTCAAGATCCTCTTTAATATGTGTAAAACGTGCTTGGTTCAAGATAGCTCGGGAATTAGTTCCCAACCTTAGGATCCTTTTAATATATGTTATGTAATAACCCTAAGAGGATTTGACACCTTTTCAATGATTGTATATGAAATGAAGATGCAACTGATATGAAATGTATATGCAATGTGGAATGTAACATTAGATATGAATGCATTGCTCCTTTTGAAATGCGGATGGAGTATACCACCTACTTTGCCATAATTTATAAAACTGAAAACTTCATGCATCACAAGTTCCAAATGATATTCTTTAATGTGTTTGCGATATTCATGGAGCTTTCTGTAATACAATTCTGATGTTTCATATTCTCCTAGTCCTAGTCAACATTCATAAGGACATAAGTTGACATCTCGCTTTTCTTTTTTTTTCAAGACAAACAAAAGTGTCCAAAGGACCAACACACAAAACTTAAAACCAAAGTGAAATCCAATCCAAAACCAAAACATGAAAACCAAAAGTATATACAAATGTACAATATAATGCAAGATGGTGCAAAAGTTTGGATTATCATTTTCCCGGATCCCAAACCTCATTAGAATTCTTTAAAAGACGTATGACGTGATACGCATACCAAGTTTTGTAGGAATCCAACAAAAACAAGATCAAACCAAACAAAGAAACAAACTTCCACTTGCCCCTCTCACCATACCAATTTGATTTAGTTTCATTAATAATCCTATGGTGGAGTTTCAAGTTTCAAATTGATTAGACGATTATTGATATTCAATTCCTTTATGTCTATTCTTTAAGATGTCCATTCCGCACTTTGATTCATGATGTAGAAATAAGCTTTCATTTTCATTCAATAAAACCATAACATTAATAATATTTGAATGAAACCATTCATTAGGCAAACCTTCATTTAAATTTTGCATGGTGAAACCAAAACGGTGAGATTTTACCTTTGGCATGTTTTCATTTGACCTTACTTGAAGAGGATTTGAAAATTCCTCTTTTCTCTCATGACATTCATCATCATGTAGCACTTGTTATTTCTCCATGATTTTCTTATCAAAGGCACAAAACTTAGGTACCCAATTGAACACATGTCCATCCCTTTCAAACCATAAGTCTTGTCTATCTAGGGGTGGGTTAACTAACACATTTCCATGATCAATCACTTGGGTTGTTTTGGGTAACGTGAGATTTTTAATTGGATCATCAATGATATCAAACCCAAATGATTTAGGTTTTGTAATTTTCTCATTTTGAAATGGCATAATCATTGTAGCACAAGTAAGTGGATCAAGATTTTTAATTTCTTTTCCTTCAAAGGAATCTAAAGCAAGTGTCTCTCTTTCTTGATTCATGGTTGTAGAATTCTTATCATGTTTCAAAATTTTATGAGATTTGAATTCCTCTTCCAAAAATTTCTCAAATTGTACAGGATTTATAGTATCCTCATGTGAGGAAGCAATTGAGTTATCCTTCATATTAATTGACACAACAAGTTTGCTAGAAGATTTAGACTGATAATATTCTTCCCATTTCTTCCACGAATCATAGTAATCATCTTCCAAGTTCAAGTTGTGATGTTCAAGTACTTCTTCATCTTCTGATTCATCAACATGTTTCTCATCCAATTCATCCTCACCTTCCTTATTCTCACTCTCTTGATGATATAGAGTTTCTACCACCAAAATGTTGTCCTCTCCTTGTTGATGTTGGGGTGGACCCTCATTTGGCACAAGTTCCAAATCATCCACTTGATCTTGGAGACAATGGCTATACCTAGCAATTTTGGGACAATTCCTTTCATTATGAACCTTTGTATTATGCATTATACACCCCTTTTCCCACACAAAATTAGAAATATTAAGAATGGAACTAGAGTGACTTGGTCCTACAGAAGTATCTATCTGATTAGCAATAGGGTAAGGCACACCCCCATTGTTTGGCTTCATATTCCACTGTCTCCCTCTATTGTTGAAATTTCAATTTGGGTGAGGGGCATGGGATTCATACTTCTGTTTTTGAACCAAATCATTACTCAATTTGTGAACTATCCTTTTGAGCTCTTCAACCTCGAATAAATCTCTTTTGGTTGAGCTATGTTATTGCTAGTTCCAATAGGATTTGTGTAATTGATGATATCTTGACTTAAAATTTGAGTTGGATTTTGAGCCACTTGATTTGTGTAGGGATTCACACTTTGAATTAGAATTGGATTGGGTGCGTAAGTTGGTGTTGATGAATATGGTTGTTGATAAGGCAAAGCATTTATGCCTGATATTTGTGGTGCCATGATATGATTCATCATGGGAGCTTGACCATATTGTCCTACCATAGGCATCTGGGAAAACCCATAACCCTATGGTGTCATTTGTTGTTCAATGGTCATAGCTTCATTGTAGGCTAGATCAAGCCTGGTAACTTGAGGATTTCGCCTTGCAAACATTGTCGTCATAGGATCCAATGCCCCAAAATATATTTGCAAAGCTACTGCAAGATCAATGGCAAAATGCCGAATTGCTCTAGTACAACACTTCTAAAATCTCTGATTAAAAGTTTGGATTGGCTCACCCTGGCCTCTTTTGCATGTAATGAACTGATTATAGATGATTGTTGGATCTAATGGTGACCTAAATTGGTTAACAAAAGCATCCTCCATTTGTGTCCATGACATAATGGAACCAGTAGGTAAGCAAATATACCATTCGTAAGCCACTTGGTCTAGGCTCATGGGGAAGAGTCTACAAGCCACATATTCATGTTAAACTTGCAATCTTATAAAAACATCCCTATAGGCCTGAATATGTTCTTCTGTGGTCCTTGGGCCATCCGGTTTGTATTCGGGCAAAAATATCTCTATATTCTTAGGGATCTCGTGAATATCCCCTACAATATTCAAAGGAATGTTATTGGCTCCATACCAAGGAGGTGGTGGAGGTTGGGCCATTTGATTCAAAATGGATGATGATAACCCTACAAGAATCATGGAAATGGTACTGATAATTGGTACACTAGTGGCAAATGACACCACCGGTGCAAGTCTGCTAGATGCGCCTAAAATAGAAGGATCTTCTGTAATAAGAATATCTGGTGGGACCACAATTTGCTCGATTTTATTCCTTGGATTCCTATGAGTGAGTGAGAGGATTTGGAATATGGTTTCCTCGATTGTTTTGGACCTAGTTGCGATGCGATGCGGTGGGTCCAGCTTGTAAATGAAACTACCCTACAAAACCTGACAAAACTCTCAATACCTCAATGAAAACCTGCGACATAGAAAATCTTGCAATTAATGAAATTCAAAGAATAACTTCAAAATCAATTTGTTAGTCATGAATGAAAGAAGGAACTATGACAAAGTAGTATTCTAAAAATGTAAGTTTTTTATTCACCAGATCGCATATGCGCAAGTGAAAAGCATACTCCTAGTGTTGTAGGCTTTTTGATTCACAAGATCACATTACATGCAAGTGAAGAGCATAATGCCAACAACAAATACATTTTAGACAAAAAGCACAAAATTGACTAGCAAATATCAAACATGTAATGTATTAATAATCATGTCAGCATCAACCAAGAGATGTATCCATTAAAATCAAATGAAAGTAATTGCATGGAGACAACCTTGTTAGTCAAGACCAAAATTTTTCAAAATCAAATCAAAACACATTATTCTTGTATGAACAATCAAAAGCGTTAGAAAAATGCATAGCGATTCATGTCCTCCTTTTAACACTACAAGGCTGTATTGTCAAAAGAGGGCTAAAGATAATAATCAATAGGGCATGAAAAATTCAAAATTTTAATCCCTATAGCATTTAAATCACTCTGAAATAAAACAATTTAGGCCCTCCTTCTAGCACCAATCTGTTGAGTGGTATTTTCACCCAGTTGTGAAAGTACACTCTCCTTTAGGATTTGGGTTCCAAATCCCCTCTTGCAAAGAAATTAAATAAACAACTTCTCCAAGGTCTCCGTTGTATTAGCATTTGCATATGTGATTGCAAGTAACTGTAAACAAGGGGCAATGTTGGTTTATTTCACCATGAAAATTTAGTGATTGTTCATTGTTTTTTGGATTTTGAAAATTTTTAAATGTTTATTTTAATGCCTGAAAATAAGTTAAAATAAGTGAAAATTTTTGAAAAAAAATAAAATGGAAAAAATGAAAATGAAATGTAGAAAACTGAAAATAAAATGCATTCAATATGATGCTATCCTATTTTGAAAAAACTGAAGATGTGAGGTTTTCATGCATGCAACCTAACCTATTGGACCTGCAAAACAAGCACAATCTGGATAAGCTAAGTGCTGGCTCCTAGGGTTTTAAATGAGGTTTTTTCAGATTTAAACATTCGCATGAAGCAACCAAGAAAACTTGCATAAACTCCATTTACAAGCCTAAAATCTGAAAAGGGGAAAAATGGACATTTAATATTGCATGCAGAAAATGACTCCTCCTTTCTTGTCCATAAGATGCAACTTTTTGAAATTTTCTGTATTAAAAATTTGTCATTTTACAATAACAGAATTTTTTTATTTTTCCAAACTAGTCCATGGAAGAAAAACAACTCAAACAGGTCCAGAATGGCCCTCTTGCCTTCAACTCTGCAACTCTGCTCATAAAAATTTCCAACCCTTTCTGGCCTCTTTGAATGGCATATTTAAATTTTTTAGGAAGCTTTTCGTTTCGTTTTCCAATGGCTGTTCGTTTCACCTTCCCTCTACATGCATGTGTTTTGATTTCCAAAAAGACTTTTCGTTTTTATTTTGTGGCCCTTCGTTTCATTTTCTCCACATGGGCTTGCATCTGTTTCCTTTCGTGTGTAACGACCATCTTAAATGATTTCAAATCATTAAATATTCCTTATGTAATGCTTTGTATTATTCATTTTATTTTGTCCTTATGTCCATGTCACTATGCAGGCTCGTTACCTTGGCAAAAATGGAACATGTCGTGATATCGCGACACTTTTGCCTCCTTGCTCTCTTTTGTTGCTTTTAGCCACAAAAATGTAACATGTCACGATATCGCAACACTTTTTATTTCTTGTTCTTCTCTTCTCATTTGGCCGCAAAAATACAAGATGTCGCGAAACTTTTTATTTCTTCTGTTTTGGCCACGAAAATGGAACATGTCGTGATATCACAACACTTTTTCTCTTTTGGCCACAAAAATGCAACATGTCACGATATCGCGACACTTTTTCTTTCTCCTGTTTTGGCCGTGAAAATGGAACATGTCACGATATCGTGATACTTTTTCTCTTTTGGCCACGACGATGCAACATGTCGCGATATCGCGACACTTTTTCTCTTTTGGTCACGATGATGCAACATATTGCGATATCATGACACTTTTTCTCTTTTGGCCGCGATGATGCAACATGTCGCAATATCACGCCACTTTTTCTTTTTTTTCCACAATGATGCAACATGTCGTGATATTGTGAAACTTTTTCTTTTTTGGTTGCGATGATGCAACATGTCACGATATCGTGACACTTTTTCTATTTTGGCTGTGACAGTGCAACATGTTGTGATATCATGATACTTTTTCTCTTTTGGGCGCGATAGTGCAACATGTCGCGATATCACAACACTTTTTCACTTTTGGCCGCAACAGTGCAACATGTCGCGATATCGTGACACTTTTTCTCTTTTGGCCGCGACAGTGCAACATGTCATGATATCGCAACACTTTTTCTATTTTGGCCGTGATAGTGCAACATGTCGCGATATCGCGACACTTTTTCTCTTTTGGCCGCAAAGCTGCAACATGTCGCGATATCGCGACATTTTTCTCTTTTGGCCGCGATAGTGCAACATGTCGCGATATCGCGACACTTTTTCTCCTTGTGGTGTTTTGCTTTTTTCTTTGATATTTAGCATATGGGCCACTTCGGTCTTCTTGGAACACATGCAAAAAAGGTGGGTCCCCAATTTTGGGGTACGTTGTGGAGCAACCACAACAGGTGCAAGTAAAAGTAATGATAAAAAAATAATTAAAAAAAATTATTATTCCTCCTATTTTTGTTGAGTAGGGAGCCCTTATAAACCCTAACCCAATCGGTAAATATGAAGTCAATTTTGAAGGAATCAAAATAGGACAACTCAATTATCATCGAGCCTATCCTTTAGCTTAAAGAAAAACTTATTATTACCATTGTAATAATTTTATATATTAGTTGGGTGGATCACCCATCCATCATACTTGGGTTACTTGGGTTAATCATCAACCTATGTAAAAGTGAATTAAATTGTATGAATTTTATTGTTATAGTTTTTTCAAAAAGTATAAATTAAAATATTAAAATATATAATACTTTTTCTATAAACCAACCTTTGATTTTTTTTGGTTTAAACCAAATCAAAATTACCTTATCATAACAATATTACGATTTCTAATGTGCATCTTAGATTATTAAGATAACATTATTACGATTTCTAATGTGCATCTTAGATTATTAAGATAACATTATTACAACTTCTACTGTATATCAAATATTATAATGATTGATGTGCCAACATGGAAAAAGAGAATGATATTCTCTTCATTTAAAGG
The DNA here is from genome assembly GCA_028583015.1 of Wollemia nobilis. Taxonomy (NCBI): domain Eukaryota; kingdom Viridiplantae; phylum Streptophyta; class Pinopsida; order Araucariales; family Araucariaceae; genus Wollemia; species Wollemia nobilis. Next base: position 167,822 of record JAQPPZ010002023.1, read on the forward strand.
TGTGCATCTTGGTAAAGTTAACTCTTGAAATTGGAACGCATCATCCATCCAACCTCCGTTACACCCATGTTGATTGGACGAGGTGTCACAGTCAACAAGTTTTTTCTCTAACAAAGACATCAAGTTATTGGTGGCAAGCATGTTAATTCCTTCAACTGCTGCAATTGCTAAAAAATTCCAGCAACAACCTGTGGAAGAATTAAAACCATAATGTTAGGCTTTCTAGAACAAAATATAAAAAACTTTTGAATAAAGATAAAAGTAATCTTTGATCATCATAATCCATCTGATTCTTCACATCCATAACCGTGCCATTCTTCCTCCAGTCCATAGATACGGGTAATTGATCATCGAGTGCGTATTGATAACGATGGTCGGAAGAACTCTTTTGGTCCATGGAGGGATGAACTAGTTTACCTAGGTACATGCTCTTGAACTTGTCATGGGTAATGTCTGTGAATTTATTTATTTATTTTATTTGTGGAAAATATTCCAAAAGGATGCCACTTTCGGGTAAGACCCAAGGAGGCAGGGGTATCCATTCCACCAAAAATGCCCAGGACTCGGATCTGGCCTACCACCTTTGACATACTCAAGGAGCAAACAAACACACAAAACCAATTTAAAAATAAGTAAATAACAACAAAAATAATAAAATAAAATAAAAAACATGCTCCTTGAGTGTGTCAAAAACAAAAGCATAACCAAACACGCACAATAAGATAAAAAAAACCACAACACAAACCACATAGAAAAACACAAACAAGACAAAAACAACAGAACACTACAAAGACATAACCCAAAAAAAACATGAAAAATAAACACAACCAAAACCTAAATATTTAAAATAAAATAAAATAAAGATAAAAATAAAAAACAACCAACAATAGACAATAAACAAAAACAAAAAACATAGAAAACACTCACACATAAAAACACGAATTAACACAAACAAAGAGAAACCCAAGAACAATAACGAAAAAAACACAAGAACAATAACAAAAAACATAAAAAAAAACAGAAAACAACAAAAACACATGAACAACACAAAGAACACAAAAACAAAACAAAACAAAAGAACCTACCCACATTAAAAAACTAAACAAAAAAAAACAAAAAAGAAAAAAGAAAAAAAAATTGAACATAACAATGAACTATCTAGACCAGAAGACTAATAAGGCAAGAATCAACGGAGGAAACAAAATAAAGAATAGAATGAGCTAGGGAACTATAAAAAATTGAATGAAACAAAGAGAAGCAAAAAAAAAATAATAATAAGAAACTAGGTACCTTGAGAACTGGAGCCATCCAAATAAATGATGGAAAGAAGAGCTTCCCTAATTTGAGAAGCCCACCATATAGGAGGTTGGCCATAACAAGTAAGATCACCTTTACCCAAAGCCCAATTAGCTAAAACATCAACACTCTTGTTTTGATCTCTGACCACGTGATTGTAATCAAATTTCAAAAATCCCATCTGTATTAATTGAATCTTCTCAATAATTCTTTTTATTCTCCAATCCACCTTATGATTCTTAGGAGTCTTCAAGAGATTAATCATAATTTGAGAGTGAGACTCAACTAACACCTTTTCCCATCCAACATTAGTAGCCTCCTGAAGGCCTCTGATGATACCATACCCCTCATCAAGGTTATTGGAAAGAATACCCAAATTCTCAGCAAAAGTAAAAACCAGGGAGCCATCTAAAAGTCTACCAATTCCTCCCACACTAGCTTTTCTAGGGTTCCTTCTAGAGGCTCCATTAGTATTGACATTTCTAAAATCCTTAGGAGAAGGTTGTTAATTTCTAGTCCTATCCATCTTACTAATACTCACATTCCATTTAAGTTGGTTGCCCTTAGAAGATTTAATCTTCAATATTTGCATCACTTGATCCCATATTTGGTGGGAGTTTTGGGGGTGATTAAGGAGTTGATGGACTGATTTAACTAAGTTGGTTGTGGTCTTTTGCCAAATATAGTGAATATCCTTCCTATCTTGATTAAAAATTTGGTTGTTCCTTTCATTCCAAATATTCCAAAGAAGAATGGTAGAACCCATCCAAACTATCTACCTAATAAAATGATCAACACCCTCTTGATTAGGTCAATCCCTCCAAAGTTGTTCAAAAGTAAAAAAATTGGACCACTGTAAGCCAAGTAAAGTGGCCATTCTTCTCCATAGCTCAGAGGCTAAAGTACACTCAATAAAAATATGGTTGATATTTTCTACATTCTCTTCACACATTTCACATCTAAAAGGGCCATGAAAACCACGCTTCATAAGTTGCTCACCAGTAAGCACCCTACAATGCAATAAAAGCCAATTAAAGAACCTCACCTTAGGCCAGATCTTTTGAGCCCACAATCAAGAAAATATATCAGAATAATGGTTGGGATTATTATGGCATAATTTCAAATAACCTTGAGCAACTGAATACTCACCCTTAGTAGTGTTGTTCCATCCAAAACAATCTTTTTCATGGGACCAAGAGAGGGATCTCATATGAAGGATGCCTTGGATATCTTGTCTTTGCCTTTCTAGGATTTTAATAGTCTAGTTTTCAATAGGGATCCAATATCTACCAACCTTTGAATTACTAGTATGGTACCGACAGTAATTAGCCACCTTTATCCAATTAGCTCGGTGAAGCTCCTCCATCCAAGGCCTCCAATCGGGAAACTGGGTTATCAAAGGCTTGTGACCATCCCAAGAATCTATCCAAAAATTTACCTATTGACCATTATGAATCATCCAAAATAATTTTTTCTTTATCAAATCCTCACCATCCTTAAGAACTGCTAAAATGGGAGAACCTTTTGTAGGAAGTTGATAGCGAACAAGGTCATGAGGACTTTTGTTCTCAACATATTTAGCATAGATATTATTGGCCCAAAGAGCATTAGGGTTATGAAATTTCCTCCAATATAATTAAGTAGCTAAATTTTTGTTGTTATTAATAGAAGACTGGAATCCTAACCCCCCTTCACTCTTAGGAAGACAAAGTATCCCATTTCACCAAGGCTCATTTTATTTTCTCCTTAGTACCACTCCAAAGGAAACGATGACTGATTTGATCCAATTCTTGAAGAACAACCTCTAGGATATTCAAAATGGAAGAAACATAAATAGGAATAGCTTGAAGGACTGGTTTTACCAAGGTGATTCTACCCACAGAAGAAAGCCACTTGTAGGTCCACTTTCCAATTTTCTTCTTGACTTTGTCCAACAACCAATTCCAATATTTATTTTTATGCCTTTGAATATTTATGGGAATACCTAAATAAGTGATTGGAATGGAGGTATTATTATATATATTAATTTATCCAAGACCATGGATTCCTTTCTAACAAAGCAATAAAATAAAATAACTTTATATTTGTCTTCATTGATCAACTGCTCAGTAGTCTTAGAAAACCAGCTAATGATTTGCTTAATATTAGAAGCTTTCTTAACTGTAGCTTTACCTAAAAGAGTAGAGTCATCCACAAATTGAAGATGATATATAGGTATAGCTCCATGAGCAATGTTAACTCCCTCAAGGGTTTTGTTTTTCCTATTTTTGGTTATAGTACTTGAAAGCATGAGATTTCGGGCAAAGGAAACACTAATTATGCAATGTAAGACGAAATGTAACGCTTTAACCTTATGCACAAAAACAAAGAAAAGAGACAATTTGGAAAGGAAAGAAAAGATGTAAAGAAATCACAGCCCTCTTTATTCAAATATCTTATCCTCGGTTACATAGACGTCTCCTCCCTTTTTAGGGGCTAGGAGCGTTAAATTTGTCTTTGTTACAATGTTTGACTTAGTCTTCCTCCTTCCGCGTGCCCACGATTGCAATGGGCGGGCCAAGATGATGCCGCCGCCGATGTCGATGAGTTCTTCACCTCTGCTGCTTCTCCTGCGAACAAAGAAACAACCAAGATGTCAGTAGCACCTGCTGCCAGTGAAAAGTGTTTGTTCTTCTAAAATCATCAAAAGATGCATGCAAACATTTATCTAAAACAATGAACAAAATGATTCTAAACAGCCTGAAAACTTGCCAGAAGACAGAAAATGTTACCAACAGGCCATTGCCACTGAGACAGTCGGCCAATCTGCTTTCAACTAGAAATCGTCCCTGGGTGGGACGATTTTTGACTGTAAATCGTCCCTGGGTGGGACGATTTCTTATTGTAAATCGTCCCTGGGTGGGACGATTTCTTCGATGTTGGGGAAGCCGAACTGACACGCTCCAATGTCGACTCCCGAGGTCTCCAAAACACCTGCAGACAAAGGGGTTATGTAATTGGGGCCATTTTGGGACGACCCAGATGGTCGGATTCTCCCAATTTGGCCTCTATCTTCGAGAATTTGATATCGCCACCTGCAAGTCAATGAAACAACAAAGCGACACAAAACATACTAGAATCTGACCAAAAGTTACGAAATTGCAGTTGTGAGTTAACCAAACATAATAACACAAAATGCAACCTGAAAAAGTAATCTAGAATGCTCTAAAACTTAAAAAGTGCGGGGGTGCCCAAGTGGGCCTCCCACCGTTGGCACTTGATTCCGGCGCCAATCCACTAGGGATGGGCCCAAAACCTCTTAGGATTGGGGGTCGGCGAATTGGTTGGTTCAGGTGTCCATGTGTTGGATTTGGGTCCGGTTCAAGCTTCCAAAAGCCACCCAACAACCTCCCTTGCAAAAGAGATTGGTGGATGTGGGAAGGTGAACCAAAAGGGATGCAAGTGGGTCTTCAACTCGGCAAGCACTTCGTTGCTTGAAAACTCCTTCAACCTCTCCTATTTTGGGTGAGAAAAGTCCCACCTTTTATAGACCCATGGGGTCTCTTTTGGGAGGGAAGCACAAATGCCATGTGTTGGTCATAGGCGCCATGTGGCCGTCTTGTCTTCCCATGAGGGAGGGGAGTCCTCCATTGACTTGGGCTTTCATAAACGCCCTTGTGACAGTCCTCAAACGGCCTATTTGTCCACTCACACACGCGTGCGAGGCAAGAGTCATCAACTGACTGTTCTGGGCTGCCACTTGGCCTCATTTGTCTTTTTGCCCGTTAAACTTGGAAATCGTCTCACCCAGGGACGATTTCAGAAATCATCCCTGGGTGAGACGATTTCAAGTTAGCAATCGTCCCTGGGTGAGACGATTTCAAAAATCGTCCCTGGGTGAGACGATTACTAGGCAAAGTGTCTAAGTGTGCCAAATTGCATCTTGACCTCACAAAATTGCTATGAAAGTGGTTAAGACCACTGTTTGACCTCTGAGGGCTGCCCTGGGGCTGTGTTTGTCAAAGCGATCAGTGTTTGCAGTCACATAATCGGATTGGTGCTGTTTTGGTGTCTACAGATGCCCCTTTTTGGGAAGCGCTACGGGTGACGCAGTGCTGAGCAAAAAAATAGATAACCAAAGCACTAATGATTAGGGTTTCTTGGTAACCTAACCAACTTTTGATGCCCCAAGTATGGAAAGGGCATGCATTCTTGAATCCTTGCTTCTGACGAGCTAAGGAATTTGATTTCAAGTATTAACCTGTTTTGGTGAGGTGTGACTTGAACTTAGACATTGATCAATCATGAACAGGCAAAGGGCATTTTTATCCTCAGGGGGAACCTTGTGTTCATGATTCACGAAATGCCAAGTGTTTGATTGATTTGATTGTTGCTTGTTTACTGCCCCAAGCAGGAGCGTGATTGTCTTTGTCAATGATTCTTTGAATGCATGTCGTTTTCCTTAATTGGGTGTGTGATTGTTGGTTGGTGACTAAGTGTGACTACCCCCTCAAGCGACGAATCGATGAGGGAATGACCTTCGTGAGAGAAGCGACGAGTCGCTTGACCCAAGATGACTTGTGCAAGGGTGCCTTTAGAGGGTTTACCGTTAAGCGTGTGCAATTTTTCCAACATTTGGACCTATTTTTGGTGGGTGTTAACCCTTTTGGTGATGCCGTAATGAGGTGAAATCATCGAAAATCTAACTTCCCGTGGAGCGGTCCGGCTATTGTAGCCTTCTTGGGGAAGTAGGAGAGCGATAATTTGGACCTCGACATCGATTTTCTTTGCTCGGAGTTTAAGTGAAAGAGCACTTGTGTCCGGCAATGTTTTTTTTTTTGTTTTTGTTTAATTTTTTTTTTTTTTGTTGTTTTGTGTGACGCATGTGGGGATAAAATTGTTGTAATCTTCTTCCCGTGGAGCGGTCCGGCTATGGTAGCCTTCTTGGGGAGTGAGATAGCGACAATATATGACCCCAACGTCTATTTTGATTGCCTTGTATTGCGAGTGTAACAACATTCTATTAGGCAACTTTATTTGTTGTTTTTAGTGCATTTTTGTTGATTTTTTGATGTTTTGACTTTTTTGGCTGGAAATCGTCCCTGGGTGGGACGATTTCCAATTGCAGAAATCGTCCCTAGGTGGGACGAGCGCTGACCAGAGCGCTCGTCCCAGCCAAGGACGATTTCCAGTTGGTAGGCTTATTTAAGGCCCAAAACTTGGATTTGGGCTCATTTGTGTCATTTTTTTCTGCGATTTGTGAGTTCTGGGAGGAGGAGGTAATTCTGCGAAGCGAAGCGCTGCCGGAATTCTCTCTGTCATCATGAGTGCACAAACTGGTTCGAGCGGCGGAGCGGAGGCGAAACCCGTAAGTGCATTTTTTTTTTTTTGTAATTATCAGTTAAGCTTAGGAACCCTAAATCTGAAAAATTAATTTTGAATTTTTGTGTGTTATTGTTTTGCAGGTTAGGAGCCGGTACCGTGTACCTGCCGCATTCGCTGAGGCGCGGTCGATGCTGACTGATGTTGACTGGAAGTGGCTTGATGCCCTTGGGCTCAAGCAGGTGGCTCGACTGGAGCCTGTGGTCCCGGATCAGGCCTATCTCGACGGCCCCGATCAAAGTTTGGGATCCGCGGACCAACACTTTCCATCTTTCGACAGGGGAGATGACTGTGACACTGGAGGACGTTTATCGGTTGCTTCGGATTCCGATAGATGGACTGCCCATTAGGACATCGCCGCGTGATCAATGGACTGTTGTACTGACGAGATGTTTTGGGCATGCGGAGCGGCTGGGTGTAACGAACCCAGTGGAGACAGCCGAGGTGGACTGTCAGGCTAGCGGGATTTTTGTTAGCTGGTGGCAGGAGAGGGGGGTGTTAGGAGTGAGGCACGCATTCTTGATGGGCCTCATTTCTAACATGCTTCTACCTGATTCGTCAGGCGGGAGGTTCCCGTGGAACCTGCTGGAGTTGGTATGGCAGTTGGTAGAGTGCCCGATAGAGGCACCGCTGATTTATGGATGGGGACAGACATTGTTGGCACAGCTCTACGGGGAGCTGTACGGCGTCCGTTGTCGGCAGCAGAAGGGGGTGAGTTGCAGTTATCTTCTTCAGTGCTGGGGTTGGCAGCACATAGCAGTGGAGAGGCCGACCGGGTTACCGTGGACGACGCGGGCGGTGATGGATGACGAGGAGATTGGCTATGCAGCTTTGTGGCGGCGGTCTACGGAGCAGGGGCAGAGTCGGCGATGGGCAGGTGTCGTACGAGCACTATACTGATGCCTTCTCTCTGCTCACTCTAGGGGAGGTGGTTTGGCATCCTTATCGGGACTGTCCAGCCTGGCCGGAGGCTGGAGAGTGGCTCCGACGGGTACGGAGGGAGCGGTGGTTGACTGGGCGGCACGGGACGGAGCATGAGTTCTTTCCGTACCGCCGGGTTACATGACAGTTTGGGGTGCGCCAGGGGTTTCCTGGTGAGCCCGTGGTCTATCGACGGTGGGGAGATGAGAGGGATCTGGAGCCACCGGTCACCGCGCCATTGGGCGAGGAGTCGGATGCGGTGATTGAGGTCCCGGATGTGGATGACATCGGGACTACCACTGAGTATGACTCGTGGTGGGTACTACGGCGTTGGAGAGGAGAGGGGCCACTGGGAGGCACGGAGGCGGCAGTGGAGGATGCTGAGGTAGCAGGGGGTGATTGGGGGGGTCCGTTGGATGATGCGGACATGGTGGATGTGGGAGATGAGGATGTGGACTTGGGTGTTCCAGAGCAGCCGGACATGCAGGATGTGGAGGAGCAGTGGGAGCCTGAGCAGGCTATTGTCCCCGCGAGTCCTATGCGTCCGACAGATACAGAGGAGGTGGGGTCGGATGTAGGCGTTGAGATTGCGTGACTGACAGAGCTGCTGCGGATGCGGGATCTGGAGTTGGGGGATGCGAGGCGGGAGCTGGGGGATGCGCGGTAGGAGAGGGATCTTCTACGGGCTCAGTTGGCAGAGCGGGATAGAGTTTTGGCGTAGCGCGATGATGCATTGTCTATCTATCATCGACGAGAGGCAGAGTGGTGTCTGTATCGGATAGACTTGGAGAGGGAGGTCATCCGCCTTGGTGGGCGGCTACCTGAGCCTTCGGTCGGTGGATCTTCACGGTGGACAAGGGATAGTCTGACTGAGCAGTCAGCATCATCTCGTCGCAGGCGGTTAGATGAGGGGGGTGGTAGCAGGCATGATGCGGGGGCTAGTAGTAGCCGCCCTGCAGGGTCCCGTAGGACCCACACCACGGGGGTAGTTCCCGTCGCACCGATCCTGCGTGATCATGGTGGTCGACGCCTTAGGTTGGGTTTTTGGATATGATTGCGGGGTCTGAGGACCGGTTTTGTAGCCTACGGGCATCTTTTTGACGATATAATATATATATATATACCGGTTTTATTTTTGGTTTTGTACATGTGATGATGTGATTTTTGTTATGCATGTTATATTTATTTTGATGAATGCAGATGTTATGATGAATGTAAATGTTTTTGATGTCTATGTGATATGCGAGGTGAAATGGATGAATGACATTTGTGATGATTGCACTATAGGCTGTTTAAGAAGCTCTTTATTTACATGGTTTTTTTTTTTTTTTGTATTTTTTGATGGTATCATAAGGATGATAAGTAGCGCAGATGGTTTTGGAATGAATGTAAGGTTTTCTGGAGATTCGATCAGTTTTAACTCACCATCCATGACTGTACTTTATCTTACAAGACTTTTTGACCAAGGTATGAATCAGACTTGTTTTTGACCAAGTTATTTCATATCCCTGTGTGTGCAATTGAGTTCATTTAGTGGTATTTGTTAGGATACCGCCAGTGCCAGATGGGCTTTCAACCGAACCTGTACTGAGGATCACCTAATTAGCTCCACGAATTCCTTTGTTGTATGTACTAAGATTAATCGCGGTGTAATCCAGGATGCCATAAGCTAGCTCATCCACATGCAAATATTGATCTTTACGCAAGTTAATGTGACAGATATATCGTCATGCGGGAGGTTTACTTCCGTTACCCATTGGCTATCAACCAAATTGGTACTCAAGCTTGCCTTATGACCTATAGAATGCTGAGAGTTCCAGGGATTCAAGGTCAACTCCCTTCTTTTCTTCAATTGTATTGGGATACTTGCTCATTGTAGTGATGAGATCACTGTTTATTTTGATTTGTTTTTCTTTCGAGCAAGGGATTGGGGTTATGGAGTGACGAAAATCACTGTTGTTTGTGCCTTTTGATGTGTGCACCGTAGTTTGTCAAATTTGGAGTTTTGACATTTTGCAAATTTTTTGTGTTTTGCAACTCATTGAGAACTTTAGGGATTCTTAGGGAATTGGGTAGGGAGGATGCTTGTCCTTTTGCCAACTCTCAGCATTCTAGGGGTCATTCGCACAGGGGGATGAGCAAGATAACCGTTTCGCTTGTGGTGACCTAGATTATTTTGCAAGTTTCGTCTTTCGTTCACACAATTTGGGAATTTTAGTGTTTTGATTTGTGTTGGGATGTTACGTAACAAGGTGTATTTCAAGTATGACTCTACCTTCGTAAAATCTGTTCGACTTGATACACTACATGGCTAAAGAGGAAAATGATGACTAGAATCACCGAAACTCTTGGTACATTCCTAGACCACTGACTGTAGTGTGGTAAAAGTTATGCATGGTGTTTTTGTTGTTTTTGTAACATGAGACAATGGGGAACAAGATGGACTATCAGAGCTATTGCAGCCTATGGTGCCTTTGACCCGTATGACTACAAATATGCAATGTATGGATGCAATGCTTAATGCAGCTATGTATTTTTGTAATTTTGATGGATTGTTTTTGGTGAAGGTGAAGATGAGGTGCGAGAATATGAATTTTTTGATGAATTTGAGTATGCCTAGAATTGAGATGCAAATCTTTGTTGTTTTTGATGATTTTTGTTGTTTTGTTTTTTTTTTGAATTTCTTGATTTTTTTTGACCAAGCGATTGCGATAATCGTTGGAGCTTTTTGGGTTGACCAAGAGATTGCGATAATCCTTGGAGCTTTTTGTATTGACCAAGAGATTGCGATAATCCTTGGAGCTTTTTGGTGACCAAGAGATTGCGATAATCCTTGGAGCTTTTTGGTGACCAAGAGATTGCGATAATCCTTGGAGCTTTTTGGTTGACCAAGAGATTGCGATAATCCTTGGAGCTTTTTGGATTGACCAAGAGATTGCGATAATCCTTTGAGCTTTTTGACCAAGAGATTGCGATAATCCTTGGAGCTTTTTGGTGACCAAGAGATTGCGATAATCCTTGGAGCTTTTTGGTTGACCAAGAGATTGCGATAATCCTTGGAGCTTTTTGGGTGACCAAGAGATTGCGATAATCCTTGGAGCTTTTTGGTGACCAAGAGATTGCGATAATCCTTGGAGCTTTTTGGGTGACCAAGAGATTGCGATAATCCTTGGAGCTTTTTGATTGACCAAGAGATTGCGATAATCCTTGGAGCTTTTTGGGTGACCAAGAGATTGCGATAATCCTTGGAGTTTTTTTTTTTTTTTTGGTATATGGCTTTCTTAGATATGAAATGGTCGCAAATGACTGATATTCAAGGGTTCTGTTTCCTTGATACCGTCAAGAGAAGCTAGCCGGTACGTCCCGGGTCCTATTTTACTATCAATGACATAAGGACCTAACCAATTTGCCATGAATTTGTCCCTCATATGGGACGGCAAATTAGAGTTTTGTTGGTTTTCCTTCAGAACCAAATCACCAACCCGAAAGTCTCTTAGGTGAACTTTCATGTTGTAAGCTTTCTTAAGCCGCTCTTGATAGATACGTAAGTGCTCGAGAGCATTAACGCGTCGTTCGTCAAGCAACGTAAGTTGGTCTAATCGGGCCTGCCGTGCAGTGTTATCATCGATGAACTCCTGCATTGATATGCGCAAGGAAGGAATTTCCAACTCGAGAGGCATTACTGCCTTTGAGCCATACACCAGTGAAAACGGAGTTGCCCCGATGGGCGTCCGAATGCTAGTGCGATAAGCCCAAAGGGCAAGTGGGATTTGTATGTGCCAATCCTTATGACTGTCTGCGATGGTCTTTTTAAGGATGGCGACTAGCATTTTGTTTGACGCCTCTGCTTGCCCATTTGCTTGCGGATAATAGGGTGTTGAAAAGTTGTGCTGAATTTTGTACTTTGTGGTTAAAGCACGCACGTCTTTGTTCTTGAATGATGGCCCATTATCCGAGATTATTTTGGATGGAATACCAAAACGACATATGATGTAATGCAAAATGAACTCCGCAATGCGGGGTCCTGTCGTAGAGGTTAACGGAATTGCTTCCACCCATTTGGTAAAATATTCTGTGGCCGTTATGATAAACGTGTGACGGCCTGACGATGCAGGGGAGATCTTTCCGATTAGATCGAGGCCCCACTGCGAAAATGGCCAAGCAGACTGGACTGTCTGTAGGGCCTGGGAAGGTGCGTGCATTAAATTGGCATGATGTTGACATTTTACGCACTTCTTGACATACTCGCAACAATCTCGCTCTAAAGATGGCCAATAATAGCCCATGCGAAGAATGCGCTTTGCGATGGCCATACCGCTAAAGTGGCCACCACATGTACCGTCATGCGCTTGGGCGACTGCCCAAGTGGACTCTTGCTGGTCCAAGCAACGAAGAAGAATTCCGTCATAGCTTCGACGATACAAAATGTCTCCTATCAAGACATATTTTGCCGCTTTCTGTTTGAATGTTCGTTTTGCGGCGTGCGTCAATCCAAAGGGAAGATTACCTAACTTGAGGTAGTCTCTTATGGGTAAATACCAGTCCTGTTTATCAGAAACCTCGACAGTATGAACAACCAATCCCTTTTGAAGTTCTTCCCTAACAAATGCTGATTGGGATAGAACTTGTAAGAATAGCGTTGTGTTGCTATTAATGGGAGTGGGGGAAAACAAAGACCCCAGCTTGGCACGTTTCAAAAAGTCTCGGATTCGAAAGAACTTATCTGAAGATGGTTCGATCTGGATCATGTGGACTCCCGGCGTCAAGTCCGAGCTTGCGCGCTCCATCGCGGGTTGCGATAAGGTTTTGACCTCGAATGGTTGTTATATCACCGGAAAGGTCTTGCGGGATTAGTGACCCCAAGGAGGCCATTGTGTCCGCAAAATGATTCGATGATCGAGGGAGTGCCTCGATGTCATACCACTCAAGTTTTGCCAAGAATTTGTCCATGAGGGCTTTATAGGCCTTTAGAACTGGGCATTTGCATTGATATACCCCTTTGACTTGATTGACGATTAACAGCGAATCGCCAAAGATGTTCAATCTTTTGATGTTCATGGCGATTGTTGTCTGAAGACCTAGGAGCAAGGCTTCATATTCTCGCATTGTTGTTGGTGCACTCGGAAGTTTAATTTAAATGACAGGGGCATTGGAGCGCCCCTGCGGTGTGAAGAATACTATTCTCGTGCCACCACCTTGCTCGCATTTAGAACCATCAAAAAATAGGTTTATGTCAGCCTGGGACTCAAGCTCATCAGAATCTGGCGATTCTGAGACATGGAAGACCCCATCATCGGGTAGTTCTATGACCAGAGGCTGATCGTCTTCAAGAGGAGCCTCTGCTAGTTGATCGGCTATGACTTGTCCTTTTATAGATTTTTGCCCAATAAACTCAATGTCAAATTCCGTCAACAACATGATCCATTTCGCCGTGCGACTACTATGATAAGTACGACTCATCATGTATCGCAATGGATTCTCCTTAGACACAACATACGTAGTGTTGCTCAGCATGTAGTGGCGTAGCCTCTTGGTAGCAAACACCACTGCCAAGCGAGTTTCTCAACGTATGCATAGTTAAGTTCGTAATCGACCAGTGGTGCGGCTAAGATAGTAAGTAGCCTGTTCTTTGTGAAGTTCATTCTTCTCGGGCTAGCATTGCACCCAGTGCCACCTCGATAGCTGAGATGTATAAGTAGAACGGCACACCCGGTCTAGGTGGTGCCAATACTGGCGACGAAGCCAAGTATTGTTTGATTTCGTCAAAGGCTGACTGGCACTCGTCATCCCAATGAAATGTGACCCCCTTGTGCAATAATTTGTTCATTGGTCGGCATTTGTCAGATAATTGCGCTATGAAGCGTTTAATCGACGCGACCTTTCCTTGCTGACTTCGAGCCGCTTGATAGTGGTTGGGGGAGCCATTTCAAGGATTGCCTTGACTTTGTTTGGGTCCACTTCGATGCCTCTCTTTGAGACTATAAAACCCAAGAGTTTTCCAGATGTGACGCCGAACACGCACTTCTTGGGATTCAATCTGACCTTATGCTCTATGAGGCGATCGAGAATCTTGCTTAAGTCACCGAGATGATCTGAGCGCAAGAGAGACTTGGCTAACAAATCATCCATGTAATCTTCCAAAGTTTTGTGCATGTAATCGTGGAAGATATACGTCATAGCACGTTGGTATGTAGCGCCAACGTTTTTAAGGCCAAAAGGCATGACCTTATAGCAAAATGTCCCCCAAGGCGTTGTGAATGCCGTTTTGAGTTGGTCTTCGGGATTGATACGAATTTGATTGTATCCCGAGAAACCGTCCATTAGGGAGAGCATTTCGTGACCTGTCGTAGCGTCTACCAATGCGTCGATGCTTGGCAAGGGGAAATCATCCTTAGGACTCGCTTTGTTTAGGTCTCGAAAGTCGGTGCATATGCGAATCCTCCCGTCGGGCTTCTTGACGGGAACCATGTTGGACAACCATGGCGGATAATCCACGCAGATGACAAATTGTGCATCCAACAGCTTTTGCAATTCGTCTTTGACCATCAAGGCCACTGTTGGGTGCATCTTTCTTAGTTTTTGCTTTACTGGGCTTGATTTTCGGATCAAGCGTTAAATTGTGCATGACTAGCTGCGAGTCTAGCCCTGGCATATCTTTGTACGACCATGCAAAAACCTCCTTCTTTTCTTTGAGAAGGGCAATATATTCGGCTTGCTCTTCGGGGGAAAGGCTTACCCCTAGCTTGAGAATCCATGGATTCATTGGATCTGTGCCGATGTCTACGTCAGTCGTCTCCTCGACTGACATGTGGGATCCGTCCTCCAACTGATGTGGAGTTGGGATTAAATGGATATCATCAGCTGAGTTAAGATCTGCGTTTGGAACCTCGGGTCCCTCTTCAGCTTGAAAAATATCCTGAGTTGTCCTTGGGGTAAAATGAAGCATTTCACCGAAAGGCCAATACTCTGATGGTGACAATGGTGAATTGACGCGATCCCAATCGATGGCATCCATGTCTAGATGCAATGACCGTGATGGATCGGTCGGATTGCGGATGGGTGCGGTCAAATCAATGGAGATCATGTGGATGGAATGAATTTGGTCTCCAGAACCGCGGGTGTGATGACTTGATTCTTTTAGATGTTCCCTATACTCTGGATCTGGCTCTACGGGAACGGGCACGAATGGATCCTCTCTAGGTGCAAATTCATCTCTATGTGTGAAAAGGAAGGCGGGGTCTTCCCTCGGCACTACTGTCATGATGGGATCTCGAGGTGGACGATGCTCATCTTGAATTTGGAGCCATAGGTCTAACACTTGGTCCCACCTCGCCGGGTCTACGTGCCATTCATGTCCTAACAAGTATACCCATCTGTCCCATTAGATCTTCATGAGTTAGAGCACGGTGATTTTGTCGCGCATGTCTGAGATAGATCATCTCAGTCTCATCTTCTGAATCACTTTCATAGATCCAAAATTGTTCATCCTCTTCAGCATCTGTTGCTTGCGACGTTGAGGACTCTTCCTGTTCCAGTGAATTAATCTGGTCCCATTGCGGTTGTTCCACTCTTAGTGGAGGGACCTGATTCTCTTGAGACCGTGTTATTTCATCTGGAACCTCTAAGGGGAACAGCTTCGAAAAGATGTCTGGCAGCCGTTGATGTTCTCTTTGAGGATTAATCTCTGAACTTTCGCCTCTCTCTAGCAAAGAAGAGGGATTATTGTTGCTGCCAGGGGTGTTTGTTGACCATGGGAGGTAGTCTCCCAATGTGTATTCTCGTATTCGGATTGGCATAAGGACCCAATGCCAATCCCCCCTTGTTGCCTATTTCTAGGCCTTGCATATTTTCAACCAAGATGTCTAATGGCAGGGGATGGTTGAACCCTACCCCCGACTTGTCATATGGCATCCGATATCTTGGTTGGCAAAGGATCCGCATCCCTTGCTCATATCTCGCCGAGCTCCGTACCCATGCCAATTGCATTGGCCTAGATATTTTAGGGCAAATTCTGGGTTTGATAGATAATTGATGTTTTCAACAAAAGGCTCTTCGTCTGTTTCCTTTTGTTGGCATGGTTCAAGACCATGATCAAAGCCCCCATACACAAAATTTGTCTGGTTCGGTGGGTAGCCTAGAGGGACGATTGTTCCAATGGGAAGGCGAGGTCTTCCCATGTCTTGTACTGACTCCAATGTGGGGGTTGCCACAACATTTTGCACTAAGTATTCCCCCAGGCCTGTACTGGCCATTTCAACAGTGATTGTTGATGATTGGGTGGGAGGAAACGGTAGTCCTTCCTGAGTCCATTCCATGTTTGGTGGTTCAGGAATCTTGGTTTCCGTTGCGTTGGGCGCTTCCTCTGTTGTTATTGTTGAAATTGTGGGCAACCTTTCTTCTAAGGGCTTAACCTCTTCCATGATTTGTTTTCCCTTGTCCTTCTGTTGGGCCATGATAGGTGGCGTTGATGATGAAGGAGCCGATGATGAAGTCTCACCCGGCTGGGATTTTGCCTTGTTGGCCACCGGTGGTGCCTCGCGGTATTGGACCTTGTTTAGATGGATTTAATTGGAAATCCAAATGCGTTGAAGGGAGGGTCGATTGAGGTATGAATTGTACCGCATTGCAATACTTGAAGGGCTCTAAGTCCATTGGGACTACATGTATTTCTCCTTCATAAGCATACTTCAAGCACCGGTGGGCGATTGAAGGGACACATTTCATATCCCCGATCCAAGGCCGCCCTAGCAAGTATATTATAAGCCATTTCACCTTCCAAGACATGGCACAAGTGTAGGTATTGACTTTTGTCCTACCTGGATCGGCGTAACGACCGTGCCGACTGTCGAGCATATTGCATCATTAAAAGCTCGAAGT
Organism: Wollemia nobilis; assembly: GCA_028583015.1. Classification (NCBI taxonomy): domain Eukaryota; kingdom Viridiplantae; phylum Streptophyta; class Pinopsida; order Araucariales; family Araucariaceae; genus Wollemia; species Wollemia nobilis. Next base: position 184,277 of record JAQPPZ010002023.1, read on the forward strand.
GTGTACGTGGAGGCTGTGATGTGAGAGGTCGGCAGCCTTCAAATGCTTCAAAGGCTGCAGTGGTTATGATGTTACTCGGACGAGCCGATATCTATCGAGACTCTCTTGTACGGAATCCCGTTGACCCGCGCGATAACGTGCAGGGGTGGATCTGCCATGTCATTTGATATCGTTTTGACCTCATCTTCTCCGAATGTGATGACCGGCTCCGTACATTGTTTCACATGTCCCACGAAGGCGTTGAAAGAATTTGCCTCGTGGGGTTGTAATTCAATGGCTTTTAAAATGTCCATAAGAGCTTCTCTATGGGGAGCTGATTGTTGAATAAGCTCGTAGATGGACAGCCTAGCCGACGTGGTCCGCAAACTCTGCGTGAGTTTGGTTCGTATCGTGACCTCAGGTCTAGGCGGAGGTAACTGCGTTGGGCGTTGTTGAGGATGCGATGTTGCCGGAACTTCCCTCGTAGCTACCTCAGGGGCAGCTGTCGGGTACCTTCTGTTCCTTGTTACTATGCTAATCATTCCCACAAATCCCTGTGTGGGAAGATCTTGTCGCACCTCGTTAATCTGGAGTGGTTTTGTTTGTGCCTCGTGGGCTGGCAAGGGGTCCTTGAATACCCCCATTTGTTGGTTGTTTGGTGCGATGGGGTTGTCCACAACCAATGTTCTATTGTCGATCAAATCCTAGGACTAGGTCTTTGAATTTCCAAGCACCCATTCAAGTCATGTCCTCTCGCGCCTATGGAATCTACAATACAATTCCTCTCTGTACCCCCTAGGCTTGGGAATGTTAGGGTCTATAATTTGGATTTCCGACAGAGTGACTAAATTTTCCGCTGACAAGCGGTCAAATAAGGAGTCCCTAGACTCCGCATATGGGGTGAAATTTTGCCTAGGGCGACGCGGGTAATTTTGCTCCTGTCTTCTATTATCTCTTTCATAAGCAGGAGGCACTGCCTGGTAGTTAGCCTTTTGAGGCTGCGTTTCTTGCACAGCGCGGGAACATTTATCGCAACTTGGTTGACTGCAGCGTGTTGTGGTTGCGTTGTCCCAGTTTTAGTGGTTTTATTCCACTCTTTCTTCTTAGGCTTGGCAATTGCGCCTTCGCCTATCTTAATCTCTTCTATGACTCTGGCTTGCGCCAAAGCTTCTTCTAAGCTGTCGTATTGTCGCAATAACAATAGACCAGAGATTGATTTTAAGCAACTTTTTGCGAAAATCCGCGTGAGATCAGACATAGGAGGACGGTAGGGTAACCTAGAAAGCAAAGCTCTCCATCGATTCCCGTACGCTGCCATTGTTTCCTCTTCAAATTGCTTGAGGCTCGCTAAATCACTTAGTGATGCCTTCTTCCTTGTGTTGAAGGCAAAGCGTTCAAGAAACGCGTCTACTAATTGATCTAAATTGCTTATGCTGTGTTTGGGCGGTTGTGTGAACCAATCCGAGGCGGGGCCTACGAATGTGGTTATGAATGTTCTAAGCAACAATGCGTCATTATCTTGGATGCCGAAGCATTGGCTTAGAAATCGTGTAACGTGTTCTTGTGCGTCCTCTTCACCTTTAAAAACTGCCAATTGAGGCAACTTGAAGTGTTCGGGGTAAAGAGGTGTAGGCACTGAGGGATGCACCGGATTACCGTGGAGTAGACGTAATGTGGGTTTTTGATGCCCAGTAGCTTTTGTCTCCACAGACTCCAAACGCTCCAATAGCGCTTGGTATGCATCGGAAGATTTTATTTCTTCCTCTCTTGTTCGCTCTTGTTGCAAGTTACGGTAAACAGGAGGCCTATGGAGGGGTGGCCGAATGGCATCCTTCCCGCCTTGATGGGGAGTTTCAACATATTCCTCTTTCTGGTTCATACTCCTCGTAAAATTCTTGAGGAGTCTCTGGGCGAAACCTATGACCCTGATCAAGCTCTTGCTGAAGGTACCCATCATTGTTTTGGGGAGTTGCCTCCCTCTCGAATCTATGAGGTCTTGGAGGCAGAGCTTGACGAGGTCTTGGAGACTCGTCTCCGCACCAACGGATTACGCCTCTCATACTGTTCAGCCTCTTTGGATGCGAGGGGTTGGCCCCCTCTCAGGTATTTCATAGCGTAACTCATCCGCTTCGCGTTGCATGCGCTCTCTATCCAAGCGGTGTCGATACTCTATCTCCTGATGACTTTGTTTAAGCCGCATGATTTGGGCTTGACGGGTGGTATATCTGGTGACAACTGGGTCAATTTGGTCTACCCTATTTTGCTCAGGAGGTTCGAATGTTTCTCCTATGTGTTTACCTCGAGTTTGCTGGTCTAAGGTTTCAATGGGTCGCTTCCCTCTGTCGAGGTAAGCGGTATGTGCTCGAGGTTCTGGCCTCAAGGGGTGATCATGATATCCTCCTGGTGCGGAAATGCAAGGTTCCCGCGTTGTTTGTTGCCCTCGAGGAATGCGATGGCTTTCCTCGTACTCCCTTTCACGGGTGTAAAGGGGGTGGGCGGAGTTAGGTCGCCCTATGTAAGGAGCCCTGCGCTCCGGATTTGGTCTCTCTGTTCGGATGATAGGTAAAGAAGGGACGCCATATCCACGTTGCCCCTCCAAATGGACGGTGTGCCTGTCTAGCGCTTCATCGCGCGGTGGCCACTCATGCCTAACTTCAAGAGGTGATTCTCTATTTATGTCAAGGTCTACATGTAAGGCATCTTCCCGAAAGGGGCTGCTTTGAATAGGCATACCCCACCGAGGATTCTCAATTGGATTCTTTTGTAGGTTAGACCTATAAGGCGGTATGACCAAATCCTCGGGATCGAAGTGAAGGCGACTTGCGCTCGCTTTTTGTGTACCTTCCGGAGCTTCTGCCCTTGATTGGGCTTGACTGCGGGTGTACACCATTGCGGTGCTTCTATGCTATCTAAATAAGTTTTTATCTCGTTTATGATTTTTTTTTTGTCTACACTAAGCAGAATTAAGCACACACATTCACAAAACCGTGATTATCTCTTTTAAGGATTAAATGGTGTGCCCTAAACTGGTTTAGTGCATTTTGGTGTTTTGTTTTGTTTTTGTAGGTTTTGAAGATCGTTTAAATGCATTATGACGGCTCATATAACTCCCAAAATGGTAGCCCCTTCAATATACCAACCAGGCCGATATACCAACCTCTCTATATACCCGCCCTTACGAGAGGGAGACTATAGGTACGTGAGAGCAGAAGGTACGTGGTACGTAGGCGGTACGGAAGGGGGATTGTCCTGTTAATGGCACCTACCATAGAAAACTTATCCTCGCGCGCATGGGAATCACCCCAGTGACACTCGGTCTGTCTTCGTCAGGATTTACGCCTAACAACAGTTGACAATCGGGAAATGGATGCAAATCAAGCCAAGGTGGTGATGAAATCCACCAATGGTCTTGATCAAGGGCTGGGGTCTTACGACCAGCTCCTTGGTTTAAAATTGTTGCGTGGAGTGTGTGAGGTTCATTTTATTTAACGAAAATGAAACAAGCATGAATGATTTTCCCTAAGTATGCAGGATAAAATGAAAACAGTCAAAGAAACAGAAAACAGAAACAGAAAATTTAACAGAGATGATAAAATCCCTACCTCTTCTCTGGCTTGCTCCAGTTGCTTCCGAATTTCTGCTCTGAAAATCTGCAGATAGAAAATCGTCCCTTGGTGAGACGATTTACAGAACAGAAATCGTCCCTGGCAGAGACGATTTTAAAATCGTCTCAGGGTGGGACGATTTCCAGTAAAGTAATCGTAACAAGTCGATAGACGATAAACAAAAAAATGTACCTAAAACAAAAAACACAAAAACCCGATTAGTTTTTCGTGATCTTAAAAATAGGGAACAGGTCCCACCGTGATCGCCACTGAAAGCACGAGATTCCGGGCAAAGGAAACACTAATTATGCAATGTAAGACGAAATGTAACGCTTTAACCTTATGCACAAAAACAAAGAAAAGAGACAATTTGGAAAGGAAAGAAAAGATGTAAAGAAATCACAGCCCTCTTTATTCAAATATCTTATCCTCGGTTACATAGACGTCTCCTCCCTTTTTAGGGGCTAGGAGCGTTAAATTTGTCTTTGTTACAATGTTTGACTTAGTCTTCCTCCTTCCGCGTGCCCACGATTGCAATGGGCGGGCCAAGATGATGCCGCCGCCGATGTCGATGAGTTCTTCACCTCTCGCTGCTTCTCCTGCGAACAAAGAAACAACCAAGATGTCAGTAGCACCTGCTGCCAGTGAAAAGTGTTTGTTCTTCTAAAATCATCAAAAGATGCATGCAAACATTTATCTAAAACAGTGAACAAAATGATTCTAAACAGCCTGAAAACTTGCCAGAAGACAGAAAATGTTACCAACAGGCCATTGCCACTGAGACAGTCGGCCAATCTGCTTTCAACTGGAAATCGTCCCTGGGTGGGATGATTTTTGACTGTAAATCGTCCCTGGGTGGGACGATTTCATCGTAAATCGTCCCCGGGTGGGATGATTTCTTGTGTTGGGGAAGCCGAACTGACACGCTCCAATGTCGACTCCCGAGGTCTCCAAAACACCTGCAGACAAAGGGGTTATGTAATTGGGGCCATTTTGGGACGACCCAGATGGTCGGATTCTCCCAATTTGGCCTCTATCTTCGGGAATTTGATATCGCCACCTGCAAGTCAATGAAACAACAAAGCGACACAAAACATACTAGAATCTGACCAAAAGTTACGAAATTGCAGCTGTGAGTTAACCAAACATAATAACACAAAATGCAACCTGAAAAAGTAATCTAGAATGCTCTAAAACTTAAAAAGTGTGGGGGTGCCCAAGTGGGCCTCCCACCGTTGGCACTTGATTCCGGCGCCAATCCACTAGGGATGGGCCCAAAACCTCTTAGGATTGGGGGGTCGGCGAATTGGTTGGTTCAGGTGTCCATGTGTTGGATTTGGGTCAGGTTCAAGCTTCCAAAAGCCACCCAACAACCTCCCTTGCAAAAGAGATTGGTGGATGTGGGAAGGTGAACCAAAAGGGATGCAAGTGGGTCTTCAACTCGGCAAGCACTTCGTTGCTTGAAAACTCCTTCAACCTCTCCTATTTTGGGTGAGAAAAGTCCCACCTTTTATAGACCCATGGGGTCTCTTTTGGGAGGGAAGCACAAATGCCATGTGTTGGTCATAGGCGCCATGTGGCAGTCTTGTCTTCCCATGAGGGAGGGGAGTCCTCCATTGACTTGGGCTTTCATAACTGCCCTTGTGACAGTCCTCAAACGGCCTATTTGTCCACTCACACACGCGTGCGAGGCAGGAGTCATCAACTGACTGTTCTGGGCTGCCACTTGGCCTCATTTGTCTTTTTGCCCGTTAAACTTGGAAATCGTCTCACCCAGGGACGATTTCAGAAATCGTCCCTGGGTGAGACGATTTCAAGTTAGCAATCGTCCCTGGGTGAGACGATTTCAGAAATCGTCCCTGGGTGAGACGATTACTAGGCAAAGTGTCTAAGTGTGCCAAATTGCATCTTGACCTCACAAAATTGCTATGAAAGTGGTTAAGACCACTGTTTGACCTCTGAGGGCTGCCCTAGGGGCTGTGTTTGTCAAAGCGATCAGTGTTTGCAGTCACATAATCGGATTGGTGCTGTTTTGGTGTCTACAGTCCTACCCAAGAATTCAACAAGAATGATGAATAAATAAGGGAAGAGTGGGTCACCTTGCCTAATACCTCTGGAAGTTGGGAATGACTGAGAAGGCCTACCATTGATAAGAACTAAGTAGGAAAATTAAGAGATACATCCCATAATCCAATCCATCCAATCCTTAGAGAAACAAAATTGCCTCAAAACTTTGATAAGGAAGTGTCAATCCACTCTATCATAAGCTTTGGATAAGTCTAACTGAATGAACATGGAAGGATATTTTTGCATATCCATGGAATGGATGGCTTCTTGAGCAAGAACTATATCATATACTATTTGACGTCCTTCCACATAACCCCTTTGCTGTGGGGAAATAATATTATGCAAAAGAGGCTTCAACCTTTCTGCCATAATTTTAGTAATGATTTTGAGAAGAACATTACATAAAGCAATAGGTCTAAAAGCTGAGATATGATCAACCTCTTGAGATTTTGGAACAAGAGTAATATAAGTTTTATTGATAACCTTCAAAATTTCTTTGGCTTTCCTAGCTTCTTCCACCACCTCTAATAAATCAACATGAAGGATATCCCAGAACTCTTGGTAGAACTCAATGGGAAAACCATCAAGACCTGGGGTTTTCCCTTTTTGCATTTTAAAAACCACTTTTTGAAGCTCATTGATAGTAATAGGAGCAATCAAAATAGAGTTCTCCTCAGAAGTGATAAGAGAAGGGATAGCTTGAAGAACATTTTGTTGTGAAGCTATGTCAAGAGGAGTAGCAACAAAAAGATTGGAAAAGTAACCAACAACAATAGAGTTCATGCCATCCCAAGTATAAACAACATCTCCAGAATCTGAGTTTAAGGAAGAAATAAAGTTTTGAGATCTTCGAGCTAGAAGATATTTGTGGAAGAAATTTGTGTTTTGATCTCCTTCTTTGAGCCATTGAATTCTATATTTTTGCTTCCATAATATTTCTTCTATTTTTTCCCATTCCTCTAACTGAGTTGTGAGTTTAATTTCATCTGCACTTCTCTTCTCTGTGAGGCCATCTAAATGGATTTTCTTATTCAAATTTTCAATATGAGCAATAACTTCATGTTTTTTTATGAACATCCCCAAACTCTTTCTAATTCCAAGTCTTGATTTTGGATTTAATGTATTGCAATATTTTGGCAAAATAGAACATCTTAGTCCCATGCCTAGGTTTACCTTCCACCATTGTTGCACATGAGGTCTGAAGGAAATATCTCTAAGCCACATTAATTGAAAACGAAAAGGAGAGAAACTCACATTGGTTTTCCATATTTCCACCATGACTGGCCAATGATCCGAACCAACATTATTAAGAGTCTTCACTTTAGGAATGTGACCATGGATTAAGAAATTTTTAGAGATCAAAAACCTATCCAATCTCTCCATTATACAAGCTAAGCCTTGCCTTCTATTAGACCAAGTCATAAGGCCATTATCTGGTTGGATATCCACAAGATGGAGGTTTGCAATATATTCGCTCATGAGGTCAGTGCTTTTGTCCAAATTTCTATTTCTTTCCCTTTTCTCATCCAAAGAGAGGATGGTATTTAAATCTCCTCCGATCAAGATCCAAGCTTTAGGAAAATGAGAGATAATATGAGTAATATCCTTCCACTATCTTCTTTTTTCCTCCAAAGAAGTAGGATCATAAATAGTAATGCAGAGCATAATCTGGTTGGAATGTCTACTTTGAATAGCTATAGCCAATAAACCCCAAATGCCAACCATATGGTGAATAACTACCTTTTTTGGGTCCCAAAGACAAGCAATGCCACCAGAAGTCCCTTGGGAACTGAGGGAAACCACTTTTCCACCTGGCCAAATTTTACTGGCAATTGAGTCCATATTCTCCATTGACATCTTTGTTTCTTGAAGGAAAACAAGATGTGGATGATTTATCTGAATCATTCTTCTAATTTCATTTTGTTTTGAAAGACTCCCTTTGAGTCCTCTAATATTCCAAGTGATGATCTTCATTAATACCAGGGCTAAAAAATTTGGGAAGGTCATTAATATTACCTTCCTCTACAAGATTTTCACCTTCTTTTACCATATGATATTGATTGGTCTTGCGACCTACTTTTTTATTAGAATCCATCTTCAATTTTTTTTCCCTTTTTCTTGACTTATTCCAATTGAATCTGAGATGGCTTCTAACCTTGAAGAATGCTCGTACACAACCAAAATTGTACTATATGGTTCAATGGAGTCTATATTGGGCCTGCATTATTTGAAGTTTTGACATTTGAAAGATTGTTTTTCTTGTGTAAATTTTCTCCCTTTTTTTCTGTTGAAAACCTTTGATTTGTTGGTTTGTCTCTGAGTTCTTCCCTTCATATTTAAATTGTGTTTCTAAGATTTTAGTTTCCATTATTTCCTCTTCCTCACTTGGGACATCATTTGTGGAAAGGATTTCAAACATATTAGCATATGACTTTGATTGATCCTTCATAACTAGTTTTTTTTAGTGTTCTTCTTCTTAGGTATTTGGAAACCTGCTGAGTTTATATCTTCTTTCTTTTGATCAGGAATTTTATTTGGGCAAGCACTGGCCAAATGACCATATTCATGGCAAATTCTACAACAAAAAGGAATGTTCTCATAGTCCACTACTTGCTCCCAAGTGTCTTCCCTAAATTGTAATGTGATATTTTTAGGTAGGGGTTTGTCAAAATCCATTAAAACACAAATCCGAGCATAAATAATATGTTCAAAATTTTGAGTACAATCATCAGTCATCATAAAAATTCCTAAAGAGTTTCCAATTGAAGAAAAAATAGTAGGATTCCAAAATTCAATAGGGAGGCCAAAGAGTCTAACCCACACGGGAGCTATAGAAGGCATCTCTTCTTCGACTTTAAATTTAGTATGTCAGGGCTTCATGAAAAGCCCTGCCCTTCCAAAAAACCAAGGACCCCCTTGAAAATTTTTCTCTCTATCTTCATTATTAGCAAATAAAACAATAAAATAACCATTTGGATAAATAGATATTTGTAACTCACCTTTAGTTTTCCAGCTTTTTGCAGCCCAAACTTTGAAAGCAGATAGACTCGGACGAAAACCCACGAACCGACAAATTAGTCCTCTTTTTTCCAAGTCTTCAATGCCAGTCTAAATGCTACCCATATCAAGCTTAACAATAGGAGTTCCATTAGCTACTTTAAGACATCCTGAATCTATTTTCCTGGGATCAATCTTAGGCATTCTTAGAGGTTTATGGGAAGCCCTAAGATTGATATTAGCATTGGGCTGAGGCTGTCCACCATGAAGGGCATCCCTAAAATTCATTTTTGGGATTGAGTCTTAGAAAATCTTACCCTTGATAGGGGTTTTCATAGTAGAATTATTTTGTGGGTGCACCTTAGCACCAGATTCACTTGAGATATGAGCCATTTTTTGATCAACTACTTGAAAATTATTTTGTGATCTCTTTAATCCTTTCCCTAGACGTCGTGGAAAGGTATGGTTTTCACTTTTATTTTGTGTAGCAAATTGGAAGTTGTCACTCAAGTTCACAATATGATCTATTGAAAGACAAATTTCTAACCCATCTTGGATCCCTTGCAACATTTCTTGATAAAATATTGAGCATAAACCACAAAAATATTGGCTGCTAGGGCCTGAAGGCCCTAAAAACCAACCTCTGGAGCTGCTTGCACTCAACCCAGTTGAAACCCTCGCATAGCTGCTTGCAAAATATCTCATTCACACATAGGGATGTTCTAGGATCTGTGTTTCTCCAAATGATATGAAAATTGGTGGAGATGTTCTAGGATATTTCAGGCATCTACCCTCAAAATTTTAGATCAATATGAGTTTGGATGAGTGAGGTATGGCCAAAACAAGTTCGACAGTTTTGGCAGTCCTACGAAAAATGTCTATGAATTTATTGAGGCCAAGTAAATACGATTGATTTTTCTGGTTGTGGGCATTGATGTAGAGTAAATTTCTCTTGAATATTTTGAACCGTGTTTGTTTCTCATTCGATCCATTGTAGACTTTACTGTATTGGCTCATCCATCGTTCGTAAATCTGGAAAAATTTGTCATCGGAGGCCAAATCTTTGTGGTCATTTCTACTCAGTGGATATTCTCTAGAGCAGGTGGATTTTTCTATGCACAACACAAGGAGAACCACTAATGAAACAAATACAAAATTTTCCATTGCAAATGAAGGTTCAAAATATGGCAAAATTAGAAGTAGAGGTTTGAGAGTTTGTCCCCAAACCTTGAAAAACTAAGGCCGTTGTTCGAATCATTTGAGATGATATTGAGAAAGCTTCAAGCTTTATAGATGGGCATTCCATCTATAAATCTTTCCATATATAAAGCTTTCTCGATAATATCCACCTTATGGTTTGTAGTACCACAAGAAATTTTTGATTCCAACTAGTATTGTAGACTTTGGTCAATCCACCTTTTTAATTAGGAATGAATAATTAAGAAGATTTTACACAGATCCAGATTGGTTAGAGAACCAAAGAGAAAGCTTAAATTATGATTTTTAAACACATTTTCATTCATATTAATAGTAAATATAAAATATTAAGTTTTCTTTTACTAAGATTCATATAAACCTTTATGATTATGCCCTACTAGCAAACCGATGCCTTATCCATTATTAGTTATAGTAATATTTTAACCATTACATGAAATAGAGTGAAAAGAAAGGAAGAACTAGTTCAATTATGTGCATTTAAATTTATGTAACAAACATAATTAATTTAACCAATGAAGAGAAATCATCATTCATATATTTAAATAATGTAACATATAAATGAGCAACAAAAACATAATTGATACTAAATTGCACAAAGTAAGTTGGATTTGTATTAATATTTATAGATTAGAATCTAGCAGGATGCTTTGATATTTGTCAAACAAATATAAATATTGACCTTGTTTAAATAATGTAACAAAGGAATTCAACTCTTCATCCTAAGAGTTTTGATAAAGAGCTCCCAACTTCTGATCTAGTCATTAGAAATAATTTCAGCTAACTGAATTCATCCTTAGCAAGACCGGAACAAATGGTGGAGAGGAATAAGAAATGGAAACTAAGACAAGACACACAAAGGAAATATAATTGACAAGACAAGGATAAATGAGCCACCTTTGGAAAAACATGATTGTGCAATTCTTGACAATGATCTTGACCACCGTAGCTCCTTACATAGTCCCAAGGTACTCTATTTAGTTATAGTTATACTGAGTATGTCTTTTTATTTGGTATCATCTATACCCATGATATCCTAAGTGTGCTATGATAAATATACAATTACACTTAGATGTTTTCATTCAAAATTAATATTTAGCTATATCCAAAACCTTATATTATTGTGATGGGATACAACTATACTAAATATGAGCTCTTTATTTATGTTATTTATAGTTCATTATAATTTTCCCTTGATGTTTTATCCTTAGATACAATGGACTCCATGTTGGTTTTATTTTTATTGGTTTCTACACTTTTATCATTTTATTTTGGACTCATTCCTAATAGGTCAACAATATGCTATTACACCTCAACACAAAAGGAGGTTGTAGTTGTAATTGTATCTTTCATCCTTAGTGACTTACTTGCATAATTTTTTGTTGTAATTTTATTCTCCTTAGAGAACTTGACTATTGGTTGAGTTATTCTTGACAAGCCAATTAGCTATTGTGTTAGCTTTTGTTCATCACTATCATTACATTCAAATTCCAATATTTTTTAGATATTAAGTCATCAAAATTTTCTATAGTGAGGAGCTCTTCGAGGACGATGCTAGCTTGTTCTATTTTTTATTTATTTTCTTTGCCCAAGCCTCCATGTCTTAGGAGAAGTTTTCCTAGTATGGCCTTTCATGGATATATATATTTAGCTTAAGAAATTTAGTTTGACATTCATATATTTTACCATTTTGAGTAGTAAAATGTCTTGTTTCTTATTTGGTCATACTCGTCTCTACACATAGTGGTTGTGGAAAGCAATAACAAGAATATCTTCAAAAGAGAAAGGGAGAGTGATGAGAACCAATGGATAAAATGTTATGTGTGATATAAATAAGTTCCCACACATAAGAGAAGAAATATGAAGGTTTGATGCAAAAAGAATAGTGTTAATCTCATAAGAAGTGATCTACTATATTATATTTGGTGGTTGTAGAGATCAACAACAAAAGTTTCTCCAAAAGAGAAAGGTGGAATTATGAGAACTAATGGATAAAGGTTATGTATGGTAGAAGAAAGGTCCCACACATGAGAGAGGAAAGGTGAAGGCTTGATACATAATAATAGATTAAATCTCATAAGTAGTGATCTACTATATTACACTAGGTTGTTGCAGGTGATTGATTATCCATGTAGTCTAGTAGGATAATAAGGTTTCCTTAGGGACACTTCTAATTGAGTTGTGGAATCAAATCCATCTTGAAGAAGAAAATAAAATCACCATTGAGATGTTTAAAAATATGAGAATGTGAATGCATAAAAATACATGTGCATGTGCAATAGCAAGTTGAAGTGACAGATGTTTGCTTGAATTTGAAAATTACAACATTAAGCATTAAAGCAGAGAATGTTGGAAAAAATAATGTTTAAAGTGTAAAAGCATATATAAAAATTTCTGAAAAATAAGAAAAACAATTCTAAAGATAAAAATACCATTGAAAAATAAAAAACGCATGTGAAAGTAATGATAGAAAAAAAAGTTATTATTATTATTATTATTATTATTCAATAGAGAAAATTTATAAACCCTAACACATTGGATAGATATGAAGACAATTTTAAGGGAATCGAATTGGAATAGGCCAACTACCAACGAGCTTATCCCTATTTTTTAAAGAAATTATTACCATTGTAATAATTCCTTATGCAATGATGGAGCTAGAGGTTCAGTTTTAGAACCTAAGTAGTAAAATATAGATCAAGAATCTCCTCCTAAAAGTTAATATCTTCCTTTGGCTAGTTGCCTAAAATAATATTTTGATTATAGAAAATCTAAGAAACAAGGTATGGTTCTTCCTAGTAGATTTCATATTTGTGAAGCAGACTTGGAGACTTTATTCCACCTATTTTTCAGATTTTCCTTTTGTAGAGGGGTTTGTACCTCTATTTTGGGGACCATTGCAGCCAACTAGATTTTTCCAAAAAAATTGAGGCTATTTGCACTTAATGGATCCCTCATTTTGGCTCCCCTAGATTAAAATACTTGTGGAAGATCCTTATCCTCCACCTCTTGTGGGGTCTCTAAAAAAAAGAATGTGCAGGCCTTTAAAAAATCTATTTGTAGCAACTTCCAGGTGGGGCTCAGATCCCTTTGGTGCATGGTGGATAACGTTAAATATATATTTTAAAAAATGATATTGGGCGTTGAAGTCTCTCAACTATGAAAGCAGATTTGGAACACTTTTTAGGTCTTCTAGTGCCTAATAGTTTTGATCTAACTCCAAATTATAAGCTTTCTATTAGATGGAGCCCCCCTCTCAGCAGATGCTTAAAACTTAATTTTGATGGAGCATCTAAAGGAAATCCTAAAGTATTAGGTTTATGAGGTGTTATAATAGATGTCAATGGTTCCATTATGGTGGGTTATGCTAAACACCTCACAATCCAGAATTTCTTCTTTATGGAGGTCAAGACGAATATCCAAGGTTTGTTTATTTTATAATATTTGGGATCTAGGAGGATAGTCGTAGAAGGATATTATTTAAGTGTAATTAATTTTATTAGATAAATCAATGTCCCAAACTTAAAAATCTAAAATATGGTATTCAAAATGAGAAGGATATTATAGGAAATGGAAGAAGTGCAGGTTGGTCACATTTGGAGAGAAGGTAATAAACTAACGGATTGCATGGCCATTTAGGGAATTGCCCATCAGGGTTGGATTGTGTGGAGGTCCATTTTTTTGGAAGACTTAAATTATTTTGTCAATGAAAAAAATTGATGAGTTGTTATTCCACTTGTATTGGAGGACCCTTTTCAATTGGAATAGTTTTTCCCAAGTGTAGTTATTTTTTCAAGCCTTGTGGACCCTAGGAAAATCTTGGATTGCCATGTGGACTTTTTTTGTATCTTGTTAATATTGTGACATGATTGGAAGTTGGTTTATCTTTTCATCATGATTTTTTGGTAGCACCTTATTATCCGATGAGGAATGCTTTTTTAAATTTTAGTTGAGGCATATCCAAATTTTGAGGTGGTATACTCTAAGCTTTATAATTGGTATTATAGTAAGGACTAAAGAAGGATGGTCATTTTATGTGTAAATTCTAAGGAGTAATGAATCCAAAATATGAATATTAGCCTTGGATGATGATCTCTATTGATATTTTAATCCTTTTTGTGCTTCGACTCATGGATAGAGTCTCACTTTCTAACACTCGATACCATTCCTTGAGCTAGCATTTACATTGGTGTTTGTTTCTTGTGATCATTGGTTGGATTTACTATGAGTGCATTTTTTGTGCAGTTCATTAGTCTTCCTTTTTTAATGAATGTATTTCTAACTATCGTGCATTCTAAAACTCTCTTAGTCAGTGTTAAGCTCGATTAAGCTTTGTAAATATATTTTGTGAGTACCCCTGCATCTAGGAGTGATAACTACCAACGGGGAGATTTAAAAAATTTAAGCCAAAACCCTCAAGGTTGAGGCTTCATCTAGAGCCTGCATTCCTATCTACAAATGAGGAGGTAAAATAAATTTTAAATAAGGAAGACCTATTAGATTGGATAAATAAATTCCATGGCCATAACCTCATGATCTCTAAATGTATGGTATTTTTGTGGAATGAGGGTTGGGTTAAGGTTGGAAACTTAGAGTTTGATATTAGTGTTGAGATGATTGGTATGGTCATGGGGCTGCCCCTTGATAGCCATATCCATAATAGGGAGAAACACTCCTTGCTCAAATATTTGAGTTTCTATCTAGAAGAGGGTGAATACCTATCGAGGGAACATAATGGATTTAGTACCAAAGATATTAGAGCTTTGTGGGACCATGTGGTCACTGTTATCATGAATTATTTTACATTATATCCATAAAGAGATGTGGTGAGAAGATACCATGTGATGTTTCTTAATCAAATACAAAGGGAGTGATGGATGAACATCCTAGATTTCCTCTTTCAATCAATGTATAAGTCGATGATAGATGTTCATAATGGAAAAGACCTTAACTCCCTTCACCAATATTTTGCCTTACTAGTATTTAAATACATAGCTAAAGAGTTAGGGGTGGAGAAAACATAAATATTATATATTATTAAGTCACAAACTATCTCTCCATCCACCGCTTTCACTTAAAAAGAGGATATTTCCATATCTAGTAATTTTGGAGACTTGGGAGATAGTGAGAATCCTGCCTATCTATTGGTCGAGACTAATAATTTTTCTTAGGAGATCTTAGTCTCCCTAGTGTGGGTGAGGTGTGGCAAGTTATGTAACTTCAAAAGGCTTGGATCAATTTCTTTGAAAGTTGAGTCGATTGAGAGTCCCTCAGTATATTTTAAATTAACTAGTAACAATAAGAGATCGATGAGAATTATAGTAATCTCTAGAGACATCATAGGGGATAATAGAATGAGGTCAAAAATATTATCTAATATGAAATTAAAAAATTAAAAATCACCAATTTTGACCCACTCTAAGCTGGTGGATCCATCCACGGTGAAGACAAAATCAAAGTATAAAGGGATGGATTTTTGTGCTT
Organism: Wollemia nobilis; assembly: GCA_028583015.1. Lineage (NCBI taxonomy): Eukaryota > Viridiplantae > Streptophyta > Pinopsida > Araucariales > Araucariaceae > Wollemia > Wollemia nobilis. The sequence goes on from JAQPPZ010002023.1 coordinate 199,624, forward strand.
CTAACTACTCTGAAAGTCTTTGTAAGAATCTCCAACTAATAAAATTGGTTGAAGATACAAAAAGTTCAATTATAGGAACTCTCAATGTGGTGGTGGAATTTATAGAGGAAGTGAATCTCTTGTTGATCTGAAATCTAGAAAATGATACCTCAAATAACATCAAATATAACAAGGTGTCAGGGATACCCTAATGTTGGATTTGTTGGGTTCTTTTCCTTGGTGCTCTATATTTACCTTTTTAGTTTTATGGAAATTAGCCTCTTCTTGAGTGTAGATTTTTGTTCAATGACTAATAGGATGAATGAATCACTCTCTATCCAATCTAGTTCTTCTATGTAGTTGTTTAACCCTTTGAATAGTTGGTTGGATTCCACTATATAGAATATTTATCTAAATTTGTGGGACCCTCTCAAAATCATCACCTTTTAATATAAAAAAAAAGAAATAAATTGTAATTAAATCAAGTACATTCATAATTGACACCTTTCACAAAATTATTTTTCTATAGATGACTCATAGTCACATGAAGCACTCATAATCACATATTAATTTAATACCTCATGACACGATTGACATACAATAGTAAGTTTACATAAATTTTGGTTTTTTCCCTTGGTTGACCTTCATTACTTGTAGTCATAACACTAGCACAAGTTTTCTGCATTTCTATGTTTAAGATTGACATTAAATCATATTAAATAAATAAACCCCATATAAATACATATCATGTTCTATTTATTAAAAGTTTATATGGGATAAAGTCAACCCATGTATTAATAATAATTTATACACATGTAGACACCTAAAAATTTCACATTTATCCTTATGTACTACTAACAGTTGATTAATTTATGAAGTCCTCAAAATTTGCATAACTTATCTAAAATCACTATTTACCCCATTAAGCCCATTTGGCCAGTTGGCCTCCTTCCTATGCTTCTAGTAACCATGGAACCACCCCATTTCAGCCTACCCTAGGACCACTGCACCCTAGTCTACCCTTTGACTAGCCTAGCCTCCACCTAATCCTAGCCTACTCTAGCTCAACCATGGTAAGCCTAACTCTTGGTCAATGTTAAACCCATGGTCAACATCACCCTAGTCTAGCTTCCACCTCACCTTGGTAAAACCTAAACCTATGGTCAACCTAACCATGATCAACTTTAAATCTTGCTCCTCCCACATTCCTATGCACATTAAATATCATAAATGATATTTGAATATTTTCTTATTCAATATTTATGATTCATCATCCACCATGCCATAATGGGTGAATAATTTCATCCCCAATGCATTTATGAGGCATGGTGCACCTATGCTCATTTATTGCATGTGGATGGATTAGGAATTTTCTTCATTGAAACCTAATTATGATGCATGATACACCATACCACCTTAGTAGACACCTCACTGGACACCTCATAGGACACCCATGCCCCCCAACCTTGGATAACTCTATAAATAAAATTCCACACACTTGCATATCTAGAATATATAGAAATCACTCTATACACCATCATGCTTACACCCTAAATTGCCATAAATCACCATGGATGTTAGAATATGCCTCTTGGCATCCCTTTTTACATTATAAATTACTCTTAGCTTCAGTTTAAAAGGCTACATGAGTTAGATAAGAGATCCAATAGTACCAAAAATACCCCTCACCGAAGTAATTCTCTATCTAAATAGTATTGAGTCATCCGTATGGATAGGTATGGTTAGATTAGATTGTACCCAGGGGTATGATCCTCTTCAAATACATGTTTTAGATTATAACAGGAGATCAAGCCACCATATTAGGTAACAATAATGTTTTGAACCCTTTTATAATCATTTATAGAAATTTTGTAAGGTAATGGTATATATTTCATTTACTTTTATCTTTCATCACAATGGGTTCTGATTGAGATATACCTTCAAATACCACTAATGCTTTTTATTAGGTTGTGCAGGTTTAGAGGACTTAAACAACCAGTAGTGGCCTACGTGTAGTAAGCCCACTCCCCTTGAGGTGACCATAGAAGACCTATAATACCATGAACTATTACTTATAAAAGGGCCTCTTCATCAAAATACTCATATTGTAAACCTTTGGATAATATTTGTAAAAGGATTGAATTTGTAACACCTCCTTTGGAATTAATAAAATCACATGTTTTTTATAGTCACATTTAGATGATGGCGGTGGGACACTAAACAAGATTTTTAATATTTTTTACTAAATGTTTAGCATCCAACTGACATTGCTATCATTTTTCTATGTTATATGTGCCACAAAACTATCACAAACCATATGGATAGGTATAGTCAAATTGGACTACAAGGATCCATCTTGTCAAATTTAGACATAGTTCAAAACCTGTCTCATATTCTAGATAGTATTCCAAAAGCCTGAGACCATAGGTAAAAACTTCAAAAATCTTGTTTTTAAGTTCTATTATATTTTTATATAAAAATCAAAAGTTCATTATAAATTTCAATTCAAAAGCACCAATCACTTGGTCACATCTCAAATTTATTTGTTTATCTTACAAAATAGTCCCAAATTACTTTAGGTACTGTACAAATAACTTTTAATTTACTTTTATTTCCTTCAAAACAAACCAAATTACCTTGGTTACCTATTGTTGTGGGTGATCCACAACACACCCCAAAATTGGGGACCCACATTTTTGCAGGCTTGCAGAGAAGAATCTCGGTGACCCAGATGCTAAAATTGAAGAAAAGAAAAAAATGCCTAAGTGTTGGAAGGTGTCACGAAATCGCAACTGGTTGCGCCATCGCGACCGAAGCCGGGAAGCATGTAGCGATATCGCGACATGTCACGATTTTGTGACATGTCGCCATATCGCTGTTAGCGCGGTCAACGGCAACAAAACAAGAAAATGGTCACGATTTCGCAACGTGTTTCGGGGAGGCGTATGGAAAGAAAAAGCGATAGCGATATCGCGACAGAAAGCTGCATGAAGGTCCGAGGGGGAAAAACGTCACAATATCACGACAGGTTTTTCCAAGACGTACGGATGATGAAAGGTGTCACGATTTCGCGACGTATTTTGGCATAGTTGTACGGTACAAGGAAGATGTCGCAAAATCACGACAAAAATGAAAATCAGGCTCGAAACAGGGAAACGATAGCGATTTCGCTACGCCTTGCGAAAAGAAGACTCAAAGTTCAAAAATGGTAGTGAATCGCTACCATGTCACAAGGAGAAGGCTTGAAATGAAAGTGGTAGCGAATTGCTACCATATTTCAAAGGGACGCTGCAAGGCCAAGGTGGTAGCGATATCGCTACCACATTTTGAAAAGGGCTCAAAGTTAGAAAGTGGTAGCGATATCGCTACCATTCGAAGAGGAGGGCTCAAAATGTTGAAACGGTAGTGATATCGCTACGAGAAGTTGACGGAGGTAGAAAAACTAAAAACAGTGGAGATATCGTTACGAGAAGTTGCCGAAGGTAGAAAAACGAAAAATGATCGCGACATCGCTACGGGGAGCTGATGAAGGCGTACGGCCGGGAAACATGTAGCGATATTGTGACATGTGATTTCGTGACATGTCGCCATATCGCGGCTAAGAAGATGAACAGGAAGACTTGCAGTTTTGTCACTTTTTTTGTAGTAAGCGTTACACAGGACACAGGAAAAGCACGACATGTGGCACATAGGTGTCAAACTTGTAGAGGCGTTACATGCAGATATGAATTTCGAAGCGTTTTCAAATTTGAGCGTGAATCAAAGCGGGAAATGCAAGAATTTGAAGGGTCGCCCACAAGAAGAGGAAATGAAGCGATGGAGGAAATCAAAGAGCCATAACATTGCTATAAAACCAGAATTGCAAATTGAAGATGGGGTTGGAAATTTTTGAATACGGAGTTGCAGAGACGAGAGCTTTGTGCTATTCTGGGCCCGTACTTGGGCAATTTCCTTCTTTTTGTTCTAGGATTTTCTTTTACGCCTGGAACATTTTTGAATGTAATCGAGACATCATTTAAATACAAATACAGAGAGTTGGCATCTTATTGGATGAGAAAGAAGGAGTAACTTTTGCATGCATGATTTAACGTTTATATTTCCCTTCCAGATTTCTTAGGTTTTTAGGTGAAGTTAATGCAAGATCTCTTGGTTGCTTCATGCGAATGCCTATTTTCTGGAATTACCACAAAAACCCTCGAGACTCGCACCTGGCCTATTTGGATTGTGTGGTTCATTAGGTTAGGTTGCATGTGGAAAGCCTCAGTATCTTCGGTTTCATCAGACTAATGACAGCTTTCTGACTGTAATTTATTTTACGTTTTTATTTATTTTTCTTTGCTTTTCAAACCCATATTTTATTTTTAGCAGTTTAATTACTGTGTTTGAATAAATCACCGAAAATCCATCAGAATTAAAGGTTAAAACAGATTTTATTCATTTTGAGTCCATTGAAAGTTCAAATTGATAAACCACAGTGCCCCTTGTTAACATCCACTTGCAAACCCTAAGGTGTTCTTAGCATTTCATTTTAAACAACATCCTTGATAATCAATAATTAACATAATAAGAACCTTGGAGAAATCGTTTTTTTTTCTTTGCAAGCTGAGGATTTAGGACTCGGATCCTACAGGAGAGTGTGTTTTCACCATCGGGTTAAAACACCACTCAACAGATTGGCGCTAGAAGGAGGGCGAATCGGTTTATCTATTTCAATTTTTATATCCGAATATTTTATTTTTGATTTAATTCTGAAATTATTTACGGCTAAAGCTGCAACACTCGTTTTTGTGTTTGTTGCGGGGTTTTTCGAACTAGCCGAGGGTTTCCTCGAGCGAAGTTGGACCCACCACGCCGTATTGCGACCAGGTCTCAAACAACCGGAGAAACCATTTTTCATGACCTTACTGGTACTCCCAAGGGTAAATTCAAGCAAGTCGTAAGCACTCCAGTAGCAAAAGGCCTATTTTCTCTAGGAACGTCGAGTGGACCTACGCCAGTAATATCCGTTGCCCCTAGCGTGCCTATAGTTTGTAATATTTCTTCGGCCATTGTAGGTCCGTCTTCATCAATTCTGAATCAAATGGCTCAAGCTCCAGCAGCTCCTTGGTATGGAGCTAACAATACCCCTTTGAATATTGCTGGGGATATCCATGAAATCCCCAAGAACATTGAAATATTTTTGCCTAAATACAAGCCAGATGGCCTAAGAACGGCAGAAGAACATATCCAAGCCTATAGAGATGTTTTAATTAGGTTGCAAGTTCAGCATGAAGATGTAGCCTCGAGACTTTTCCCCATGAGCTTAGATCCAATAGCATATGAATGGTATATATGCTTGCCAACTGGTTCAATCACCTCTTGGACGCAAATGGAAAATGCATTTGTCAATCAATTTAGGTCGCCCTTAGATCTCGCAACTATTTACAATCAGTTTATTACATGCAAATGGGGCCAAGGGGAACCAATCCGAATGTTTAATCAGAGATTCCAAAAGAACTATAACATAGCAATTAGAAATTTTGCCATCGATCCTGCAGTAGCTTTGCAGATATATTTTGGGGCATTGGACCCCATGACAGCCATGTTTGCAAGGCGTAATCCTCAGGTCACCACGCTGGATTTGGCCTATAATGAAGCCATGACTATCGAGTAGCAATTGACACCGCAAGGCTACGGGTTTACCCAGATGCCTGTGTTGGGACAGTGTGCTCCATATGGTCAAGTTCCCTAGGCAAATCAACTCATGGCACCACAAATGCCAAGTATGAACGCCTTCCCACATCAGCAGCCATATCCACCAGCACCCGCATATGCACCCAGTCCAATCCAACCAATCATAGCCATCCCACCTGTTCCTACATTTTTGCAGAACAGTCAATCAACTATGCAGGAAACTAGTCAAGTCAATCCTCAAGCCATAGTTCCTGTTCCGAATCCAATCCCAATTCAAGGTATCAATCCATATGGGAATCTAATTCCTCATAACCCCACCCAAATGTGGAATCAAGACCCCATCAATTATGCAAATCCAATGGGGGTTAACAACAATGTGGTTCCACCAAAGGATGTCTTTTCGGAAGTCGAAGAGCTCAAAAAACTAGTGCATAAACTAAGTAATGACAGGGTTCAATAGCAGAAGCATGAGTCCCGTGCCTCTCACCCAAGTTGAAATTTTAACAATAAAGGGAGGCACTGGAACACTAATCCAAACAATGGGGGAGTTCCTACTCCCATTTATAATCAATTAGATGCTTCTGTAGGCCCTAGCCAATCCAATTCTCTTTTGAATCTTTCATATTTGGCATGGGAAAAGGGTGCAGGTTACATAACACAAAAGAACACAATGAGAGGAATTGTCCTGAGATCGCTAGATACACTCATTGTCTTCAGGCACAAGTTGATGATTTGGAACTGGTATCAAATGAGGATCCATCGTATCAGCAAGATGAAAATATTATGGTGATGGAAACAGTATATCACCAAGAGGGTGAGAGCGAGGAGGAAAAATACGAAGTTTTGGAACAGGAGGTGCAAGCTTTTTGAGATTTCAGAAATGGGACTCATGGGTATCATTTGAGGAGTAAGCCTAAAACCTCATCAACACCTCCAAACAGTTCTATTCTTCCTCCAGATACAAAGGCAAATAACAACCCTCCCCCTCCACTCAGAAGAGAAATGTCTAATGACGTCTAGAAGACTGTCAAATTCAAAAAACCAAATTATGACGTAGTGGAGGATATGAAGAAGTCCAAATCTAGCCTTTCATTCATGGACGTAGCTAAATTGCCTGGTCAAAAGGAGGCATTGATAAGAGCTTTGAACTCACCTGATCCGATGTGGAAGGAAAAAAGAGCTGAATCCCATCTGATTTTGCGAAAGGAGAGAAGGGATGTCCCGCCATTCTTATTAACTCTGAGAATTGTGGGTAAAAACTTGCATAACTGTTTGGTAGACACAGGAGCCACAAGCAACCTCATGCCTAAGGAGATATGTCAAATGCTGGGTCTACAACCGGTTTCATCCAAATGCACGGTCTTGCAATTGGACCGTTCAGAGGTAAATGTAGTAGGGACCTTATATGATGTCAAGATTCAATTAAATTTTGAACCCAGGGTCCAACAGGTTGTAGACATTTTGGTGGTTAACATCCCAAGTAGGTATGGAATGTTACTTGCGAGAGATTGGATGAAAATGCTGAATGGCTATTTTGCAACATACTTCTCGCATATGTGGCTGCCATGGAAGGGCATTGCTAACCAAATCAGAGTGGAAAACGAACCGAGGCTTAAGGAGATTATAACGGATTTTAACAAGCCGAATGAGGTTCAGTTTTCTGAGCTATACCTAGGAGTCTATGCTCTTGATGTTGAGAAAGTTGCTGATGAACTTAAAGAAGAAGTGTGTCATAGTGGTTCTTCTGAGGAAAAGGATTACACGTGGTTGCTCAAGTTTGATGGATCAGAATCTAGACAGGGAGCAGGAGCTGGAGTCGAGCTCACTGGTCCAGGAGGTAAACCATTATTGGCTGCCTACAGACTATAATTTCCTTGCACAAACAATGTGGCAGAATATGAAGCATTGATCTACGATTTACGTCTAGCATTGAGAAAACATGTTAAATGCTTGAAGGTTTTGGGAGATTCTGAGTTGGTTGTCAAGCAAATAAAAGGATAGTATACATGCCACGAAAAAATACTGAGCCTTTATAGGACTAGGGTTATGGACCTCATGGAGGAGTTTGATGCATTCAACATAGCCCTTATTTCTAGGAGAGGAAATCGAATAGCAGACTCTCTTGCAGTCGCCGCGGGCATGTTAAACCCGGTGGATATAAAAAGATGTAAAAAGTTTTCCATTGAGCTGGTTCCTTGTCCATCAATACCCGATAATGTGAAGAATTTCCAGGTTTTTGAGTGTGACAGCACATCTTCAAGTTTGTCACAAACTCGGGTATTTTTGAAAATCGGGTGATCGATGAGGAACAAAGGTGGCCAGGATGAAACAGAAGAAAGTGAAACTGCATATCAATCCAACAAAATTACTAAAGACGTGGTTTCATTAGAAAATATGTTCGACATGGAATGCAAGAACAAGAAAAGAAAAAGAGTCCCGCTCCCCAAAGATGCATGCGATTCAATTAACTGGGGAGTGCGGACAATCCAAATGAGGTGTACATAGCAAAGGCATGTACGAGAGGAAGAAAGGAGCAATATAATACAGGCTTTGAAGCATTACATAGATTGTATTGCTTGGAACTACAATGAGCTGAAGACTTACAACCAGAACATTATCACGCATACCATCCCTTTGAAGACAGACTCCAAGCCTTTTAGGCAAAGACAGCGAGTTGTTAACCCGCTATTGGAGCCTTTGATCGAAAAGGAGGTTAAAATATTATTGGAAGCAAAAATCATTTTTCCTATTAGGCACTCAACCTGGGTGGCCAACCTCGTTCCAGTAAGAAAAAAGAGTGGAGAGATTAGGCTGTGCATAGATTTTCGAAATCTTAATAAAGCCTCTCAAAAAGATAATTATCCATTACCATCAATCGATGAAATTCTGCAAATGGTAAATGGATCTGAAATGATGTCCTTTCTCGATGGATATTCTGGGTACAACCAAGTTCTTATACATCCAGATGACAGGATGAAAACAACCTTCACAACCAAGTGGGGGACATTTGCATATAAGAGAATGTCGTTCGAACTGTTAAACGTTGGTGCAAATTTTCAACGCGCCATGGATTACGCATTCAAAGGACTAATAGGCAAATGCATCATCGTGTATGTGGATGATATCCCAGTTTTCTCGAAGAAGAGAGAGAATCATGTTAAAGATTTGAAGAAAGTGCTTCAAAGATGCAGGGAACATGGAATTTCATTAAATCCCAAGAAATGCATTTTTGGAGTGACGAAGGGAAACCGCTAGGTCACATTATTTCAAAGGAGGGAATATCCATCGACCCGGAAAGGATACAAGCTATCCAAGACCTACCTCTCCCGAGCAAGTAAAAAGAATTGAGGTCTTTCTTTGGGCAAGTCAATTTTGTGAGGAAGTTCATTTCTAGATTTGCTGAGATAGCTAAACCTCTAAACCAGATGCTCAAGAAAGATGTGGATGTAAGGTGGAACGAGGAAAGTAGAGTGGCTTTCCAGAATATCAAAGATGCCATTTCCATAGCCCCGGTCTTGATAAGCCCGGACTATTCCAAGCCTTTTTACATTTATGCTTTTGCATCGGAACACTCCTTTGCGAGTGTCTTAACACAAAAAGGCGAAGATAATGCCGAAAAACCCATTGCATTTTTAAGTGCCCCCTTAAAAGATGCCCAATTAAGGTATTCAATCCTTGATAAGCAAATGTATGCACTTTTTAAAACTGTGAAAAAATTTAGACATTACATCGTACACAGCAGAATTACTGCCATTGTGCTCGATTCTGCTGTCAAGACCATGTTTTTACAGAACGAACTAGGTGAGAAGAGAGGAAAATGGATTTCGACCATCCAATAATTTGATCTCGAAATCCAACCAATGAAACTAGTTCGAGGACAAGGACTGTCAAAGGCGATCACAAAAAATGATCCGCAAATAACAGGTCAATGCTCAAATACAGAATACATGGCTAAGGAGGACTGGTATGTTGATATTGTGCAATTTTTATTGACTAGTAAGGGCCCTTCTAATTTGAATTCAACACAGAGGAGAGCTTTAAGGCTTAAATATGTTAACTATCTGATAAAGTCTGGTGTTCTTTACAGGAAAAATCATGAAGGTATCTACCTGAGATGCTTGAGCAAAGATGAAGCCGCCAGGGTGTTGCAAGAATTTCATGGCAAGCATGGAACTGGTCATGGTGCGACCAATGCTACAGCACATCAAATCCTATGAGCAGGATACTACTGGCCACATATTTTCAAGGATGCGCATACCCATGTACGAGCTTGTCACATCTGTCAAGTGGCTGCAAATAGAGAAAGAAATGCAGCCATGCCGTTGCAGCCTATAGTCGAAATGAGACCGTTTTCACAGTGGGGACTGGATTTTATCGGGGTTATTAACCCAAATTCTTCTGACTCTCACAAATTTATTTTGATAGCTACAGACTACTGTACAATGTGGACAGAAGCGATTCCCACTAAACATGCCACCACAGACATTGTGATTAAATTTCTTGAGGATCAAATTATAACAAGATTTGGGATGCCCGACTCTATTGTCAGTGACAATGGTAAAGCTTTCATTTCCACACAATTTGCAGAGTGGGCATATGATAATAAAGTGAGCTTGAAATTTGCATCCAATTACTATCCTCAAGGAAATGGGTTGGCCGAATCTTCAAATAAGAATTTTTTGAATACTATTAAGAAGTTGCTGGAAAATAATCCTCGGGACTGGCATAGTCAATTAAAGTTTGCCCTTTGGGCGGATAGGACCAGAGTGAAATAAGCTATAGGGAATACTCCTTATCATTTGGTCTATGGGCAAGACCCGATATTTCTAGAAAATTTGAAGTTGCAGACCTTACATTTCATACAAGAGTACTTGGGGACAGATGATCAAGTTGAAGCCAGGTTGAGCCAGTTGTTGCACCTTGATGAAAAGAGAGAAGAGGCCGTGAATCACATGAGTAAACACTAGGAAGTAATCAAGAGATGGTTTGACAGAAGGGCAAAAGTTAAATCATTCAGAATTTCAGATTTAGTATTACTATGGGACAAAAGACATGAGGGAAAAGGAAACCATCAAAAGTTTGATTGTCTTTGGTTAGGCCCATATCAGATTTCAGAAATTCTTGGGAAGAATACCTTCAGGCTAAAAACCTTAGAAGGGAAAGATTTCACGCTGCCGGTTAATGGACAGATTTTAAAACATTATTTTAGTCCTTAGGTTGTGGGACTTTCATATTATTCTTTGATTTTGGTGGGATTTTCAGATCTTGTTTCATTGTTTAGGATTTTCAGATTTTGGTTTTTATTTAGGATTGCTAACCTAGTTAGGATTTTGATTCTGAATTTGATTATCTTAAAAAAAAAAAAAATTGAGATGCCAACTTATGCTTAGGGTTAGGAGAATATGAAATATTGGAATTGTCTCGTAAAAGCTCCACAAGTAACACAAGCATATTAAATTATATATTGTTTGACTTTGTGATACATGAAAGAATCAGTTTTGCATGACATATCATTTCATTTGCAAAGATAAGGCATTCATATTCCATCTCACCTCACACACATTTCATTTTAGTTACATATGCATCTTATGTACAAGTCATGAAAGTACATCAAATTCTCTTAGGGTTATGTTATAACATAAATGTAAGTAGCTCCTAAGGTTGGAAACTGAGTCTTGAGATATCTAGAACCAAGCACGTCTCATAAATTAAAAAGGATCTTGAGCAAAATGATCAAAACCTAGCTTGGAAGAAAAGGTTGAGCGAAAGTGGTTTTCATGTCTATCCTATTATGCAACATGATCCTTAAAATAGTGGTTTTGACCACTTCCATAGAGCTTAAAGCCTAAAATCAGAGTAGTAAGGATAGGGTTAAATCCTCATCAAACTTAGGATGAGGATCCAATTCCCCAAAGCTTTGATTTGACCCACATGGAGTAGTAAGGATAGGGCATAAATTCTCATCTTGGTTGGTTGAGAATCTTATTCCCAAAAGCTCTTATGTTTTCATTTCATAATTAGTCTTGGATTGTAAGGATCGTACTATTTGTCCTCTGTAAAGGATGGGTAGTCATCCCCAAGGTCTAAGTAATAAAATTAATATTCTCCATTCTCATCAGTCTTGGATTGTAAGGATCGTACTATTTGTCCTCTACAAAGGATGGGTAGTCATCCCCAAGGTTTAAGCAATAGAATTAATGATTTATATCTAAGGTTTGGATTGTAAGGATCGTACTACTTGTCCCTAACCAGGATGGGTAGTCATCCCCAAGGTCCAAGAAGTAAAAAGTAAATAAATTTTCCCCATCTCATCTTTATTTTGGATTGTAAGGATTGTACTACTTGTCCTCTGCAAGGTATGGGTAGTCATCCCCAAGGTCCAAAGAAATGGAGATAAGTTTTGGATTGTGGGGTTAGATAGGCCCATGCATGGCATCATGTCTTGCCTAAAAAACAAGACCATTGACTTTCTAGAGGGTTAGACTAGCATGACCATTTCTTCCATAACTAGTTTAATTATTTTGCTTAAAGTGAGGTAATGAACTCTAAATCAGAATAGTAAGGATAAGGTTAAACTCTCATCTTGGTTGGTTGGGAGTCTGATTCCCCAAAGTTCTGATTTCACATTCACTTGCACAAAGGTTCTAGATAGTAGGGACTCATAACCAACTTTGGGATACAATAAGGTAATGAATCAGTGGATCCTAAGAGGGTTTGGCAATCTTGAATGCTTGTACATAATATTAGAAGAAGTACCATGCCTTTTATGGAAGCAAATCTCCTTGCACATTCATTAGGGTACACAAATCATTCACCATCCCACACATGCATTCATGCAAAACTGATGATGGAGTGTGGATCAAATTCAAATGATAGGGAAGGAATTCATTGCACACACTGAGCTAATACTTGAGGATTCTAATGATTCATGTACTTCTGATCTTTGGGCATTTGTTATTTTGCTTATGTGCTAACATGTATTTGTGAGTTTGTGATATGTTTTAGGTTGGGTTCTTACTAAAATGCTCAAGAGCATTTGACAGCAGAGTCACCATTTGTTGTGGGTGATCCACAACACACCCCAAAATTGGGGACCCACCTTTTTGCAGGCTTGCAGAGAAGAATCTCGGTGACCCAGATGCTAAAATTGAAGAAAAGAAAAAAATGCCTAAGTGTTGGAAGGTGTCGCGAAATCGTGACTGGTTGCGCCATCGCGACCGAAGCCGAGAAGCATGTAGCGATATCGCGACATGTCATGATTTCGCGACATGTTGCCATATTGCGGTCAGCGCGGTCAACGGCAACAAAACAGGAAAATGGTCGCGATTTCGCGACGTGTTTCGAGGAGGCGTACGGAAAGAAAAAGCGGTAGCGATATCACGACAGAAAGCTGCATGAAGGTCCGAGGGGGAAAAACGTTGCGATATCACGATAGGTTTTGCCAAGACGTACGGATGATGAAAGGTGTCACGATTTCGCGACTCATTTTGGCATAGTTGTACGGTACAAGGAAGATGTCACGAAATCGTGACGAAAATGAAAATCAGGCTTGAAATAGGGAAACGGTAGCAATTTCGCTACGCCTTGCGGAAAGAAGACTCAAAGTTCAAAAATGGTAGCGAATCGCTACCATGTCACAAGGAGAAGGCTTGAAATGAAAGTGGTAGCGAATCGCTACCATATTTCAAAGGGACGCTGCAAGGCCAAGGTGGTAGCGATATCGCTACCACATTTTGAAAAGGGCTCAAAGTTAGAAAGTGGTAGCGATATCGCTACCATTTGAAGAGGAGGGCTCAAAATGTTGAAACGGTAGCGATATCGCTACGAGAATTTTCTGGAGGTAGAAAAACTAAAAATGGTAGCGATATCGCTACGAGAAGTTGCCAGAGGTAGAAAAATGAAAAACGGTCGCGACATCGCTACGGGGAGCTGATGAAGTTGTACGGCCGGGAAACATGTAGCGATATCGCGACATGTCGCGATTTCGTGACATGTCGCCATATCGCGGCTAAGAAGATGAACGGGAAGACTTGCAGTTTTGTCATTTTTTTCGTAGTAAGCGTTACACAGGACATAGGAAAAGCATGACACGTGGTGCACAGGTGTCAAACTTGCAGAGGCATTACATGCAGAGATGAATTTCGAAGCGTTTTCAAATTTGAGCGTGAATCAAAGCGGGAAAGGCAAGAATTTGAAGGTTCGCCCACAGGAAGAGGAAATGAAGTGACGGATGAAATCGAAGAGCCATAACATTGCTATAAAACCATAATTGCAAATTGAATATGGGGTTGGAAATTTCCGAATACGGAGTTGCAGAGACGAGAGCTTTGTGCTATTCTGGGCTTGTACTTGGGCAATTTCCTTCTTTTTGTTCTGAGATTTTCTTTTAAGCCTGGAACATTTTTGAATGTAATCGAGACATCATTTAAATACAAATACAGAGAGTTGGCATCTTATTGGATGAGAAAGAAGGAGTAACTTTTGCATGCATGATTTAACGTTTATATTTCCCTTCCAGATTTCTTAGGTTTTTAGGTGAAGTTAATGCAAGATCTCTTGGTTGCTTCATGCGAATGCCTATTTTCTGGAATTACCACAGAAACCCTCGAGACTCGCACCTAGCCTATTTGGATTGTGTGAAAGTGTAGGTTCATTAGGTTAGGTTGCATGTGGAAAGCCTCAGTATCTTCGGTTTCATCAGACTAATGACAGCTTTCTGACTGTAATTTATTTTACGTTTTTATTTATTTTGCTTTGCTTTTCAAACCCATATTTTATTTTTAGCAGTTTAATTACTGCGTTTGAATAAATCACTGAAAATCCATCAGAATTAAAGGTTAAAACAAATTTTATTCATTTTGAGTCCATTGAAAGTTCAAATTGATAAACCACAGTGCCCCTTGTTAACATCCACTTGCAAACCCTAAGGTGTTCTTAGCATTTCATTTTAAACAGTATCCTTGATAATCAATAATTAACATAATAAGAGCCTTGGAGAAATTGTTTTTTTTTCTTTGCAAGCAGAGGATTTAGGACTCGGATCCTACAGGAGAGTGTATTTTCACAATCGGGTTAAAACACCACTCAACAGCTATCAAATGGATTTTAAATTTTCTTTCATACGTATTAGTTTTTAGGTTCTTGTACTTATCTATCTTATAGCATAGGATAAAAATATTTCTATAAGATTTGAAGGAAACCTCTAATTTCTTCTTTTCTATGATTTGAAACAAAAATTTTATTTATCTTGTGCATAATAATCTCAAAAGAAAACTAATCATAACAGATATATCTTGACCACTCTAGATAGATTTGTGATCAATAAAATATTAGCATAGAGATTGGTCAAGTCAAGTAATATTTGGATTTAATTTTCTTAGCATAGCTTTTTGTTTACAAAACATATATTTTCTTGCTTGTTTAGCATATAATTTTATTTTTATAAAGGCACCTTACTTTCTAAGAAATAAAATACATATTTCATTGTCGTTTTAGTATAGTTTATTTTTACACTTTATATTTATAAAACACCTTCGCACACTTACATGTATCATTACACATTGGTGAAGTTGGATTTCATCACCAACCACCAATTGAGATCAATGATAATGGTATACATTTCCAACCATTGAATCACACCCTCACCACCATTGTAGCCCCCTCAAGTAGTTTTATAGACTTCATCACCATTTTTTTAAAAGGTTATCCAATTTTCTATATTGCATAAGTGTAAACAAACTTAAGGAAGATACTTATTGCCAAGATTATGATAGTATAGGTATGGAGAGTGATAGTGAAAGTGATAATTAAGGACATGTTACTTATGTTATAAAAATAAAGGATACCTCATTCAACAATTATGTTTTTGCTATTGGCATGGGGTGTTATAATGTAGGTGCCTTGGATGTTCTAATCTTATCTAATGATGACTAAGTTTTAAACATTATTTCATGTGATATTTCTACCTTTTAATTTTGAAAATTTTTGTGCATATTAAATATTAAGAAATGATTAATTTATATAATATAGATCTATGTAAAAAAATAAAAATAATATAGATATCATAATAATTACAATAGTAGAAAATTCATTCTATAATACAAAGAGAAGTTATAAAGCAACCAAAGTAGTTAGGACAATCTAAAATGTATGTACTTCAAAATTGTTATATAAAAGATAAAGTTGATTGTCCTCTCAAATATAAGCCTATTTCTATTGATATCCATATTCTTGATAATTATTTTCTACAAGAAATATTACAAATATGCTATCACCACTTAAAGATTCAATAACATTTGAGTC
This sequence comes from Wollemia nobilis, assembly GCA_028583015.1. Taxonomy (NCBI): domain Eukaryota; kingdom Viridiplantae; phylum Streptophyta; class Pinopsida; order Araucariales; family Araucariaceae; genus Wollemia; species Wollemia nobilis. The sequence goes on from JAQPPZ010002023.1 coordinate 215,578, forward strand.
TATTTGGATCCTAGTCCTAGAAGATCTAATAACTAGAATGTGTGCTAGTTACTTGTGCATGTTTCAACCATACAATTTTTCCATAAGAACTATAAAAAGTATTCCATCTATATTGATATATTGTCATATTGTTTTACCCTCAAAAAATTAGGGCATATAGTTTTTGGTAAATTTAGATTAGACCATAGGTAGCTTAGTCCTTCCTCTACCTAACCAATTTAGAAAATTTAGAGTTTTCTATTGACTAATTGTTACTACCACTTAAAGAGGTATTTATAGAATATAGTAATAAAATATTCTAATGACATGACCACTTCATCTACAATTTACTAAAAATACCTTTTTCTTAATTCATTCCTATCCAAAACATAGCTTCATATAGAAGTAAAGCCTTTTGATCAATTGAAAACACATATACTTAAAATTAGTATCATCCTTCCCTTAAAAAATATCAAAAAACAAGCAATAAATTTTAATAACCTAGATGTTTTAGAAAAATAAATGGTTGAGATTCATCTAAGAGTAGCTAGTATTTTTATTGGTAAAAAATAATAATAAATATTTTTCAGTAGTTTTCTTTTTTTACAAATATATTGAGTAATTAACATGTTGTGAGAGCTTATTATTAATTAAGGCATAGGAAAGGTTAATTTACTAGTTATCATAAGAGGTTCTTAATTTACTAGTTAATATACTTTTATGAGGAGGTGTTAATTTATTAACATAGGTAGTGGTGGGGTTTTCATTTAGTTTTGGGGATAATAACTATCATCATAAATACATTAGGAAGACATGTCAAAGTTATCATTGTGTTACCTAATGGATGTTAGGACTTACATGAGGTGATTACATTTATGGAAAAAAGGAATATAACTATACACCAAAGGTATATGCTCATAAATCTTGTATAATAATATATTTCCTATATAATTGTACAAAATGTGTATAGTATTATACCCTATACATAATTACCAAATACTCTTTTAAGACTATAACACCAAATTTCTACGACTTTACAGACCTAGAAGAAGGATTTCGAGTTTATAAATCTATATTTATGTTCTTTGAAAATGTAGAGTAGTGTATTTATATTTAAATTATGGAATTTTTAAACACCTTGATGATTTTTTATTAGCTTTTACTCTAGCTATGTAGTTTAAAACACTAAAATCTATTCAATGGGTAATTTATATTAAAAAAAAGTTGAATTCACTCAACACATTTTTATTTTTTTAATCTTCTATACATAAATAAATAAATTTACCTCTACAAGAACATAACATGAACATATCACATTTTAATGGGGCATAATCAATATATTTATTATAAAAAAATGTTATAGAAACAAAAAATAAATTAGTTTTTAACTATTTTAGTAATTTATTTTTTTAGAAAATAATTACTATCATAAAACATTTCTATCTAAATGAAAGGTGGGGTACAGGATAACCATTCAATATATATACCTTTAAGTAATTATACTTAAATAATTCATTGAAAATAATTTTATGTAAAACAAAAAATATTTAGCCTTAAAATACATTAAAAATACTTCAACTCATTAGTTAATATATTTTTCAAAATATAAATGGTGGTATCTTTAGAATTTGTACAAGTTGATAGGAACAATTTAATGTGTTACAAAATGATCTAAATTCTGGAAATAACGTTGCACACATACTTTATGGTCTGGTTTTTGCTTCCTCTATGAATATAAATGGCTTTTGATATGTTATTACTTTATTTCTTCAATATACATGGGATAATAGACATAATGGGCAAACTCATTTAATAGAAATATTTGAAATGTTCCTATTATCTAAAATATTATTTCAAACAAAGCATACAATCTCTTCAAATATTTAGCTACATGTATATCATATTGCAAACCCATTCTCATTTGTTTATGCGAGCAACACCTCCAAATCTTGAATTTCTATTTTAAGGAGAAACACTTAAAATATTATTCAAGAGTTTTATTTACCTATTTTTAAATTAAAGGATGAGTTGGTTTAGAATCTACCAAAATATGGTAGATATACTCACAAGTGTAGATATTCCTTGACATTGAACTAGTTTTTTCTTTTGAAGAATGTCTGGTCACAACATGCAGCGGGCATTTGACTTGTTAGATGTCTAAAATAAAATTCTTATATGATAGAGTTTGAAAAGAAAAGGATATCATAGTATGCATGTACCGACTACACGCTTTACGCATTATCATTATATGGTTGCAATAAAGATATCATGCAAATTCTAATGGCTTACATTATGCATTATCATCTTAGAAATGAAACAAATATCAAATGTAAGTTACAACAAATTATTTATTTATTAGCAGTAATGGTATTTCTATGCATTAAAATTTTATAGTAAAGGAGTATTAGGGTATTTATCATCATGTTTTACATTTCATAGTTATAACATTACACTCTAAATTATTGCAAGGCTATACAATAATTGTATCCTTTAACATAAGGATCTATGAATTCAAGTCACAAGTCCAAAGTTCTATCCTTTGCAAGATAAGTTTACATATTTTCTCTTTAAATTACTTTTCATTAAATATAGTTAAATTTTATCAAGTAAATAAAAGTAGCTACTAGTAAAGGAAATGAACAAACTTTAGCAATAATGTCATTTTTATGTATTAGAATTTGATGGTAAAATATGAAGATATCTTATCATCATGTTCTACATCTCATAGTTATAAGATTACATTCCAAATTATTGTAAGGTCATACAAAAATTTTATCGTTTCACATAAGGAGCTATGAATTCAAGTAAAAAGTCCAAAGTTGTATCCATGCTTAACTTTGCCGTCGACTTCCACCCTTGCACGTTCATATGCGATGACAAATTCTAGCCTTGCACGCTCATTTACGATGACAAATTCATACAATCATGTGAAGTCGAAATCAACAAAAGCAATAAAGAGCACGCAAAATTAGTATTTTTTCTTTAACCTCTACGTGAAGAGCACGAAAATTTGTAGGTGTCGGAGAAGTTGAAAACAAAACAAGTGTAAAAGCAATGTTTTTTTCACGAAAATTATTCATTAATGTTATACTTTGACATTGACTTTAAATCTGACTTTATAATTTTTAGACAATTGAATATCAACTACCTTTTTTACATGAAGAGCACGAATTTGTACATGCTAGAGAGGTTGAAAAGGACAAAACAAATGTAAAACCGATGAATTGGATGGCGTGCTTTAAACGACTGAGATGAAGAATTATATTTTTGATGTTGGCAGTCATTTTTGTCTTTGGGAGAGCTATTTTTAATGCTTTCACAAGAATAATAAATAGATAAGGAAATGGTGGATTATTTTGTGAGAGTTTATAAGATCATTTAAAGTAGTTATTTATAAAACCACTGATCAATATAGAATATTTTAAAGTGTTATAATAACATTTAATTCATTTACACCAATTATAATCAAAACTAATTTTTTTGAAAATATCATGTAGAAAATTTTAGGCAATCCTAGCATATTCTTTGTTTATATTTAATTGTGTCTTTCACCTTTAATGCAATTTCATTCTCTTTAGAGAACTTGATTATTGGCTAAGTTATTCTGGAAAATCCAATTAGTTGTTGTGCTAACTTTGTTCATCCTTCTCATTACATTCAAATTCTAATATTTGTTTGGATATCAAGTCACCAAAATTTTACATAGCAAGGAGCTCTTTGAGGATGATGCCATATTGTTCTCTTTTTCATTCATTTCCTTTACCCAAGCCTCCATCTCTTGGATGAAGTTTTCCTAATATGGTATTTCATGCAGATATGTGTTTAGTTTAAGAAATTCAGTTTGACATTTATAGATTTTATCTTTTTGTGTAGTAATATGTCTTGCTTCCTATTTGATCATACTCCTCTCTACACATAGTGATTATAGTAAGCAATAACAAGTGTACCTCCAAATTTCCATGGGGACAACGTAGTGGTTCGAGATTTGGTTCAAGAAGTCCAAGGTTCATACCGTGGTGTGGGAAAGTGTGTGAGGGGGGTGGGTGTGATGTGGGTGTGTGTTGAATTCCCTATTGATAAGCATAACTCTCGGATTTATGAGGGGTCATGGTTGGGAAGAGACTGTTCAACCTTGTTCATTGGTCATAGGGATTTCTCACACTAACCAAATAAAAAAATAAGAGTACCTCCAAAAGAGAAAGGGAAAGTTATGAGAACCAATAAATAAATTTTATGTGTGATAGAAGCAAGGTCTCATACATGAAATAATAAATATGAAGGTTTGATGCAGAAATAATAGTGTGAATCTCATAAGCAGTGATCTACTATATTATATTTAGTGGTTGCATTGAGAAAAAACAATTTTTTCTACAAAATAGAAAGGGGGAGTGATGGGACCTAATGGATAAAGGTTATTTGTGGTAGAAGTATGGTCCTACACATGAGATAAGAAAGTTGAAGGTTTGATACAAAAATAATAGAGTAAATCTCATAAGCAGTGATCTACTATATTACAAAAGGTGGTTGTAGGTGATTTATTATCCATGTAGTCTAGTAGGATGAGAAGGTTTCCATAGGAACACTTCTAATTGAGTTATGGAATCAAGTCCATCTTGAAGAAGATAAAAAGTCGTCATCAAAATGTTCAAAAATATGAGAATGGGAATGCACAATAAAACGTGTATGTGCCATATAAAGTTGAAGTGAGAGTCGTCTTCTTGAATTTAAAAATTGTAACATTAAGCATTATGATGAAGAATGTTGAAAAAAAATTATGTTTGATCTCTTATATTTTGCATATATATTTACATTTAAAACTGGTTAAACCAAATCAAATTTTTTTTATCATAATATATCAAAATTACTTTATCATAATATTATTATAAATATTTTAATGTATATCGAATATTATTATGATTGATATGCCAATATGGGAAAAGAGAATGATATGCTTTCCATTTAAAGGTGTGCATATTGGTAAGTGCATACAAAAATATAACTTGACTCTTTAAAAAAATTATTTTTTTGTCATCAGCCTAACTTTTAAAAATCACATTAAATGGGTAAAATATCATTTACTAACTTTTATTTAAATCATATTTTGATAAAGGAATGGATAAATTTATTTTTATTTACATTATTGGTAATAATGTATTTGTTATTTGTTTTTCAAGTTTGGATTCACACCGGTAGAGACATCAATGAAAAAGCTTTACCAAATTGTCTATAGTATTGCATTAAACATGAGATGTAAATAATTTTTAATGTTCACCCTTGAACGCTGCTCACAATTCCAACATAACTACGAGTTATTTAGCTTGAATTGCCCAAGCCTTCATGTCTTGGATAATTTTTTCCTAGTATGTCACTTCATGAAGATATGTGTTTAGTTTAAAGAATTCAGTTTGACATTCATAGATTTTACCATTTGGAGAAGTAGCATGTCTTGCTTCTTATTTGTTCATACTCATATCTACACCTAGTAGTTATAGCAAGTAATAACAAGAGTATATCCAAAATAGAAGGAGAGAGTGATGAGAACCAATGAATAAAGGTTATGTGTGGTAGAATCAAGGTACCACACATAAGAGAAGAAATATTAAATATGAAGATTTGATGTAGAAATAATAGTGTGAATATAAAAAATAGTGATCTACTATATTACACTTGGTGGTTGCAGCAAAAAATAACAAAATTTTTTCCAAAATAGAAAGGTGAAGTGATGCGAACAAATGGATAAAGATTATGTGTGGTAGAAACAAGGTCCCACACATGAGAGAAGAAAGGTGAAGGTTTGATGTAGAAAAAATAGATTAAATATTGTAAGTAGTGATCTACTATTTTACTCTAGGTGGTTGCAAGCGATTTATTATCCATGTAGTCTCATAATATGAGAAGGTTTCCATAGGGACACTTTAATTGAGTTGTGGAATCAAATTCACCTTTAACAAGAAAAGAAAGTCACCATCGAGATGTTCAAAAATATGGGAATATGAATGCACAACAATACATGTGTATGTGCAATAGCAAGTTGAAGTGAGAGTTGTATTCTTGAAATTGAAAATTACAACATTAAGCATTAAGGAGAAGAATTTTAGAAAAAGTAGTGTTTAATATGTAATAGCATATACAAAAATTTTGGAAAAATAAGAAAAAAAAATCTAAAGATAAAAATACCATTGAAAAGTAAAAAATGCATGTGAAAGCATTGATAGAAATTTAAAAAAAATATATAGTTATTATTAATATTATTTTTGTTGAGTAGAGAACCTTTATAAAATGAAGTCAATTTTGAAAGAATCACTAGGCGAACTACCAAGGAGCCCTTTTGTATAAAAAAGAAGTTATTATTACCATTGTATTAATTTTGTATATTAGTGGAGTGGATCATCCACCCATTATACTTGGATTGATCCCCAACCTATATATAATTGAATTGAACTCTATAAATTTTATTGTTATAATTTAAAAAAAAGTACAATCTAAAATATTAAAAGATATTGAAAAATATTATATTACAATAAATCAATAAATAAAATTTTAAATATTAAAACAAAAACATTAATACAACTTCTAATGTATATCAAATATTATTAATATTGATGTGCCAACCTGAAAAAAGTAGAATGATATGCTTTTTATTGAAAGGTGTGCATCTTGGCAAGTGCAAGTGGAAAGTTAACATGGCTCTTTAAAATTTTATATTTGTGACATCAGCCTGAGTGTTAGAAATAACAATAAACGGGTAAAGCATCATCTATAAAATTTTCTTTAAATCATATTTTCATAAAGGAATTGATAACATCATTTTTTTACATCATATTTTCCCCTTAAGTTGCTTTTCATTTGATATAGTTAGATTTTATCAAGTAAACAAAAGTGGCTAGTAGTCAAGGAAACCAACAAAATTTATGTCACCTAAATACCTTCTTATATATATTGTTTAATAAGGCAAGAAATATGAATCAAATAATCTAGGTGATTTTTAAAATGTTAGACAAAAATTGTTTTTATGGATTGTAGAATTAGGTCAAATTGTTTTTGCAAAACAATATCGCATCTTTTAGAATCCATATCTTTGTGAAAGGTCATTTGAGTCAAATTGTTCTTGGGATATTTTGTGTGAAATTTGAAGAGATTTAAAATGAGTGGTCATATGAAGGAATTCGAGTAGTATTAAGAGAGATATGTCCATGTGAAGTAAGTCATCTAGAACAAGAGCAATGGTAATTTTCAAATAAAATTTTTAAGTAAAATAAAATTCAGTATATCTTTTAGTTATAGGTGTTAGAATTTCCCAAAATAGACATGCAAAGCATTACACAAAACATGAAGAGAAGAGTAGAAATGATTGATTATTCCATGGATCAACTTTTTATAAATAATAAAGTTGATCATTGAGAGCCATTGGATTACAATAACTCATCAAATCTGATGTAGAATTTAACTGAGAGTTCACCTGAATCATGGAGTGGAAACTCAAGTAAGTCTATCCTAGTAGAACTTAAGAGAATAATTACTTATTCTAACACCCCCCTTAAGTGATACTAGGGGTGGATTGTGCAGATGAGTCCCGACAATAGAGCCTGATTAGGTACTCATGTACAATGGTTTTATGAAGAGATGGTAAAAACCCCATGGGAAAAACCATCTATCAAAAATAAAAAAAGGAAGAGTCTTGTCTTTGGTTTGTTAAGGCTGCCATCTTAATACAAAAAAAGGATGAGTCCTAAAAACATATCCTAATGAGGTACTCATTTACAATATATATTAGAGATGGTGAAAAGCCACATGGTAAAAACCATCTGCTATTAAATAATGAGGCATGTCTTCAAAAAGCGAATATTGTCCTCTTAATACACAAAAAAAATGATGATTTCAAGCAACATGGATTTATGAGGTACTCATTTACAATATATATGAGAGATGGTGAAAAAACCACATGGGAAAAAACATCCTCCAAATAATACAATAATAAAAGAAGAGGTGAAAGACCTTTGTTTCAATGTAGTTGTAATACTCCAAGTTTCTCTCGCAATTGTATGTAACGCGGAGAAGAAAATGACTTGGTGAATATGTCTACAACTTGATTTTCAATTGGAATATAGTCCAAGTATATGTCCTCATTCTGAATATGCTGATGAATGAAGTGCATGTGTATCTCAATATGCTTGGTGCACTGATGCTCAATCGGATTACGTGCAATATGAATTATGCTCTATTGTCACACCAAAGAGTAATAGATTTTTCATTGGAAAATATAAATTCCTTTAGAATTTGACAAATCCAAAGAGCTTCTTGACTTGCTAAAAATACTGCCCTGTATTCTGCCTTTATAGATGATAAGGCCATTGCTTGTTATTTCTTGCATAACCAAGCAATTGACAAAGAACCAATACAACAGACATAGCCAAAAGTTTAACATGTATCTTCTACTGAACTTGCCCAATATGAATCCGTGTAGCCAATGATATCCATAAATTTTCCCTTATATAAGATCCCAAAGTGAGTAGTTCCTTGTAAGTAGTGGAGGATCCTTTTTGTTGTTTATCAGTGTCTTAAATGAGGTTCATGTGAGAATATTGATATTAAGCCAACAACATATGACATATCTGGATGAGTATGAGTAAGGTATAATAGATTCCCTACAAGCTGACGATATAGAGTTGCATCACATAGAGGGGATGTGCAAGAAGTACTTAGATTGACTTCAGATTGAAAAGGTGTAGGAGAAGATTTACAATCTGTCATTTTAAACCTTTGAAGAAGATCTAGAGTGTATTTTTGTTGACACAATGAAATTCTTGCATATTTTTAATTTATTTGGATTCCAAGGAAGTAATGAGCCAGACCCAGATCAACCATATCAATTTTTTTAGAGAGGGAGACTTTTATAGTCTAAATGTGAGTGAAGTCACTATCATTGAGTAGTAGATCATCATCATACATAACAAGTATGGTGATTTTTCCTTCATCTCTCCAAATGTAGACTGTGTTATCAAAATCACAATACGAAAAACCTAATGAAATAAGGAATGAGTCCATTTTTTCATACCAAGCTCTAGGAGCTTGTTTGAGGCCATAGGGAGACTTATTTAACCTATAAACAAGAGAGTAGTCTTGAGTGAAACCATCAGGTTGTTCCATGAATATATATTCCTGTAAATACCCATGTAAGAAAGCACTTTTTACATCCATTTGAAAGATAGACCACTTTTGGGAAGTAGCCAGAGCAAGAGCCAATATAACAGAAATCATTTTGGCAACTAGTGCAATGGTTTCAGCATAATCAATTCCTTCAATTTGATAGAAACCTTTGGCTACTAGGAGAGCTTTGTGTTTGTCAATTTCTCCATTAGGTCCATATTTTGTTTAGGTAGGGGAACTAAAACCCAAGTTTTACTTTTGATTAATGAAGAGAATTAGTTTTCCATGGCATCATCCCATTATTTAATACCAATGGCTTCTTTCAAGGATTAAGGATAAGAGGAAATAGACTGATAGACAAGACCAGTGCCTATGGAGTTGGTTGATCTGGATGATAGAATATTTTGGATGTAAGGAGTAGTTTCTTTAATAATCTTGCAGGCACATTTTGGCATAGTGGAATTTGTAGAAGGAATAGAAAGACTTTGATTTGGGGTTATAGATTCCTCATCTTGATCATCAATATCTAAATTTGGTTCTTCATTATATTGAGGTTCTACTACAGGAGGAGGCTCAATAGAGGAAGAGGATGTTTGTGGATTTTTTTGAGGGAATGTTTCATCAAATTGGATATTCCTATGAAAAAATACCTCATAAGTTGAGGGATCAAAGAGCCTGTATGCTTTCATTTCCTCACAGTAACCAACAAAGATGAGATTTTTTTCTTTTCTTATCTAGACCCTTCCTTTTCTTCTTTGGGATGTGTTCCCAAGCTGTACACCCAAAAATACTAAATAAGGAGACATCTGGTTTTGAACCAGTCCATGCTTCTTCAAGAGTTAAATGGTCAAGAGCTTTATGAGGTGTGCTATTTTGAATATAGTTGGCACAGTTAATAGCTTCTACCCAAAAAACCTTTGGAATATCTCTTGAATGGAGCATACAATTTACCATTTCCTTCAATGTTCTATTTTTCCTTTTTACAATGCCATTTTTTTGTGGATTATAGGAGATAAAATACTGATGAATGATGCCATGACTTGATAGAAATATTGAGAACTCATTACTGCAGTATTTCCCCCATTATTTGTGTGAATTTACTTTATGTTACAAGAGGCCTGATTTTCAACTAAGGCTTTGAAGATTTTGAAGTGGGATAGAACATCACTTTAGTATTTTAGGAAGTAGACCCAAGTTCTTCTTGAAAATTCATAAATGAAGGCTAGAGCATATTTTGCTCCTTTGATAGAAGACTCTAGAAAAGACATCAAGTCACTATGGACTAACTCTAGAGGGGATGAGGCTTTTAGAGATCCACTTGGGTGGAAATGATATTGATATTGTTTTGCAAGAGCACATCCAGGACATACTCCATCAATAGAAAATACTTGAGGTAGACTTGTTACTATTTCATGGGTGTTCAATTACTTTAGGTAGTTATAACTGATATGACCAAATATTTCATGCAAATTATGCTTTCAAGATCTCCGTGAGCCACAAAATAGGAGGTCCATTCTAGATTATTGAATCCTTTGAAGTGAAATAGGTGAGTGTTGTGATCAATATTCCCTTTGGCTATAAGAGAGTGGAGGTCTTGAAATTCTCTTATCTCAACTCATGTTGGAGAGAAGAGAACAATTTTTCCCTTTTCAAAAGTACAAATTTGATATATGGAAAGGATATTTGTTGCAATGTTTGGAACAAGAGAACATTATTGATAGAGCCTCCATCAATGGATATGTCACCGTTTCCTTTGACTAGGATAAAGGAAGAGTCGCCAACTTCTATGATACATGTTGAACTTGAGGAGATAGAAGAAAGTGACTCATTTGGAGCAGTCATGCAATGAGTTGCTCTAGAATTTAGGACCCAGTAATTAGAAGAAGTATTGGTGGTATTCCCTTGAACATTTAGGGCTTTTCCTATCTACTTTTTACAGTCTATCTTTTGATCCTTCATAGCTGCCTCTAGTTGTTGTAATCTTTTCCAACATGTGTTTTCCAAATGACCATTCTTTTTGTAGTGAGTACGAGTTATAGGACTTCTTTATTTATTTTTAAAATTTTCTTTAGAGGAGGTGGATTCTACTAGGGCTTTAGAGGAAGAGGAATAGATCTCATACTTAGCAAGTTTTATTTCTTCTCTAGTTAGTCTCTCTTAAAATTCTTTTGAGGGAATTTTGAAATTTGTACCAAAAGCATCTTTTGTAGATAGAAAGGTGGTTGTGAATATTTAAAATACACCATCTAATTTAGAAAAAATTAGATAGATGTATTCTTCATATTTTTTATGTTAGGAGTAAAACTAAAGGGGATATATTTTATTGATAAATGGTTACAATATATAGGCATAAGCCTATATGATGAACATGACACTTGTCAATGAAACTGACAAGTGTCAAACTGGCATAGTGCACATTACATTAACTCTAACATTCCATCTTAATGTGCACTATCCTAACTAAAGAAAAAAAAACAAGTCAACATTAGGTAGCATTCCCCCTTAATGTTGAATTCTCTAAAAAATCTACATCCTCCTTTATTGCTGATTTGGTCTTAGGCTCTTGCTCTTTGTGCTTGGCTCTCCAACTATGAATAATGCTAGATTCACTGTGTATACATCTTGGTCTGTTGCCTCAGGGTCAGCCACTTCCATGGGTTTGTTGCCATTGGGTCAGCCATATAAGTGCCTTGAGGTCATCATGGGTGCCTCAGGGTCAGCCACTTCTAGGTCTATTGCCTCTGTAGGTCATCCTTAGAGGATGTTGCCTCTCATAGGTCACTGACTAGATTCACCATGAGTATGAAATCCCTCCTCATGGTTAACTCAATCTAGAAGGTGTCGGTATCTGCAAAAAATGCACCTAATTAAAGGAAAAATGAGCCATATAAGAGTGTCGGTCTCTATCGAAAATGCACTCAATATAATAAAATGAGCCATAGATCCAAATAGGAGGAGAGAAGAAGAAAATAAGAGAATATTCTGAAGTGTCTTCGTCTATAGTCTTCAGAAGTAGATCTAGAAAAACCTTGGATAGAGTCTAGGGTGTCTTTGTCTGTAGTCCCTAGTATAAGTGTCCTTATGGTGACCATGTCATCCCATCGAAATGCATGGGTAACCAACCGCTGCATTTGCCAAGTGTATAGAAAAGATCACTATGTACAAGGATCACATATGAAATTACCTTGGGAGTGTTGGATACAACCGAGGGTGACTCCAAGGTATAAGAACTTTGAGGCTAAAAAACTCAACTGAAATAGCATCAAAATTACAATATGACACCACCATTGTGTCCGCACAGAAAACCATTTCCAACAACTATAAATACCCCTATATTCCACCATCAAAGGGGCCTTCATCATGTGGAAAAATAACATCATGCCTCTCTAAGGCAGCAAAATAAACCTCAAGAATATCATATTCTTGGCATTGCACTGTGGCAAAAAAAAAAAGACAGAATCAATTTTACCTTGTAGGGGAATTACATTTCCACTCTCATGTGGACTTCTCATTTTGAAATTACAATAAAGTAGGCCATGTGGGCCTTGATATGAAAAAATACAATAAGACACCATGAGGGCCTTCTTCCACTTCGACTCTCCATGTGGAAAATACATTAAAAAACTTGAGGCCATACTGTAGAATTATATGCAAAGGCATCTTCATACAATTTGAAAAAAAAACCTTCACTCCTTATGAAATAAATTTCATGCACTTACTATATATCAATAAAATATTCCCCCATTATCATTATGGCCAATATCATGGCCACGTCCACACGAACGTGGGTGGCACAGTGGCGGTTATAACCCTGGCAGCCGATCCTCTGCCTCAGTTCCTTCGAAGTTGCTCTTGTTGTCTAACCACGACAGTTGCACCATCCCTTCCATGATGATGCAGCATTTGCACCTCCCCCATTGGCACAAATATAAACTCATGACACCTTTTTCTATCCAGTCATGTCCACCAACACACGACTCGAGCCATCTGTTTCTACACACACTCATAGCAAACATGGCCTCCTCACATTCCATCATTTTGAAGTGGGCATTGAATGCAATGGCCACGTATTCTATCTTCAACAACTACCTTCAACGGGTATATTTAACAAGAAAAAGTGGCATTATGGCTAGATATGACCACAGGCTCAATTTTGAAACTCTGAGCTCTAGGTTCAGGCCCAGTCCCTCCATTAACAGCTCTCGGTTCACTGTAGTTTTCTTGTAGTTTGCATGATCTGGATGGTAGTCTCACATGCAGATATCAACAGGAGCAGCAGGTGGCCTTGCCACCTTTTCGGTTGTTCTCCTTGCCTTCAACCTCGCCGCTATCGTCACCACAACGTCAGAACGTTGAGACTTCTTTTCTATACCATCTTTCGTCCAAATCTCTTCGTTTCTGAGCACACTAATATCATGGCTCCCAGATTTATCTTCCTTCTCATCTTCTAACATTTCCCTAACATGACTATGAATGCCAATTTTTTCTAGCAGATACTCCACATCCACCTTATTTTTTATAGCAATATAAAGACCGACAATAGAGATTGCAGAGACAGACATGTGGACACTAAAGCTGATTTTACCATATTTCACAAATAGCTCTCATAGTCTACCATCGAACACTATTATAGGACAAGAGTTAGGCCTCAAATTCAATGGAATGTCATATATTTTGTATCGATGAACTTGTCTTAATGACATAAATATCATCGTAATGTCATGTCTGCTATCCACCGAGCTAAATCTACAAAAGGGCGACAATTTTCATTTGAGAATTGTCTTCTTTATCATCATCAGAGGCCAAATAGACTCAAACATTATTCATGCTTATTTCTGCCACCTCAAATAGATTTCTCACTCCAGTTAGAAACTCATCGTTCAGGGTCGCTTTGGAATTCCTGCATAACCCTTCCAAGTATACGTGTTGTCCACCAGTGCCGTCCTCAATACGGAAAAACCGTTTTTGCTTTGTCCTCGTGGGGGCATAAACGCACTGCTAGGAGCCGTAACAATGTGTGAAAAGTGCCCTGTGCGTCGGTGTCTGCTTCAAGAAAAAAACAAAGTCGTTCGCCAGTGTTCTGATACCAAATGTTAGGAGTAAAACTGAAGGGGATATATTTTATTAATAAATGGTTACAATATATAGGCATAAGCCTATATGATGAACATGACACTTGTCAATGAAACTGACAAGTATCAAACTGGCATAGTGCACATTACATTAACTCTAACATTTTATCCTTTCCACTACCTTTAAATTGATTAAGGACTTTTTTAAATTTGGTAAGAAATTCAAAAATATTGCTGAAGTCATCAGGAGATAAAGCTATTAATTTTGCCTCAAGTTGCATTGACCTCATTTGATCTATTTTTACAAATAAATTATTTAATTTTTCCCACCTTTCATAAGGATTTTTGCAATATGTAATGTAAAACCATAAGCTTTCATAGACATTAGTGCTTATAATACCCATTGTTTCACACATATTTCCTTTATGAACAAATTTTTCATATTCTTTCTCAAATTCAGGTTGCTTTTCTTCTATAAAATGAGTGTGCCCTTTTTGAGATATAAGATTTAAAATTTGGGTTTCCAGGTGTGATAGTTATGAGGGGTGATAAGATAAATTGTATTCATTTTGCGAAGAAAGCTAAAGTTTTAAACAATATACCCCTCCTTACAATTTCAAGTTTATATTAGTGCAATTGAAAGAAGACTGCAAGTTTTTTTTTATTTCACAACCCTCAGATTACCCACCCTAATGAGAGGGAAACTATAAGTAATAGAGTGTTATTATATTAAAATTAGATTAGAAATAGTTTCCAGTCCCATTATCATTCTTCTCAATTACCCGCCCTTATTTGAGGGAAACTGTAAGTAATGAGTAGAAAAATATTTGGAAGATTGGCTTGAAATGCAAGTAGGATCAGCCAAATTTAGATATTGGAATATCTCAATGACTCACCCTTACAAGAGGGAAAATATAAGTAATATAGATATCCAATATTGGAAATAAGGTGATAAAAAAATATATGCCAGGCCTTTATACCAAGTCTTTCAAAAAACCCACCCTAACTTATGGAAACTATAAGTTTATGGAAGATATTGGTACATGGAACATAGGCAAAATATCTTGAAAAAATTAAGAATTTATAAGTTTTTGAATAAACTTCTTTAGTATTAAAAAAAAATAATAGATAGAAAATAATTAAATTTTAAGAAAAAGCAACAAGCTGAAAAAACTATATTAGTTTTGAGCTCTTGAAAAAAGTTATTATTATTATTTGTTTCTATCTATATTTTATGAATTAACCTGAAAACAAGTGTATTTAAAAAACCATCAAAATTATGATAAAAAAAATGCATTTAAAGGGGAATATTTAGAGAAAAAAAAGGTTTTACAACTTGATATTTCTCATTTTAATATTAATGAGTACTTTTATCATATATTTAAAAATCTTAAGCAAAGGACATGATGAATTATATTTTTGATGTTGAGAGTCCTTTCTTTGAGAAAGTTCTTTATAATGTTTTTACATGAATAATAAATAGATAAAGAAATAGTGGATTATTTTGTGAGAGTTTATAAAATTATTTAAAATAATTATGTATAAAATCATTGATCAAAATAGAATATTTTAAAGTGTTTTTTTGAGTAATTTTTCTTATACACATCTATCATAGGGATTGAACTGGGGTCACATCACAAATAATACAAATGGTGTCCTTGTCAGTAGATCACACTCACGAGAATTATAGTTCAAAGTGTTATAACAACATTTAATCCTTTAGACCATTATAATCAAAACCATTTTTTTTGAAAATATCATGTAAAAAACTTTAGGAAACTCTATCATATGCTTTGTTTATATCACCTATTTTTCATTGAATGGATATAATGCATGACCTTGTATGCAATGATTACACCATCAATAATTTGTTTACCATGAACAAAATGACGGCCAACATATTACTCTTCAATAAATCCTTTTTTCTTGCAATAATGTTGCTATAAATCCATAAAGGCTAGATTCTTTGTTAGGATGGGAAGAGAAAATGCATCATGTAGCTCCTCTATGCATATATTCTCTATCAATATTTCATTTTATCCCTATGTGATAATTGATGGAATATTTTATACAAACTTATATTATGTCTCCTTATTGCTCAAAATGAGAAAAAAATAAATAATTGATTGGATTATTCCTTAATATTTTTTCCATCTAGAGTTAAATATTTTTGATACAATAAAAAAAATATATTATTTTTGTTGTAACATGTTTTTTTTTTTAATTTCTATCTCCTTCCTGGAGCCATTTCTCCCTAGATTTTTGGAACCAATATGATTCCTTTTTCAAGGCATTAGGATAATTAGAAAGTAGATGTTTTTCTTTCACATAAAAATACTAGACCATTTTCAATGCATTTTAATTCTAGTGATTTTTGTTATCTCTTGTAAAATTTTAAGCTTGTATTCAATTTTCATCTTTTCTTCAAAAATATTACCAAAATATTTGGCATTCCAAATATTCATTTTCTCATCTAATTATTTCATATTTTGAACAAACCTATATCCATACGATCCTTTAATATTTTATTCATCCCATAATAACATAACTATTTGCTTCATATATGCTTTCTTCTTTATGTTTCCCAAAAAACCCTAATGTGCAAGGATGATCCTCCATTATTTTATTATGCTACTATGTATAATCCTAAATTTTCATGGATATCCCTAAATTTTCATGGATATCCTCTAACATGTCTTTCTCTTTTACGCTAATATTTAAACCCTAAAGTGTAATGGATAACTCTATACTACTTTCATTTTTTATTACAATGAGATAAGTTTATGCTACTTGATAAAAATGAAGATAATATACCAAGAATAACCTTAACCTCCATCTCATTCACTTTAAAATTTGTCTTCCCATATTTGTTCCCATGTTTAACTCCTTTTTCTAGATAGGTGCATTGTTCTTCCTAATCCCTTATGTCATTTTTTCTTCTAATGGTTGTGTTGGAGAATTTTCTTGTATCCCTAATGGTTTGTCATACCACAAGAAATTATTGATTCCAACTAGTATTGTGTACTATGGTCAATCTATCTCTTTACTCAAGAATGAATAATCACAAATATTTCAAAAAATCTAAGTTTAGTTAGGAAACCTAAGAGAGAGCTTAAATTATGATTTTTAAGCACATGCTCATCCACATTAATAGGAAATATAAAATAATTAGTGTTATTTGACCAAAATTTATAGAAAATCTTATGATTATATCCTATTAACAAGCAAGTGCATTATCCATTATCGGTTATAGCAAGATTTCAACCATTACATAAAGTAGAGTGAAAAACCATTACATAAAGTAGAGTGAAAAATAAGGGAAGAACTAGTTCAATTATGTG
Organism: Wollemia nobilis; assembly: GCA_028583015.1. Lineage (NCBI taxonomy): Eukaryota > Viridiplantae > Streptophyta > Pinopsida > Araucariales > Araucariaceae > Wollemia > Wollemia nobilis. The sequence goes on from JAQPPZ010002023.1 coordinate 233,117, forward strand.
CATTAAAATTATGTAACAAGCATAATCTATTTAACCAATGAAATAAACTATCATTTATACATTCAAATAATGTAACATATAAATGAGCAACAAAAATATAATTGATACTAAATTGCACAAAGGAAAATTTTGAATTTGTAATAATATTTGAATGATTTTTATAGATTAGAGTCTAGCAGGATGCTTAGATCTTTGTTAAACAAATACAAATATTCATCTTGCTTAAATAATGTAATAAAGGAATTCAACTCTTCATATTAAGAATAGTGACAAAGAGCTCATAAATTCGGATCTAGCCATTTGAAAATTTCCTAGCTAAGTAAATTCATCCTTCACAAGACATGCACAAATGATGGAGAAGAAAAAGAAATAGAAACTGGGATAAAACACACAAAGGAAATATAACTAATAATACAATGATAAATGAGCTACCTTTGGCAAAATATTACTATGCAAATCTTGATGATGATCTTGGCTACTATAGCTCCTTACATAGCCCCAAGGTGATATTTTTAGTTATAGCTAAAGGTGCTCTTTTTAGTTACAGCTATACTCAACAGATATCTCCATATGGTATCATCTAAGTGTACTACAAAACTACAACAACAAAACTACAATAGTTTTGAGTTGTTTTCTTAATTAACTATATTTAAAACCTTATATTCTTGTTGTGGAGTATAATTGTACTAAATATGAGCCCTTTATTTGTCTTATTTCCAGTTCATTATCATTTTCCCTTTATGTTTTATGCTTAGATGCAATGTATCCAATGTTAGTTTTGTCTTTACTGATTTCTACATTTTTTTATTTTCTTTTGGACTCATTCCTACAATTTTATTCTCTTTAGAGAACTTGATTATCAATTGAGTTATTCTTGATAAGACAATTAGTTGTTGTGCTAGCTTTGTTCATCCTTCTAATTACATTCAAATTCTAATATTTGTTTGGATATCAGGTCACCAAAATTTTCTATAGCGAGGAGCTCTTTGAGGAGGATGCCAACTTGTTCTCTTTTTCATTTATTTCCTTTGCCCAATCCTTCATGTCTTGGATACAATTTTTCCAGTAAGGCCTTTCATGGAGATATGTGTTTAGTTTAAGGAATTTAGTTTGACATTCATAGATTTACCATTTGGAGTAGTAACATGTCTTGCTTCTTATTTGGTCATACTCCTCTCTACAACTAGTGGTTGTAGCAAGCAATAACAAGAGAATCTCCAAAAGAGAAAAGGAGAGTTATGAGAACCACTAAATAAAGGTTATGTGTGATAAAAGTAAGAACCCACACATGAGAGAAAAAATATGAATGTTTGATGCATAAACAATAGTGTGAATATCTTAAGTAGTGATATACTATATGACAACTAGTAGTTGCAACTAGCAACAATAAATTTTTCTCCAAAATAGAAATAGGTTTGTGTGGTAGAAGCAAGGTCCCACATATGAGAGAAGAAATGTCAAGGTTTGATGCAAAAACAATAGATTAAATATCATAAATAATGGTCTCCTATATTACACCATGTAGTTTATCCATGTAGTTTGGTAGGATGAGAAGGTTTTTATAGGTACACTTGTAATTGAGTTGTGGAATCAAATCCATATTGAAGAAGAAAAAAGTCACCATTGGGATGTTAAAAAATATGAGAATGTGTATGGACAACAGTACATGTGTATGTGAAATCCCAAGTTGAAGTGAGAGAAGTGAGAGTTTTCTTCTTGAAGTTGAAGTAAGGTTTAATGTGTAAAAGTATATACAAAGATTTTGTAAAAATAAAAAACAACAATTCTAAATATTAAAATACCATAAAAAATAAAAAGTGCATGCAAAAGTAATGATAAAAATTCAAAAAAAAATATATTATTATTATTGTTGAGTAAAGAAACTTTATAAATCCTAGCCAGTTGGATAAATATGAAGTCAATTGTAATGGAATCAAACAGGGACAAGCCAACTACCAATGAAGGGACAAACCAACTACCAATGAATCTATCACTTTTTTGTGTAAAGAAAAAGTTATTATTACCATTGTAATAATTCTCTACATTGGTGGAGTGGATCATCCATCCATCAAACTTGGATTGATCATCAACCTATGAATTAAACTGTATAAATTTTATTATTGTAATTTTAAAAAAAAATGCAATCTACAATATTAAAATATATTGAAAAATATTATATTACAAAAAATTAATAAATCAAATTTTAAATATTAAAACATCAATTTACATTTTCTCATATATCTTTACTTTACTTTTTCTATAAACGCATATTTGATTATTTTTTCAATAAAAATGTGTAAACCCTAAAAATTACTTTATCATTAAGTTATTAAATTTTTATAATGTATATCAAAGATTATTACGATTGATAAACCAACACGGAAAAAGAGAAAGATAAGCTTTTCACTTAAAGATGTGCATCTTGGCAAGTGCATGTGGAAAGCTACTTAGCTCTATAAAAAAAACTTAATATTTATGGCATCAGCCCGAGTGTTAAAAATCACAATAAACAGGTAAAGCGTCATCTACAAACTTTTCTTTAAGTCTTATTTTTTTACATAAAGGAATGGATACCATTTTTCCTTACATTATTGATAATAATATATTTGCTAATTGGCTCTCAAGCTAAAACTAGACGAAGCCGGATTCACATTATAGATAATAATATATTTTTCCTTACATTATTGATAATACATTATGGTTTTTAATGTTCACCCATGCACCGTGCTCGTAATGCCAGCATTACTACGAATTATTTAGCTCGACTTTTTAACTGGATAGGATGGTTTCATAGCAAGTCCACACGTCCCAGATGGACTGTTAATATTCCTTTCCAACCTAATATACCCATTCTCTCCCCAGCTTTCACCCCACGAGTTTTTCGCGATCCAATAGTCCTTCTCAGCGGAGTCATAACCCACCAGTGTCACAGCATGATTAAGTTCAGTTCCACATTCTTCTGCCGTGAATATACCCTGTTACGTGCAACATATGATAGAAGCAAAATTGTTTAATGAAGATAATGTATAAATAAAAAAAAAAGATATGGACAAAACATTTATGGGAAAGCTTACAGATTCGTAGAGGCGGAAATCGATGCCATCAACGGCCACACTAATTGGCTGATGTGTTACAGCCTTCTGCAACGACATTTCGTCATTCTCCGGCACGTCCTCGAAGCCATCGATTGTCACTGCATGGGATGCTTCCTGCAAAACATTCCCACACAAATAAAGTCTCCGGCAGTGAACTTTATCCCATTACCTAAATCCTTAATGGACCAAAGCTTCGTGGTAGAGTACCTTGGTTCTGTCACAGACACCTTGACTAGCCTCGTAAGGATAGTCGGCCTCGTTGTCTATTCCACCATTTTGGATAATATATTGGAACGCATCATCCATCCAACCTCCGTCACACCCATGCTGATTGGACGAGGTGTCGCAGTCGACAAGTTGTTGCTCTGACAAAGATGTCAAGTTATTGGTGGTAAGCATGTTAATTCCTTCAACTGCTGCAATTGCTGAGAAAGCCCAGCAACAACCTGTGGAAGAATTAAAACCATAATGTTAGGCTTTCCAGAATAAACTATAAAAAAACTTTTGAATAAAGATAAAAGCAATCCTTCATCACCGCAATCCTTCTGATTCTTCACATCCGTAACGGTGCCATTCTTCCTCCAGTCCATAGATGTGGGTAATTGATCACCGAGTGCGTATTGATAACGATGGCCGGGCGAACTCTTTTGATGGCCCGTAGAGGTACGCACTAGTTTACCCAGGTACATACTCTTGAACTCGTCATGGGTAAGGTCTGCGAAGTTATTGAGGCCGAGTAAATACGATTTATTTTTCTGGTTGTGGGCGTTGATGTAAAGTAAATTGCTCTTGAATATGTTGAACCGCGTTTGTTTCTCATCCGATCCGTTGTAGACTTTACTGTATTGGCTCATCCATCGTTCGTAAATCTGGAAAAGTTTGTCGTCGGAGGCCAAGTCTTCGTGGCCATTTCTACTCAGCGGATATTCTCTAGAGCAGGCGGATCTTTCTATGCACAGCAGAAGGAGAAGCGCTAATGAAGCGAATACAAAATTTTCCATTGCAGGAGTAGAGTATTGAGAGTTTGTCACCACACCTCGAAAACTAAGGCAGAAGCTTTTGAGATGATATTGAGAAGGCTTCAAGCTTTATATATGGGCATTCCATCCCATTTTAGCTTGCGAAACATTCGGAAATAGATAATCACGGGGGCACTCGATAGAAATTAGCATTTTCCCATAATGTATTACCTTTCTAATCTCAACTCTTCGATAGAAATTAGCATTCACTCATAATGTAGCACCTTTCTAATATCAACAGATCGATAGAAATTAGCATTTATCCATAATGTAGCACCTTTCTCATCTCAACTCCTTGATAAAAATTAGCATCTACCCTTTCTAATCTCAATTCCTCGATAAAAATTAGCATTTACCCGACATTTCTAATCTCTCTGACATTTCTAATCTCAATCCCTTCTAAAATTAGCATTTACGCATAATATGGCACTTTCTAATCTCAGACCCGTCCCTAGAAACTAACATTTACGCATAATATCGCACTTTCTAATCTCAGCCCCTCGACAGGAATTAGCATTTACTCGTAATGTCGCACTTTCTAATCTCAGCCTCTCCACAGAAATTAGCATTTACCGTTACCGTAATGTCGCACTTTCTAATCTCAGCCCCTCGACAAAAATTAGCATTTACCCGTAATGTCTTACATTTCTAATCTCAACCCCTCTACAAAAATTAGCATTTACTCGTAATGTCTCAGAGTTCTAATCTCAGCCCCTCGATAGAAAAGTAGCATTTGGCTATACTGAGCCCCTCATACCCTTAAGCATTAATTCTGCCCTTACATTTTAAATTGTTTTCTACAGAAATAATTGTTTCTAGGGACATATTGTTTTCCTAAGCCTCTCTATCGATCTTTTATTGATTGATCATTCCTTTACCTTGAGGAAATTTATTTATTTTTAGAAGCATGTTAAGTAGAGACTTTCTTGTTTAGCATGCTGATCATTATTTTTGTGGGAATATATTTCAACCTTATCCAATAATTGAGCCTTATCTAATTTTCATTATTATTTTCTTCTCTTGAGATTCCAGAGACTTCAAAAAAAAAATTCTAATCTTTGAGCTTTATCTAATTTTCACTATTATTTTTTTTCTTAAAATTTTGACTCTAAAAATTTTCTAACCGATAAACTTAAAAATGTTATTAATCCTAATGTTCAAGTTGATTTTTGGTTGTTTATGAATCGTTTGCTTCTGAAAGTCCTCTTTGTTGCCTTCTTGAACTACGACCATTTATAGATTCTACGAGCAATTTCGTTTTACATTAATACATATTCCTTTCTCACGCAGATTTGACGATGTGGAAGAAAGCTATGGACAGCTGACGTCCACGTCCACTTCCACTTCCCGCATTTTTCGCTTTTAATGTGGATTTCTACGTCAACGGTAATAGTTGAGTATGACTGGACTACGTGTGGTTTAAAGGAAGTGAACTTTCCTAAGCCCTACTATCGACCCCATTTCCCATCCGTTACGGAGATAAACCATCCAAACTTCACATGGGATTAGGGTTTGACGGGGATGGGTGATCGTGAAATAACAAAGCCTGATTGGAAAGAAAACTATCCATGCGTAACTTTGCAATCGACTTCCAGCCTTTCACATTCATTGATGATGTACAAATTCATTCAATCATGTCAAGTCGAAATCAACAAAAGTAAAGGCACAATTCTACATCCAATAGAACGAAACTAAAACATATTCAGATTGCACAAATCTACATCCAATATTGCAACAAATAGTTTTTGAAAATTTATTTTTATTTTATTAATGATTATTTATTTAGTAAGTTTGTAGAGTTTAAATCAATATTGTTTTATGAAGAAATAGTTATTTGAAAATTTATTATTATTAAAATATTAATGTTATTATACTTTTTAAAATTATTTATATAAAAGTTGGTTGAATTAAATGTAATTATATTTTGAAAGGAAGTTATTAAAATATGCTTTAGACATATTTTTTTCCTTGTGGTTTTAATGAAATTGAGAATAGTTGAATAAGGTCATATTTTTTTAAAATGTAAAAGGCATTATAATTAAGAATTAATGGAATATATTTTTACATATAAAAAATAGGAGACAAATAAACATGCCATGTGGCTAACGCAATCAACCAAAAAACCATCATCATCAAAACAATGTAAGAACCCAAGCAAACAACTAATAACAAATAAAAATTGTCTTATAGAACTCATCAACAATAGAAAAAAATGATTACATATTGACAAGAGCAACAAAAAAGAATTCTCGCAATGATGAGGATCCATTACACAGGTTTAGCCACCACAAAGATTGATTCCCACCCAACATTAACATCAAGAGACTTTGACATTGAATTCTTCCCTTGTTTGGTATATGAGCAATCAACTTTTTGCTAGCAGCAATCATCAGAGCTCCTAACTTATCCCATCGAGTTGAAGAGACAAGGGAGAGAGAGGAATATTCAAGCAGCCAGGGTCATTTTGTAAGGAAGGGGACCTTGAGTTGGGATAGGAGTGAAGTTTGGGTGTGAGTGGTAACACAATCTAGATTGAGACTAGCTTCAAGGAGTATCTTGCTTAGGAGGAACTTGATTTACTATATACAGTGTATTTTTCCTAATGATGAGTGTGCTTCATGATCACCTTATTGACCTGAACTGCAATCTAAAAATACATAGATAAAATAATATTATACTTCTCAAAAGCAAATATGTCCAAAGAGGAAGAACAATTACCAAAATACAATCATTTCTAGATTTTCATATGTTGAACATGATCACCATATGAAACAAGTGCCACCCTTCAAAAAAAATAGCCAAAAATGATAGGGGGTCTCCCTAAATGATATGCTTCCACTCAAATATGGCATAGGAATAGGGTCTAAAAAATATAAAAATCCAATCCAAAAAGGAATGCTCATAAGCACAAACCCATAAAATATGGACAAAATCTTCAAACTAAAGATAGAAAGGGCAATAAAGGTTGGAGATGTCTAAATGGCAAAGATTCTTCCTAACATGAAGCCCTTGATGGAGAAGACTTCAAGCAAAAATAGGAAAGTTTGGACTCCAATAAAGGAGCCCAGGTAGTCTAGAATTTGTGCATCCAAACAAGGTGAGGGTAGGAGACATTCCACCATTGATTGACCTTATCAAAGCCTTGTAATTGTATCTGGATACCACTTTCAATCCTTCCACCAAGCTTACTGTGAAAGCACAAAAAAATTACGTAGCATGGAATCAAGGAGAGAAGCACAAAAAAATACGTAGCATGGAATCAAGGAGAGTAGACTCGATGGTCTCAAAATTATTGTAAAGTATCCTTGTCATTGTAACTAAGCCCAAATTTAGCTTTGAAATCATATCAAGGGAGCCAATATCTAGAGCTTAGGTAGGGAAGGTTCCTTATGGTATCAAAACGTTTACCTCAAATTTAACTTATAACTTTTCCCTTTTTAACCTTTATAGAAAAATATTCCTTTGGTCAATTTTAAAAAACATCTTATTTTTTAAGTACTTGGATTATCATGCATGGACCACACTATCATTAATAATCATATAAAGTTCATACCAATGTAACATTTAAACATGATACAAGTCTACTAATGTAGTATATGTGTATGCAAATCTATTATATATTTCAAAAATAACAACCATGAAAATTATAACGAAATGAAATGAAAATACTATTGTATGCTACATTTTCTTTCATTAGTCATCTTGTTATTCCTACATATATAATTTACCTCCTTCATAAGGAAAATTATATATCAAATAGAAATTGCAATATTGACAAACACATTTGAAGATGCATATAACTATCAAACATAACTATCTAGAAAAATAAATGAGGAAAGAGTCTATAAAAAAATTTAGCATCTTCCTAAGTGGAATTATATTTAATGTATTGGTCCCATTATACCTCGCACTAAGACATCTCTCTATTGTGCTAATGTAATTGATGCCTTCCAAAGATTCTTCTTGGTTTAACTTGAATCACCACTTGATCTTGCACCTTCAATGATTGCTAGTCAAAGATGTAAGATGCATTAGTATGATATGGTTTTAACAAGGATACATGAATGTATTCCTTTAAATGACTAGTTTAAGCTAGAATGATTAGTTTTGGGTTGAAGTGAAGCATGTAATTTTGAGCATCGACCTTATTGATGTCCTCTTGAGATAGTACAAACTTAAAAATGGAGATGATTTTATCTTCAACGTCTCCTCAAATAGAGATTATCAAACCCTCAGGCAATTCGAATTTTGAGATCCTATAGTGTGCTCTATGATCCAAGGTGGTATGATGAAAGAATTTTGTATTCTTGTTGCATTCTTTTATCCATTGCACTCTAGATTTTTGTTGCCAAAATACTTCTTCTTTTAGGTAAAATTTCATTTAAGGTAACCAACATGTGTTTTTCTTGTTCTAGAAGAGGTTCATCTTGATCATGTTGTAGATCATTCTCAATTTCTAGGTGGTCACTTTCTAGCTGAGCTTTTCACTCAATTATGTTATCAAAATCTTATTTATTCAAAAATTTTAGTTATTGCTTTAAGCTTTGAAGTTTGGTTTTGGAACACCTCTCTTTGATAAATATGAGATTCCTCTTCCCACCATCCCTCTACTAGTTTATCAAAAACTTCATGCCTAATCTATATTCTTTCATAACAAGATGAAATTATTTTAGGTCTTCCGTCATCTCAATAAAAATTTTAATATGCAAATAGTTAAATCTCATATTATAAAACTTCACATTACATTAATACTCTCCTATCAAAAAAATCTATAGAAATAAAAAATCTATATAGTTTATGGAGGACCCTTTGGTTCTTATATACCTAGTTACTCCAAGTGTAAATGCCCTTCAAACAAAAGGGCTTCATAAGATCTTAAATCTTTCAACGAAGGCAAGGGAATAGTGTGAACACAAACAAAACGTAGCCGCACAAGCAAAAGTAAAAGTTGATGGTATGTACGTGCAAAACATTAAAGTAAATAAGTTAAACCGTGCATCCTTCATGTTGTGCTTGAAGTACTTTTCGGCTGTTTTTCCCTTTTGATGGAATTTTGTTTTACATTAATATTTGACGATGTGGGAAAAGCTATGGACGGCTGATGTCCACTTCCACTTCCCGTCCATTTTATCATTTTCTTCTAACACGAATTTGAACACGTCGGAGAAAGTCATGGACGGCTGACGTCCACGTCCACGTCCACTTCCCGTATTTTTCGCTTGTAACAATAGGTGGATTCCTGATTTCGGAAGATGTCATCTTCCGTATATGTAAAACACTACAAGCGAACAAGACTACATCGACGGTGAGAGTTGAACATGACTGGATTGCTATCAACCCCATTTCCCATCCGTTACGGAGATAAACCATCCAGACTTCACACAAGATTTGGGTTTGACGAGGATGGGTGACCGTTAAATGAGAAGGCCTAATTGGAAAGAAAACTATCCATGCTTAACTTTGCCGTCGACTTCCAGCCTTGCACGTTCATTTGCGATAACAAATTCATACAATCATGTGAAGTCGAAATCAACAAAATATGTGAAGTCGAAATCAACAAAAGCAATGAAGAGCACGAAAATATTGGATTTTTTCTTTAAACTCTACGTGAAGAGCACGAAAATTTAGGATTTTTTCTTTAACCTCTACGTGAAGAGCACGAAAATTTTTAGGTGTCGGAGAAGTTGGAAAAAAAAACTAATAATAAGTGTAAAAGCAATGAATTTTGCACAAAAATTATTCATTAATGTTGTACACAAAAGTTAATTTTTGACTTTGACATTGACTTTAAATATGGCTTTATAATTTTTCACCGTTCATTTTCTAGGACAATTAAATATCAATTACCTTTTTGAAGAGCACGAATTTGTACGTGCTATAGAAGTTGAAAAGGAAAGAATAAATGTAAAACCGATGAAAATAAATAGATAGAAAAAATAGGTATTAACGTGAGGATGGCGTGCTTTAAACGACGGAGATGAAGAACTATATTTTTGATGTTGGTAGTCATTTTTTCTGTCTTTCAGAGAGCTCTTTTAATGTTTTCACATAAATAATATATAGATAAGGAAATAGTGAATTATTTTGTGAAAGTTTATAAGATGATTTAAAGTAATTATTTATAGAATTATTGATCAAAACATAATATTTTAAAGTGTTATAACAAAATTTTTAAAGTGTTATAATAACTTTTAATTTATTTATACCAATTATAATCAAAACCAATTTTTTTGAGAATAAAATCTAGAAAACTTTAGGAAACTCTATCATATGTTTTTTTTATATTTAATTGTTTTTCACCCTTAGTGAATTATTTGCATAATCTTTTATTGCAAATTTATTCTCTTTAGAGAATCTGACTATCGGCTATGTTATTCTCAAAAATACAATTAGTTGTTGTGCTAACTTATGTTCATACTTCTCATTACATCCAAACTCTAATATTTATTTAGATATCAGGTGACCAAAATTTTCTATAGCAAGGAGTTGTTTGAGGATGATTCTAGCTTGTTCTCTTTTTTCATTCATTTCCTTTACCTAAGCCTCCATGCCTTGGATGAAGTTTTCTTAGTATGGCCTTTCATGGAGATATATGTTTAGTTTAATAAATTCAATTTGATATTCATATATTTTGTTGTTTGAAGTAGTAATATGTCTTGCTTCCTATTTGGTCATACGTATCTCTGCACATAGTGGTTGTACCAATCAATAACAAGAGTACCTCCAGAGTCTCATGAGGGACAACACAATGGTTAAGGATTTGGCTCTTCTTCGAGAGGTCCAAGGTTCAAACCGTGATGTGGACGAGTGTGTGAGGTGGTGGGTGTGTGGTGGTTGTGTGTTAAAATCTCTATTGATAAGCATAGCTCTTGGATTTATAAGGGGTCATGGATGGGAGGAGATTGCTCAGACCTATACGTTGGTCGTAGGGGTTTCTCACACTAACAAAAAAAACAAAAGTACCTCCAAAATAGAAAGGAAAAGTGATGAGAACCAATAAATAAAGTTTATGTGTGCTAGAAGCAAGGTCCCATACATGAGAGAAGAAAGTTGAAATTTTGATACAAAAACAATAGTGTGAATCTCATAAGAAAAAATAGTGTGAATCCCATAAGCAGTGATCTACTATATTAGACATATGCATCACTAACCTATGGATGTAGTAGAAACATCGTTTAAGTACCAACAATATTTTTTGGAGGTACTCTTGTTTAAAACAATAAGAGTACCTCCAAAATAGAAAGGAAAAGTGATGAGAACCAATAAGTAAAGTTTATGTTTTATAGAAGCAAGGTCTCATACATGAGAGAAGAAAGATGAAAGTTTGATAGAAAAACAACAGTGTGAATCTCATAAGAAACAATAGTGTGAATCTCATTAGCAGTGATCTACTATATTATATTTGGTGGTTGGAGTGAGCGACAACAATTTTTTCTCCATATCTTACAACCAAAAGGGTAATATTCACTGATGTAGTGTCGAATGAGACTCTTCTAGACCTCATTGCTCGTGAGGGCTCTAATAACCCACTTAGCACAAAGGGCCTAACTTTAACACTGGTTATTGAGAATGTCAAGCCCACCATGGGTTCTAGGAAGATAACAATACTCCCAAGAAACATGGTGTAATCCTAAACCATTAGTAGAAGAGGACCATCAAAAGTCTCATACAAGCTTATCAAGATTCTTATAATAGTTCTTAGATGGGACCAAGTGAGAAGAATAATAGACATGCGTGGTCAAAATAGCTTTTGAGAAAATTTAGAATCTACCAAAGGGATAGCTTCTTGGTAGACCAATAGATAAGTTTTTGTTCCACCCTATTAATGACATACTTCCAAAGCTTTGGTGTCAAACTATTAAAGGCAAAAGGAATACCTAAAAAATGAAATATTTTCCCCTCTTGGATGATCTTCCACTCTTGCCTAAATTATCATAATATTATTATATAATATAAATAAAATATATTTTAATAAAATTATTTCCTTATTCAACCTTTTAATAATAAAAAATATTTATATATTTTAAAATTATGATAGAGGGAAGAGGGTTTGAGAGGCTCTCGAAATATTTTACACTTCTTTTCACATATTAAACATTAAAGCTTTGAAACTAAAAAAAAAGGAGGACATAAATCACCACACTAATGAGCCACACATACAGACTCCATCAACCAAGATATCTAAAACATATTACTAAAAAACCAACACAAAATATTATTGTATAGAAAGAGCCAAAAATGAAGAGACTAGACTTATAAACAAATCAAGCAAAGGAAATACTAATCAAGTTCATGGGCCACCAACTCCATTTCCTCATGTAAACTCAAATAAATCCACTATCTTGACATTGCTTCATTTGATTAGAGGAAATCAAATGCATATTTTGGAGACAATTTATTAATATTAAATAATAAATAAGATTTTTAAAGAAAATTTATAGTGATTTTCTCTTAAAATTTATTCTTATAACAAGTCTCAGGTGCAAGAGCATTTTATTTATTTTTTCCTTAAAAATATACATTTGAATTTTATCAAGACAAATTTCAAAATCATTGAATTAACATTTTGTGAAAAACAAACCTATTTAAATTTTTGTCTTTCATTTTATTTTTATTTTAAATTATTTTATTTTATATTTTTAATATTAATTTTTTTATAATAATTTTTAATGACTTATAATATATTTAAAATTATATTTCAATGTTATACATTTTTAATGGATTATTAATATTTTTAAAGTGGAACAGTGACGAGAACCATAGCCTATGGGTTTTAAAACAATTAGTAGGAAGTGAGAGTTTCACCCACAACCAAGGTTCAAATCTTATGGTGAACCTTAACATTTAGCTTGTGGATTTTGGGACAATTGGTTAGAAGTGAAGAGTTTTATACAATTAAATAATGTTTCAATCCTATGGATGAACTTTGATATTTTATCAACTGGAATTGGTCCAATAGGTTATATTCCTCAATATTTAAGGAGGATATCTCAGTTAAAATCTTATCAAGCCATAAATGTACAGTGGCCAAGCTATTGTAATAAACTATGTTTCATGATGTAATTTGGGTGGGGTCATTTCACTCCCATAAATTAATTCAAAATAATTAATTTAAAGAGAACCATTACATAAAACCAAAAGGTAACTGTGTAGGCATACCAGTCCATGAAATCTAAAATTACAAAATTATCACATAAACATAAGACTTATACTTGGAGGAAGACAAAATCTAAATTTTTGCATTACATCTAATGGCTAGACCTTTATCATAGAAAATTTATCCACATAGTCTATATCAAATAGTTTCTCAATATGCACTTTTCTATACTTTAAAAAATTGTTACAAGCCTTCACCTATGATTAGACAAAAGAGAGAAATACGTGGTATTTCTTTTTGTCATCGCCATTAACTTGTTCTTGATCTTTCAAATCTACCTTTAGTGCATCAATATAATAAGATTAGTTAGAGTATAACTTATAAATATGTACATCCCTAGATAAATTATCTTCACGAAAAGTGTAGTAGAATCTAACAAACCAAATATGTGTAAGTATAACATGTTTGAAAGTTTAAACTATCTTATTAAATGGTAAAGAACACCCGAGAAAAGCCTATTTCCGAGCATATTTTTGATTAAACATAGCTAGATAATCACATTAGACACTTTTCCAATTATATTAGCCTTATACAAGAGAATTTTAACTTTAATGAGTAAGTATCATTTTTAGCATATATAAGGAAGGTAAAATTTAATTATAACCACATCATATCACCTTGTGATTGTTCCCTTCATCAGAATGAATAACAAAACCCAAGAATTTAAATGCCAATAATTAATATTATAGTACTAAAAGTTTATATTGGTTTTATTATGAATGATGCATCTATTTATTCCAACTCATGAAAATTATATTTTATAAAAATTTAGACTAGTTCATCACACACATCAAGATAGCTACCTATATATTAGTTGTTATTGCTAGCTATAATATTGACAAAACTATTTTTACACCAATAAAATGTTAAGAATTATCCATAATTTATTGTGTTTTAGATACATTTAGGTATGAAATAAGACACATGCCATATCAGTGTACCCGTATAAGATCACTAATCATATGGATAGTCTTATGTATGATAGAAAAGGTTTAAACACATCCTCATGAAGTACATGTTATTCTTGGAGCATTACATATAGAGACTTACATTGTTATGTGTTTCTCCATATCTACTAGGCAAATAAGACATATACTCTAACTCACAAGAAATTTGTAGAGAAAGCATCATTGGGGAAACTTACTACCTATCCATAGAATTCTTATGAAGGATTCCCTCGTCTCTTTTTCCTCCCTAAGAGAACTAACTCATATACAAGAAAAATAAATATTGAACACTAGCACAATAGGACAAAAACATATTGTTGTGCAACAATGCTTACATGAAGTCACCTTAAATATATAATATTCTAAGTGGTTGCAAAGTCATGAGAATTTATGCAATTAATCAATGAATGGTTACCCTACATGAAGTAACCTTAAATTATGCAATAAATTAATGAGTATTGCATCTATATGAAGTCACCTTAACTTAAGCAGTCATGCAAACAAAATGATTATTTTAATCATATCTTTACCAATATTTCTTTGTTCAAACTATATGAGCTCTACCTACAACATCCTCCTTGCATATGTCTACTATGTATAAAATTTCATCCCATTTATTTAGCCATTTGGTCCTAGATTGCAAATTCTTCTATAATCTATTCATACCCTGTCTATATTTTGGCTCATCCACACAAAATAAATACGTAAATGGTACACCATGCATACAATAAGTGCTCACATACACTTCCAATCAAAGGTTGTTGTATCATTTTAACTACATAAATTACAACATCAACCTATAGTTGAATAAATTTGTCAACTAGTACCAACAATATTAGATGTAAGAGAGGTATTATACAAATTATAACAAAATGCTTATGCAAATTCAATTCATGGATGCAACAAAAGTATCATGCAAGTTCCAATAATATACATATTCATCACTAACCTATGGATGTAGTAGATGCATCGTTTAAGTGCCAACAATATTTTTTTACTTTATCATCTTATGGGTACAACAAAAATATCATGCATGTACCGACTATAAACTTTAAGCATTATTATTCTATGGATAAAATATATATATCATGCAATTTCTAATGACTTACATTATGCAGTATCATCTTATGAATGAAATAAAGATAAAATATAAGTTCCAATAACTTATTTGTGTATTAGCAGTAACGGTATTTCTATGCATTAAAATTTGATAGTACAGTAGGAGTATTAGGGTATCTTATCATCATGTTCTACATATCATAGTTATAAAATTACACACTAAATTAGTGCAAGGCTATAGAATAATTTTATCCTTTAATGTAAGGATCTATACATTTAAGTCACTGTTAAAAAATTAAATACTTGATTGATTTATTTCATCGATCAACTTTGTATAAATAGCAAAGTTGATCATTGAGAGTTGTTGGATTACAAAAACTTATCAAATCTTATCTAGACTATACTGAGAGTTCACCTGATTCATGGAGGAGTGGAAACTCAAGTATGTTTGTCCTAGTAGAACTTAAGAGAATAATTACTTATTCTAACACCCCCCTTAAGTGATACTAGGGGTGAATGATACAAATGATTCCTAGCAACAGGTCCTGATGAGGTACTCATGTACAATGATCCTTTTTGATGAGATGGTAAAACCACATGGGAAAAAACCATCTATCAAAAAAAAAGGTAAGAGGTATGTCTTCGATTTGTGAATATTGTCCTCATTGACAAAAAAAATAAGGTATGAGTCCCGACAACAGGGCCTGATGAGGTACTCATTTACAATATATAGATGGTGAAAAAAACCCTTGGGAAAAACCACTTGTCCAAAAGATAAAGATAGAGGCATGTATTCGGATGACGAAGATTATCCTCATGAAAAAATAATGAGTCCCGGTAACTTGGCCTGATTAGGTACTCATGAAAAATGATTCTTTTTGAAGAGATGGTAAAACCTCATGGAAAAAACCATCTATTGAAAAAGTAAAATAAGAGGCATGTCTTCGTATGACGAGTATTTTCATCCAAAAAAATGAGTCCCAACAACTGGGCCTGATGAGGTACTCATGTGCTATGTTATTACATATATGAGAGATGGTGAAAAAAACACATGGGAAAAAACATATTAAAAAAGGAAGAGGTATGTATTTGGATGACAAATATTGTCCTCATTGAACAAAAGAAGGAAGGTATGAGTCCCGACAACAAGGCCTAATGAGGTACTCATTTATAATATATAGATGATGAAAAAAAACCCCTTCGAAAAAACCACTTGTCCAAAATATAAAGACAAAGGCATGTCTTTAGATGGCGAAGATTATTATCATGAAAAAATAATGAGTCCTGGTAACTTGGCCATATTAGGTACTCATGAACAATGATTCTTTTTGAAGAGATGGTAAAACCCCATGGAAAAAAACCATCTATCAAAAAATAAAAAGAAGAGGCATGTCTTCGTATGGCGAATATTGTCCTAAAAAAATGAGTCCCAACAACTGGGCCTGATGAGGTACTCATGTGCTATGTTATTACATATATGAGATATGGTGAAAAAACCACATGGGAAAAACCATATTTCAAAAAGGAAGAGGTATGTCTTCGGATGACGAATATTGTCCTCATTGAAAAAAAGGAAATGAGTCTTGATAACAAGGCCTAATGAGGTACTCATGTACAATGTACTTATATATATGAGAGATGATGAAAAAACCACATGGAAAAAAACCATATTCCAAGAAGAAAAAGAAAATTAAGAAGAAGAGAGGGGTGAAAACCTCTGTGCACCAAGATAATTTAACACCCCCTTAAGTGATAGTAGGGATAAGTGAAAAAAGGAATAAATAATATGTGGCATACCCATATAATATAGTCCTTACAGGAAGGCCTAGTCGTTTGGTTCATATTGCTCTTAGCCTTGTTGTTTGGTTCGTTTAGTGAGTGTATAGTAATTCCCTTAAGCTTTAACTCTGCCCTCATACATTTTAATTTGTTTTCTACATAAATTATTGTTTCGAGGGATATATTCTTCAATGATAATTGTTTCAAGGGATATATTATTTTTCTAAGTTTCTCTATCAGATCTTTTATTGATTGATCATTTCTTTATTTTTTGGAAAATTTATTTATCTATAAAAGCATGTTGAGTAGAGATCTTTTTTAGCATACTGATCAGCCTTATCCAATTTTCATTATTATTTTCTTCTCTTGAGATTCTGAGAGACTCCAAAAATTTTCTCACCTCATTTTCTTTTTATTGATAAACTAAAAAAAATGTTATTAGTTCTAATGTTCAAGTTGATTTTTGGTTGTCTATGAGTCATTTTCTTCCTTAGCCCTATTTGTTGCTTCTTGAACTATGACAATTCTAAGAACAATTTCATGTTACATTAATACCTCTTCCCTACTCACACACAGATTTGACGATGTGGGAGAAACCTATGGACAACTAACGTCCACTTCCACTTCCCATATTTTTTGCTATGGATTTCTACGTCAACAATGAGAGTTGAGTATGACTGGACTACGTGTGGTTTAAAGGAAGTGAACTTTCCTAGGTCCTACTATCGACATAATTTACCATCCATTACGGAGATAAACCATCCAAAATTCACATGGGATTTGGGTTTGACGGGGATGAGTGACCGTAAAATAAAAAATCCTTATTGGAAAGAAAACTACCCATGCTTAACATTGCAATTGACTTGCAGCCTTTCACATTCATTGGCGATGTACAAATCCATACAATCATGTGAAGTCAAAATCAAAAAAAGTAAAGGCACAAATCTACATCCATCCAATAGAAGGAAAATAAAACGTATTCAGATTGCAACAAATAGTTTTTGAAAATTTATTTTTAATTTATTACTGATTGTTTATTTAGTAAGTTTGTAGAGTTTAAATGATGAAATTTTTTTGAGAATTTTTATTAATACTAAAATATTAATGTTATTATATTTTTAAAATTTTTTGGTTGAATCAAATATAATTATATTTTGAAAGGAAATTATTAAAATATGTTTTAGACATCTATTTCTTCTTATGGTTTTAATAAAATTGAGAATAGTTGAAGATGGTCACATTTTTTTAAATGTAAAAGGCATTATATTAAAGAATTAATAGAATACTTTTTTACAAACAAAAAAAGGAGACGGATAAATATGCCACGTGGCTAACACAATCAACCAAAAAACCATCATCGTCAAAACAAAGCAATAACCCAAACAAACAAATAATAACTAATAAAAAATACCTTACATAACTGATGCACAATAGAACGAAATGATTACATAATGACAAGAGCAAAAAAAATAATCCTTGCAATGATGAGGATCCATTACATAGGTTTAGCCACCACAGATATTGATTCCCACTCAGCATCAACATAAATAGACTCTGGTGTCGAATCCTTCCCCTGTCTGGTAGAAGAAGTGTTGAGAATATTGTCCCAATTGCGAGAAACCAACTTTTCACTAGAAACAATCATAATATCCCCTAACTTATACCAGTTATCGAGTCAAGGATCCAATGGAGAGAGAGAAATAATCAAGTAGTCAGGGCAATATTTATAAGGATGGGGAAATTGAGTTGTGATAGGAGTGCATTTTGGGGATAAGTGGTAACACTATCTATATTGAGACTAGTTTCAAGGAGTATCTTACTTAAGATAAACTTGATTGACTATGTACAATGCATTCTCCCACTGATTAGTAAGCTCCTAAAGATGAGTGTGCTTCATGGTCACCATATTAACCCTAAATTGCAATATGAAAATACATAGATAAAATAATATTAGACTTCTCAAAAGTAAAGATGTACAAATATGATGAACACTTACCAAAGATACAATAATTTCTATATTTTCATATGTTGAACATAGTCACCATATGAAACAAGTACCACAATTAAAGGAAAATAGAAAAAAATGATAGGGGGTCTCCCAAAATGATATGCTTCCACTCAAATATGGCGTAGGAATAGGGTCTAAAAAAGAAAAAATTCACTCTGAAAGGGAACGCGCACAAGCACAAACCCAAAAAATATGGAGAAAGTATTCAAACTAAATATATAAAGGGAAAGAAAGGTTGGATATGCCTAAATGCCAAATATTCTCCCCAATAAGAAGCCCTTGGTGGAGAATACTCTAGGAAAAATAGGAAATTTTGGGCTCCAAGAAAGGAGCACAGGTAGTCTGGAATCTATGCATCCAAATAGGGTGAGGGGAGGAGACATTCCACAATTAATTGAGCTTATCAATTGGGACTTGTAATTTCATAGCAGAGTGTTTGGATACCACTTGTAGTCCTTCCACAAAGGTCACTGTGAAAGCACAAAAAAATTGTGTAACATGGAATCATGAAGAGTAGCCTTGATGGCCTTAAAAATATCATTTTCAGAGTGACAAAGCCTAAATTTTTGTATGAAGTCATCTCAAGGGAGCTAATCCCTAGTAGGATGATAAAAAAATCGGTGATGCATCACACACCTTTGTGAAATAATCTAAGTGTATGAACCCAAGGAATATTCACAAGCGAAGAACCCTATTAGGTTATGATAGGTGACCAACAAACATTCATCTGGTTGATGTAGATGTTATGCCAAAATATTTGGCCATTTCATCTCAGCTAAGTCTTAACACTCTCATAGGATTTCAAAATGCTACTGATGACGAAGGATCCTGACACTTTGATAAACATAGGAGTAATAAGGAGGGAAGGTAACCCCATGCTCCTCCAGCTCTTACAACCAAAAGTGGGATGTTCACTTATATAATGTTGGATGAAACTCTTCTAGAACTCATTGCTCATGAGGGATATAATAACCCACTTAGCACAAAGGGCCTAACCTTGACATTGGGTATTGAGAATGCCAAGCCCACCATGGCTTCTAGGAATATAATAATACTTCCAAGAAACATGGTGGAATCCTAAACCATTAGTATCAGAGGACCATTAAAAGTCTCATAGAAGCTTAGAATTTACCAGCTTCTTGGTGGACCAATAGATAAGTTTCTATTCCACTGTATTAATGACATACTTCCACACCTCTAGTGTCAAACTATTAAAGGTAAAATGAATGCCTAAAAAATAAAATATTTTTATCTCTTGGATGATCTTCCACTCTTTCCTAAATTATTATAATATTATTATATAATATAAATAAAATATATTTTAATAAAATTATTTCCTTATTCAACCTTTTAGTAAAAAAAAGAATTTATATTTTTTAAATTATGATAGAGGGAAGGGGGTTTGAGAGGCTCCCCAAATCTTTTACAATTTCTTTCACATTTAAAAATTAAATATTTGGAACGAAAACAAAAAAGGAGAAGATAAAGCACCCAACTGATGAGCCACACATAAAGAATCCATCAACCATGATATCTAAAAAAATTTATTGAACACCCAACACAAAATACCACTGTAGAGCAAGAGCCAAACACGAAGAGACTAGACTTATCAACAAATCAGCAAAGGAAATACTAATCAAGTTCATTAGCCACCAACTCCATTTCCTCATGAAAACTCAAAGAAATCCACTATCATGGCGTTGCTTCATTTGATGAGAGAAAAGAAAATGCATCTTTTGAAGGGACAATTTATTATTATTAAATAATAAATAAGGTTTTTTTTAAATTATAGTTTTTATTAACACCGAATTATTAATGTTTTTATATTTTTTAAAATCATTTATATAAGGTTGATTGAATGAAATATAATTAAATTTTCAAAGGAATTTATTAAAATATGTTTTAGACATCTCTTTTTCTTTATGGTTTTAATGAAATTGAGAATAGTTGAATATGGTCACATTTTTTTAAATGTAAAAGGCATCAAGTTAAAGAATTAATAGAATATTTTTTTACAAATAAAACAAAAGGAGATGGATAAATATGATGCATGGCTAACACAATCAACCAAAAAACCATCATCATTAAAAAAACCAAGAACCCAAGAAAACAACTAATAAATAATAAAAAATGCCCTATAGAACTGATGGACAATGGAACAAAGTGATTACATAATTATAAGAGTAAAAAAAAAAGAATCCTTGTAATGATGAGGATCCATTACATAGGTTTAGCCACCACAGATATTGATTCCCACCCAGAATTAACATCCGGAGACTTTAGCATCAAATCCTTTCCATTTTTGGTAGAAAAAGTGTCGAGAACATTGTCCCAACCATGAGAAATCAAATGTTTACTAGCAATAATAATTGGAGCTCTTGATTTATTCAAGTTACTGAGTCAAGGAGCCAAGGGAGAGAGATAAATAGTCAAGTAGCCAAGGTCACCTTTATAATGCGGTGAAACTTGAGTTGGGATAGGAATGCAGTTTGGGGGTGAGTGGTAACACTATCTAGATTGAGATTAGCTTCAAGGAGTATCTTGCTTAGGAGGAACATGATTGACTATGTACGATGTATTCTCCCACTAATAAATAAGCTCCTAAATATAAGTGTGCTCCATGGTAACTTTATTGACCTGAACTACAATCTAAAAATACATAGATAAAATAATTTTAGACTTTTCAAAAGTAAATATGTGAAAAGAGGAATAACACTTACCAAAGACACAATAATTTCTAGATTTTCATATGTTGAACATGGTTGTCATATGAAATAAGTGCCACACTTCAAATAAAATAGCCAATAAGGATAAATGGTCTCCCAAAATGATATGCTTCAACTCAAATATGGCGTAGGAATAGGGTCTAAAAACAAAAATCCACTCTGAAAGGGAACACACACAAGCACAAACCCAAAAAAGATGGATAGTCTTCAAACTAAACATAAAAAGGGTGAGAAAGGTTGGATATTCCTAAATACGAAAGCTTCTCCCCAACAAGAAGCTAGACTCCAAGCAAAATAGGAAAGTTTGAGCTCCAAGAAAGGAGCCCAAGTATTATGGAATATGTGCATCCAAATAGTATGAGGGGAGCATATATTCCACCATTAATTAATCTTATCAATCGGGCCTTCTAATTTTGTAGCAGAGTGTTTGGATACCACTTTCAGTCCTTCCACTAAGGTCGTTGTGAAAGCACAAAAAATTTGCGTAAGATAAAATTAGGGAGAGTAGCCTTGATGGCCTCAAAAGTATCCTTTTCAGAGTGACTAAGCCCATAATTGGCTTTGAAGTCATTTAAATGGAGCCAATCCCTAATAGGATGAGAAAAAAATCAGTGATGCATCACACACCTTTGTGAAATAATCTAAGTGTATGAACCCAAGGAATTTATACAAGCAAAAAAACCTAGTAGGTGATGATAGGTGACCACCAGATATTCATCTGGTTTATGGAGAGGTTATACAAAAATCTTTGGCCATTTCATCTCAGCCAAGGCTTAACACTCTTGTAGAATTTCAAAATGCTACTGATGACGAAGGTTCCTGACACTTTGATAAACATAGGAGCAAAATATAGGGAAGGGAACCCCATGCCACTCCATATCTTATAGCAAAAAAGGTAATATTCACTAATATAGTGTTAAATGAGACTCTTCCATACCTCATTATCCATGAGGGCTCTAATAACCCACTTAGAAAAAAGGGCCTAACCTTAACATTGGGTATGGAGAATGCCAAGCCCACCATGGGTTCTAGGAAGATAACAATACTCCCAAGAAACATGGTGGAATTCGAAACCATTAGTAGAATACGACCATCAAAATTCTAATAGAAGCTTATCAAGATTCTTGTAACATTTCTTAATGGGACCAAGTGAGAAGAATAATAGACATGCGTGGTCAAAATAACTTTTGAGAAAATTTAGAATTTACCAAAGGAAGAGCTTCTTGGTGGACCAATAGATAAGTTTCTATTCCATCCTATTAATGATATACGTACAAAACTTTGATGTCAAACTGTTAAAGGCAAAAGGAATACCTAAAAAATGAAATATTTTCCCCTCTTGGATGATCTTCCACTCTTGCCTAAATTATCATAATATTATTATATAATATAAATAAAATATATTTTAATAAAATTATTTCCTTATTCAACCTTTTAATAATAAAAAATATTTATATATTTTAAAATTATGATAGAGGGAAGAGGGTTTGAGAGGCTCCCCAAATTTTTTACACTTAATTTCAAATATTAACATTAAATATTTGAAACTAAAACAAAAAACGAGGACATCAAGCACCCAACTAATGAGCGACACATAAAGACTCCATCAACCAAGATATCTAAAACATATTACTAAATACCCGACATAAAATATTATTGTAGAGAAAGAGCCAAACATGAAGAGACTAGACTTATCAACAAATCAAGCAAAGGAAAGACTAATCAAGTTCATGGGCCACAAACTCCATTTCCTCATGTAAACTCAAAGAAATCCACTATCTTGATGTTTCTTGATTTGATGAGAGGAAAGCAAATGCATCTTTTGAAGAGACAATTTATTAATGTTAAATAATAAAGAAGTTTTTTAAAGAAAATTTATAGTGCTTTCTCTTAAACTTTCTTCTTATAACAAGTCTCAGTTGCAATAGCATTTTAATTTTTCTTTTCCTTAAAAATATACATTTGAATTTTATCAAGACAAATTTCAAAACCATTGAATTAACATTTTGTGAAAAACAAACTTGTTTAAATTTTTGTCTTTCATTTTATTTTTATTTTAAATTATTTTATTTTATATTGTTAATATTAATTTTTTTATAATAATTTTTAATGAATTATAATATCTTTAAAATTATATTTCAATTTTACAAATTTGTAATGGATTGTTAATATTTTAAAAGTGGAACAGTTATGAGAACCATAGCCTATGGGTTTTACAACAATTAGTAGGAAGTGAGAGTTTCACACCCTAAACCAAGGTTAAAATCTTATGGTGAACCTTAACATTTAGCTTGTGGGTTTTGGGATAATTGGTTAGAATTGAAGAATTTTATACAATTAAATAAGGTTTCAATCCTATGGATGAACTTTGATATTTTATCAAATGGCATTGGTTCAATAGGTTATATTCTTCAATATTTAAGGAAGAGATTTAGGTTTAAATATTTTCATGAAATAAATGTGGCCAAGCTATTGTAATACACTATGTTTCATGATGTAATTTGGATGGGGTCATTTAAATCCCATAAATCAATTCAAAATAATTAATTTAAAGAGAACCATTACATATAATGAAAAGATAACCTTGTAGGCAAACCAGTCCATGAAATTCAAAATTATAAAATTATCACATAAATGTAAGACTTATTCTTAGAGGAAGACAAAATCTAAATTTTTGCATTACATCTAATGGCTAGAACTTTATCATAGGAAATTGATCCACATAGTTTATATCAAAGATTTCTTTAATATGCATCTTGTTATCCTTTAAAAATTGTTACAAAACTTCACCTATGATTTAACAAAAGAGAGAAATAGGTGCTATTTCTTTTTGTCATCCCCATTAACTTGAGCTTGCTCTTTCAAATATACCTTTGAGGAATCAATCTAAGAAGAGTAGTTAGAGTATAACTTATAAATATGTACATACCTAGATAAATTATCTTCATGAAAAGTGTAGTAGAATCTAATAAACCAAATATGTGTAAGTATAACATGTTTGAAATTTTAAACTATCTTATTAAATGCTAAAGAACACCCAGGAAAAGCCTATTTCCAAGTAATTTTTTGATTAAACATAGCTATATAATCACGTTAGACACTTTCCCAAGTATATTAGGAATGTCATAGATCAATATTATATTAGGAATATTAAAAATACTTCTTTGTACATAATAGATCAAAATTTATTATGAATATACAAGCAATTATGTTAGCCTTATACAAGAGAATTCTTACTTAGATGAGTAAGTATCATTTTTAGTGTATATAAGAAAGGTAAAATTTAATTATAACCACCTCGTATCACCTTGTGATTGTTCCCTTCATCAGATTGAATAACAACACCCAAGCATTTAAATACCAATAATTAATATTATAGTACTAAAAGTTTATATTGGTTTTATTATGAATGATGCATCTATTTATTCCAAGTCATGAAAATTATATTTTATAAAAATTTGTACTAGTTCATCACACACATCAAGATAGCTACCTATATCTTAGTTGTTATTGCTAGCTAGAATGCTAACAAAACTATTTTTACACCAATAAAATGTTAAGAATTATCCATAATTTATTGTGTTTTAGATACATTTAGGTATGAAATAAGACACATGTCACATCCGTGTACGCGTATAAGATCACTAATCATATGGATAGTCTTATGTATGATAGAAAATGTTTAAACACATCCTCATGAAGTACATGTCATTCTTGGAGCATCACATATAAATATTTACACTCTTATGCATTTCTCCATATCTACTAGGCAAATAAGACATATACTCTAACTAACAAGAACTTTGTAGAGAGAGAGCATCATTGCGGAAATTTACTACCTATCCATAGAATTCTTATGAAGAATTCCCTCGTCTCTTTTTCCTCCCTGAGAGAACTAACCCATCTACAAGGAAAAATAAATATTGAACACAAGCACAATAGGACAAAAACATATTGTTGTGCAACAATGCTTACATGAAGTCAACTTAAATCATTTAATATTCTAAGTGGTTGCAAAGTCATGGGAATTCATGCAATTAATAAATGAATGGTTATCTTACACAAAGTAACCTTAAATGATGCAGTCAATTAATGGGTATTGCATCTATATGAAGTCACCCTAAATTAAGCATTCATGCAAACAAAATGATTATTTTAATTATAGCTTTACCAATATTTTTTGTTCAAACTATATGAGCTCTACCTAGAACATACTCCTTGTATATGTCTACTATGTATAAAATTCCATCCCATTTATTTATCCATTTGGTCCTAGATATCATGTTCTTCTATAATCCATTCATACCCTCTTTATGTTTTGGCTCATCCACACAACACAAACACGTATATGGTACACCATGCATACAATAAGTGCTCACACATACTTCCAATCAAAGGTTGTTGTATCATTTTAACTACATAAATTACAACATCAACCTATAGTTGAATAAAGTTATCAACTAGTACCAATAATATTATGATGTAAGAGAGGTATTATGTAAATTATAACAAAATGCTTATGCAAATTTAATTCATGGATGCAACAAAAGCATCATGTAAGTTCCAATAATAGACATATGCATCACTAACCTATGGATGTAGTAGAGACATTTTTTAAGTGCCAACAATATTTTTTACTTTTATCATCTTATGGATACAATAAAAATATCATGCATGTACCGACTATACACTTTAAGCATTATTATTCTATGGATACAATAAGTATATCATAAAATTTCTAATGACTTACATTATGTATTATCATATTATGAATGAAATTAAGATAAAATGTAAGTTCCAACAACTTATTTGTGTATTAGCAGTAATGGCATTTCTATGCATTAAAATTTTATAGTAAAGTAGGAGTATTAGGGTATCTTATCATCATGTTCTACATAGCATAGTTATAAAATTACACTCTAAATTAGTGCAAGGCTATAGAATAATTTTATCCTTTAACATAAGCATCTATGAATTCAAGTCATAAGTCCATATTTCTATCCTTTGTAAGATAAGTTTACATATTTGCCCTTTATGTTGCTTTTCATTAGATATAGTTAGATTTTATCAAGTAAACAAAAGTAGCTACTAGTCAAGGAAACCAAAATATTTTAGCAATAATGGTATTTCTATGCATTAAAATTTGATGGTAAAGTAGGAGTATCAGGATATCTTATCATCATGTTCTACATATCATAGTTATAACATTACACTTTAATTATTGTAAGGTTATACAATAATTTTATCGTTTAACACAAGGAGTTATGAATTCAAGTCATAATTCCAAAGTTGTATCCTTTGTAAGATAAGTTTACATATTTTCACCTTAAGTTGTTTTTCATTCAATATAGTTAGATTTTATCAAGTAAACAAAAGTATCTAGTAGTCAAGGAAACAAAAAAAATTTATGTCGCTTAAATGCCTTCTTGTCTATCTTGTTTAATAAGGCAAGAAATATAAATCAAATAATCTAGGTGATATTTAATATGTAATACATAAATAGTTTTGTATCCTCCCTAGATTATTTGATCAAGTCATATTCAAAAGTAACATGTCCTTTCTAAGAAATGAAGCATTGATACTCTATATTAACTCAACATAGTTTTTTTCTTTTCATATAAGATATTTTTACATGTTATAAGTACTAAGAATATATCTTGAGTCATGGTTTATGGGTGTGAACAAGTATTATAGCTCAAACTTCATTTAAGGTAACCAAAAAAAAAAATTCTTGTTCTAGAAGAGGTTCATCCTAATGATGTTGTAGATCATTCTCAATTTCTAGAAGGTCACTTTCTAGCTGAGCTTTTCACTCAATTATGTTATCAAAATCTTATCTATTCAAAAAATTTAGTTATTGATTTAACCTTTGAAGTTTGGTTCTGGAACACCTCTCTTTGATAAATATGGAATTCCTCTTCCCACCATCCCTCCACTAGTTTATCAAAAATTTCATGCCTAATCTATATTCTTTCATAGCAAGATAAAATTAGTTTAGGTCTTTCGTAACCTCAATAAAATCTTAATAAGAAAGTGGTTAAATCCCATATTATAAAACTTCTTATTACATGAATACTATCCTATCAAGAAAATCTATAAAAAAAAAAAAATCTATCTAGTTTATGTAGGACCCTTTGGTTCTTATATACCTAGTTACTCCAAGTGTAAATGTCCTTCGAACAAAAGGACTTCATAAGATCTTAAATCTTTGAAGGAAGGGAATAGTGTGAACACAAACAAATCTATCTAGTTTATGCAGGACCCTTTGTTTCTTATATAACTAGTTACAACAAGTGTAAATGCAGATCTTAAATCTTTCAACGAAGGGAAGGGAATAGTGTGAACACAAACAACGAAGGGAAGGGAATAGTGTGAACACAAACAAACGTAGCCCCACAAGCAAAAGTAAAAGTTGAACGTGCAAAACATTAAAGTCAAGAAGATAAACCGTGCATCCTTCATGTTGTGTTTGAAGTGCAAATCATTAAAGTAAAGATGATAAACCGTGCATCCTCCATGTTGTGTTTGAAGTACATTTCGGCTGTTTTTTTCTTCTGATGGAATTTTCTTTTACATTAATACCTCTTCCCTTCTTACACGCAGAACTGACGATGTGGGAAAAGCTATGGACGACTGACGTCCACTTCCACTTCCCGTCCATTTTATCGTTTTTCTTCTAACACGAATTTGAACACGTCGGAGAAAGTCATAGACGGCTGACGTCCTCGTCCACTACCCGTATTTTTCGCTTGTAACGATTGGTGGATTCCTGATTTCCGAAGATGTCATCTTCCGCATATGCACAACACTACAAGCGAACAAGACTACATTGACAATGAGAATTGAACATGACTGGATTACTATCGACCCCATTTCCCATCCGTTACGGAGATAAACCATCCAGACTTCACATAAGATTTGGGTTTGACGAGGATGGGTGACCGTTAGATGAGAAAGCCTGATTGGAAAGAAAACTATCCATCCTTAACTTTGTCGTCGACTTCCAGCCTTGCACGTTCATTTGCGATGACAACTTCATACAATCATGTGAAGTCGAAATCAACAAAAGCAATGAAGAGCACGAAAATTTAGGATTTTAATTTAGGATTTTTTCTTTAACCTCTACGTCAAGAGCACGAACATTTGTAGGTGTCGGAAAAGTTGAAAAAAAAAAACTAGTGTAAAAGCAATGAATTTTTCACAAAAATTATTCATTAATGTTGTACACAAAAATTAATTTTTGACTTTGACATTGACTTTAAATCTGGCTTTATAATTTTTCATCGTTCCTTTTCTAGGACAATTGAATATCAATCACCTTTTTCACTTGAAGAGCACGAATTTGTACGTGCTAGAGAAGTTGAAAAGGAAAAAACAAATGTAAAACCGATGAAGAGGAAGGCGTGCTTTAAATGACGGAGATGAAGAACTATATTTTTTTATGTTGGTAGTCATTTTTTCTGTATTTGAGAGAGCTCTTTTTAATGTTTTCACATAAATAATAAATAGATGAGGAAATAGTGAATTATTTTGTTAAATTTTAAGATGATTTAAAGTAATTATTTATCAACAGATATTAAATTGTTTTGAACTGGTTGCAGATTAGCAGATAAGCCTGGCTAAAAGTGCTAAAAATGTGTGAGGGGGTGGGTGTGTGGTGGTTGTGTATTAAATTCTCTATTGACAAGTATAGCTTTTGGATTTATGAGGGATCATGGATGGGAGGAGACTGCTCAAACCTGTGCGTTGGTTGTAGGGGTTTCTCACACTAACAAAAAAAAACAAGAGTACCTTCAAAACATAAAGGAAAAGTGATGAGAACCAATAAATAAATTTTAATGTTTGATAGAAGCAAGGTCCCACACATGAGAGAAGAAAGATGAAATTTTGATACAAAAAAAATTGTGTGAATCTCATAAGAAACAATAGTGTGAATCTCATAAGAAGTGATCTACTATATTATATTTGGTGGTTGGAGTGAGCAACAACAAAATTTTCTCCAAAAGAGAAAGGGGGGGTTATGGGAACTAATGGATAAAGGTTATGTGTGGTAGAAGTAAGGTCCCACACATGAGAGAAGAATTATGAAGGTTTGATACAAAAATAATAGAGTAAATCTCATAAGCAGTCATGTACTATATTACACCAGGTGGTTGCAAGTGATTGATTATCCTCTTGCATTCTAACCAGTTAATGTGATCATGCAAGTCTAGTGGAATATTCCATGATTGGAATTATGTTCATGTTAATACCTATCTATCTATATATCTATGTAGTCTGGTAGGATGAGAAGGTTTCCATCGAAACACTTCTAATTAATTTGTGGAATCAAATCCATCTTGAAGAAGAAAAGAAAGTTACCATCAAAATGTTCAAAAATATGAGAATGCGAATGTACAACAATATATGTGTATGTGCAATAGTAAGTTGAAGTGAGAGTTGTCTTCTTGAAATTTAAAATTATAACATTAAGCATTACGGCGGAGAATGTTGGAAAAACAACAATTTATACTTGATCTTTTATATTTTGCATATATCTTTATATTTTCTATAAACGGACTAATAAAACTGGTTAAACCAAATAAAAATTACTTTATCATATATTATTACAAATTTTCTAATGTATATCAAAGATTGTTACGATTGATGTGCCAACATGAAAAAGAGAATGATATGTTTTTTATTTATAGGTGTGCATCTTGGGAAGTGCAAGTAGAAAGTTAACTCAGCTCTTTAAAAAAAATATTTGTGGCATCAACCTGACTGTTAGAAATCACATTAATTGGGTAAAACATTATTTACTTACTTTTATTTAAATCATATTTTTTTTATATAAAGGAATGGATAACACCATTTTTCTTTACATTACTGATAATAATATATTTACTATTTGGATTTCAAGCTAAAAATAGATGAATTCAGATTCATACCAGTAGACATTGATCAAAAAGCTTTACAAAACTGCCTATAGTATTGCATTAAACATGAGATGTAATAATTTTTAATGTAAATAATAAAGATATGCATTGGTGCATTGGTGCATTGGTTCATTGGTTAGCTGAGATAACAAATCCCAGATACACTAACTCCTTCACGAAACTGCACTTATTCAAATTAATCAGCAATTGCTCCTCCTTCAACTTCTTAAAAACTCTTTTGATATGCATCAGGTGCTCTTCTAGGGTCTTGCTAAATATTAAAATGTCATCCAAATAGACAATGACAAATTTTCCTAAAAACTCCTTCAATACCTCATTCATCAACTGCATGAATGTGCTTGGTGCATTGGTTAGCCCAAATGGCATGACCAACCACTCATAAAAAGCCTCTTTGGTCTTGAAGGTTGTCTTCCACTCATCCCCTTATCTGACTCGAATTTTATAGTACCCACTCTTCAAGTCAATCTTTGTGAAGTACTTGGCTCCACTCAAACAATCCATAATGTCATCCATCCTAGGCAATGGGAACCTATATTTTATAGTGATCTTGTTAATAGCTCGGGAGTCTGTACACATTCTCTACTCTCCATATTTCTTTGGTTCTAGTACTACAGGTACTGCACATGGACTCGGGCTCTCCCGAATCAATCCCTTTTTCAGTAAATCTTGGACTTGTTTGTTTAGCTCCTGACTTTCTACAAGAGTCATTCTATGGGCTGCCTTATTGGGTAAACTAGATCCTGGTACCAAATATATATGGTGACTGACCTTCCTCACTGGTGGCAAACCCTCTAGTACATTATTTGATATAATATCTAGAAATTCTTCTAAAAGACCTAAGACTTTTATTGGGGTATCTTTTCATTCTTCTTCCCTGACTCTAGGAATTAATGCATAGCACATATGCTCATGTTTCAAACCATCCAAAAACCTTCTACCTTCAACTAAATATATTCTAGCACTACTACATACCTTTTCGTTCGCCTCCTTTAGGGTCTTTAGCTTATGGCACACTCTATTCTTTATTAGGGAGTAAGTGTTGGCATGCCCATCGTGCATTGCACACCGATCAAACTACCACGACCTTCCCAATAGCAAATGGTAAGCATCCATAGGTGGGATGTCACACAGGACCTCATCACAATAATTCCCAATATTAAATTTTACCAAGCACTGCTCACTGACCAAAGCCCTATGGTCCTTCTGCAACCACACAATATGATATGGATACGGGTGTCTTTTCCTCTCTAACTGTAGTTTGGTAACCATTCCTTCTACAACTAGGTTATCCATGCTACCATTATCTAAGATAACATTACAGACCTTACCTCCATATTTACACCTTGTACAAAATAAGCTCTTCCTCTAATCTAGATCTTTCTCCTCATTCAGAAAGGCTCTCCTTGTTATCAGTACTTCTCCTCTTTCTACTTCTTCAGAGTGCTCAAATTCAACACCTTCATCAACAACAACGGCTCAGGCATTACCTTCGGGTCTCCTATTTGTTCCTCCTTGGTGTTGTGGACACTCGTATGCTCGATGTCCTTCTTCTCCATAGTGGAAACAGGTTCCATGAAATCCTTCTCTTCTAAACCCTCTTCCAGACCTTTCTCTTCCTCTCTAGTAACCATTATTTTGGTAGTTATTATTCTACTCACGGGGATGGTAAGCATTTTCTCCCTTCTGGTCTTGATTGTTGCTTGTATCCCTAGTTTTATTTTGGTCCTCATTCCATCCTCCATTTTTTCTCCCACCAGTTCTTCCACCATGACCTCTTCCTCTCTATTTGCTTTCAAACCTCTTGTTCAACTTCTCTTCTACCTTCAAGCTAAACTGGTAAGCATCTTCAATGGTGGTCATCTTGACCAGACTCAACTCTTCTTGAATACTTGCTCTTAACCCATTAATATAATGTGCTACCTTCTCCTTGTTGGCCTTATAATGGCATGTTCTAATCAGGATCTTATAGAACTCTGTATATTATTTGACAGACTTACTCAATTGTATCAAAACCTACATTTTATTGAGCAGATCCAACTTGTAATCAGCTGGAATAAATTGTCTCTTCAACTTCTCCACCATCCACTCTCACCTTGTTATCCTTTATTTTTCTCTTTTGTTTATGTCTAGCTACAAT
Source organism: Wollemia nobilis (assembly GCA_028583015.1). NCBI lineage: Eukaryota > Viridiplantae > Streptophyta > Pinopsida > Araucariales > Araucariaceae > Wollemia > Wollemia nobilis. The sequence continues at coordinate 265,983 of JAQPPZ010002023.1, forward strand.
CGCTTCCACCATATGCTAGCATGACCCTTCAGCTTGGTCTTAGCAAACTTGACCCTCTCGGGATCTTCTATCTACTCATACTCGAAGTATTCCTCCATGTCATTATTCTAGTTGATCAACTCTTCTGTGTTGAGATTTCCAGAATACGTGGAGAGATCAAACTTCGGTCTCTTTCTAATATGTGATATGGCCTTATACAATCTGGATTGTGTAGGATCTATTGCCTCTTCTTCTTCTTCGAACTGGGCCTCTTCTTCTTTAGCTTCATCTTCACTCCCTTATTATCTCCTTGGCTCAAACCCTCTACGTAGCTCCTCTTATAGAGCTTGAAATTACCTCTGCAAAAATCTAAAATCTTCTTCTAGAACCATATTTCTCCCACCACCATGGTTTCTTTGTGGCGGAATTCTGCTCACTTCTTCCACAAAATTTAACTAAAGATATTGGTGTAAAATGCCTCATGTTCGGCACTCTATTTACACACTTAGGAACTCTCGCTCTTATACCACTTGAAGCAGAGTTCTATAAAAAAAACATATACAATCCACTAAAAACTAGCAATACTAACGGGATCCAAATATTTCCATTACTTTCATGCTAAAAATGAGCATCCCAAAATAAGAGCCCTTTTACAATTTCAAAAATTCCCACTTATGCCCTATTTTCCCCTTTTTTCCCACCTAAAACTTGAAATTTGAAATTTGAAATTTGAAATTTTGGGGCAACTTGCGAAGATCATAACTTTGCGCTCGTTGACCCGATTGACTATTACAGCATATTTTCATAAATGACATGACACGAGATAAGTGGGGAAAGATTTGGCTACGCACGTCAAGTCTCGCGTCTAGCCAAAAATCCTCAAATTCGACCTCTAAGACCTTTAAAAATCTCCTACAAGAAAAACTAGTTTTACTAGTTTTTACAAAATTAAACAATTACAATATTTTTTGGGTGATGCAAGATAAATTTTACACCATTGGATGCTCCTGCATTAGACACCCAGGGTGAATTGAGAAGTGACCTTCTTTTTTGTTGGAATAAAACCAAGGCGTTCAACCTCAGCCTTCGACAACCAAGATGAATCTTCAACAGGCATGCCCTTCCACTTAACCAGATATTCTGCATACTGTCTATTTCTTGTGATTTTGCCTACACAGGTATCTAGGACCTCTTCTATATCTTCTATCTCTGGAGTAGATGTGGGAATACTCCATAATTTTGTGATTGGTCTACCATTATTGTCACCTTCATGATATTCTGCCAAATCTAAAATGTTGAACACAGGTGATATATTCAGCCCACTTGGCAATTCTACCTCATAGGAATTCCTTGAATCCAATTTCCCTATGACCCTGTGTGGTCCAAACTTCTTCATTTTTAACTTGTTGTAGGTTTTAGCAAAAAATATTTCCTTTATCAAGTGAACCATAACTTGATCTTCCACTTGGACCTCCTTAAGTCATCACTTCTGGTCTGCTCTTGTCTTGTCTGAGTGTTCATATTGTTGATATGTTGCTTCACTTCATCATGCAGGATCTTTAGGTGCTATGCAAAGTCCTCAGCCTCAACACTGCTCTTTTCCCCTCTGTCCATATTTCTCAACTCGAAAGCATTCCTTGGGCTACTCCCATACACAATATGGAAAGGGGATTTATTACTACTCCTATTGACAGAATTATTGTATGCAAATTCTTCCTGTGGTAAAACCACATCCCATCCCTTGGGCTTATCTCCTACCAAGCACCTTAGTATATTGCCCAAACTTTTGTTCACCACCTCTGTCTGTTCATCAGTATATGGGTGGTATGCAGAACTAAATTTTAGGTTTGTCTTCAATTTCTTCCATATGCTCCTCTAGAAATACCCAAAAAACTTGGTATCCCTCTCAAAAATGATAGTCTTTGGTAGACCATGCAGGCGTACCACCTATTTGAAAAACAACTCTACAACATGAACTACATCATTAGTTTTCTTCTAGGGAATAAAATGTGCCATATTCTAAAACCTATCAACCACCACAAATATGGAGTCATTCATCCTCTGTGTCCTTGGTAAGCCAAGAATAAAATCCACGTTGATGTCCTCCCATGGCTTATCTAGTACAGGTAACGACTGATATAATCCAGTGTCCTATCTCACACCCTTGGCCATCTGGCATACTATACAAATTTGTACAAACTTCTTCACATCTTGGTGCAACTGTGGCTAATGGTAGTTATCACTAACAAGGGCAATGGTCTTATCTCGACCAAAGTGTCCAACCAACCCTCTATTGTGCTTCTCCTTTACCATATTCTCTCTCATTGATCTCCTTGAAATGCATAATTGATTTCCTCTTAACAACATCCCATCTTGGATTATAAAATCCAACCACTTAGTCATGTCTAAAGTAATAGGTGCTAAGAAATCCCGCCAAGCCTCTGCAAAATCAGGATCTTTAGGGTACAAACCCTTAAGTTCATCAAACCCTACAACTTCCACCTTCATTTATATCAATAAACATTGCCTTCTACTTAAGGCATCTGCAACTTTGTTTGACTTCCCACTCCTATGCTTCAAAACAAAGGTATAACTCTGTAGAAACTCAACCCACTTTAAGTGCCTCTAATTTATCTTCCCTTGGCTATTAATATACTGTAAGGCCTGATGATCAGTATATAGAACAAACTCTTTTGGAAAAAAATAATGCCTCCACTTCTTTAGAGCCTAAACTATAGCATAAAACTCCTTATCATATACATAATAATTCTTCCTAGCATCATTGAGTTTCTCACTAAAATAAGCAACAGGTTTACTTTCTTGACTCAACACAGCTCTTATGGCACTACCACTAGCATCACAATCTACCTGAAATACCTTATTGAAATTTGGAAGTGCTAAAATAGGTTTTTCTGTGACTTTATTTTTCAACATATCAAAGCTCTTATCTTCTCCTAAGATCCACTTAAATTCTTTCTTATCCCCTATCATTTTTTATGTTAGGGGTGCACAAATACTATTGAAATTTCTAATAATTTTTTTGTAAAAACTTGTTAGACCATGAAATGATCTTACCTCTATTATCCTCCTTGGAGTAGGTCATTCAATGATAGCCCTCACCTTTTTTGGGTCCATTTTTAGACCTTCAGCTGAGATAACAAATCCCAGATACACTAACTCCTTCACAAAATTTCACTTCTTAAAATCAATCAGCAATTGCTCCTCCTTCAACTTCTCAAAAACTCTTCTGATATGCATCAGGTGCTCTTCTAGGATATTTCTAAATATTAAAATGTCATGCAAATAGACAATGACAAATTTTCGTAGAAACTCCTTCAATACCTCATTCATCAGCCGCATGAATGTGCTTGGTGCATTGGTTAGCCCAAATGGCATGGCCAACCACTCATACAAACCCTCTCTGGTCTTTAAGGCTGTCTTCCACTCATCCCCTTATCTGACACGAATTTGATGGTACCCACTCTTCAAGTCAATATTTGTGAAGTACTTTGATCCACTCAAACAGTCCATAATGTCATCCATCCTTGGCAATGGGAACCTATATTTTATGGTGATCTTGTTAATAGCTCGGGAGTCTGTACACATTATCCACTCTCCATATTTCTTTGATACTAGTACTGTAGGTACTACACATGGACTCAGGCTCTCCTGAATCAGTCCCTTTTTTAGCAACTCTTGGACTTGTCTATTTAGCTCCTCACTTTCTACATGAGTCATTCTATGGGTTGCCTTATTGGGTAAACTAGATCCTGGTACCAAATCTATATGGTGACTGATCTTCCTCACTGGTGGCAAACCATATGGTACATTATCTGATATAATATCTAGAAATTCTTCTAACATACCTGAGACTTCTACTGGGGTATATTTGCATTCTTCTTCCCTAACTCTAGGAATTAATGCATAACACATATGCTCATGTTTGAAACCATCCAAAAACCTTATACCTTCAACTAAACAAATTATGGCACTAATACATACATTTTCGTCACCTCCTTTAGGGGATTCAACTTATGACACACTCCATTCTTTGTTAGGGAGTAAGTGTTGGCATGCCCATCGTGCAGTGCACACCGATAAAACTACCACGACCTTCCCAATAGCAAATGGCAAGCATCCATAGGCAAGATGTCACACAGGACCTCATCATAGTAATTCCCAATATTAAATTTTACCAAGCATTTCTCACTGACCAAAGCCCTATGGTCCTTCTACAACCACGCAATCCGATATAGATGCGGGTGTCTTTTCCTCTCTAACTGCAATTTGGTAACCATTACTTCTGCAACTAGGTTATCCTTGCTACCATTATCTATGATAACATTATAGACCTTACCTACACATTTACACCTTGTGTGAAATAAGATCTTCCTCTGATCTAGATATTTCTCCTCATTCAGAAAGGCTCTCCTTGTTATCAGTACTTCTCCTCTTTCTGCTTCTTCAGAGTGCTCAAATTCAACACCTTCATAAACAACAATGGATCAGGCATTACCTTCAGGTCTCCTATTTGTTCATCCTTGGTGTTGTGGACACCTGTATGCTCGATGTCCTTGTTCTCCATAGTGGAAACAGGTTCCATGAAATCCTCATCTTCCAAACCCTCATCCAGACCTTTCTCTTCCTATCTGGTAACCATAATTTTGGTAGTTATTATTCTGCTCATGGGGACGGTAAGAATTTCCCTTCTAGTCTTGAATTGTTGCTTATATCCCTAGTTTTATTTTGGTCCTCATTCCATCCTCCATTTGTTCTCCCACCAGTTCTTCCACCATGACCTCTTCCTCTTTGTTTTCTTTCAAACCTCTTGTTCAACTTCTCTTCTACCTTCAAGGCAAAATGGTAAGCATCTTCATGAAAGCACGAGATTCCGGGCGAAGGAAACACTAATTGCGATGCATTCAAAATCAAATACGCTTAAGTCCTAGAAATGTAGAATGCATGAAATGAAAGAGACGCATTGAAATGAGATACAAGCAAATGGAGAAAACACAGCCCTTTCATTAAACTCTCTTGATCTCTGTTACAAATACGCCTCCTCCCTTTTCGGGGGCTAGGAGCGTTAAAAGAATTTGATTACAATCGAGACTTAAGGTTCCTCTTTCCGCGTGCCCACACTTGAAATGGGCGGGCCAAGATGATGCCGCCACTGATGTTGATGAGTCCTTGACCTCTCGCTGCTCCTCCTGCGAACAAAGAAACAACGAAGATGTCGGTAGCACCTGCTTGCAAATAAGAAGTGTTTGTTCTCTAAAATCGCCAAAAGATGCATACAAACATTTGTCTGAAACGATGAATAAAGTGAGTCCAAATGACCTGAAAACCCGACGAGAGGATAGAAGACATCACCAGAAGGCCATTGCCATTGAGACAGTCGGCCAATCTGCCTTCAACTGGAATTCGTCCCTGGGCAGGACGAATTACGATCGCTATTCGTCCCTGGGTGGGACGAATTCTACTGTGTTGGAAAAGCCGAGGTGACACCGCTCCAATGTCGAATCTCGAGACCTCCAAAACACCTGCAAACAGAGGGGTTATGTAATTGGGGCCATTTTGGGATGACCCAGATGGTCGGATTCTCCCAATTTGGCCTCTATCCTCGGGAATTCGATATCGCCACCTGCAAGTTAGTAGGACAACAAAGCGACAAAAGGCATGATAAAATCTGATCAAAATGTTATGAAATTGAAGCTATGAGTTAACCAAACAGAATAACATGAGATGCAACCTGAAACAATAATCTAGAATGCTTTTAGAATAAAACTTAGAAAGTGCGGGGGTGCCCAAGTGGGCCTCCCACCGTTGGCACTTGATTTTGGCGCCAATCCACTAGGGATGGGCCCAAAACCTCTTAGGATTGGGATGTCTGCAAATTGGTGGTGTAAGGTGGTCAAATGTTGGATTTGGGTTGGATCCACGCTTCCAAAAGCCACCCAATAACCTCCCTTGCAAAAGAGATTAGTGGATGTGAGAAGGTGAATCAAAAGGATGCAAGTGGGTATTCAATCGGACAGCACTTCGTTGCTTGAAATCGCCTCCAATCTGTCTTCTTTGGGTGAGAAAAGTCCCACCTTTTATAGACCCATGGGGTCTCTTTTGAGAGGGAAGCATAAGCGCCATGTGTTGGTCATAGGTGCCATGTGGCGGTCATGTCTTCCCATGAGGGAGGGGAGTCCTCCATGACTTGGGCTTTCATAAGCGCCCTTGTGACAGTCCTCTAACGGCCTATCTGCCCACCCACACACGCGTGCGAGGCGAGAGTCATCAAGCGACTGTCCTGGACTGCCACTTGGCGCCATTCTTCTTTTTGCCCGTTAAACTTGGAATTCGTCCCTGGGTGAGACGATTTCAGAATTTGTCCCTTGGTGAGACGGATTCCAATTTGAATTCGTCCCAGGGTGGGACGAATTTGGAGCAGGGTGTCCAAATGTGCCAAATTGCCTCTTGACCTTACAAAATTGCTGTGAAAGTGGTTAGGACCACTTGTTTGACCTCTGAGGGCTGCCCTGGGGGCTGTGTTTGTCAAAGCGATCAGTGTTTGTAGTCACATAATCGGATTGGTGCTGTTTTGGTGTCTACAGATGCCCCTTTTTGGGATGCGCTGTGCATGGCGCAGTGCCGAGCAAAAATAGATAACCAAAGCACTAATGATTAGGGTTTCTTGGTAACCTAACCAACTTTTGATGCCCCAAGCATGGAAAGGGCATGCATTCTTGAATCCTTGCTTCTGACGAGCTAAGGAGTTTGATTTCAAGTGTTAACCTATTTTGGTGAGGTGTGACTTGAGCTTGGACATTGATCAGTCATGATTAGGCAAAGGGCGCAACCTTTTATCCTCGGGGGAACCTTGTGTTCATGATTCACGAAATGCCAAGTGTTTGACTTGATTCGATTGTTGTTGCTTGTTTACTGCCCCAAGCGGGAGCGTGATTGTCTTTGTCAATGATTCTTTGAATGCATGTCGTTTTCCTTAATTGGGTGTGTGATTGTTGATTGGTGACTAAGTGTGACTACCCCCTCAAGCGACGAATCGATGAGGGAATGACCTTCATGAGAAAAGCGACGAGTCGCTTGACCCAAGATGACTTGTGCAAGGGTGCCTTTAGATGGTTTATCGTTAAGCATGTGCAATTTTTCCAACATTTGGACCTATTTTTGGTGGGTGTTAACCCTTTTGGGATGCCATAATGGGGTGAAATCGGCAAAATCCGTCTTCCCATGGAGCGGTCCGGCTATGGTAGCCTTCTTAGGGGAGTAGGAGAGTGACAATTTGAGCCCCCGACATCGATTTTTATGCCTAGAGGTTAAGTGCAAGACTTGTCCGGACTTATTCTTTGTTTTTGTGTTGCATTTTTTTTTTTTTTTTTGTGATGCCATTTGGGGTGAAATTGTCAAAAATCCATCTTCCCGTGGAGCGGTCCGCTATGGTAGCCTTCTTAGGGAGTAGGATAGTGACAATTAAACCCCGACATCAATTTTCTATGCCAAGAGGTTAAGTGCAAGAGCACTTGTGTCTAGCAATGTTTATTGTTTTTGTTGTTTTGATTTTCTTATTGTTTTTTAGTGGGCTTTGACCCATTTGTGATGCCATTTAGGGGTGAAATTGTCAACAATCCGTCTTCTCATGGAGCGGTCCGGCTATGGTAGCCTTCTTAGAGAGTAGGATAGTGACAATGTAAACCCCGACATCAATTTTTCTATGCCAAGAGGTTAAGTGCAAGAGCACTTGTGTCTGCAATGTTTATTGTTTTTGTTTTTTTTTTTTGTTGTTTTTTTTTTTGAAAACCTAAAACATAAAATAACAAACACTTCAATGTTTATTCTTTTGTTTTTGTTGCCTTTGTTTGTTGTTTTCTTGGTGGGCTTTGACCCATTTGTGATGCCATTTGGGGGTGAAATTGTCGAAAATCCATCTTCCCATGGAGCGGTCCGGCTATGGTAGCCTTCTTAGAGAGTAGGATAGTGACAATGTAAACCCTGACATCAATTTTTCTATGCCAAGAGGTTAAGTGCAAGAGCACTTGTGTCTGGCAATGTTTATTGCTTGTTTTGTGTTGCATTTTTTTGTTGTTTTTGTTGTTTTGATTTTCTTTGATCTTATGCATGATGGTTGATGAATATGGATGTATGCATGTTGATTTATTTTGATGGATGCATATGCTATGATGAATACAAATGTTTTTGATTTATATGTGATATGCAGAGATGAAATGGATGAATGAGATTTGTGATGTTTGGCTATGGCACCATAGACTATTTAGAACTCTGTTATTTTGTTTTTAGGCGATTGTTGTGATGCATGACTTTGTATGTATACATGTGGTTTTTCTTTTTTTGTATTTTTTGATGGTATTGTAAGGATGAAAAGTAGCGCAGTTGGTTTAGAAATGTAGCTAAGGTTTTACGAGACTCAGACGGTTTTAACTCACTAGCCACGATTGTACTTTATCTTACAAGACTTTTGAACAAGGTATGAATCGGACTTGTTTTTGACCAAGCTATTTCACATCCCTGTGTGTGCAATTGAGTTCATTTATGTGGTATTTGTCAGGATACCGCCAGTGCCAGATGGGCTTTCAACCGAACCTGTACTGAGGATCACCTAATTAGCTCCACTAACTCCTTTGTTGTATTTAGTTAGATTAATCTGCGATGTTATCCAGGATGCCATAAGCTAGCTCATCCACATGCAAACATTGATCTGTACGCAAGTTAATGTGACAGATATATCGTCATGCGAGAAGTTTACCGCCAGTTACCGATAGGCTATCAACCAAACCGGTACTGAGGCTTGCCTCATGACCTATTAGAATGCTGAGAGTTCCAAGGATTCAAGTTCAACTCCCTTCTTTTCTTCAATTGTATTGGGATACTTGCTCGTTTGTAGTGATAAGATCACTGTTTATTTTGATTTGTTTTTCTTTTGAGCAAGGGATTGGGGAGATGGAGTGATGAAAATCACTATCGTTTGTGCCGTTTGATGTGTGCACTGTAGGATGTCAAATATTTGAGTTTTGACATTTTGCAAATTTTTGATGTTTTGCAACTATTGAGAACTAGGGATTCTTAGGGAATTGGGTAGGGAGGATGCTTGTCCTTTTGCCAACTCTCAGCATTCTTGGGGTCATTCGCACAGGGGGATGAGCAAGATAACCGTTTCGCTTTTGGTGACATGGATTACTGTGCAGGTTTCATCTTTCGTTCACACAACTTAGGAATTGTTTTATGTGTTTTTATTTGTGTTGGGATGTTACGTAACAAGGTGTATTTCAAGTGTAACTCTACCTTCGTAAAATCTGTCGACTTGATACATTTCATGGCTAAAGAGGAAAATGATGACTGAATCACGAAAACTCTTGATACATTAAAAGACCACTGACTCTAGTGTGGTAAAAAGCAATGCATGGTGTTTTCGTTGTTTTTGTAAAATGGAACAGTGTGGAACAAGATGGACTAGCAGAGCAATTACAGCCTATGGTGCCTTTGACCTGTACGACCACAAATATGCAATGTATGGATGCAATGCTTAATGCAGCTACATATTTTTGTATTTTTGATGGATTGATTTTTGTGAATATGAAGATGAGGTGCGAGAAGAGCTCTCTATTGATGAATTTGAGTATGCCTAGAAATGAGATGCAAATTTTTGTTGTTTTTGATGATTTTTGTTATTTTGAATTTTCTTATTCCAACGATTTGAAATCCTTGAGCCTTTGGGTAAGCGTTGAATAATCCTTGGAGCTTTTGGGTGACCAAGTGATTGCGATAATCCTTGGAGCTTTTGGGGTGACCAAGTGATTGCGATAATCCTTGGAGCTTTTGGGGTGACCAAGTGATTGCGATAATCCTTGGAGCTTTTGGGGTGACCAAGTGATTGCGATAATCCTTGGAGCTTTTTGGGTGACCAAGTGATTGCGATAATCCTTGGAGCTTTTTGGGTGACCAAGTGATTGCGATAATCCTTGGAGCTTTTGGGGTGACCAAGTGATTGCGATAATCCTTGGAGCTTTTTGGGTGACCAAGTGATTGCGATAATCCTTGGAGCTTTTTGGTACAGGTAATCTTACTTTTGGGTGACCAAGTGATTGCGATAATCCTTGGAGCTTTTTGGGTGACCAAGTGATTGCGATAATCCTTGGAGCTTTTGGGGTGACCAAGTGATTGCGATAATCCTTGGAGCTTTTTGGGGTGACCAAGTGATTGCGATAATCCTTGGAGCTTTTTTGGGTGACCAAGTGATTGCGATAATCCTTGGAGCTTTTTGGGGTGACCAAGTGATTGCGATAATCCTTGGAGCTTTTTGGTTTGGATTATGGTTCTTCAAGGGATAGAGGTACCCCCAGCTTGATGGTCTTTGCACTCTGATCCGGCTCCAGAGGATGGGCATGAACGGATCGGCCCTATGTGTTGATAGGAAGACGGGGTCTTCCCTCGGTACTGATGTCATGATGGGATCTCGGGGTGGACGGTGCTCATCGTGGATTTGGAGCCATGGATCCAATACTTGGTCCCACCTTACAGGGTCTACCCACCATTCATGCCCTAGTAGTATGCCCATCTGTCCCATTAGATCTTCATGAGTTAAAGGGCGGTGATGCCATCGCGCATGTCCGAGATAGTCCATCTCGGTCTCATCTTCGAATCACTTTCGGAGACCCAAAAATGTTCATTCTCTTCGGCAACTGTTGCTTGCGACGTTGAGGGCTCTCCTTGTTCCAACAAGTTAATCTGGTCCCATTGTGGTTGTTCCACTCTTGGTGGAGGGACCTGATTCTCTTGACACTGTGTTGGTTCAACTGGAACCTCTAAGGGGAATAGCTTCAAAAAGATGTCTGGAAGCCGTTGATGTTCTCTTTGAGGATTAATCTCCGAACTCTCACCTCTCTCTAGCAAAGGAGAGGGATTACTACTATTGCCAAGGGTGTTTGTTGACCATGGGAGGTAATCTCCCAATGTATATTCTGTATTCGGGTTGGCATAAAGATCTGGTGCCAATCCCCCCTTGTTGCCTATTTCTAGGCCTTGCATATTTTTGACCAAGATGTCTAAGGGTAGGGGGTGGTTGAACCCTACTCCGACTTATCATATGGCATCCGATATCTTGGTTGGCAAAGGACCCGCATCCCTTGCTCATATCCGCCTAGCCCGTATCCATGCCAATTGCATTGGCCGAGATATTTTAGGGCAAAGTCCGGGTTTGACGAGATAGTTGATGTTTTCAACAAAAGGCTCTTCGTCTGCTTCCTTTTGTTTGCATGGTTCAAGACCATGATCAAGGCCCCCATACACAAAATTTGTCTGGTTTGGTGGGTAGCCTAGAGGAACAAGTGTCCCTATGGGAAGGCGAGGTCTCCCCATGTCTTGTCCTGACTCCAATGCGGGGGTTGCCACAACATTTTGCACTAAATACTCCCCAAGGCCCGTACTGGCCATTTCAACAGTGGTTGTTGATGATTGGGTGGGAGGAAACGGGAGTCCTTCCTGAGTCCATTCCATGTTCGGCATTTTAGGAGTCTCCGCTTCTGCTGTGTGAGGTGTTTCTTCTGTTGATACCGTTGAAATTGTGGGCAACCCCTCTTCTAGGGGCTTAGCCTCTTCCATGATCTGTTTTCCCTTGTCCTTCTGTTTGGCCATGGCAAGTGGCATTGATAATGAAGGAGCAGATGATGAAGACTCACCTGGCTGGGATTTTGTTGATTTGGTCACCAGTGGTGCCTGCGGTATTGGACCCTGTTTAGATGGATTTAACTGGAAATCCAAATGCGTTGAAGGGAGGGTCGATTGAGGCATGAATTGTACCGCATTGCAATACTTGAAGGGCTCTAAGTCCATTGGGACTACATGTATTTCTCCTTCAAAAGCATACTTTAAGCCACCGGTGAGCGATCGAAGGGACACACTTCATGTCCCCGATCCAAGGCCGCCCTAGCGGTATATTATAAGCCATCTCGCCTTCCAACACATGGCACAATGTAGGTATTGTCTTTTGTCCTCACGGACGGACGAGAACAACTGTGCCTATCGTCGAGCATATTGCATCGTTGAAAGCTCGCGGTGTGTACGTGGAGGTTGTGATGTGAGAGGCTGGCAACTTCAAATGTTTTAAGGCTGCGGTGGTAATGATGTTACTAGACGAGCCAGTATCTACCAACACTCTCTTGTACGGGATCCCGTTGACCCGTGCGATAACGTGCAGGGGTGGATCTGCCATGTCATTCGATATTGTTTTGACTTCATCTTCTCTGAAGGTGATGACCGGCTCCGTACATCGTTTCACATGTCCCACGAAGTTGTTGAAAGAATTTGCTTCGTGAGGCTGTAATTCGATGGCTTTTAAAATGTCCATAAGAGCTTCCCTATGGGGTCTTGACTGTTGAATAAGCTCGTAAATGGACAGCCTAGCCGATGTGGTCCGCAAACTCTGCGTGAGTTTGGTCCGTATCGTGACCTCGGGTCTAGGCGGAGGCAACTGCGTTGGGCATTGTTGAGGCTGCGATGTTGTCGAAACTTCCCTCGTAGCTACCTCGGGGGCAACTGCTGGGTACTTTTTGTTCCTTGTCACTATACTAATCATTCCCACAAATCCTTGCATGGGAAGATTCTGTCGCACCTCGTTAATCCGGAGAGGTTTTGCCCGTGCTTCGTGGGCGAGGCAAAGGGTCCTTGAATACCCCCATTTGTTGATTATTTGGCGCTATGGGGTTGTCCACGGCCAATGTTCTATTGTCGATCAAATCTTGGATTAATTCTTTGAATTTCCAGCATCCATTCAAGTCGTGTCCTCTGCGCCTATGGAATCTACAATACAATTCCTCTCTGTATCCCCTAGGCTTAGGAGCGTTAGGGTCTATAGTTTGGATTTATGGCAGTGACTAAATTTTCCGTTGACAAGCAGTCAAATAGGGAGTCCCTGGACTCCGTGTAAGGGGTGAATTGTCGCCTAGGGCGACGCTGCGGATACTGCTCCTGTCTTCTATTATCTCTTTCATAACCGGAGAGCCATTGCACGGTAATTAGCCTTTTGGGGCTGCATTTCTTGCACAAGCACGGGAACATTTATCGCAACTTGGTTAACCGCAGCGTGTTGTGATTGCGTTGTCCCGGTTTTAGTGGTTTTATTCCACTCTTTCTTTTTAGGCTTGGCGATTGCGCCTTCGCCTATTTTGATCTCTTCTATAACTCTGGCTTGTGCCAAAGCTTCTTCTAAGCTGGCGTATTGTTGCAGCTGCAATAGCCCAGAGATCGATTTCAAGCAACTTTTTGCGAACATCTGTGTGAGATCAGACATAGGGGGACGGTAAGGTAACTTAGAAAGCAAAGCTCTCCATCGATTCCCGTATGCTGCCATTGTTTCTTCCTCAAATTGCCTGAGGCTAGCCAGATCACTCAGTGATGCCTTCTTCCTTGTGTTGAAGGCAAAGCGTTCAAGAAATGCATCTACTAATTGATCTAGGTTGCTTATGTTGTGTTTGGGTAATTGTGTGAACCAATCCGAGGCAGGGCCTGCGAATGTGGTTATGAATGTTCTAAGCAACAATGCGTCATTATCTTGGATGCCGAAGCATTGGCTTAGAAATCTTGTAACATGTTCTTGTGCGTCCTCTTCACCTTTAAAGACTGCCAATTGAGGCAACTTGAAGTGTTCGGGGTAAAGAGGTGTAGGCACTGAGGGATGCACCGGATGACTGCGGAGTTGACGTAATGTGGGTTTTTGATGCCCAGTAGCTTTTGTCTCCATAGACTCTAAACGCTCTAATAGCGCTTTGTATGCATCGAAAGATTTTATTTCTTCCTCTTTTGTTTGCTCCCGTTGTAAGTTATGGAAGACTGGAGGCCTATGGAGGGGTGGCCGAATGGCAGCCCTCCTGCCTTGATGGGGAGTTTCAACATATTCTATTTCTGGTTCATACTCCTCATAAAATTCTTGAGGAGTCTCTGGGCGAGGCCTATGACCCTGATTGAATCCCTGCTGAAGGTACCCATCATTGTTTCGGGGAGTGGCCTCCCTCTCGGGTCTATAAGGTCTCGGAGGCAAAGCTTGACGAGGTCGAGGAGACCTGTCCTGCACCAACGGATTATGCCTCTCATATTGTTTGGCTCTTTGGGTGCGAGGGGTTGGCCCCCTCTCAGGTAGTTCATAGCGTAACTCATCCGCTTCGCGTTGCATGCGCTCTCTATCCAAGCGGTGTCGATACTCTATCTCCTGATGACTTTGTTTAAGCCGCATGATTTGGGCTTGACGGGTGGCATGTCTGGCGACTATCGGGTCAATTTGGTCTACCCTATTTTGCTCAGGAGGTTTGAATGTTTCTCCTATGTGTTTGCCTCGATCTTGATGATCTAAAATTTCAATGGGTCGCTTCCCTCTGTCGAGGTAGGCGGCATTTACTCGAGGCTCTGGCCTCAGTGGGTGATCATGATATCCAGCTGGTGCGAAAGTGCAAGGTTCCCATGCTGTATGTTGTTGTCCTTGAGGAATGTGATGATCTTCCTCGTGCTCCCTCTCATGGGTGTGAAAGGGGCGGGCGGAGTTAGCTCGCCCTGTGTAAGGAGCCCTACGCTCTGGATTTTGTCTCTCTGTTCTGATGGGAGGTAAAGAAGGGACGCCATATCCACGTTGTCCCTCCAAATGGACAGTGTGCCTCTCTAGCGCTTCATCACACTGTGGCCACTCATGTCTAACCTCAGAAGGCGATTCTCTGTTTACATCGAGGTCTACATGTAAAGCGTCTTCCCGAAAGGGGCTGCTTTGAATGGGCATACCCCATCGAGGATTCTAACTTGGATTCTTTTGTAGGCCAGACCGATAAGGCGGTATGACCAAGTCCTCGGGACTGAAGCGAAGGCGACTTGTGCCTGCTTCTTGTGTACCTTTCGGAGCTTCCGCCCTTGATTGGGCTTGGCTACGGGTGTACACCATTGCGGTGCTTCTCTACTATCTAAGTAGATTTTTATCTCGTTTATGATGATTTTTCTTTTTGTCTACACTAAGCAGAAATGAACACACGCATACACAAACCGTGATTATCTCTTTTAAGGATTAATGGTGTGTCCTAAAGCTGGTTTAGTGCATTTTGATGTTTTGTTTTGTTTTTGTATGGTTTTGAAGAACGTTCAAATGCATTATGAAGGCTCATATAACTCCCAAAATGGTAGCCCCTTCAATATACCAACCAGGCCGATATACCAACCTCTCTATATACCCGCCCTTACGAGAGGGAGACTATAGGTACGTGAGAGCAGAAGGTACATGGTACGTAGGCGGTACGGAAGGGGGATTGTCCTGTTAATGGCACCTACCATAGAAGACTTATCCTCGCGCGCATGGGAATCACCCCAGCGACACTCGGTCAGCTTTCGTCAGGATTTACGCCTAACAACAGTTGACAATCGGGGAAATGGATGCAAAGCTAAGCCAAGGTGGTGATGAACCCACCGTTGGTCTTGCTCAAGGGCTGGGGTCTTACGACCAGCTCCTTGGTTTAAAGTTGTTGCGTGATGTGTGTGTGATTCATTTTATTTAGCGAAAATGAAACAAGCATAAATGACTTTCCCTAAGCAATGCAGGATAAAATGAAAACAATCAAAGAAACAGAAATAGAAATAGAAAAATTTAACAGAGATTATAAAAATCCCTACCTCTTCTCTGCCTGGACCGGTTGCTTCTGAATTTCTGCTCTGAAAATCCACGAGCAGGAATTCGTCCCTCTGTGAGACGAATTTCGAGAACGAAATTCGTCCCTGCCAGAGACGAATCTGAATTCGTCTCAGGGTCAGACGAATTGCAGTAAAGAATTCGTCACAATCAGAGACGAATAGAAGTCTGCAACAAAAAAATGTACCTGTCAAGCACAAAACACAAAAATTTAATCAGTTTATGTGATCTTAAAAACCAGGGAACAGGGTCCCACCGTGATCGCCACTGAAAGCACGAGATTTCGGGCGAAGGAAACACTAATTGCGATGCATTCAAAATCAAATACGCTTAAGTCCTAGAAATGTAGAATGCATGAAATGAAAGAGACGCATTGAAATGAGATACAAGCAAATGGAGAAAACACAGCCCTTTCATTAAACTCTCTTGATCTCTGTTACAAATACGCCTCCTCCCTTTTCAGGGGCTAGGAGCGTTAAAAGAATTTGATTACAATCGAGACTTAAGGTTCCTCTTTCCGCGTGCCCACACTTGAGATGGGCGGGCCAAGATGATGCCGTCGCTGATGTTGATGAGTCCTTGACCTCTGCTGCTCCTCCTGCGAACAAAGAAACAACAAAGATGTCAGTAGCACCTGCTGCAAATAAGAAGTGTTTGTTCTCTAAAATCGCCAAAAGATGCATGTAAACATTTGTCCGAAACAGTGAATAAAGTGAGTCCAAATGACCTGAAAACCTGACAGAGGACAGAAGACATCACCAGAGGGCCACTGCCATTGAAACTGTCAGCCAATCTGCCTTCAACTGGAATTCGTCCCCGGGCGGGACGAATTCGGCGCTATTCGTCCCTGGGTGGGACGAATTCTACTGTGTTGGAAAAGCCGAAGTGACACTGCTCCAATGTCGACTCTCGAGACCTCCAAAACACCTGCAAATAGAGGGGTTATGTAATTGGGGCCATTTTGGGATGACCCAGATGGTCGGATTCTCCCAATTTGGCCTCTATCCTCGGGAATTCGATATCGCCACCTGCAAGTTAGTAGGACAACAAAGCGACAAAAGGCATGATAAAATCTGATCAAAATGTTATGAAATTGAAGCTATGAGTTAACCAAACAGAATAACATGAGATGCAACCTGAAACAATAATCTAGAATGCTTTTAGAATAAAACTTAGAAAGTGCGGGGGTGCCCAAGTGGGCCTCCCACCGTTGGCACTTGATTTTGGCGCCAATCCACTAGGGATGGGCCCAAAACCTCTTAGGATTGGGATGTCTGCAAATTGGTGGTGTAAGGTGGTCAAATGTTGGATTTGGGTTGGATCCACGCTTCCAAAAGCCACCCAATAACCTCCCTTGCGAAAGAGATTAGTGGATGTGAGAAGGTGAATCAAAAGGATGCAAGTGGGTATTCAATCGGACAACACTTCGTTGCTTGAAATCGCCTCCAATCTGTCTTCTTTGGGTGAGAAAAGTCCCACCTTTTATAGACCCATGGGGTCTCTTTTGAGAGGGAAGCATAAGCGCCATGTGTTGGTCATAGGTGCCATGTGGCAGTCAAGTCTTCCCATGAGGGAGGGGAGTCCTCCATGACTTGGGCTTTCATAAGCGCCCTTGTGACGAGTCCTCTAACGGCCTATCTGTCCACCCACACACGCGTGCGAGGCAGGAGTCATCAAGTCGACCGTCCTGGGCTGCCACTTGGCGCCATTCTTCTTTTTGCCCGTTAAACTTGGAATTCGTCCCTACCCAGGACGAATTCAGAATTCGTCCCTGGGTGAGACGGATTCCAATTTGAATTCGTCCCTGGGTGAGACGAATATGGAGCAAAGTGTCTAAATGTGCCAAATTGCCTCTTGACCTTACAAAATTGCTATGAAAGTGGTTAGGACCATTGTTTGACCTCTGAGGGCTGCCCTGGGGGCTGTGTTTGTCAAAGCGATCAGTGTTTGCAGTCACATAATCGGATTGGTGCTGTTTTGGTGTCTACACTTCAATGGTGGTCATCTTGACCAGACTCAACTCTTCTTGAATACTTGCTCTTAACCCATTAATATAATGCGCTACCTTCTCCTTGTTGGCCTCATAATGGCCTATTCTAATCAAGATCTTATAGAAATCCTCTGTATATTCTTTGACAGACTTACTTGATTGTCTCAAACCCTACATTTTCTTAAGCAGATCCAACTTGTAATCAGATGGAATAAATTATCTCTTCAACTTCTCCACTATTCACTCCCACATTGTTATCCTTTATTTTCCTATTTTGTTTTTGTCTAGTTGCACTCCCTTCCACCATATGCTAGCATGACCCTTCAGCTTGGTCTTAGAAAAATTGACCCTCTCAGGATCTTCTACCTACTCATACTCAAAGTATTCCTCCATATCATTGATCCAGTCAATCAACTCTTTTGGATTGAGATTTCCAGAATACGTGGAGACATCAAAATTTGATCTATTTCCAATCTGTGATATGGCCTTGTACAATATGGCTTGTGCATGATCTACTGCCTCTTTTTTTTCTTCTTCGAACTGGGCCTCTTCTTCTTTAGCTTCATCTTCACTCCCTTCTTCTCTCCTTGGCTCAAACCCTCTATGTAGCTCCTCTTGCAGAGCTTGAACTTACCTCTACAGAGATTTGAAATCTTCTTCTGGCACCATATTTCTCCCACCACCATGATTTCTTCATGGAGGAATTCTACTCACTTCTCCCACAAATCCTAACCACAGATCCTGGTGTAAACTGCCTCACGTTCGGTGCTCTATTTACACACTCAGGAACTCTTGCTCTTATACCACTTGAAGTAGAGTTATATAAAGAAACACATACAATCCACTAAAAACCAACAATGCTAACAGGAGACATTTCTTTCCATTACTTTCATGCTAAAAATGAGGACCCAAAAAAAGAGCCCTTTTGCAATTTCAAAAATTCCCACTTATGCCCTATTTTCCCCTTTTTTCCCACCTAAAACTTGAAATTTAAAATTTGAAATTTGGGGCAACTTGCGGAGGTCATAACTTCACGCTCGTTGACTCGATTGACTATTGCAACATATTTTTAGAAATGGCATAAAACGACCTAAGCATGCCTTGTCTTGACCTTCCATCTAGCCAAAAATCCTCAAATTCGACCTCTAAGACCCTTAAAAATCTCTTGCAAGAAAATCTAGTTTTACTAGTTTTTACAAAATTAAACAATTACAATCTTCTTTGGGTGATGCAAGATCACTTTTACACCATTGGATGCTCTTGCATCAGACACCCAGGGTAAATTGAGAAGTGACCTTCACTTCTTTGTTGTTGGAAGAAAACAAGGCGTTCAACCTCAGCCTTCGACAACCAAGATGAATATTCAATATGCCTGCCCTTCCACTTAACCAGATATTCTGCATACTGCTTGTTTCTTGTGATTTTTCCTACACGGGTATATAGGACCTATGTTATATCTTTTATCTCTAGAGTATATGTGGGAATACTCCATAATTCTGTGACTGGTCCGTCATTATTGTCACATTTATGATATTCTTCCAAATCTAAAATGTTGAACACAGGTAATATATTCAGCCCACTTGGTAATTCTACCTCATAGGCATTCCCTGAATCCCATTTTCCTATGATCCTACATGGTTTAAACTTCTTCATTTTTAACTTGTTGTAGGTTTTAGTAGGAAATATTTCTTTTCTCAAGTGAACCATAACTTGATCTCCCACTTGGAACTCCTTAAGTCATCACTTCTGGTCTACTCTTGTCTTGTACTAAGTGTTCATATTGTTGATATGCGGATTCACTTCATCATGTAGGATCTTCAGGTGCTCTACAAATTCCTCAGCCTTAGCACTGCTCTTTTCCCCTCTGTTCATCTTTCTCAACTCGAAAGCATTCCCTGGGCTACTCCCATACACAATATGGAATGGGGATTTATTACTACTCTTATTGATAGAATTATTGTATGCAAATTTTGCCTATGGCAAAACCAAATCCCATCCCTTGGTCTTATCTCCTACCAAGAACCTCAGTAGATTGCCCAAACTTCTGTTCACCACCTATGTTTTTTCGTAATTCTGTGGGTGGTATGCAGAACTAAATTTTAGGTCTGTCTTCAATTTCTTCCATAGGGTCCTCTAGAAATACCCAAAAAACTTGGTATCCTTGTCAAAAATGATACTCTTTGGTAGACCATGTAGGCGTACTACCTCTTTGAAAAAAAACTCTACAACATGAACTGCATCATTAGTTTTTTGGCAGGGAATAAAATGTGCCATCTTCGAAAACCTGTCAACCACCACAAATATGGAGTCATTCATCCTCTGTGTCCTTGGTAAGCCAAGAATAAAATCCATGTTGATGTCCTCCCATGGCCTATCTAGTACAAGTAATGACTGATATAATCCAGTGTTCTGTCACACCCTTGGGCATCTGGCATACTCTACAACTCTGTACAAACTTCTTCACATTTGTTGCAACTGTGGCCAATAGTAGTTCTCACTAACGAGGGCAATGGTCTTATCTCGACCAAAGTGTCCAGCCAACCCTCCATTGTGCTTCTCCTTGACCAGATTCTCTCTCATTGAACTCCTTGGAATGCATAATTGATTTCCTCTGAACAACATCCCATCTTGGATTAGAAAATCCAACCGCTTAGTCATGTCTAAAGTAACAAGTGCTAAGCAAGCCCTCCAAGCCTCTATAAAATCAGGATCTTCAGGGTACAAACCCTTAAATTCATCAAACCCAACAACTTCCACCTTCATTTCCATCAACAAACACTACCTTCTACTTAAGGCATCTGCAACTCTGTTTGACTTCCCACTCCTATGTTTCAAAACAAAGGTATAAATCTGTAGAAACTCAACCCACTTTAAGTGCCTCTGATTTTTCTTCCCTTGGCTATTAATATATTGTAAGCCCTAATGATCAGGATATAGAACAAACTCTTTTGGCAACAAATAATGCCTCCACTTCTTTAGAGCCTAAACAATAGTATAAAACTCCTGATCATATACATAATACTTCTTAATAGCATCATTGAGTTTCTCACTAAAATAAGCAACATGTTTACTTTCTTGACTCAACACAACTCCTATGGCACTACCACTAGCATCATAGTCTACCTGAAATACCTTATTGAAATTTGGAAGTTCTAAAACAGGTTGTTCTATGACTTTCTTTTTCAACATATCAAAGATCTTATCTTCTCATAAGGTCCACTTAAATCCTTTCTTATCCCCTCTCAATGTTTCTGTTAGGGGTGCACAAATACTGCTAAAATTTCTAATAATTTTTTTGTAAAAACTTGCTAGACCATGAAATGATCTTACCTCAGTTATGCTTCTTGGAGTAGGCCATTCAATGATAACCCTCATATTTTTTGGGTCCATTTTTAGACCTTCAGCTGAGATAACAAATCCCAAATACACTAACTCCTTCTTCACAAAACTACACTTCTTCAAATTAATTAGTAATTGCTCCTCCTTCAACTTCTCAAAAACTCTTCTAATATCCATCAGGTGGTCTTCCAGGGTTTTTCTAAATATTAAAATGTCATCCAAATAGACAATGACAAATTTTACTAAAAACTCCTTCAATACCTCATTCATCGTCCGCATGAATGTGCTTGGTGCATTGGTTAGCCCCAATGGCATGACCAACCACTCATAAAAATCCTCTCTGGTCTTGAAGGCTGTCTTCCACTCATCCCCTTCTCTGACATGAATTTGATGGTACCCACTCTTCAGGTCAATATTTGTGAATTACTTGGCTCCACTCAAATTGTCCATAATGTCATCCATCCTTGGCAATGGGAACCTATATTTTATGGTAATCTTGTTAATAGCTCGGGACTCTATACATATTCTCTACTCTCCATATTTCTTTGGTGCTAGTACTGTAGGTACTACACATGGACTCAGGATCTCCTGAATCAGTTCCCTTTTTAGCAACTCTTGGACTTGTTTGTTTATCTCCTCACTTTCTACAAGAGTCATTCTATGGGCTGCCTTATGATGCGTTGTCGTTAAGCACATCATTAAATCTCAAAGATCTTATCAATTCGGGGTGGTGTCCAAGGCTATTTACGAGAGAAAGTTCAAACAGGGTTGTATTTCAATTCATTTGGAAGCAACAAGTCTTATTGGTGGAATTGATTGTGTGGGGGTTTTGTGTCACTTCTACCCCTAAATTGCATAAATTGAACTTTAATCTATTTGCAAGAATGAAAACTAATTACTAATTGCATAAATGAAACCCTGGTTACAGTTGCAAGAATGAAATCTAATTAAATTACAAAATTGAAACTCTAGTTATAATTGTAGAATTGAAAGTCTATTTAATATTGCAAAAAATTGAAATGAAGCATAAAAACTAGATCCTGTCAATGCTCTATAACAGAAGGTCGTCAATCTTCTGTGCAGGGTTTTGACAGCAAAAACAAGAATGAAGGGAAATTACAGAAAACTTATAAATTAATGAAAATGGAAATTTGTAGTGAATTGGAAATTTTCTGGGAATGAAAATATTAACCAGATCTACCACTTAATTAGATCACAAAAATATTATGAACAAGAATTAAACAACTAGGAATGTTAGCTGTGCAATATAATGAAAATGACAAGTTCAGAACTTATTATCTTTGCAGCAAAATCAGAATAAAACCTGTCTGTTAGTCCTCCTCCTAGATCTGGAAGTGGCCAGCCTCCTTTCTTAGAAGAAGGTTTGAATTCTTCTTTAAATATTACTCACACTCAGACATAACAAAATAAATGAAATGAAAACTGCACTTTTATTGCTTGAAACATAATTACAATCCTGCTGAAATCTGTTACAGGTCTGAAATCACTATTCTATTATCTCCCTATTTATTTTCTATCTCCTCTATCTAATCTCATCTAATATTAATCTAATAGCTCAACCTGAACGGGAGCTATCTTTTATAGATGCCTAAAATCTAATTACAAATAGAAAATATGTTGTCTTGATATCCTGCAGAAGTTCCTAGGTTTATCCTAGAAGAAGATCAAATTTGATCTTTCCATAAATGGTGTCTTTGGTCGGCAAGGATGACAAATTTAGATCTAAGATATTTTCCCTTAACTTTCTCAACCTTATTATCCCCTTTTCCATCGTCATAAATTGGTCAACAAGTCAAAAAGTACATTCTGTTTTCATTCTGAATATAAGTGGCTCATTCCGAAGATACTGCAATTCTCATTACGAAGATCCGCTCATTCTAAAGATACTACAATTCTTATTCCAAAGATCCGCTCATTCCGAAGATACTACAATTCTCTTTTCGAAGATCCGCTCATTTCAAAGACATCGTGTTTTCTCATTTCGAAGATATCTGTTCATTTCGAAGACATTGTGTTCATTTCGAAGACACTGTGTTCATTTCGAAAATATTTAGAATGACCATTCTGTGTTGACTCCAAATGGTTTTTGCTACATTTCTCAGGTGGATTAGCCCTCAGGATCAGATTGCAATAGTCTTCATTCTTCCTTGGATGTGAATTCCATGCCTTGCCATTCATTGGCAGCTAGCTGAAATTTATATGGAAAAACCAGTTTTCTGTTGCACAGTAATAAGTCTTTGTACTATTTGCTGAATTTAGAGAAACTAATGTTTAATGATCTTAAAAATAAGACTACTGAAGTGTTGCTATCAACCTAAGCATGACAAGATAACATAAAACTATACAAGAACTGTTAAAAATCAGAATATAATGTCCTTAACACTTCAATTATGCAAACAGTTAATACACAGCATAGTAAATCAACTTAACTAGCATATAAGATAATTCACAAGAGTTTTAGGTAGTTTTAACTATTTAGAACATGTTATAAATGAGGCTTATTCAGACCTCATCATTCCCCCCAACTTATATTAATGCATGCCCTCATGCATTGCAGTGGGCTATGGAGTCACAAATGTCCATACTCATATTCCATGTTTCATAGAACAATTTAGTGCCTGTGTAATTTCTCATGAAGGTTTCTGAGTCATTCTTCAAACTGATCATATGGTTGGGAATCCTCTTCAAAATAAGATGGAACTAGAGTAATGATGGTTGGAGTTCTGAATCTGAGATCTACCCAATGATGTTGCATAAAGGTATTTCTCTGGATAGAGAAGGCAATGCCTTAGAATGGAAGGGCACTACTTCAAAGTGGAGGGGTACTACTTTTAGAATGAGCACCTGTGTCTTCATATTCCCTAGATAATCCAAGAAGTAACTGAACCAAATCATCCTCTTTATCTGATATAGTTGATTGTTCTTAAACTTGTGACAGCCTACTTTTTAGTTTCTCCACTTTCTGCTATAATTCTCTAATTTTCTTTTCATGTTTTTCAATAACATCTTCTCTTTCCTCAATCCATCTCATTTGTATTTTTATAATACACTTGGCTACTCTCAATTATTTTGTGATGTCCGCATCCTCTTCTTTGTTTGACTCAAAACCTAATACTGACAAATCAACTGTAGTTTGTTGTTCAACAATGATCTCATACTCTGCTTCAGAACCCTACTCCTGTATAGGAGGTTCCATGAAATTATATATGATTACATCCAAATTCTTAGTGTCTTGTTGCACTTCTATGACATCAGGGCTATCCTGTATGGTCTTCTCTTCAATCATTTGTTCTTTTATCTCTTTTTGTTGGAGTCTTGCAGACCTCATAGTCCTTAATGTATATTTTCTCTTCTTGCCCTGTTTTCTTGTGGTAACAGGGGCTATAGGGATAGCTTCAGGCTCTTCACTGGGAACTTCACTCTCCTATTCTGACAGATAAATAACATCTTTAGAAAAATGAACCCTCTTCTATTTTATTTTTCTGCTATCAGTTTCATCCCTTCTTTTTGTAGTCTGTAAGGTTGATGGTTCTAGAGAAAAATGCTTTGTTGCTTTTGCTTGGTGTGTTTCCTTCTCTGCAATAGCATTTTTTTCTTCTTCCTCAGTAATATATTTTTTATATAGCAAATTCTGGAAAATTCACTCTAAATTTAGGCTGCTGCCTACCATGCCTGAAGTGGTTTAAAATTTTGAAATGATGCCTTGACAAAATTACATACTACCCTTCACAGGTTGGAAAATCTGGTAACCCATGTGGTTATGTTATTCCAGGGTTCTTGTAGGCTGGCCTTTTTTCATTTTTCACTTCATTTCTCTGTTCTGATGCTGAGAAGACTGCTCTCTTATGCTACTACAGTCATCTTCTAGGTCACTGATTTCTGTTTTCTACAGAATTACAGGGTTTGCTCTTGTTCTTCTTTAGAAAGAACTTTTAATTTTTTTACTTTTCCTTGTAATCATTAGCAAATATGTCTTCAAAAATAAAAGATGGCACATTTCCTTATTCTATGCTCTGAACTCCTGGCCATCAATCATTGGACATCCTTGCCATCAAATTTTCTTTACTATTTTTAGGTCGTCCATTCGCAAGCCAGCTGACATGTGTCAATGATCACATGGAGTAAAAAATTCTGCTGACTATGTCTTTTTCTCCCTCCTTGGATGCCACATGGAAACAGACTGTTAAATCTTCATTCCAAAGATTTTGTTTCATTCCAAAGACTAAGTTGGGCATTTAATTTGAAGATAACCTCATTTCGAAGATAAAATTTCATTCTGAAGATACCATGGTTACTGAAGATACAAAAATCATTCTGAAGACATAGCAGAAACCAATATTTTTCTTTTTCTCCAAGCATGTTTTGTTTATGCAAACTCTTATGAAAACTTTTATACTAATTGCTAATTGTCATATACTATATATCAAATATTTACAATGATAAAAGTGCAAGAAACATATATACCTGGTTAAAACAAGTTAATGCAAGTTTTGAAAGATGATTTTTTTTGTTGATATTATGTTGAGGCTTCCTACAACACTTCAAAAACAAGTGCAGTTGGTGAATTTGTACAATGGTGACTCAGAAATTTCAAGGTTATGCATGCCAAAAAACTGGTTTTCATGCATACCAACTCAGTAGTGCCTTAGAAAAGGTTTTCACTGCTGAGTTATTCATTTTCTCTCTTTTTTTTTCTTGGTTTCTTTTTTTTTTCCTCTCCTTTTCTCTCTCTTTTTTATTGATTCTGATTATGCCCATGAAGGATTTCATGATTTCCCTGAAATCATGCCCATGAAGGAATTCATAATCAGAATTTATTCATCTTTTTGTTTTCTATTTTTTTCTGATTTTTTTTTTCTTTTAATATTCAAAGATATGATCATTTGGAATCTTTATTAGAAGAAGCCTCTTCTGTAAAATGTAACTATGTGAAATACTGAGAAAATTCCACCTTTGTTAGTGGTTTATGGTACAACTGTAAAAGATGTCCATTCACCACTAATATCCTCCTTAAATCATCAGCTAAAGAAAGTTGAACAACTTCATTCTCAAACTCCCTGGTTCATCCTTGTTGCTCTTAATGTGATCATCATGCCACATTTTCCATTTTTGTTGAGTGAACTCTATTTAGTGAAGTGCTTCCAACCAAAGTTCATCAAATGCATTCAACTGCAAAATTTGTTTTTTCGTACTGCAATAACTCAATGCCAAGCTGCTAAAGATGCATAAACTGTTAGTAAAGCATTAGGACGTTGCACCAATATATCAAACAAATTTGCTCCCTGGTTTTTAGTCAACCAACTATTGTTGTTCAAAGGTTGTTTTGGTTGTATTTCAGTTTGTTTTGTACCAGGCTGATTTGAATTGGTTCTTGGAGAATTTTGAACATTTTCAGCAAAAACAAACTTTTTGGAGGAATCCAACTCTTCTACATTTTGATTTACAACAATGGAGGCCAAAACTAAAGTATTCTTTTCATTTTCCTTATGTGTTCTAAGAAACTATGGGATTTGTGTACAATCATACTTAGGTGTAATAAGTTTACCTGAAAGCAAGTTAACTAATTTTCCACCTTTTTGTATGGTTTTAGGATATAATTTCTTCTTTTTTCTTAGTTTTCTAAAACACATTTCTTGAACAATCCTCTTAATGATTGGTACAACTTGAGGTAAAGGGATTGTAACAGTTAAATGTTCTAATTCCTTTATCAAATATGATTGTGAAGATGTTATTTTTGATATCTCAGACTGTTCAAAATATGATACTTTATTTGATGAGGTATCTTGTTCTTCTTGATGTTGTTTTAGTGTAGATTTGTTTTCATGTTCATTATTTTTAACTTCACTTTCTACACTGATAAGTGGAATAGGTTCAAGCTGTGGTTCACCTGAACACAACTGAGTTTTAACACAGTCACTATGATGGCACATCAAAAAACACACTTCTCTCAAACCCTACTTTTTCATTAACAAATCTGAAATTTACATGCATTAATCTGAAAAACACATACAAACAGCCCACAGGCTTACAAGGACCAGCGCTCGGCTTGGTCTACGCACTTCCACACTCTGCATGCATTTCCCGATCCATCGTCCTGACTAAAACAACAAACTAGGTTTTTATAGAGGCCCCGACCCTCTGAAGCATCAACTCCTACCTAAATGGATTCACCAACCTAAGTAAAGACCCCTCTTCGCATAGTCCCTGTCACTGTTGAATCCGTTAGAAAACCCTGCGTGCCCATCCTTTTCATCTCCCGCACTCCTAGGTAATCCCCCGCTTTGACTGCACATTGCCATGTGTCATCCTCTTTTTTCGTGCGCGTGACCATCCACGTGGCCATTTCTTTCTTCTCCCGCGCCTTTTTCTCTCTCCATCGCGATATTGCGACATGTCGTGATATCGCGACATTTCTGCCTCCCTGCTCTCTTTTCTCATTTTGGTCACGATATTGTGACATGTCGCGATATCGTGACCAATTCTGCTGAATGCCCATCGACTCTGAAATTGTCACGATATCGCGATCGTTTTGCTGCTCGCTCCTCTTAGAAACTTGTCGCGATATCACGACCTCTGCCTTCAACTGCCCCTCGTCCGCCTGTTCTGGTCGCGATTTCGCGATAGTCACGATTTCGTGATAGTCACGATTTCGTGACGTGTCATGAAATCGTGACACTTTCGTTGCTTCCACTCTGCTGCCTGCTCCTTGTCACGATTTTGCGACAGTCATGATTTTGACGGATTCAGCAACTAGACCAAGCAGAAGTGAAGATCACTTCTCCACTTACCCCGGGTGTCTGATGGAGGAGCATCCATCAGCATCTGATGCAGAGGCATCAAGATTCGGGAAATTCAGTGCTGAAGAGTCGAAAGAAGAGAAAGCAGAAGACAGTTTGCAGGAGAGATAAAATGTAAGAGAAGGGGCCGTGATTTTGTGACATGTCACGAAATTGTGACCATCGCAAAATCGTGACAGCAGCAGCGAGACGAAGGCAGAGGTAGGAGTTTGTCACGAAATCGTGAAGTCACGATATCGCGACGTCACGAAATCGCGACAGCAGGGCAGCAACAGAGCAGAGCAGTGGGAGTTGTCACGATTTCGCGACATGTCACAAAATCGCGATCGTCGCAAAATCGCGACGCAGGTGGTGCAGAAGACTTGGCAGTTGGAGGGAGTCACGATTTCATGACATGTCATGAAATCGTGATTGTCGTGAAATCGTGACAAGGATTAGGTAGTAGAGTGGAAGCAGCGGAAGTGTCACGATTTCGTGACATGTCGTAAAATTGTGACTGTCGCAAAATTGTGACCAGAACAGGTGGACGAGGGGCAGTTGAAGGCAGAGGTCGCGATATCGCGACAGGTTTCTAAGAGGAGGAGCGAGCGGCAAAATGGTCACGATATCACAACGTCGTGATATCACGACGTCACGATATCATGACCAAAATGAGAAAAGAGAGCAGGGAGGCAAAAACGTCGCGATATCGGGACATGTCGCAATATCGTGACAGAGAGAGAAAAAGGCACGGGAGAAGAAGGAAATGGCCACGCAGATGGTCACGTGCATGGAAAAAGAGGATGACACATGGCAATGTGCAGTCAAAGCGAGGGATTACCCAGGAGCACGGGAGACGAAAAGGATGGGCACGTAGGGTTTTCTGACGGATTCAACAGTGACAAGGACCATGTGGAGAGGGGTCTTTACTCGGGTTGGTGAATACATTTAGGCGAGAGTTGATGCTTCAGAGGGTTGGGGCCTCTATAAAAAGCCAGTTTGTTGTTTTAGTCGGGACGGTGGATCGAGAAATGCACGCAGAGTGTGGAAGTGCGTAGACCAAGCTGAGCGCTGGTCCTTGTAAGCCTGCGGGATATTTGTATGTGTTTTTCAGATTAATGCATGTAAATTTCAGATTTGTTAATGAAAAAGTAGGGTTTGAGAGAAGTGTGTTTTTCGATGTGCCATCAGTGGTATCAGAGCAAAAGATCCTGAGTGCGTAAACAGACCGCCGACTGTGAGGTAGTTTGTGCCAGGACCTACGGGAGGGTTCTGAGAAAGAGTAAGTATGTGTTAGCAGATCATCGAACGTGAGGCAGCTACACTGGATCGTTAAAGCTTTGTAAGAAAATAAAGAAAAAAAAAAATGCATTCTCGAAGAAGACGGGACAGCAAGGAGGATATGGTGCCGGAGGAAGAAGTCTTAGCTTTGCAACGATAATTAAAAGCCCTGCAAAAGGAATGGCTCGCAATAAAATTACGGGAGAAAGAAGAGCAGCAAAGAAGGTGGGAAGAGAGACGAAGAAAGAAGGAGGAGAAAATGAAGAAGGTTGCAGAGGCGTGCAGCAGTGCCGGGACCTGCCCAAAAGAAGACACATATTTTTCTGTGCAAGTGGAGGAGTTGAAGCTGGCTGCAGCAGAAGTTTATAGCAATGAGGAAATCTATCCGGTAGAAGACAGAAGTTGTGTGGACCGGGAGACGGGGTTAGAACAGTCTGTGAAGGCAGAGAAAAGTCTAGAAGTGTTGCCGGAGGCAGCAACCGGACCAAGCAGAAGTGAAGATCACTTCTCCACTTACCTCGGGTGTCTGATGCAGGAGCATCCATTAGCATCTGATGCAGAGGCATCAAGATTCGGGAAAGTCAGTGCTGAAGAGTCGAAAGAAGAGAAAGCAGAAGACAGTTTGTAGGAGAGAGAAAATTCAAGAGAAGGGGCCACGATTTCGTGACATGTCGTGAAATCGCGGGTCATGATTTTGCGACATGTCACAAAATCGTGGCCCCTTCTCTTGCATTTTCTCTCTCCTACAAACTGTCTTCTGCTTTCTCTTCTTTCGACTCTTCAGCACTGACTTTCTCGAATATTGATGCCTCTGCATCAGATGCTGATGGATGCTCCTGCATCACACTAACATTTATTAGGGTTGTATTTTCTGATTCAACCATAGAGACAGGGGTTACCTATTTAACATGATTTGGACTGACCACAGTTTGAGTTGAAAATAGAGGTTGTTTTAATTTTTGTTGTTGTTGTCCATGATAGGAATTATGGATATAATTAGGCAACAAATTTGATTTTTGTTTTTGATGATGTTGCTACCCTTTGTACAGATTTTGATGTTGTACCCATTGATATCCCTGTAATTTTGGCTGCAACCATGGTGGATGTTGTTGATTCCATTGTTGTTGCATCCAGCCATGTTGAGACCATGCTTGGGAGTATGCCCATGGTGGTTGACTCCAACATTGTTGGGAGTATGCCCATGGTGGTTGACTCCAACATTGTTGAAGTGGACCTGAAGCAGACCATGGCATATACCAAGGATTATTTCCCTGATGTGCAGGAAATTGAGAAGCATTATGATATGGAAATTTATGAAAATTATTCCCTTGTCCTTGTCCTACAAAATTGGTTTTTTCATAGGTTGAGACTGTTTTTCAAATACACTTTTAAGTTCTGGCAATAAACTACACTGATCTGTGGGGTGTCCTAATTGACAAATGCTACATGTAGCAGGTATAAATATTTTGTTCAAAGGACAATCATGAAGAGAGTGTTGATTTTTACATTTTGAACAATAGATGGTTGAAGATTCAGTAGATTCATTTTTTTCATCTAATGTTCTATCATGTACTAAAATATCAGCCTCTTTCATGCATTCTTTCAAATCATTTTTTTCATTACCAAATCTGTGTTTTCTATGCTTTGAATGAGAGTAATTTTTACAAAGTTTAATAATTTCCTGAAATTTAAGTGCATTTGTATCTCCTCTTCCCAAGATATCCAATGCATCCCTAGATTCATCTTGTAGTCCCCTTAATAATATGACTTTGCAAATTTTAGGTTCAACACTTCCACATCTCTTATGAACAAAAGAAAATCTATCTATATAATCTTCTAAGATTTCATTTTCCTCTTGTTTCATTGTAAGAATTTCATCATTTTGATTCTTGACTTGACAATATTCTTGGTATCTCTCCAAGAATATGTTTTCCATCTCATCCCAATTTCTAATTGAGTCAGGTGCTAAGGTGATAAACCATTGTAGATCTAACTCTTTAAGAGTGGAAGGAAATAGTTTGAGCTTTTGATTGTCATTAGTGTAATCATGAGCTTGACATACAATTTTAAACTCAAACAAAAACATATCAGGATCTTCGAATGTAATTCCCTTGAAAGTTGGTAATACTGCAGGTGAAATGACCTTCATGGGAGCATTTTGATTAAGATCTAGTTGGATGGTATTTTAAAAAGTTCTGGCAGGTGCACTAGTTGCACTAGGGTGGAGCACATTATTGGCTCTACCTTGATTCTCTTGTGAGCCTTCTATTACAGGTTCCCAAAAAAAATTATAAATCTTGTAAAATTTTCCCGATCGTATGGATTTTTCAAGAGAAAATGGTGTTGAACTACTTAATTTTTCTCTTTGTAATGATTTCTCAAAGGATCTTGCAGTCTTGGAAGTGGATGATTGGGATTCTTTGAAAATTCCAACATTTTTTGAAGTAAAAAATTTAGACATTTTTGACATAATTTCAACCTCTTGTGAAATTTTTCTTCTTGTGGTTTCTTGCTTATTTTCTAAATGGACTGAAATACAATTTACCAATAACAATTTTTACTTATACCAGTCATTACATTCAGATTTTACTCTAAAATTCACAACTTAGCATATTTAATAATTATTGGACTACTTTTCACCTTCTAACAACACCGTGTTCCCTGGCAACGGTGCCAAAATGATGCGTTGTCATTAAGCACATCATTAAATCTCAAATATCTTATCAATCCGGGGTGGTTTCCAAGGCTATTTACGAGAGAAAGTTCAAACAGGGTTGTAGTTCAGTTCATTTGGAAGCAACAAGTCTTATTGGTGGAATTGATTGTGTGGGGGTTTTGTGTCACTTCTACCTCTAAATTGCATAAATTGAACTTTAATCTATTTGCAAGAATGAAAACTAATTACTAATTGCATAAATGAAACCCTAGTTACAGTTGCAAGAATAAAATCTAATTAAATTACATAATTGAAACTCTAGTTATAATTGCAGAATTGAAAGTCTATTTAATATTGCAATAATTGAAATGAAGCATAAAAAATAGATCCTATCAATGCTCTGTAATAGAAGGTCGTCAATCTTCTGTGTAGGGTTTTGATAGCAAAAACAAGAATGCAGGGAAATTACAAAAAACTTATAAATTGCTGAAAATGGAAATTTGTAGTGAATTGGAAAGTTTTTGGGAATGAAAATATTAACCAGATCTACCACTTAATCAGATCACAAAAATATTATGAACAAGAATTAAACAACTAGGAATGTTAGTTGTGCAATATAATGAAAATGACAAGTTCAGAACTTATTGTGCTGCAACAAAATTAGAATAAAACCTATCTGTCAGTCCTCCTCCTAGATCTGGAAGTGGCCAGCCTCCTTTCTCAGAAGAAGATTTGAATTCTTCTTTAAATATTACTCACACTCAGACATAACAAAATAAATGAAATGAAAACTGCACTTTTATTGCTTCAGAAACATAATTACAATCCTGCTGAAATATGTTACAGGTCTGAAATAACTATTCTATTATCTCCCTATTTATTTTCTATCTCCTCTATCTAATCTCATCTAATATTAATCTAATAGCTCAACCTAGACGGGAGCTATCTTTTATAGATGCCTAAAATCTAATTACAAATAGAAAATATGTTGTCCTGATATCCTACAGAAGTTCCTGGGTTTATCCTAGAAGAAGATCAAATTTGATCTTTCCATAAATGGTGGCTTTGGTCGGCAAGGACGACAAAGTCAGATCTGAGATATTTTCCCTTAACTTTCTCAACCTTATTATCCCCTTTTCCATCGTCATAAATCGGTCAACAAGTCAAAAAGTACATTATGTTTTCATTCTGAAGATAAGTGGCTCATTCCGAAGATCCGCTCATTCCAAAGATACTGCAATTCTCATTTCGAAGATCCGCTCATTTCGAAGATACTGCAATTCTCATTCCGAAGATCCACTCATTTCAAAGACACTGTGTTTTCTCATTCTGAAGATATCTGTTCATTCTGAATACACTGTGTTCATTCCGAAGACACTGTGTTCATTCCGAAGATCTTTAGAATGACCAATCTGTGTTGACTCCAAATGGTTTTGGCTGCATTTCTCAGGTGGATTAGCCCTCAGGATCAGATTGCAATATTCTTCATTCTTCCTTGGATGTGAATTCCATGCCTTGCCATTCATTGGCAACTAGCTAGAATTTATCTGGAAAAACCAGTTTTTTGTTGCACAGTAATAAGTATTTGTACTATTTGCTGAATTTAGAGAAACTAATGCTTAATGATCATAAAAATAAGACTACTGAAGTGTTGTTGTCAACCTAAGCATAACAAGATAACATAAAACTATACAAGAACTGTTAAAAATCAGAATATAATGTCCTTAACACTTCAATCATGCAAACAGTTAATACACAACATATTAAATCAACTTAACTAGCATAAGATAATTCATAAGAGTTTTAGGCAGTTTTAACTATTTAAAATATGCTATAAATGAGGCTTATTCAGGCCTCATCACCTTATTGGGTAAACTAGATCCTGGTACCAAATCTATATGGTGACTAATATTCCTTCACTTCTTCCATTCATCCTCTTCTTTGACACAAATGTGAATTGGTTTCCTAAACATTTACACCTTGTACAAAATAAGATCTTCCTCTAATTTGGATCTTTCTCCTCATTCAGCAAGGCTCTCCTTGTTATCAGTACTTCTCTTTCTGCTTCTTCAGAGTGCTCAGATTAAACACCTTCATCAACAACAGTAGCTTGGGCATTACCTTCAGATCTCCTATTTGTTCCTCGGTGTTGTGGACACTCGTATGCTCGATGTCCTTCTTATCCACAGTGAAAACATGTTCCATGAAATCCTCCTCTTCCAAAACCTCGTCTAGACCTTCCTCTTCCTCTCTAGACGAGGTATACTACCTGTTTCTTGTACTTTTGTCTACACGAATATATACTACCTCTTCTATCTCTTCTATATCTAGAGTATATGTGGTAATAATCCACAATTCTGCGACTGGTCTGCCATTATTGTCACCTTCATGATATTCTACCAAATCTGAAATGTTGAACACAGGTGATATATTCAGCCCACTTGGCAATTCTACCTCATAGGCATTTCCTGAATCTCATTTCCCTAAGACTCTGCATGGTCCAAACTTCTTCATTTATAACTTGCTGTAGGTTTTAGCAAGAAACATTTCCTTTCTCCAGTGAACCATAACTTGATCTCCCACTTGGAACTCCATAATTCATCGCTTCTGGTCTGCTCTTGTCTTATACTAAGTGTTCATCTTGTTGATATGCTGCTTCATTTCATCATGCAGGATCTTCAGGTGCTCTACAAAGTCCTCAGCCTCAGCATCACTCTTTTCCCCTCTATCCATATTTCTCAACTCGAAAGCATTCCTTGGGCTACTCCCATACACAATATGGAATGGAGATTTAGTAGTAATCCTATCGACATAATTATTGTATGTAAATTCTTCCTGTGGTAAAACCAAACCCCATCCCTTGGCCTTATCTCCTACAAAACACCTCAGTAGATTACCCAAACTTTTTTTCACCACATCTGTCTATATGTCAGTCTGTGGGTGGTATGCAAAATTAAATTTTAAGTCTGTATTCAGTTTCTTCCATAGTGTCCTCCAAAAATACCCAATAAAATTGGAATCCCTGTCGAAAATGATACTCTTTGGTAGACCATGTAGGCGTACCACCTCTTTGAAAAACAATCCTACAACATGAACTACAACATTATTTTTCTGATAGGGAATAAAATATGCCATCTTCAAAAACCTGTCAACCACCACAAATATGGAGTCATTCATCCTCTGTGTCCATGGTAAGCTAATAACAAAATCCATGTTGATTTCCTCCCATGGCCTATCTAGTACAGGTAATGGTTGATATAATCCAGTGTTCTATCTCACACCCTTGGCCATCTGGCATACTTTGCAACTCTGTACAAACTTATTCACATCTTGCTGCAACTGTAGCCAATAGTAGTTCTCACTAACGAGGTCAATGGTCTTATCTTGACCAAAGTGTCCAGCCAACCCTCCATTGTGCTTCTCCTTGACCAGATTCTCCCTCATTGAACTCCTTGGAATGCATAATTGATTTCGTTTGAAAAACATCCTATCTTGGATTATAAAATCCAACCACTTAGTCCTGTCTAAAGTAACAGGTGCTAAGGAAGTCCTCGAAGCCTCTACAAAATTAGGATCTTCAGGGTACAAATCCTTAAGTTTGTCAAACCCTACAACTTCCACCTTAATTTTTGTCAATAAATACTGCTTTCTACTTAAGGCATCTACAACTCTGTTTGACTTTCCACTCCTATGCTTCAAAACAAAGGTATAACTCTATAGAAACTCAACCCACTTTAAATGCCTCTGATTTAGCTTCCTTTGGCTATTAATATACTGTAAGGCCTTATGATCAGTATATAGAACAAAATATTTTGGCAAAAAATAATGCCTCCACTTCTTTAGAGCCTGAACTATAGCATAAAACTCTTGATCATCTAAAAAACACTTCTTCCTAGCATCATTGAGTTTCTTAGTAAAATAAGCAACAAGTTTACTTTCTTGACTCAACACAGCTCCTATGGCACTACCACTAGCATCATAGTTTACCTGAAATACCTTATTGAAATCTGGAAGTGCTAAAATAGGTTGTTCGGTGAATTTATTTTTCAACATATCAAAGATCTTATATTATCCTAAGGTCCACTTAAATTCTTTCTTATCCCCTCTCATTGTTTCTGTTAGGGGTGCACAAATACTATTGAAATTTCTAATAATTTTTCTATAAAAACTTGCTAGACCATGAAATGATCTTACCTCAATTATGCTCCTTGGAGTAGGCCATTCAATGATAGCCCTCACCTTTTCTGGGTCCATTTTTAGACCTTTAGATGAGATAAAAAATCCTAGATACACTAATTCCTTCACAAAATTACACTTCTTCAAATTAATAAGCAATTGCTCCTCCTTCAACTTCTAAAAAACTCTTCTGATATGCATCAGGTTCTCTTCTAGGGTCTTGCTAAATATTAAAATGTCATTCAAATAGACAATGACAAATTTTCCTAAAAACTCATTCAATACCTCATTCATTAGCCACATGAACGTGCTTGGTGCATTGGTTAGCCCAAATGACATGACCAACCACTCATACAAACCCTATCTAGTCTTCCACTCATCCCCTTCTCTGACACAAATTTTATGATACCCACTGTTCATGTCAATATTTGTGAAGTACTTGGCTCCACTCAAACAGTCCATAATGTCATCCATCCTTGGCAATGGGAACCCATATTTTATGGTGATATTGTTAATAGCTCGGGAGTATGTACACATTCTCCACTCTTCATATTTATTTGGTGCTGGTACTGCAGGTACTGCATATGGACTCATGCTCTCCTGAATCACTCCATTTTTCAACAACTCTTGGGCTTGTTTGTTTAGCTCCTCACTTTCTATAGGAGTCATGTTGAGTGGTATTTTCACCCAATTGTGAAAGTACAGTATTCCTTAGGATTTGGGTTCCAAATCCCCTCTTGCAAAGAAGTTAAACAAACGACTTCTCCAAGGTCTCCGCTATATTAGTATTTGCATATGTGTATTAGTAATCTTAAATAAAGATATTCACTTTAAATGTTTGGAACACCTTAGTGATTGCAAGTAACTGTAAACAAGGGGCAATGTTGTTTTATTTTACCATGAAACTTTAGTGATTGTTCATTGAACCAAAATAGAGCAAATGTGAGTTGGCCCTCATATGACCACGATGTAGTGCCTTAATTCCTTTTATCTTGAGTGTTTTAAAATATATTTTATCTTGCATTAAATCCTCAATGATGAACAAGGTCTTCAAATGTAGCTTCAAAATGTCACTTTAATTATCCTTCTTAAATGAAATCAGATTTTCATTAAGACGAATAATTTAGTGCTTTGATTGCTCTCAAAATGGTAATTTTCAAAGTGCCATAAAACATAACTCCTTCAAAGAAATTGGAATTTTCATGAAGAGAATGTCATCATAGGCTCAAGAATGAAGCATGAAACTGAAAAAATGAAATTCGGCCCAAAAATGAAAATTTTCTATTTTCGATTTTTTTTTTAAATCTGCATTAAAACAGCAACTTCGATGAATTTTTAAAAATGCTAAAAAAATTTGAAAATGAAATTTCAAAGTGCGTATTGGAAGTATGAATTATAGCCTACGCAATGGTGAAATTGTTTTTGGATTTTGAAAATTTTTAAATGTTTATTTTAATGCCTGAAAATTAAAAAAAATTAAAATTTCTGAAAAAATAAAATGCAAAAAAATGAAAATGAAATGTAGAAAATGAAAATAAAATGCATTTAGTATGATGCTATCCTATTCCGTAAAAACCGAATATGTGAGGTTTTCATGCATGCAACCTAACCTATTGGACCTGCAAAACAAGCACAATCCGAATAAGCTAAGTGTTGGCTCCTAGGGTTTTAAATGAGGTTTTTCAGATTTAAACATTCGCATGAAGCAACCAAGAAAAATTGCATAAAATCCATTTACAAGCCTAAAATCTGAAAAGGGGAAAAGTAGACATTTAATCTTGCATGCAGAAAATGACTCCTTCTTTCTTGCCCATAAGATGCAACTTTCTGAAACTTCCTGTATTAAAATTTTGTCATTTTACAATAACAAAAAATTTTGGTTTTACCAAACCAGTCAATGGAAGAAAAATAGCCCAAACAGGTCCAGAATGGCCCTCTTGCCTTCAAATCTGCAACCCTACTTGTAGCAGTTTCCAACCCCCTTCAAAACATCCTTTCTTGACGTATTTAAAAATTTTAGGAAGCTTTTCGTTTCATTTTCCAATGACTGTTCATTTCACCTTCCCTTGTGCATGCATGTGTTTTAGTTTCCAAAAAAAGATTTTCATTTCTATTTTGTGGCCCTTCGTTCCATTCCCATGGTTTGGCTTCCTCTGTTTGGTTTTCTTCACTTTTCGTTTGATATCAAAAAACGTTTCCTTTTCTCCACATGGGCACGCGTCCACTTCCTTCCATGTGTAATGACCATCTTAAATGATTTCGAATCATTACAGATTCCTTATGTAACATTTTGTTTTATTCTTGACACCTTCATGAGCAACTAATGAAGGGGTACGAATCACATCTTTCTTTGCATGTCTATGTGTCCTCTTTTGAGCCGTGAAAATGCAACATGTCGCGATATCACGACACTTTTGTTTCTCTGCCTGCCTGCCCTTCTTTAGTCACGAAAATGCAACATGTTGCGATATCGCGACACTTTTTCCTTCTTGCTTTTTCTCTTCTCTTTTGGCCACGAAAATGCAACATGTCACGATATCGTGACACTTTTTCCTTCTTGCTTTTTCTCTTCTCTTCTGGCCGTGAAAATGAACATGTCACGATATCGCGACACTTTTCCTTCTTTGGCCACGAAAATGCAACATGTCGCGATATCGCGACACTTTTCTTTCTTCTCTTTTGGCCGTGAAAATGCAACATGTCGAGATATCGTGACACTTTCCTTTCTCTGGCCACAAAAATGCAACATGTCGCGATATCGCGACACTTTTTCTCTTTAGGACGCGAAAATGCAACATGTCGCGATATCGCGACACTTTTTCTCTTTTGGTCGCGACAATGCAACATGTCACGATATCGTGACACTTTTTCCTTTTTTTGCCGTGACAATGCAACATGTCGCGATATCACAACACTTTTTGTCTTTTGGCCGTGAAAATGCAACATGTCGCGATATCGCGACACTTTTTCTTTTTTGGCCGCGACAATGCAACATGTCGCGATATCGCGAAACTTTTTATTTTTTGGCGGCAACAATGCAACATGTCACGATATCGCAACACTTTTTCTCTTTTGGCCGCGACAATGCAACATGTCGCGATATCATGACACTTTTTCCTCCTTGCTCTCTCCCTTTGCTTTGGACCGCAAAAATGCAACATGTCGTGATATCGCGACACTTTTTTCTCCTTGTGGTGTTTTGCTTTTTCTTTGATCTTTAGCATATGGGCCACTTCGGTCTTCTTGGAAAACATACAAAAAAGGTGGGTCCCCAATTTTGGGGTACGTTGTGGAGCAACCACAACAAGTCATTCTATGGGCTACCTTATTGGGTAAACTAGATCCTGGTACCAAATCTATATGGTGACTGATCTTCCTCATCGGTGGCAAACCCTCTAGTACATTATCTGATATAATATCTAGAAATTCTTCTAATAGACCTGAGACTTCTATTGGGGTATCTTTGCATTCTTCTTCCCTAACTCTAGGAATTAATGCATAGCACATATGCTCATGTTTCAAACCATCCAAAAACCTTCTACCTTCAACTAAAAAAATTCTGGCACTACTACATACCTTTTCATCCACTTCCTTTAGGGGATTTAGCTTATGGCGCACTCCATTCTTTGTCAGGGAGTAAGTGTTGGCATGCCCATCGTGCATTGCACACCGATCAAACTGCCATGACCTTCCCAATAGAAAATGGCAAGCATCCATAGGTAGGATGTCACATAGTACCTCATCACAGTAATTTCCAATATTAAATTTTACCAAGCACTGCTTATTGACCAAATCCCTATGGTCCTTCTGCAACCATGCAATCTAATATGGATGCGGGTGTCTTTTCCTCTCTAACTATAGTTTGGTAACCATTCATTCTACAACTAGCT
This sequence comes from Wollemia nobilis, assembly GCA_028583015.1. NCBI lineage: Eukaryota > Viridiplantae > Streptophyta > Pinopsida > Araucariales > Araucariaceae > Wollemia > Wollemia nobilis. The sequence continues at coordinate 305,767 of JAQPPZ010002023.1, forward strand.
TATTCATGCTACTATTATCTATGATAACATTACAAACCTTACCTGCACATTTACACCTTTTACAAAATAATCTCTTCCTCTGATCTGGATATTTCTCCTCATTCAGCAATTCTCTCCTTGTTATCAGTACTTATCCTCATTTTGCTTCTTCAGAGTGCTCAGATTCAACACCTTCATCAACAACAACAGCTCGGGCATTACCTTCAGGCCTCCTATTTGTTCCTCCTTGGTGTTGTGGACACTCGTATGCTTGATTTCCTTCTTCTCCATAGTGGAAACAGGTTCTAAACCCTCGTCGAGACCTTCCTCTTCCTCTCTGGTAACCATTATTTTGGTATTTAATATTCTGCTCACAGGGATGGTAAGCATTTTCTCCCTTCTGGTCTTGATTGTTGCTTGTATCTCTAGTTTTCTTTTGGTCCTCATTCCATCCTCCATTTGTTCTCCCACCTGTTCTTCCACCACAACCTCTTCCTCTTTGTTTGCTTTCAAACCTCTTGTTCAACTTCTCTTCTACCTTCAAGGCAAACTAGTAAGCATCTTCAATGGTGGTCATCTTGACCAGACTCAACTCTTCTTGAATACTTACTCTTAACCCATTAATATAACGGACTACCTTCTCCTTGTTGGCCTTAGAATAGCCTGTTCTAATCAGGATCTTATAGAACTCCTCTGTATATTCTTTGACAGAATTACTCGATTGTCTCAAACCCTACATTTTCTTGACCAGATCCAACTCGTAATCAGCTAGAATAAATTGTCTCTTCAACTTCTCCACCATCTGCTCCCACCTTGTTATCCTTTATTTTCCTCTTTTGTTTTTGTCTACCTGCACTCCCTTCCACCATATGCTAGCATGACCCTTTAGCTTGGTCTTAGCAAACCTGACACTCTCGAGATCTTCTACCTCCTCATACTCAAAGTATTCCTCCATGTCATTGTTCCAATCGATCAACTCTTCTGGGTTGAGATTTCCAGAATACGTGGAGACATCAAACTTCGATATATTTCCATTCTGTGATATGGCCTTATAAAATTTGGCTTGTGCAGGATATATTGCCTCTTCTTCTTCTTATTCGAACTAGGCCTCTTCTTCTTCATCTTCATATTCACTCTCTTATTCTCTCCTTCGCTCAAACCCTTTATGTAGCTCCTCTTACAGAGCTTGAACTTACCTCTACAAAGATCTGAAATCTTCTTCTGGAACCACATTTCTCCCACCACCACTATTTCTTCGTGGAGGCATTCTACTCATTTCTTCCACAAATCCTAACCACATATTCTGGTGTAAAATACCTCACGTTCGGTGCTCTATTTACACACTCAGGAACTCTCCCTCTAATACCACTTGAAGCAGAGTTGCATAAAAAAAAAACATACAATCCACTGAAAACCAGCAATACTAATATGAGCCAAATCTTTCCATTACTTTCATGCTAAATATGAGGATCCCAAAATAAGAGCCCTTTTACAATTTCGAAAATTCCCACTTATGCCCTATTTTCCCCTTTTTTCCCACCTAAAACTTGAAATTTGAAATTTAAAATTTGGGGTAACTTGCGGAGGTCATAACTTTGCGCTCGTTGACCCGATTGACTATTACAACATATTTTTGAAAATGACATGAAATGAGCTAAGCGGGGAAAACCTTGGCTCTTTGTCCCATGGCTCAAGTCTAGCCAAAAATCCTTAAATTCGACCTCTAAGACCTTTAAAAAGTAGAAAAACTAGTTTTACTAGTTTTTACTAGTTTTACAAAATTAAACAATTACAATATTTTTTGGGTGATGCAAGATCACTTTTACACCATTGGATGCTCCTGAATCAAACACCCAGGGTAAATTGAGAAGTGAATTTCACTTATTTTTTGTTGGAAGAAAACCAAGGCGTTCAACCTCAGCCTTCAACAACCAAGAGAATCTTCAACAGGTCTGCCCTTCCACTTAACTAGATATTTTGCATACTGCCTGTTTCTTGTGCTTTTTCCTACACTGGTATCTAGGACCTCTTCTATCTCTTCTATATTTGGAGTAGATGTGGGGATAATCCATAATTCTATGACTGGTCCGCCATTATTGTCACCTTCATGATATTCTACAAAATCTAAAATGTTGAACACAAGTGATATATTCAACCCACTTGGCAATTATACCTCATAGGCATTTCTTGAATCTCATTTCCCTATGACCCTACATGGTCCAAACTTATTCATTTTTAACTTGTAGGTTTTAGCAGGAAATCTTTCCTTTCTCAAGTGAACCATAACTTGATCTCCCACTTGGAACTCCTTAAGTCATCGCTTCTGGTTTGCTCTTCTCTTGTATTGAGTGTTCATCTTGTTGATATGCAGCTTCACTTCATCATGTAGGTTCTTCAGGTGCCCTACAAAGTCCTCAGCCTTAGCACTGCTCTTTTCCCATCTCTCCATATTTTTCAACTTGGAAGCATTCCTTAGGCTGCTCCCATACACAATATGGAATGGGGATTTATTAGTACTCCTATTCATAGAATTATTGTTTGCAAATTCTGCTTGTGGTAAAACCAAATCCCATCCCTTGGGCTTATCTCCTACAAAGAACCTTAGTAGATTGCCCAAACTTCTGTTCACCACCTCTATCTGCCCATTAGTCTGTGAGTGGTATGAAGAACTAAATTTTAGGTCTGTCTTCAATTTCTTCCATAGGGTCTTTCAAAAATGCCCAACAAACTTGGTATCCCTGACGAATATGATACTCTTTAGTAGACCATGTAGGCATACCACCTCTTTGAAAAACAACCCTGCAACATGAACTGCATCATTAGTTTTCTAGCAGAGAATAAAATGTTCCATCTTTGAAAACCTGTCAACCACCACAAATACGGAGTCATTCATCCTCTGTGTCCTTGGTAAGCCAAGAACAAAATCCATACTGATGTTCTCCCATGGCCTATCAGGTATAGGTAACGGCTGATATAATCTAGTGTTCTGTCTCACACCCTTGCCCATTTGGCATACTCTACAACTCTGTACAAACTTCTTCACATATTGTTGCAACTGTAGCCAATAGTAGTTCTCACTAACGAGGGCAATGGTCTTATCTCGACCAAATTTTTCAACCAACCCTCCACTGTGCTTCTCCTTGACTAGATTCTCCCTCATTGAACTCCTTGGAATGCATAATTGATTTTATTTGAATAACATCCCATCTTGGATTATAAAATCCAACCACTTAGTCATATCTAAAGTAACAGGTGCTAAGCAAGCCCTCCAAGCATCTACAAAATCAGGATCTTCAGGGTACAAACCCTTAAGTTCATCAAACCCTACAACTTCCACCTTCATTTATGTCAACAAATACTGCCTTCTACTTAAGGCATCTGCAACTCTGTTTGACTTCCCACTCCTATGATTCAACACAAAGGTATAAGTCCGTAGAAACTCAACCAACATTAAGTGCCTCTAATTTAGTTTCCATTGGCTATTATTATACTATATGGACTGATGATCAGTATATAGAACAAACTCTTTTGGCAACAAATAATGCCTCCACTTCTTTATAGCCTAAACTATAGCATAAAACTCTTGATCATATACATAATACTTCTTCCTAGCATCATTGAGTTTATCACTAAAATAAGCAACAGGTTTATTTTCTTGACTCAACACAGCTCCTATGGCACCACCACTAGCATCACAGTCTACCTGAAATACCTTATTGAAATTTGGAAGTGCTAAAACAGGTTGTTCTGTGACTTTATTTTTCAACATATCAAATATATTATATGCTCCTAAGGTCCACTTAAATTATTTTTATCCCCTCTCATTGTTTCTATTAGGGGTGCACAAATACTACTAAAATTTCTAATATTTTTTTTGTAAAAACTTCTTAGACCATGAAATGATCTTACCTCAGTTATGCTCCTTGGATTAGGCAATTGCTCCTCCTTCAACACCTTCATCAACAATAGCAGCTCAGGCATTACCTTCAAACCTCCTTTTTGTTCCTCCTTGGTGTTGTGGACACTCATATGCTCGATGTCCTTCTTCTCCATAGTGGAAACAGGTTTCATGAAATCCTCCTCTTCCAAACCCTCGTCTGAACCTTCCTCTTCCTCTCTAGTAACCATTATTTTGGTAGTTATTATTCTTCTCACAAGGACGATAAGTATTTTCTCCCTTCTAGTCTTGACTGTTGCTTGTATCCCTAGTTTTATTTTGGTCCTCATTCCATCCTCCATTTATTCTCCCACCAGTTCTTTCACCATGACCTCTTCGTCTCTGTTTTCTTTCAAAACTCTTGTTAAACTTCTCTTCTACCTTCAAGGAAAACTGGTAAGCATATTTAATGGTGTTCATCTTGACCAGACTCAACTCTCCTTGAATACTTGCTCTTAACCCATTAATATAACGGGCTATCTTCTCCTTGTTGGCCTCAGAATGTCCTATTCTAATCAGGATCTTATAGAAATCCTCTGTATATTCTTTGACATATATACTCAATTGTCTCAAACCCTACATTTTCTTGAGTAGATCCAACTCATAATCAGTTGGAATAAATTGTCTCTTCAACTTCTCCACCATTTGCTCCCACCTTATTGTCCTTTCTTTTCCTATTTTGTTTCTATCTAGATGCACTCCCTTCCACCATATGCTAGCATGAACCTTCAGCTTGGTTTTAGCATACTTGACCCTCTCGAGATCTTCTACCTCCTCATACTCGAAGTATTCCTCCATGTCATTGATCCAGTCGATCAACTCTTCTAGGTTGAGATTTCCAGAATACGTGGAGACATCAAACTTCGATCTATTTCCAATATGTGATATGGCATTATACAATATGGCTTATGCAGGATCTACTGCCTCTTCTTCTTCTTCTTAGAACTGGGTCTCTTCTTCTTTAGCTTCATATTCACTCCCTTCTCTCCTTGGCTCAAAATATCTACGTAGCTCCTCTTGCAGAGCTTGAACTTACCTCTATAGAGATTTGAAATCTTCTTCTGGCACCATATTTCTCCCACCACCACGGTTTCTTCGTGGAGGAATTCTACTCACTTCTCCCATAAAACCTAACCACAAATCCTGGTGTAAACTGCCTCACATTCGGTGCTCTATTTACACACTTAGGAACTCTCGCTCTGATACCACTTGAAGTAGAGTTGTATAAAGAAACACATACAATCCACTGAAAACCAACAATGCTAACAGGAGCCAAATATTTCCATTACTTTCATGCTAAAAATGAGGACCCAAAAAAAGAGCCCTTTTTCAATTTCAAAAATTCCCACATATGCCCTATTTTCCCCTTTTTCCCACCTAAAACTTGAAATTTGAAATTTGAAATTTGGGGCAACTTGCGGAGGTCATAACTTCACAATCTTGGACCCGATTGACTATTGCAACATATTTTTAGAAATAGCATGAAATGAACTAAGTGGGGCCAACCTTGGCTCTTCTCTCTAAGGGTTGTGTCTAGCCAAAAATCCTCAAATTCGACATCTAAGACCTTTAAAAATATCCTGCAAGAAAAACTAGTTTTACTAGTTTTTACAAAATTAAACAATTACAATATTTTTTGGTTGATGCAAGATCACTTTTATACCATTTGATGCTCCTGCATCAGACACCCAGGGTAAATTGAGAAGTGACCTTCACTTCTTTGTTGTTGGAAGAAAACCAAGGCGTTTAACCTCAGCCTTCGACAACTAGGATGAATTTTCAACAGGCCTGCCCTTCCACTTAACCAGATATTCTACATACTGTCTGTTTCTTATGCTTTTGCCTACATGGTTATCTCTAGAGTAGATGTGAGAATACTCCACAATTCTGTGACTAGTCCGCCATTATTATCACCTTCATGATATTCTGCCAAATTTGAAATGTTGAACACAGGTGATATACAGCCTACTTGGCAATTCTACCTCATAGGCATTCCCTGAATCTCGTTTCCCTATGACCCTACATGGTCCAAACTTCTTCATTTTTAACTTGTAGGTTTTAGCAGGAAATATTTTCTTTCTCAAGTGAACCATAACTTAATCTTCCACTTGGAACTCCTTTAGTCGTCGCTTCTGGTATGCTCTTGTCTTGTACTGAGTGTTCATCTTGTTGATATGTTGCTTCACTTCATCATGCAGGCTCTTCAGGTGCTCTAAAAAGTCCTTAGCCTCAGCATTGCTCTTTTCCCCTCTCTCCATATTTCTCAACTTGGAAGCATTCCTTGGGCTGCTCCCATACACAATATGGAATGGGAATTTATTAGTACTTCTATTGACAAAATTATTATATGCAAATTCTTCCTATGGCAAAACAAAATCCCATCCCTTGGGCTTATCTCCTACCAAGCACCTCAGTAGATTTCCCAAACTTTTGTTCACCACCTCTATCTGTCTGTCAGTCTGTGGGTGGTATGCAGAACTAAATTTTAGGTTTGTCTTAAATTTATTCCATAGGGTCCTTCAAAAATACCCAACAAAATTGGTATCCCTATCGAAAATGATACTCTTTTGTAGACCATGTAGGCATACCACCTCTTTGAAAAACAACCCTATAAAATGAATTGCATCGTTAGTTTTTTGGAAGAGAATAAAATGCGCCATCTTCGAAAACCTGTAAACCACCACAAATATGAAGTCATTCATCCTCTGTGTCATTGGTAAGCCAAGAACAAAATCCTTGTAGAGCTTGAACTTACCTCTACAAAGATTTGAAATCTTCTTCTGGAACCATATTTCTCCCATCACCATGGTTTCTTTGTGGAGGCGTTCTTCTCACTTCTCCCACAAACCCTAACCACAAATCCTGGTGTAAACTACCTCACCTTCGACGCTCTATTTACACACTCAAGAACTCTTGCTCTGATACCATTTGATGTAGAGTTGCATAAAAAAACACATACAATCCACTGAAAACCAGCAATTCTAACAGGAGCCAAATATTTCCATTACTTTCATGCTCAAAATGAGGATCCCAAAAAAAGATCCCTTTTACAATTTTAAAATTTCCCACTTACGCCCTATTTTCCCCTTTTTTCCCACCTAAAACTTGAAATTTGTAATTTGAAATTTTGGGCAACTTGCAAAGGTCATAACTTCACGCTCGTTGACCCTATTGACTATTGCAACATATTTTTGAAAATGACATGAAACGATCTATGCAAAAAAAGACATTGGCTAGCTGTGCCAAGGCTCATGTTTTGCCAAAAATCCTCAAATTTAACCTCTAAGACCTTCAAAAATCTCCTCCAAGAAAAACTAGTTTTACTAGTTTTTACTAGTTTTTAAAAAATTAAACAATTACAATATTTTTTGGGTGATGCAAGATCATTTTTACACTATTATATGCTCCTGCATCAGACACCCAGAGTAAATTGAGAAGTGACCTTCACTTCTTTGTTGTTGGAAGAAAACCAAGGCGTTCAACCTTAGCCTTCGACAACCAAGATGAATCTTTCTCAACTCAAAATCATTCCTTAGGCTGCTCCTATACACAATATGGAATGGGGATTTATTAGTACTCATATTGACAAAATAATTATATGTAAATTCTATCTGTGGAAAAAACAAATCCCATCCCTTGGGCTTATCTCCTACCAAGCACCTTAATAGATTGCCCAAACTTCTGTTCACCACCTCTGTCTATCTGTCAGTCTGTGGGTGGTATGCAGAACTAAATTTTAGGTCTGTCTTCAATTTCTTCCATAGGGTCCTCCATAAATACCCAATAAACTTGGTATCCATGTCAAAAATGATACTCTTTGGTAGACCATGTAGGCATACCACCTCTTTAAAAAACAACCCTGCAAAATGAACTACATTAGTTTTCTGGAAGGGAATAAAATGTGCCATCTTCGAAAACCTATCAACCACCACAAATATGGAGCCATTCATCCTCTGTGTCCTTGGTAATCCAAGAACAAAATCCATTTTAATATCCTCCCATGGCCTATCTTATATAGATAATGGTCGATATAATCCAGTGTTCTGTCTCACACCCTTGGCCATCTGGCATACTCTGCAACTTTGTACAAACTTCTTCACATCTTGCTGCAACTATGGCCAATAGTAGTTATCATTAATGAGGGCAATGGTCTTATCTCGACCAAAGTGTCCAGCCAACCCTCCCTTGTTCTTCTCCTTGACCATATTCTCCCTCATTGAACTCCTTGGAATGCATAATTGATTTCCTTTGAACAACATCCCATATTGGATTAGAAAATACAACCACTTAGTCCTGTCTAAAGTAATAGGTGCTAAGAAATCCCTCCAAGCCTCTGGAAAATTAGGAACTTCATTGTACAAACCCTTAAGTTCATCAAACCCTACAACTTCCAATTTCATTTATGTCAACAAACACTGCCTTCTACTTAAGGCATCTGTAACTATGTTTGAATTCCCACTCCTATAATTCAACACGAAGGTATAAGTCTGTAGAAACTCGACCTACTTTAAGTGCATCTGATTTAGCTTCCCTTGGCTATTAATATACTATAAGGCCTGATGATCAGTATATAGAACAAACTCTTTTGGCAACAAATAATACCTCCACTTCTTTAGAGCCTGAAATATAGCATAAAACTCTTGATCATATACATAATACTTCTTCCTAGCATCATTGAGTTTCTCACTGAAATAAGCAACAGGTTTACTTTCTTTACTCAACACAGCTCCTATGGCACTACCACTAGCATCACAGTCTACCTAAAATACCATATTAAAATTTGGAATTGCTAAAATAGGTTGTTCTGTGACTTTATTTTTCAACATATCAAAGCTCTTATCTGCTCCTAAGGGCTACTTAAATTCTTTCGTATCTCCTCTCATTGTTTATGTTAGGGGTGCACAAATACTACTAAAATTTCTAATAATTTTTTTGTAAAAACTTGCTAGACCATGAAATGATCTTACCTCAGTTATGCTCCTTGGAGTAGGCCATTCAATGATAGCCCTCACCTTTTTTGGGTCCATTTTTAGACCTTCAGCTGAGATAACAAATTCCAGATACACTAACTCCTTCACAAAACTACACTTCTTCAAATTAATCAACAATTTCTCCTCCTTCAAATTCTCAAAAACTCTTCTAATATGCATCAGGTGCTCTTCCAAGGTCTTGCTAAATATTAAAATGTCATCCAAATAGACAATGATGAATTTTCCTAAAAACTGCTTCAATACCTCATTCATCAGTCGCATGAATGTGCTTGGTGCTTTGGTTAGCCCAAATGGCATGACCAACCACTCATAGAAACCCTCTCTAGTCTTGAAGGTTGTCTTCCACTCATCCCCTTCTCTGACATGAATTTGATGGTACCCAATATTCAGGTCAATCTTTGTAAAGTACTTGGCTCCACTGAAACAGTCCATAATGTCATCCATCCTTGGCAATGGGAACCTATATTTTATGGTGATATTATTAATAGCTCAGAATTCTATACACATTCTCCACTCTCCATATTTATTTGGTGATAGTACTGTAGGTACTGCACATGGACTCAAGATCTCCCGAATCAGTCCCTTTTTTAGCAATTCTTGGACTTGTTTGTTTAGCTCCTGACTTTCTACAGGAGTCATTCTATGGGCTGCCTTATTGGGTAAACTATATCCTGGTACCAAATCTATATGGTGAGTGATCTTCCTCACTGGTGGCAAACCCTCTAGTACATTATCTGATATAATATCTAGAAATTCTTCTAATAGACCTAAGACTTCTACTGGGATATCTTTGCATTCTTCTTCCTTGAATCTAGGAATTAATGCATAGCACATATGCTCATGTTTCAAACCATCCAAAAACCTTCTACCTTCAACTAAACAAATTTTGGCACTACTACATACCTTTTTGTCCACCTCCTTTAGGGGCTTCAGCTTATGGCGCACTCCATTCTTGGTCAGGGAGTAAGTGTTGGAATTCCCATCATGCATTGTACATCGATCAAACTGCCATGGCCTTCCCAATAGAAAATGGCAAGCATCCATAGATAGGATGTCACATAGGACCTTATCATAGTAATTCCCAATATTAAATTTTACCAAGCACTACTCACTAACCAAAGCCCTATGGTCCTTTTGCAACCATGCAATATGATAGGGATGTAGGTATCTTTTCCTCTCTAACTAAAATTTGGTAACCATTCTTTTTGCAACTAGGTTATCCGTGCTACCATTATCTATGATAACATTACAGACCTTACCTGCACATTTACACCTTGTACGAAATAAGCTCTTCCTCTTATCTAGATATTTCTCCTCATTCAGTAAGGCCCTCCTTGTTATCAGTACTTCTCTCTTTTTGCTTCTTCAGAGTGCTCAGATTCAACATCTTCATCAATAATAGTAGCTCAGGCATTACCTTCAGGTCTCATATTTGTTCCTCCTTGGTGTTGTGGACACTCGTATGCTCAACGTCCTTCTTCTCCATAGTGGAAAAAGTTCCACGAAATCCTCCTCTTCCAAACCTTCATCCAAAACTTCCTCTTCCTCTCTGGTAACCATTATTTTGGTAGTTATTATTCTGCTCATGGGGATGGTAAGAATTTTCTCCCTTCTAGTCTTGAATGTTGCTTGTATCCCTAGTTTTCTTTTGGTCCTCATTCCATCCTCCATTTGTTCTCCCACAAGTTCTTCCACCACGATGTATTTCTCTCTATTTCATTTCAAACCTCTTGTTCAAACTCTCTTCTACCTTTAAGGCAAAATGGTAAGCATCTTCAATGGTGGTCATCTTGACCAAACTCAACTCTTCTTGAATACTTGCTCTTAACCCATTAATATAACGAGATACCTTCTCCTTGTTGGCCTCATAATGGCCTGTTCTAATCAAGATCTTATAGAACTCCTCTATATATTCTTTGATAGACTTACTCTATTGTCTCAAACCCTACATTTTCTTGAGCAAATCCAACTCGTAATCAGCTGGAATAAATTGTCTCTTCAACTTCTCCACCATTCACTCCCACCTTGTTATCCTTTTTTTCCCTCTTTTTTTTTTGTCTAGTTGCACTCCCTTTCACCATATGCTAGCATGACCCTTCAGCTTGGTCTAAGCAAACTTGACCCTCTCGGGATATTCTACCTCCTCATACTCGAAGTATTCCTCCATGTCATTGATATAGTAGATCAAATCTTCTGGGTTGAGATTTCTAGAATACGTAGAGATATCAAACTTCAGTCTCTTTCCAATCTATGATATGACCTTATATAATATTCCTTGTGTAGGATCTACTGCATCTTCTTCTTCTTCTTCAAACTGGGCCTATTCACTCCCTTCTTCTCTCCTTGGCTCAAATCCTCTATGCAGAGCTTAAACTTGCCTCTGCAAAGATCTGAAATCTTCTTCTAGCACCATATTTCTACCACCACCATGGTTTATTCGTGGATGAATTCTACTCACTTCTCCCAAAAACCCTAACCATAGATCCTGATGTAAACTGCCTCACGTTCGGCGCTCTATTTACACACTCAGGAACTCTCGCTCTGATACCACTTGAAGCAGTGTTGCATAAAAAAATACATACAATCCACTGAAAACTAGCAATGCTAACATGAGCCAAATATTTCCATTACTTTCATGCTAAAAATGAGGATCCAAAAAGAAGAGCCCTTTTACAATTTTGAAAATTCCCACTTATGCCCTATTTTCCCCTTTTTTCCCACCTAAAACTTGAAATTTGAAATTTGAAATTTGGGGCAACTTGCAGAGGTCATAACTTCGTGATCATTGACCCGATTGACTATTACAACATATTTTCAGAAACAACATGAAATAAAATAAGCAGGGAAAACCTTGGCTCTTCGTGCCATGGCTCGTGTCTAGCCAAAAATCCTCAAATTCGACCTCTAAGACCTTTAAAAATCTCCTGCAAGAAAAACTAGTTTTACTAGTTTTTACTAGTTTTAAAAATTAAACAATTACAATATTTTTGGGTGATGCAAGATCACTTTTACACCATTGGATGCTCCTGAATCAAACATCCAGGGTAAATTGAGAAGTGACCTTCACTTATTTGTTGTTGGAATAAAACCAAGGCGTTCAACCTCAGCCTTCGACAACCAAGATGAATCTTCAATAGGTCTGCCCTTCCACTTAACCAGATATTTTGCATACTGCCTATTTCTTATGCTTTTGCCTACATGGGTATCTAGGACCTCTTCTATGTCTTCTATCTCTAGAGTAGATGTGGGAATACTCCAGAATTCTGTGATTGGTCTACCATTATTGTCACCTTCATGATATTCTGCCAAATTTGAAATGATGAACACAGGTGCACCTCACTTGGTGATTCTACTTCATAGGCATTCCCTGAATCCTATTTTACTATGACCCTACATGGTCCAAACTTCTTCATTTTTAACTTGTTGTAGGTTTTAGCAAGAAATATTTCCTTTCTCAAATGAACCATAACTTGATCTCCCACTTGGAACTCCTTAAGTCATCGCTTCTGGTCTGCTCTTGTCTTGTATTGAGTGTTCATCTTGTTGATATGCTTCTTCACTTCATCATGCAGGCTCTTCAGGTGCTCTGCAAAGTCCTCAGCCTCAACATTACTCTTTTTCCCTTTGTCCATATTTCTCAACTCGAAAGCATTCCTTGGGCTGCTCCCATACACAATATGGAATGGGGATTTATTAGTATTCCTATTAACAAAATTATTGTCTGCAAATTCTTCCTATGGCAAAAACAAATACCATACCTTGGGCTTATCTCCTACCAAGAACCTCAGTAGATTGCCCAAACATCTATTCACCACCTTTGTCTATCATTCAGTTTGTGGGTGGTATGCAAAACTAAATGTTAGGTCTGTCTTTAATTTCTTCCACAGGGTCCTCCAAAAATACCCAACAAACTTGGTATCCCTATGGAAAAGGATACTCTTTGGTAGACCATGTAGGCGTACCACCTCTTTGAATAAACACCATGCAAAATAAACTGCATCATTAGTTTTCTGGCAGGGAATAAAATGTGCCATCTTTGAAAACCTCTCAACCACCACAAATATGGAGTCATTCATCCTTTGTGTCCTTGGTAATCTAAGAACAAAATCCATGTTGATGTCTTCCCATGGCCTATCTTGTACAAGTAATGGTTGATATAATCCAGTGTTTTGTCTCACACCCTTGGCCATCTGGTATACTCTACAACTCTGTACAAACTTCTTCACATATTGCTACAATTGTGGCCAATAGTAGTTCTCATTAATGAGGGCAATGGTATTATGTCGACCAAAGTGTCCAACCAACCCTCCACTGTGCTTCTCCTTGACTAGATTTTCCCTCATTGAACTCCTTGGAATGCATAATTGATTTCCTCTCAACAACATCCCATCTTGGATTGGAAAATCCAACCACTTTATCCTATCTAAAGTAACAGGTGCTAAGCAAGCCCTCCAAGCTTCTACAAAATCAAGATCTTTAGGTTACAAACCCTTAAGTTCGTCAAACCCTACAACTTCCACGTTCATTTCTGTAAACAAACATTGTCTTCTACTTAAGGCATCTGCAACTCTATTTGACTTCCCACTCCTATGATTCAACACAAAGGTATAACTCTGTAGAATCTCAACCCACTTTAAGTGCCTCTGATTTAGCTTCCCTTGGCTATTAATATACTGTAAGGCCTGATGATCAGTATATAGAATAAACTCTTTTGATAACAAATATTGCCTCCACTTCTTTAGAGCCTGAACTATTCGATAAAACTCCTGATCATATACAGAATACTTCTTCCTAGCATCATTGAGTTTCTCACTAAAATAAGCAACAGGTTTACTTTCTTGACTCAAAACAGCTCTTATGGCACTACCACTAGCATCACAGTCCACTTGAAATAACTTATTGAAATCTAAAAATGCTAAAACAGGTTGTTCTATGACTTTCTTTTTCAACATATCAAAGATCTTATTTGCTCCTAAGGTCCACTTAAATTCTCTCTTATCCCATATCATTTTTTCTGTTAGGGATGCACAAATACTGCTAAAATTTCTAATAATTTTTTTATAAAAACTTGCTAGACCATGAAATGATCTTACCTCAGTTATGCTCCTTGGAGCAGGCCATTCAATGATAGCCCTCATCTTTTCTGGGTCCATTTTTAGACCTTCAGCTGAGATAACAAATCCTAGATACACTAACTCCTTCATAAAACTATACTTATTCAAATTAATCAGCAATTGCTCCTCCTTCAACTTCTCAAAAACTCTTATGATATGCATCAGGTGCTCTTACAAGGTCTTGCTATATATTAAAATGTCATCCAAATAGACAATGATGAATTTTCCTAAAAACTCCTTCAATACCTCATTCATCAGTTGCATGAATGTGCTTAGTGCATTGGTTAGCCCAAATGGCATGACCAACCACTCATACAAACCCTCTCTGGTCTTGAAGGTTGTATTCCACTCATCCCCTTCTCTGACACGAATTTGATGGTATCCACTTTTCAGGTCAATCTTTGTGAAGTACTTGGCTCAACTCAAACAGTCCATAATGTCATCTATCCTTGGCAATGGGAACCTATATTTTATGGTGATCTTGTTAATAGCTCGGGAGCCTATACACATTCTCCACTCTCCATATTTCTTTGGTGCTTGTAGGTACTACACATGGACTCAGGATCTCTCGAATCAATCCCTTTTTTAGCAACTCTTGGACTTATTTGTTTAGCTCCTCACTTTCTATAGGAGTCATTCTATGGGCTACCTTATTGGGTAAACTAGATCCCGATACCAAATCTATATGGTGACTGATCTTCCTCACTGGTGGCAAACCCTCTGGTAAATTATCTGATATAATATCTGGAAATTCTTCTAAAAGGCCTGAGACTTCTACTGGGGTATCTTTGCATTCTTCTTCCCTAACTCTAGGAATTAATGCATAGCACATATGCTCATGTTTCAAACCATCCAAAAACCTTCTACCTTCAACTAAACAAATTTTGGCACTACTACATACCTTTTTGTCCACCTCCTTTAGGGGCTTCAGCTTATGGCGCACTCCATTCTTTGTCAGGGAGTAAGTGTTGGCACGCCCATCATGTAATATACACCGATCAAACTGCCATGGTCTTCCCAATAGAAAATGGCAAGCATCCATAGATAGGATGTCATATAGGACCTCATTACAGTAATTTCCATTATTAAATTTTACCAAGAACTGCTCACTGACCAAAGCCTTATAGCCCTTCTGCAACCGCGCAATCCGATATGGATACGGGTGTCTTTTTCTCTCTAACTACAGTTTGGTAACCATTCCTTCTACAACTAGGTTATCCCTACTACCATTATCTATTATAACATTACAGACCTTACCTTCACATTTACACCTTATGCAAAATAAGATCTTCTGATCTATACATTTCTCCTCATTCAGCAAGGCTCTCCTTGTTATCAATACTTCTCCTCTTTCTACTTCTTTAGAGTGCTCATATTCAACACCTTCAGCTCGGGAATTACCTTCAGGCCTCCTATTGTTCCTCCTTAGTGTTGTGGACACTCATATGCTCGATGTCCTTCTTCTCCATAGTGGAAACAGGTTCCATGAAATCCTCCTCTTTTAAACCCTCGTCTAGACATTCCTCTTCCTCTCTGGTAACCATTATTTTGGTAGTTATTATTCTGATCATGAGGACGGTAAGCATTTTCTCCCTTTTGGTCTTAACTGTTGCTTGTATCCCTAGTTTTCTTTTGGTCCTCATTCCATCCTCTATTTGTTCTCCCACTAGTTCTTCCACCATGACCTCTTCCTCTCTGTTTGCTTTCAAACCTCTTGTTCAAATTCTCTTCTACCTTCAAGGCAAACTGGTAAGCATCTTCAATGGTGGTCATCTTGACTAAACTCAACTCTTCTCGAATAATTTCTATTAACCCATTAATATAACGAGCTACATTATCCTTGTTGGCATCAGAATGCAATGTTCTAATCAGGATCTTATATAACTCCATTGTATATTCTTTGATAGACTTACTCGATTGTCTCAAACCCTACATTTTCTTGAGTAGATCCAAATCATAATCAACTGGAATAAATTGTCTCTTCAACTTCTCCACCATCCGCTCCCACCTTGTTATCCTTTCTTTTCCTCTTTTGTTTCTGTCTAGTTGCACTCCCTTCCACCATATGCTAGCATGACCCTTTATCTTGGTATTAGCAAACTTGACCCTCTCGGGATCTTCTACCTCATCATACTCAAAGTATTCCTCCATGTCATTGATCTAGTCGATCAACTCTTATGGGTTGAGATTTCTAGAATACGTGGAGACATCAAAATTTGGTCTCTTTCCAATATGTGATATGGCCTTATACAATCTGGCTTGTACAGGATATATTGCCTCTTCTTCTTCTTCTTCGAACTGGGCCTCTTCTTCTTCAACTTTCTCTTCACTCCCTTCTTCTCTCCTTGGCTCAAACCCTCTACGCAGTTCTTCTTGCAGAGCTTGAACTTTCCTATGCAAAGATCTAAAATCTTCTTCAGGCACCATATTTCTCCCACCACCATGGTTTCTTTGTGGAGGCATTCTGTTCACTTCTCCCTCAAACCCTAACCATGGATCCTGGTGTAAATTGCCTCATGTTCGGCGCTCTATTTACACACTCAAGAACTCTCACTCTGATACCACTTGAAGCAGAGTTGCATAAAAAAACACATAAAATCCATTGAAAAACAATAATGCTAACAAGAACCAAATCTTTCCATTACTTTCATGCTAAAAATGAGGATACCAAAAGAAGAGCCCTTTTACAATTTCAAAAATTCTCACATATGCCCTATTTTCCCCTATTTTCCCACCTAAAACTAGAAATTTGAAATTTGAAATTTGGGGCAACTTGCGGAGGTCATAACTTTGCGCTCATTGAACCGATTGACTATTACAACATATTTTTAGAAACAACATGAAACGAGCTAAGCGGGGCATACCTTGGCTATTCGCGCCAAGGCTTGTGTCTAGCCAAAAATCCTCAAATTCGACCTCTAAGACCTTTAAAAATCTCTTGCAAGAAAAACTAGTTTTACTAGTTTTTACTAGTTTTTACAAAATTAAACAATTACAATCTTTTTTGGGTGATGCAAGATCACTTTTACACCATTGGATGCTCCTGCATCAGACACCCAGGGTAAATTCAGAAGTGACCTTCACTTCTTTTTTGTTGGAAGAAAACCAAGAGTTGAAAATGGAGATTATTTTATCTTCAACCTCTCCTCAAGTAGAGATTATCAAACCCTCAGGCGATTCGAATGTTGAGATCATATTGTGTGCTCTATGACCCAAGGTGGTATGATGAAAGAATTTTGTATTCTTGTTGCCTTCTTTCATACATTGCACTTTAGATTTTTATCGCCAAAATACTTATTCTTTTAGGTAAAACTTTATTTAAGGTAACCAACATGTGTTTTTATTGTTCTAGAAGAGGTTCATCATGATCATGTTGTAGATCATTCTCAATTTCTAAAAGGTCACTTTCCAGCTCTGCTTTTCACTCAATTATGTTATCAAAATATTGCTTTAACCTTTAAAGTTTGGTTGTAGAACACCTCTCTTTGATAAATATGGGATTCCTCTTCCCACCATCCTTCTACTAATTTATCCAAAAATTCATGCCTAATCTATATTCTTTCATAGCAAAATGAAATTATTTTAGGTCTTCCATAACCTCAATTAAAATCTTAATATGCAAATGGTTAAACCCCATATTATAAAACTTCATACTACATTAATACTCTCCTATCAAGAAAATCTATAAAAATAAAAAATCTATCTAGTTTATGTAGGACCCTTTGGTTCTTATATATCTAATTACTCCAAGTGTAAATGCCCTTCGAACAAAAGGGCTTCATAAGATCTTACATCTTTCAACGAAAGGAATAGTGTGAACACAAACAAGTCTATCTAGTTTATGTAGGACCCTTTGGTTCTTATATACCTAGTTACAACAAGTGTAAATGCCCTTCGAACAAAAGGGCTTCATAAGATCTTAAATCTCTCAACGAAGGAAAGGGAATAGTGTGAACACAAACAAAAGTAGGCCCACAAGCAAAAGTAAAAGTTGATGGTATGTACGTGCAAAACATTAAAGTAAAGAAGATAAACCGTGCATCCTTCATGTTGTGTTTGAAGTACATTTCGGCTGTTTTTTTCTTTTGATGGAATTTTGTTTTACATTAATAACTCTACCCTTCTCACACGCAGATTTGACGATGTGAGAAAAACTAAGGACGGCTGATGTCCACTTCCACTTCCCGTCCATTTTATCGTTTTTCTTCTAACACGAATTTGAACACGTCGGAGAAAGTCATGACGGCTGACGTCCACGTCCACGTCCACTTCCACTTCCCGTATTTTTCGCTTATGACGATAAGTGGATTCCTGACTTCGGAAGATGTCATCTTCCGCATATGCACAACACTACAAGCGAACAAGACTACATCGACAATGAGAGTTGAACATGACTGGATTACTATCGACCCCATTTCCCATCCGTTACGGAGATAAACCATCCAGACATCACATAAGACTTGGGTTTGACGAGGATGGGTGACCGTTAAAATGAGAAAGCCTGACAGGAAAGAAAACTATCCATGCTTAACTTTGCCGTCGACTTCCAGCCTTGCACGTTCATTTGCGATGACAAATTCATACAATCATGTGAAGTCGAAATCAACAAAAGCAATGAAAAGCACAAAAATTTAGGATTTTTTCGAAATCATGTGAACTCGTCATGGGTAAGGTCTGCGAATTTATTGAGGCCGAGTAAATACGATTGATTTTTCTGGTTGTGCGCGTTGATGTAGAGTAAATTGCTCTTGAATATGTTGAACCGCGTTTGTTTCTCATTCGATCCGTTGTAGACTTTACCTTATTGGCTCAGCGATTGTTCGTAAATCTGGAAAAGTTTGTCGTCGGAGGCCAAGTCTTCGTGGCCATTTCTACTCAGCGGATATTCTCTAGAGCAGGCGGATCTTTCTATGCACAGCAGAAGGAGAAGCGCTAATGAAGCGAATACAAAATTTTCCATTGCAATTGAAGGTTCGGGATATGGCAGAATTGAAGAATTTAATTTTTTTCTTTTCGAACTTTCGCCGAAGTCCGAACGTCGCAGCTCAGAAAGCGCAGTGCGCAAGTCGGGGGCGCCGACGGACTTCGCCCAAAAAAGGGCGAAGTGCGAACGTCGGGGCGCCGACGGACTTCGCCCGAGAATGGGCGAAGTGCGAACGTCGAGGGGCGCCGACGGACTTCGCCCGAAAATGGGCGAAGTTTGCACTTCGGGGCGGCCGACGGACTTCGCCCGAAAATGGGCGAAGTGCGAACTTCGGGGCGCCGACGGACTTCGCCCGGAATATGGGCGAAGTGCGGACTTCGCTCAGCCGACGGACTGCGCTGGGCGAAGTGCGGACTGCGGCCGACTTCGGACTTCGCTCGCGCACTCGGGCTGCGCTCGGATCTCGGGCGCAGTCGGGTTGCGGCAGCGAACTTGGAAGGCTTCTTCCGACTTAGCCAACTTTGGCTCTGCAATAATTTCTGCTCGGAAGGCTTGCACGACTGCTGTTGGGTTTGCCTGGCTTGGCAAGACCCGTATGAGAGGAGAGAAACGCCGGAACAGAGAACAATAAACTTTAGCACAATAAAACTGTAAACCCTAAAGATGCCACAAACAATAGCAAACTTTATTCATATGAAACTAGGGTTACAGAATTCCTCAACCGAGGAAATAACAACATCTGCAGGCTACGCTGCAGGATAAACTAACAGACAAAATGTCGAGTCGGCTGCTCGGACATTAATCAGCTGAGCCACACTGCTCACTGAGATACTCTTCTTCTCCTGACTCCTCTTTGCTCTCTGCCTTCTGCCTCTATGTCTGAAATACCCGAGATGCCTTATATAGCCGCGGGAAGAGGAGGATTAGGGTTTGTCCTCTGACAGGTTCTGACAGGCCCTCAACTAGGGTTTCTGACCAATCGTCGCACTAGCATTAAATCGCCGAACTGGCATTAACTTCTGCGGCGATCGGATCTGTCAGACGTCACATCTATCAGAGGGTAGGTGCGACGTCATGTCAGACCTTTTTGTCGGGATCCCCAACTGCGCGAGCGCAGTTCGGCTTCGCCCAAATTCGGAGCGCAGTCTAGCGGAGGCGTGAAATCTGGGTTAATTTTTCTAACACCCTCCTTTAAGCCTGATTTCATGAGCGCTTTGACTCCAAGCTGCTCTCGCAATCTGCTGAAGTCTTCCTCCTTCAAAGGCTTCGTGAAGATGTCAGCCAGCTGCTCCTTGGACCTGCAAAACTGTAGTTGTACTTCATCGAATTTCACCAGCTCTCTGATGAAATGATACCGGATGTCTATGTGCTTCGTCCGGCCATGGAACACGGGATCCTTTGACAGTGCGATGGCCGAATTGTTATCACAAAAAATTGTTGTCGCGCCTTCCGGAGGAAAGTTCAGTTCACTCAGAACTCTTCGCAGCCAAACTGCCTGGCATGCGGCTGACGTGGCGGTGACATATTCTGCTTCGGCTGTGGACAACGCAACGATGGGTTGTTTCTTGGACGCCCATGAGACTGCCCCTGATCCGAGATGGAAAGCATACCCGGAGGTGCTCTTTCGATCGTCGATACTGCCAGCCCAGTCACTATCTGTGAAGCCGACCAGTTCCAGCTGGTCCTGTCTAGCGTAAAATAGGCCATGGTTTCGCGTCCCGTTGACATAGCGCAAGATCCTCTTGCCTGCTTGCCAGTGCGTGTCCTTCGGAGTCTCCATGAAACGGCTGATCAGACTGACTCCGAACATCAGATCTGGTCGAGTTGCAGTCAAATACATCAGACTGCCAACTAGCCTCTTGAACAGGGTTGGGTCGACATTCCTCCCTGAATCCAATTTGCTCAGCTTCAAACCTGTGGCTACAGGTGTGATGGCAAGTTTACTGTCCTCCATCTTGAATCGCTTCAGGACATCCTTCGCATACTTGCCCTGAGAAATGAAGATGCCATCTGCCGATTGGTCAACTTCAATGCCGAGAAAATACTTCATCAACCCTAAGTCCGTCATCTCGAACTCCTTCTTCATGGTTGTTCTAAACTGGTCGAACAGGACATTGTTGTTGCCAGTATAAATCAGATCGTCCACATACAGGCAGACGATTATGAGCTCACCTGCTTCATTTGTCTTCATGTATAGGGTGTGCTCATATGGGCATTTGACAAACCCATTTTCCTGAAAATAGCTGTCAATCTAGTTGTACCAAGCTCGGGCGCACCTGCTTCAAACCATACAGGGCCTTCTTCAGCTTCAGGACTTTGCCCTCCTGGCCTTCAATTTCGTAACCTGGTGGCTGGTCTATGTAGACCTCTTCCTCCAACACTCCGTTGAGGAAGGCTGACTTGACATCCATCTGGTACATCTTCCAACCTTGTTGGGCTGCGAGTGCCAGGATCATCCTGACTATGTCAAGTCGGGCTACAGGCGCATATACCTCATGGTAATCGATGCACGACTTACGCTTGTAACCCTTCGCCACCAGTCTGGCCTTATGCTTGTCAACGTCTCCTTGGGCGTTGAACTTTGTCTTATACACCCACTTGACCCCAATGGTCTTCTTCCCTGCTGGAAGATCTGTCAGTTGCCATGTTTCATTCTTTTCAATGGCTGCTATCTCCTCATCCATCGCATGCACCCACTTTTGATTCTGACTTGCATCTTCGAACTCTCCTGGATCAACTTCAGTAAAGAATGCAAAGTCAGAGTGCTCTTCATCTATGTGGGTTTGGGTTGCCTCGTAGATTTCTTGCAAGCTCCTTGTCTTCGCTGGCGTCACCAGGTTTTGGATTCTACTTGCGAGTGGAGGCGACCGAGATGGAGTGGCTGTGCTACTGCTGGCACCGTTATTGCTGCTGGAAGTTGCAGGTGGTTGCACACTTCCTTCTTCCAAGTCAACAAATTGTACTACTGCTGGCTCTGACTGGCCAGTCTCTGACTTCCCGTTCTAGGCTTTATCTTCAAGAAACTTCACATCACGGCTAATGATGAGCTTCTTCGTCACAGGGTTGTACAACCTATATGCCTTCGCTTGCTCACTGTACCCTATGAAAATGCACTTCTCAGCTCTATCATCCAACTTTTGTTGCTTCTCTTCTGGAACATGTGCATATGCAATGCACCCGAACACACGCAAGTGAGCCACACTTGGCTTCACTCCGCTCCGAGCCTCTGAGGGATTTTGTCCTTCACGCTTTTGGTGGGACATCTATTCAGCAGGTAGACTGCACATGTTACAACCTCTGCCCAAAATTCATGCGACAATCCCTTCGCCTTCATCATGCTTCGTGCCATTTCCATGATGGTTCGGTTCTTCCTCTCAGCTACGCCATTCTGTTGTGGCGTGTATCTGGCAGTGAACTGCCTTCGAATTCCATGTTGCTTGCAGTAGTTATGGAATTCGTTGGAGATGTATTCACCTCCACCATCTGTCCTGAGAGTCTTGATCGATATCCGCTCTGTTTCTCCACCGAGCCTTGAACTCCTTGAATCTGGCAAATGCCTCGACTTCAGCTTGATGGCATAAATCCAAGTCTTTCGGCTGAAGTCATCTATAAACGTCAAGAAGTATTTGTTGTCGACAAACGTGGTGGTCTGCATCGGACCGCAAATGTCTGAGTGCACCGGCTCCAATGGTCGTGATGCTCTCCAAGACTGTCCTACAGGGAATGCATCCCTGTGCTGCTTGTCGACTAGGCAACCTTCACACACTTGGTTCGGTTGCTCAATAAGGGGTAAACCCTTCACCATTTGCATCCTGTGTAGTTGATTCAGGCCACTGAAGCTCAGGTGACCGAATCTGAGATGCCACAGCCAGGTAGCATCTTTCTCAACTGCACTCAGAGACATCAATGATTCATTCTGAATCTGCAGTGGAAACATTTTGTTTTTCGTCATGGACACTGTTGCGATTTGTCCATGCACTTTGTCTCTGATGGAGCAGACACCATCTTTGAACAATACAGTGTGCCCCTTCTGCACAAGTTGTCCAACACTTAGCAGATTGTGCTTCAACCCAGGCACATAAAAAACATCTTGAATTGTTTTACTTTCACCGTGTCGGGTGCGGATGAGGATCTTTCCTTTCCCCATCACAGGAACTTTGTTGTTGTTCCCCATCTTGACTTTGAACTGGACTGTTTCATCCAGTTGTGAGAACATCTCTCTGTTCCCAGTCATGTGGTTGCTGCAACCACTATCAAGATACCAGATGTTTTTCTTGCTCTCCTCTTCAATACTGCAAGTCAGCAGTACATTTCCTCCTACCGCATTTTTGGGTTCCTCCGTATAATGGGCTTGCTATTGATTCTCGTTCGCCATCTTCTTCCTGCATTGTGAGGCATAATGGCCGAACTTACTGCAGTAGTAGCATTGGACCTTTGACATGTCCTTCTTCTGCTGAGAGCTTCCTTGCTGATTTTTGCCAGTGCCTCTTCCTCCTTGCTGATGAAAGTTGCAACTTGGCTCAGCGTCATGAGGGTTTGATCTCCCTCCTTGCTTGTTACTTCTCCCATGCACCTTTGCCTCTTCCTCCTTGAGAACTAGAAGCGCTGTGGTGGGAGTCTTGTCTGTAGTTGTCTCGGACTGAGACTTGCGCTTTGAAGGCTTGCTCCAAAGAAGACTGAGTTGAGCGGCTCAGCCTCTGTTCATGGGTCTACAGGGAACCCATGAGTTCGTCTGTCGAGAGGGTTGTCAGATCCCTCGACTCTTCGATTGCTATCACAACCGAGTCAAACTTGGCAGGCAGACTTTTGAGAATCTTCTCCATGATTCTCTGGCTCTGCACATTTTCTCCATTCAACCGCATCTGGTTGATAATGTCAGTCGTCCGGGTGAAGAAGTCGCTCATCGACTCGGACTCGCTCATCTGCAGGTTCTCAAACTCTCTCCTGAGCATCTGTAGTTTCACCAACTTCACTTTGTTGGTGCCCTGATACGAACTTGCCAGGGTTTCCCAGGCCTGCTTGGCCTTGGTGGCTGATGCAATCCATGGGAAGATGGTCTCCTCAACCGCTTGCATGATGTAGAAGAGGGCCTTCTGGTCCTTCTTCTTGTGCTCTTTCAACGAGATCCTTGTGCTGCTGAGAGAGGGCGGCCAGTCTTCTTGCATCTGCCGATTCTGGGTAGCCGTTCTCGACTAACTCCCATAGCTCCTGAGATCCGAACAGGATCTTCATCTGGATGCTCCAGTAATCGTAGTTCTTGCCATTAAATCATGGGATCTGCAACTATAGGGAATTCTTTCTAGAATCCATCTTCTATCTCCGCGTCACGGCTCAATCAGCTCTAATACCAATTTGAAGAATTTAATTTAATTCTTTTTCAAACTTTCATCGAAGTCCGAATGTCGTAGCTTAGAAAGCGCAGTGCGCAAGTCGGGGGCAACGACGGACTTCGCCCGAGAAAGGGTGAAGTGCGAACGTCGGGCGCCGACGGACTTCGCCCAAGAATGGGCGAAGTGCGAACGTCGGGGGCGCCGACGGACTTCGCCCGAAACTGGGCGAAGTTTGCACTTCGGGGCCGCCGACGGACTTCGCCCGAAACTGGGCGAAGTGCGAACTTCGGGGCCGTCGACGGACTTCGCCCGAATATGGGCGAAGTGCGGACTTCGCTCAGCCGACGGACTGCGCTGGGCGAAGTGCGGACTGCGGCCGACTTCAGACTTCGCTCGCGCACTCGGGCTGCGCTCGGATCTCGGGCGCAGTCGGGTTGCGACAGCGAAGTTGGAAAGGCTTCTCTGAGACTTGCCCAACTTTGGCCTTGCAGTATTTTCTTGACTTCTTCGTCTTGCGCGGCTGCCGCTGGGTTTGCCTGGCTTGGCAAGACCCGTATGAGAGGAGAGAAACGTCGGAACAGAGAACAATAAACTTTAGCACAATAAAATTGCAAACCCTAAAGATGCCACAAACAATAGCAAACTTTATTCATATGAAACTAGGGTTACAGAATTCCTCAACCGAGGAAATAACAACATCTGCAGGCTACGCTGCAGGATAAACTAACAGACAAAATGTCGAGTCGGCTGCTCGGACATTAATCAGCTGAGCCACACTGCTCACTGAGATACTCTTCTTCTCCTGACTCCTCTTTGCTCTCTGCCTTCTGCTTCTTCATCTGTCTGAAATACCCGAGACGCCTTATATAGCCGCGGGAAGAGGAGGATTAGGGTTTGTCCTCTGACAGGCCCTCAACTAGGGTTTCTGACCAATCGCCGCACTAGCATTAAATCGCCGAACTGGCATTAACTTCTGCAGCGATCGGATCTGTCAGACGTCACATCTGTCAGAGGGTAGGTGCGACGTCATGTCAGACCTTTTTGTCGGGATCCCCAACTGCGCGAGCGCAGTCCGGCTTCGCCCAAATTCGAAGCGCAGTCTGGCGGAGGCGTGAAATCTGGGTTAATTTTTCTAACAAGAATTAGGAGTAGACGTTTGAGATGATATTGAGAAGGCTTCAAGATTTATAGATGGACATTCTACAATCTTTGAGATGAGTGTATCGAAACTGGCAACTCGCTATAAACTCGTGAATCTAATTTTCGCGAGTTCTCGGCAACTCGCGATAAACTCGTCAAAAAAATCGGACAAAACTTGTGAAAGGAAACATCGAAAAACTTAAAAATATAGAAATTAGCACCTTTCTAATCTCAACCCAGAAATTAGCATTTACCCCACATTTGTAATCTCAGCTGATAAATGGCTGACATTTCTAATCTCAGTCCCTTCTAAAAAAATTAGCATTTACTCGTAATGTCGCACTTTCTAATCTCAGCCACTCGATAGAAATTAGCATTTACCTGTAATGTCACACTTTCTAATCTCAGCCCCTCGACAATAGCATTTACCCGTAATGTCTCACATTTCTAATCTCATTCCTTTACTTTTGGGAAATTTATTTATTTTTAGAAGCATGTTAAGTAGAGACTTTCTTGTTTAGTATGTTGATGTTTATTTTTGTGGGAATATCTTTGAGCCTTATCCAATCTTTGAGCCTTATCTAATTGGCATTATTATTTTATTCTCAATTTAAAAAAAAAAATTAACTTTGAGCCTTATTTAATTTTAATTATTATTTTATTTTCTTAAAATTTTGAGACTTTAAAAATATGTTTTAGACATCTCTTTTTTTTTATGGTTTTAATGAAATTAAGAATAGTTGAATATGATCACATTTTTTAAAATGTAATAGGAATCAAGTTAAAGAAAAAAAGGAGACGTATAAACCTGTTGCGTGGCTAAGGCAATCAACGAAAAAACCATCATCATTAAAATAAATCAAGAACCCAATAAAACAACTAATAACTAATAAAAACCGCAAGAACCCAAGCAATCAACTAATAACAAATAAAAACTGCCTTACAGAACTGATGGACAATAGAACAAAATGATTACATAATGACAAGAGCAACAAAAAAGAATCCTTACAATGATAAAGATCCATTACACAAATATTGATTCCCACCTAGCATTAACATCAAGAAACTTTAGCATCGAATCCTTTCCCTGTTAGGTAGAAGAAGTGTCAAGAACATTACCCCAACCATGAGCAACCAACTTTCTGCAGGCAATAATCATGGGAGGAACCTGATTGACTAGGAGGAACTTGATTGACTATGCACGGTACATTTTACCACTGATCAATAAGCTCCTAAATATAAGTGTGCTCCATGGTCACTTTATTGACCTGAACTACAATCTAAAAATATATAGATAAAATAATTTTAGACTTCTCAAAATAAAGATGTGCAAAGAGAAAGAACACTTACAAAAGATATAATCATTTCTAGATTTTCATATGTTGAACATGGTAGCCATATGAAACAAGTGCTACACTTCAAATAAAATAGCCAAAAAGGATAAAGGGTATCCCAAAATGATATTCTTCCACTCAAATATGGCGTATTAATAGGGTCTCAAAATAAAATCCACTTCGAAAGGAAACGCGCACAAGCACAAACCCAAAAAATATGGACAAAGTCTTCAAATTAAAGATAGAAAGGGTAAAATATCAGGCCTCACCGGACTGAACGCTTGTCCCTTTGTTGGTGCTTTCAACGATGTAAAAGGTTTTAAATGATTGTGGCATGGTGGTTATAGGGGCGAACTACGCGAAGATTTATGTGGTGGCTTTTGGGGCAGACAGCGCAAAATACTGTGGTGGCCATAAAAGCTGGACAGCCTACTCGGATTCATGGTGACTACCGATTCCACCATGTAAATTAAATATATATATATATATATATAGGGTAAGAAAGGTTGGATATTCCTATATACCAAAGCTTCTCCCCAACAAGAAGTTAGACTCTAGGCAAAACAGGAAATTTTGAGCTCTAAGAAAGGAGCACAGGTAGTGTGGAATATGTACATACAAATAGAATGAGGGGATAAGAAATTCCACCATTAATTAAGCTTATCAATTGAGCCTTTTAATTGTGTAGCAGATTGTTTGGATACCACTTCCAGTCCTTCCCCCATGGTCGTTGTGAAAGCACAAAAAAATTGCTTAACATAGAATCAGGAAGAGTAGTATTGATGGCCTCAAAAGTATCCTTTTCAAAAAGACTAAGACCATATTTGTCTTTCAAGTCATCTGAAGAGATCCAATCCCTAATAGGTTGAGAAAAAAATTAGTGATGCATCACACATCTTTGTGAAATAATCTAAGTGTATGAACCCAAGGAATCTATACAAGCAAATAAACCTAGTAGGTGATGATAGGTGACCACCAAATATTCATTTGGTTTATGGAGAGGTTATACCAAAAGCTTTAGCTATTTCATCCCAACCAATGCTTAACACTCTCGTTGGATTTCAAAATGCTACTGATGACAAAGGTTCCTAACACCTTGATAGACATAGGAGCAATAAGGATGGAAGGGAACCCCTTGTCCTTCCATATCTTACAGTCAAAATGGTAATATCCACTGATATAGTATCGAATGAGACTCTTCCATACCTCATTGCTCGTGAGGGCTCTAATAACCTACTTAGCACAAAGTTTCTAACCTTAACACTAGGTATTGAGAATGGCAAGCCCACCAAGGGTTCTAGGAAGATAACAACACTCCCAATAAACATGGTAGAATCCTAAACCATTAGTAGAAGAGGACCATCAAAAGTCTCATAGAAGCTTATCAATATTCTTATAACAGTTCTTATATGGGACCAAGTGAGAAGAATAATAGAAATGTGTGGTCAAAAGAAATTTTGAGAAAATTTAGAATTTACCAAAGGGAGAGCTTCTTGGTGGACCAATAGATAAGTTTCTATTCCACCCTATTAATGATATATTTCCAAAGCTCTGGTTTAAAACTGTTAAAGGCAAAAGAAATACCTAAAAAATGAAATATTTTCCCCTCTTGGATTATCTTCCACTCTTGCCTAAATTATCATAATATTATTATATAATATAAATATATTTTAATAAAATTATTTCTTTATCCAACGTTTTGATAATAAAAAATATTTATATATTTTAAAATTATGATAGAGGGAAGAGGGTTTGAGAGGCTCCCCAAATAGTTTACACTTCCTTTCACATATTAAACATTAAAGTTTTGGAACTAAAACAAAAAAGGAGGACATAAAGCACCCAATTGATGAGCCACACATAAAGACTCCATCAACCAAGATATCTAAAACATATTACTAAACACCCAACACAAAATATTATTGTAGAGCAAGAGCCAAACACGTAGAGACTAGACTTATCAACAAATCAAGCAAAGGAAAGACTAATCAAGTTCATGGGCCACCAACTCCATTTCCTCATACAAACTCAAAGAAATCCACTATCTTGACGTTGCTTCATTTTATGAGAGGAAAGCAAATGCATCTTTTGAAGAGACAATGTATTAATATTAAATAATAAAGAAGGTTTTTAAAGAAAATTTATAGTGCTTTTCTCTTAAACTTTCTTCTTATAACAAGTCTCAGTTGCAAGAGCATTTTATTTTTCTTTTCCTTAAAAATATACATTTAAATTTTATCAAGACAAATTTCAAAACCATTGAATTAACATTTTGTGAAAATAAACTTGTTTAAATTTTTGTCTTTCGTTTTATTTTATTTTTAAATTGTTTTAATTTATATTTTTAATATTGAAAATTTTTATAATAGTTTTTAAGGACTTATAATATCTTTAACATTCTATTTCAACCTTAAAATTTTGTAATGGATTGTTAATATTGTTAAAGTGGAACAGTGACGAGAACAATAGCCTATGGGTTTTACAACAATTAGTAGGAAGTGAGAGTTTCACACTCTCAACCAAGGTTCAAATCTTATGGTGAACCTTAACATTTAGAACTGAAGAATTTTGTACAATTTGTAAGTAGGAGATTACTCAAATCTGAAATAAATCAAATATTATTGATGCAGGCATTAGACTTGAAATGAATTATCAAACCCAATATATATGTTACATAATAGTAACTCTAACAAAGTTAGCGTAGGATGTGCTAACAACATTGAAAATAGAATATGCCTAATAATTGAGTAAAATATCTCAGGATATATTAGTTATTAACCTAAATTAATCTAGGAGGTGATTTATACAATGGTAAATATCTCCTATGGTAGAAAGTAGATGTAATAATACATGTAGTATAATGCAATATACTAGCTATTTTACCCTAACATCCCCCCTTTATTACATTTACTTTGATATACAAAGTTTACTTCGAAACAACTAAAATTTGACACGTCTAAGTGCCTTTGTAAATATGTCAGCAACCTATTCGTCGATGGGAATGTGTTGGAGCTTGATTTTGTGCTTATGAACTTCATCATGAATAAAATGACAATCTATGTCAATATGCTTTGTTCGTTCATGATGTACTAGATTCTTGACCAAGTTCAAAACACCTGAGTTGTCACAAAATATGTGAATAGGAAGTTTCATTGGTAGGCCCATGGTAGCCAAGATGCGACTTAGCCATATCGCTTCACACACAGCTCCACGTGCAATGCGATATTCTACCTCAGTTGAAGATAAAGCAATAACCTATTACTTTTTACTATGCCATGAGACAAGACCAAATCCAAGATGAAATACATACCCTGATGTTGATATTTTGTCATCTATGGATCCAGTGTAATCAGAGTCAGTGTAAATCTGTAAGAAGAATGAATTATTCTTCTTATAGATAGTGTGCCATCTACTTGTGGTGAGTCATCATATCATGATAACTAAATCCTTGATTCCATCAGTGTTGCTTTGGGCTTACAATCAGTCATACGATATTTTTCTACTAAAGTCTTGGCATACTTTTTCTAAGTCACCCTAAGATGATTCTTCTTCTATTCTATCTCAAGGCCAAGACAATAGTGGAGAAGTCCTAGATCTATCATATCAAATGACTCTTTCAAGTCATCTTTCACAACGTTAACCAATTTCTCTGAATTGCTAGTGATGATAAGATAATCTACATATAACACAAGAATCACTATTTCAGAACCCGTGTTCTACATATAGAGATTTGTGTCAAATGAACTTCTCTTAAATCCATGTTGTAGTAGGTGACTATCCATTTTTATGTACCATGCTCTTGGGGCTTGTTTTAGCCTGTATAATGATTTCACCAACTTTCAAACTTGTTGCTCATGGCCTTCCTCAGTAAATCCATAAGGTTGAGTCATGTACACTTCTTTTAATTCACCATTTAGAAAGGCCATTTTTACATCCATATGATGTAATTTCCATCTGAATTGTGCTGCCATAGCACAAAGAACTCAAATTGTGGTCATCCTTGTTGTAGGAGCAAAGGTTTCCTCATAGTCAAGGCCTTCCTTTTGAGCATAGCCCTTTGCCACAAGATGGGCCTTATGATTATCTATGGTACCATCTGCCTTATATTTAAATTTGTAAATCCATTTGCAGCCTATGGGTATCTCTCCTTTAGGCAAATCCATCAGCTTCCATGTTTTATTATTCATGAGGGAGTTATGTTCTGCATCCATAGTTGCATTCCACTAAGGAAGCCTAAGTGCTTCATCAACTATAGAAGGTTCATTTTCATCAAATGATGACAAGTAAACCCTCTCCTCATCTATTTCCATATCATCTTCTCTTGATAATTATCTATCAATAGAAAGTTCTTGAAAATATGCACAAAGATCATCAACTGAAGTGGATGCTTCAGTATTTTCTTGTTGAGTCATGCTTAATGTCTTTGGACGATTGAGATTAAGATCAGGTTGGCATGTGAGTTTGGAATCTTTCATTGTGCTTGTATACCATTTAGGAGGCTTTTTATGTTGTGGAGAAGGAAGTGGATGTTGGTCCTCATCATATAGGTATACTGATGTAGTTTTGGGTGTGAAAGCTTCATCAAGCACTACATCTCTACTGACATGTATTTTCTTGGTAA
This sequence comes from Wollemia nobilis, assembly GCA_028583015.1. Taxonomy (NCBI): domain Eukaryota; kingdom Viridiplantae; phylum Streptophyta; class Pinopsida; order Araucariales; family Araucariaceae; genus Wollemia; species Wollemia nobilis. Next base: position 337,137 of record JAQPPZ010002023.1, read on the forward strand.
GTAGGTCTATCAATTGATAGCATTTTGAGAATTTCATCATATCCAAGAAAAACACATGGTAGGGACTTCTCATCTAATTTCTTTATTTTCTCCTTGGGTATATGCATAAAAGCCTTACACCCAAATACCCGTAGATGAGATATGGACGGTTTCCTTCCACTCCATCCTTCTTGATGAGTCATACTTCAAGAGCCCTTGTGGGTGCTCTATTTAGAAGATATACTACAATTTGAACAGCTTCAGTCGAGTAAATTTTCTCAATATTGGCTCCCTTAAGCATACATCGAACCATTTCCATAATGGATCAATTTATTCTCTCAATAAATCCATTTGACGAAGGAGAATAGGTTGTGGTCAACTATCTCTTTATCCCATGTGTCTGTAAAAATGAGGAAAATTCCTTTGATGTGTATTCCCCCCCTCGATCTGAATTGAGGGTCTTGATGAAGCATCCTAATTCTTTCTCAACAAGCTTTTTGAAATGTTGAAAATAGGTAAATGCTTCAGAATTCAACTACAAGTAGAAGACCCACATATTTCATGAGTGATCGTCTACAAACAATTGAAAATACCTTTTTCCTCCACAACTAGTAGACATGGGACCACACAAATCTGTGTGAACCAACTCCAAAGGTACCTTAGCTCAAAAGGAGCTAGGTTCAAAGGGTACTCTGTGTTGCTTTCCTGACAAGCAATATGAGCACACTGGCAAAGTAGATGAAAGAGTAGGCAGTCCTTTCACCATTTGATATTTACTGAGTTCTAGTAAATATCCTGAAATTAAATACCCAAATATCTTATGCCATAGAGATGTGGCCTCTTTTGTGGTTACTACCATTGTAGTATGTGTTGAGGTAATTGCATCTAAGACAAACAAATCATGTTTGTATGAACCTGTTGCTATCTATTTTCCTTTATGAGTGATAAATCAATGTTTCTTTTCTTTGTCCACCTTGAAATTGACATTCATGTGATTGTACAGGATTTGTGGAACTGATAAGAGATTATTTTTCAATCCTGGTACATAAAGAACTTTTTAAATTTTACATTCTCCATCTAGAAGGGAAACAGAAAAACTTCCTTCTCCCCAAACTCGATAGGTTTGATCATCAGAAATGGTGACCGATCTACCTTCTTGAGCCTCAAATATCTCAAACCAAGACTTATCACAGGTCATATGCTTAATAGCACCTGAATCTATGTACCACATAGTGCCCTTGTGAGGGGAATCTGTATGTGTCATGAGCACCTTGTGTGCTCGTTTAGTGTTCGAACTAGAATCTTCAACTGCAATGTGTCCCTATTGTTGTTTATTCTTGTTCTTTGGTTTGCCTTTGCCCTTCTTATTTCCTTGTTCATTTGGTTATTTGTTCTTAAACCAACATATTTTGGTTTCATGAGTGTCCTTGTCGCAAATATTACAATACTGCTTTTTCTTCTGAATATCTTTGCCTTTACCCTTATCTTTATTAGAAGAAGAACATTTATGTTGATTCCACTTTTTCTTACCACCTTGTCTGTTTGAGAAAAAAATATTGTTGGATGCCTCATCTCTTTGGAGTTGATTAGCTTCTTCTGTTTGAAGCATATTTACCAACTCGACAAAAGTCATTGTCCTTCCAAAGACTTGTAGTGAAGTGATCAACATTTTGTAGGAGTCGAGAAGAGCCCTCAAAATTATAGAGGTCAAGACTTGGCCTTCCACTTTTTCTCCTAAAGGTTACAATTTTATTTTCAATTCTGCCACTCTGCAGAGGAATAGCTCTACTGTTTCTCCTAATTTCATATGAAGAGTATGAAGTTGTGTTCAGAGGTTAAGAATCGTTGATTGATTTTTTCCCTCAAATATAGTTTTTAAGGCATCCCATGCCTCCTTACCATTATTAGCTTCACTGATATGAGGTTGGATATCATCAGTAATAGCTAACAAAATAATTAAGGATAATTTTTTATCCTTTTTATAAAATGATGTTTGATCTGCTCCATGTGATTGAGGTTTAGTTTCACTTCCATCCACTATAGACCATAGATCCTCTATAGTTAAGATAACTTTCATCTTAGTCTTCTATGTAGAATAATTTAAACCTTTGAGCAGTTGACTCTCAATGAGATACTTGTGGATCATGGCCATGGTGAAGGTTTCAAATTTATAGGACTAAGATGGTTGTATCTTGCACTATACCCTCAAAAGAGTATATGTAAGATGTTTAATTTGCTTATATAATATATTTAATGGTACCTACCTTAACACCTTTAGCAAGGGATGAGAAGTTTGAGGAAATTAAGCCAAACAAGATAGAGCAAATTAAAGGGGTAGGTTGACAAACTTTTGATTGTGCTCTCTAGGATATTTAATGGCACCTACCTTAACACCCTTCAAGAAGGATGAAACTTTTGAGGAAATTAAGCCAAAAAAAGAGAGGTAATCAAGGTGTTTTTGTATTTTGACCTTTTGAAGGGGTAAAAAAATTGACTTCTGTTCAACCTGTGCAAAGTGTAGCACATTTTTGAGTGAAATATGGGTTTTGAGAAATGCTTCTGCCAATGTTTTATCTGATTGTTTAATTGCACACAAAAAACACGAGTGTTAGTGCAATAATCAAAACATGAGAGAAACCCACATTATTATCACTCTAGACGTCGAATTCAACCGAAAATGCACCTAGTATAGTCAATTTTTGAGAAAGGTTTCGAGTACAATCGAGATTGCACCTTTCTTGATTTTGGAAAATCCCCCCTTTATCTTTACAATTTTGCAAATAATAGAATTAAAAAAATTATTTCTATCCCACCTTAATGTTTACAAAATTGAGAAATTTTTTAGAACTCCTTTCAAGACAAGTCGACACACGACCCATGTTTGAAAGGCTTCCAGACCAGTCGAAACACGACTTTGGTTTTTTTCTTCAACAATTTAGCATGAGGAGAAAAAAAATAGGTTTTTTTTTTTTTTTTTTTTATGGATCTCAAGTTTACAACAAAAAAATTTGCTATTTTATGTTTTTATGTCTCCTTTCTTGAAGGAGAGAACAAAAGCAAAATTTGTTGTTTTGAGAAAAACGAGATGACCTTTATGCTTCCTCAATCATGGCATGCTTTGTGTTTTGCAATAGAAATTTTGAGTTTCTATATTATATCTCCAAAAATGAATGAAGAAAACTATAGAACTTATGAGGATTTTATTGCAAAAAAAAAAAAATTGTTGAAGCAAGTTTTTAAAATTTGCCAAAAAGAGGTTCCTATTTTCCTTTTGTCTCCAATTGAGAGAAAAACATAATTTTATTTTGAGAACTTTGAAGGCTAAATTTTGTTTGGATTTCTAGTTTTCTAAGTTTGATTAAGCATAAAAATATATGTTTAAGATGAAATTTCTATAATTTAGGAAAACATTGGAAAAAAAATCATCCAATTTGACTAAAAATTGAACATTTTATGGCAATTTAAAAGAAATTTATAAAAACAAATTAAAAACATAATATTTTAGTGCAAAAAAAACTTTAGAAAAATTTTAAAATGCTCGAAAATTTTGGAATTTCAAAAAAAAATACTTTAGTTTGGATGCGCAGGGAATCGATCTAGGGTCTACACATTGATAGTCAGCCGCTCGAGCCAACTGAGCCACTGATCGGTTTGGAAACTCCTCGGTACAGCGGCTACTTATGGTGGTCATGGCGCGCTAATTGCATTGTGGGATTTTATCCCACATGCATCCTAGAATGGGATGCAATGTGGTTTATAAGTTGCGACATGCCTTAGCAATGTCTATTGCCTTTGAGAAATTGATGAGAGTCATCTGCCCTTTTGGACGCCATCACATGGCGCCAGGGGTGGGCCAGTCAGTCCAATTAGATTTTGAGTCAGAGTCATGTCATCTAGTGGTTGTCCACCATGTGTCGAGCCTGTATCAGTCCTCCGTGTGACACGTGTCATCTCATGAGTGGTCTTGGTGTCACCTCGAGGTGCATGCTAATCACAAATCTCACCAGGTGGTAGCTGGTGATAGATCTAGTTTCAGAGATTAGAGGGTCTCCTGCCCTCTCAAATCTCGAGGTCGTCCTTCCCTCTATGCTCTCCCGAGCATGCATCACATGGCTCCTCGGCCTACATGGCTATGTGGGCCATTACCTACATGGGAGCTGAGGTGACTAAGCCTTGATGCATTGACTACAGGGTCGGTCAACAACTAATCATTGTCGATCGTGGGCCTAGTTAGCTGATCATATCGATGCGGGTCATGGGACCGCATCGGCCCTAGTCGACCAATCGCATTGGCTTGGTCGTGTCGGCCTTGTTGGCTGATCATGTTGGTGCTAGTTGATTGACCATGTCGGCTCTTGTTGGCTGATCATGATGACCAAAATGTTGATCACTTCAATCGATCAGTTGAGCAGGTTGGTCGTTCTGTGAAGGATAGGTCAGCAAGCAGCATATAGCGAATAACATCCAGTAAGAAACTCTAGACCAATGTTGTAGTCTATGTCAAATGGAATGAGCATTGCTCACATTATCCACCTAGTAATGATACCAATGTAAGTAGGAGATTACTCAAATCTAAAATAAATCAAATATTATTGATGCAGACATTAGACTTGAAATGAATTAGCAAACCCAATATATAGGTTACATAATAGTAACTCTAACAAATTTAGCGTAGGATATGCTAACAACATTGAAAATAGAATATGCCTAATAACTAACTAAAATATCTCATGATATTTTAGTTATTAACCTAAGTTATTCTAGGAGGTGATTTATACAATGGTAAATATCTCCTATGGTAGAAAGTAGATGTAATAATACATGTAGTATAATGCAATATACTACCTATTTTACCCTAACACAATTAAATAAGGTTTCAATCCTATGTATTAACTTTGATATTTTATCAAATGACATTGGTGCAATAGGTTATATTCCTCAATATTTAAGGATGAGATCTAGGTTTAAATTTTCTTAAGCAATAAATACACAGTGGCAAAGCTATTGTAATACACTGTTTCATGATGTAATTTGGATGGGGTCATTTCAATCCAATAAATCAATTTAAAATAATTAATATAAAGAGAACCATTACATAAAACCAAAAGGTAACCTTGTAGGCATACTAGTCCATGAAATCCAAAATTACAAAATTATCACATAAATTGATACATAAATTTTTGCATTACGTCTAATGGCTAGACCTTAATCATAGAAAATGGATCCACATAGTCTATATCAAAGAGTTCTTCAATATGCATCTTGCTATCCTTTAAAAAACTATTACAAAACTTCACATATAATTCAAAAAAAGAGAGAAATAGGTGGTATTTATTTTTGTCATCCCATTAACTTGAGCTTGCTCGTTCAAATCTACCTTTGGGGAATCAATCTAAGAAGAGTATTTAGAGTATAATTTATAATTATGTACAACCCTAGATAAATTATCTTCATGAAAAGTGTAGTAGAATCTAATAAACCAAATGTGTATGTATAACATGTTTGAAAGTTTAAACTATCTTATTAAATGGTAAAGAACACCCACTAAAAGCCTATTTCCTAGCAAGTTTTTGATTAAACATAGCTATATAATCACGTTAGACACTTTCCTATTAGGAATGTCATAGATCAATATTATATTAGGAATATAAAAAAAACTTCTTTGTACATAATAGATCAAAATTTATTATGAATATACAAGAAATTATATTAGCCTTATACAAGAGAATTTTAACTTTAATGAGTAAGTATCATTTTTAGTATATATAAGGAAGGTAAAATTTAATTATAACCACCTCATATCACCTCGTGATTATTCCCTTCATCATATTGAATAACAACATCCAAGCATTTAAATGTCAATAATTAATATTATTTTACTAAAAGTTTATATTGATTTTATTATGAATGATGCATCTATTTATTCCAACTCATGAAAATTATATTTTATAAAACTTTATACTAGTTCATCACACACATCAAGATAGCTACCTATATCTTAGTTGTTATTGGTAGCTAGAATGCTGACAAAACTATTTTTACACCAATAAAATGTTAAGAATTATCCATAATTTATTGTGTTTTAAATACATTTAGGTATTAAATAAGACACATGTCACATCAGTGTACCTGTATAAGGTCACTAATCATATGGATAGTCTTATGTATGATAGAAAATGTTTAAACACATACTCATGAAGTACATTTCATTCTTGGAGAGTCATATATAAAGACTTACACTATTATGCATTTCTCCATCTCTACTAGGCAGATAAGACATATACTCTAACTAACAAGAACTATGTAGAGATAGAGCATCATTGAAGAAATTTACTACCTATCCATAGAATTATTATGAAGAATTACCTCATCTCTTTTTCCTCCCTAAGAGAACTAACCCATCTACAAAGAAAAATAAATACTGAACACTAGCACAATAGGACAAAAACATATTTTTGTGCAACAATGCTTACATGAAGTCACCTTATATCATGTAACATTCTAAGTGGTCGTCACAAAGACATGGGAATTTATGCAATTAATAAATGAATAGTTATCCTGTAGACACCAAAATAGCACCAATTCGATTATGTGACTGCAAACACTGATCGCATTGACACACACAGTCCCAAGGGCATCCCCTAGAGGTTAAACAGTGGTCCTAACCACTCTCATAGCAGTTTTGGAAGGTCAGAGATCAATTTGGCACCTTCGGGCACTTTGCTCAATATCTGTTCCACCCTGGAATGAATTCAAACTGGGATTCGTCCCACCCAGGGACGAATTCTAGATTTGCTCCAGGGTGGGGCGAATTGAAGGTTTGACGGGTAAAAAGTCAAATCTTGACAAATGGCATCTCAGATCCACCACTTAACGCTTCCTTCATCGCATGGGAGTATGGGTGAGCGTTTTCGAGCATTAGAGGCAATTACAAGGGCAGTCATGAAGTCCCTATTCAAGGAGGAGTCTCCTTCCCCCTGGGAAGGCATGATTACCAAGTGGTGCCTCTGCATGCCCATTTCAAGAGACCTCCAAGTCTATAAATTGGTGATTTTCCTCACCCCAAAATATGGAGACAAGGAACATTTTGGAGCAACGAAGTGCTCTCGTTTTACTTTCATACCTCACACCCTGTGGATTTGTGCCTTTCACACCCTTGATCTCTTTTAGAAGGGAGGTCATTGGGTGACTATTGGGAGGACGAATCTTGAGCCCAAAATCCTGACATTTGGCCACAATATCCCACCAAATTTTTTGACAATACCCCACAAGAGGTTTTGGACCCATCCCAAGTGGATTGGTGTCGAAATTAGGCCTCAAACGATAGGTGGACTGCCCCATGGGCACCCCCTCCCACACTTCTACAGTCCTAATCGCCCCTCTTTCGAGCGGTGGGAATTATGTGGCAGACTTTATTTCTTCATTTTTGCATTCAATTCTATGATGCTTAGATAGGTTGTCATTTATATTTCGTCTCGTTTCGAACAGTTTTGATCATGTTTCTATCTTTGCTCGCTTCTACTAATCTACAGGTAGCATCATCAAATTCCTATTTATGGAGGCCAAATTGGGAAAATCTAACCATATAGGTCTTCCAAAAATACCCCCAATTAGCTAACCCCAAGTTTGTAGGTCTTTTGGAGCTTCCTAGGTAGGACATTTGGGACCGTACCTTTTCGACGTTTTGTTGCAGGTGAATTCGTCCCGCCTGGGAGCGAATTCAAATCGATGAGGAATTGCATGACTATTCCATTTGTAGTATTTTCTTTGGGATTTCTTGATGCCCCTATCAAATTTTTAGAGCATTTGGATTCATTTTAGTCATAGTTTAATTCATTTTGTCTCATTCACTTATCGTAGGCTTGGAGATTGCATGCTCTATTTTATCCATAGGTGCTACTGACCGCTTCTTGTTGCTTTGAACGCAAGGTCTAGACATCGAAGGAGTAGCAAGGAGTCAAGACTCATAAACGCAAGTGGCGGTGACGTTTGGTCCACCCATTTTACATGTGGGCACATGGAAGAAGGAAGGGCACCCATGGATGTAACAAGAACGCATACTTAAACGCTCCTAGCCCTTGGAAGGGGAGGATGCCCATTGTAACCGATTTGTGAAACATATCAATAAAAATGGCTGTCTTCTTTTTTTGCATTTGTTTCGCTTCGATTCGCTCATGCTTTCCCTCTTTTCATGCACTTTCAAATTCCTAGGATTTAGCGTTAAGTTTGGTTCGGTTTGCATCGCATCTTCGCTTTCCTTTTTGCTTCCTTATCCTCGTGCTTTCCGTATCTACAAGGAAAAATAAATATTGAATACTAAAACAATAGGACAAAAACATATTTTTGTGCAACAATGCTTACATGAAGTCACCTTATATCATGTAACATTCTAAGTGGTCGTTGCAAAGACATGAGAATTTATGCAATTAATAAATGAATAGTTATCCTACATAAAGTAACCTTAAATGATGCAGTCAATTAATAAGTATTGCATCTATATGAAGTCACCTTAAATTAAGTAGTCATGTAAACAAAATGATTATTGTAATCATAGCTTTACCAATATATTTTTTTTCAAACTATATGAGCTCTACCTACAACACCCTCCTTGCATATGTCTACTATGTATAAAATGTCATCCCATTTATTTAGCCATTTTGTCCAAGATTGCAAGTTCTTCTATAATCCATTCATACCCTCTCTATGTTTTGGCTTATCCACACAACACAAACACATACATGGTACACCATGCATACAATAAGTGCTCACATATACTTCAAATAAAAGGTTGTTGTATCATTTTAACTACATAAATTACAACATCAACCTATAGTTGAATAAAGTTATCAACTAGTACCAATAATATTACGATGTAAGAGAGGTACTATGCAAATTATAACAAATGCTTATGCAAATTCAATTCATGGATGCAAAAAAAGCATCATGCAAGTTCCAATAATAGACATGCGCATCTCTAACCTATGGATGTAGTAGAGACATCGTTTAAGTGCCAACAATAATTTTTTACTTTATCATCTTATGGATACAACAAAAATATCATACATGTACCGACTACACACTTTAAGCATTATTATTCTATGGATGCAATAAATATATCATGTAAGTTCTAATGACTTACATTATGCATTATCATCTTATGAAAGAAATAAAGATAAAATGTAAGTTCCAACAACTTATTCGTGTATTAGCAGTAATGGCATTTCTATGCATTTAAATTTTATAGTAAAGTAAGAGTATTAGGGTATCTTATCATCATGTTCTACATCTCAAAGTTATAAAATTACACTCTAAATTAGTACAAGGCTATAGAATAATTTTATCCTTTAACATAAACATCTATGAATTCAAGTCACAAGTCCAAAGTTCTATCCTTTGTAAGATAAGTTTACAAATTTTCCCTTTAAGTTGCTTTTCATTAGATATAGTTAGATTTTATCAAGTAAACACAAGTAGCTAGTAGTAATGGAAAGTAAAGAAATTTAGCAATAATTGTATTTCTATGCCTTAAAATTTGATGGTAAAGTAGGAGTATCGGGATATCTTATCATCATGTTCTACATCTCATAGTTATAACATTACACTTTAAATTATTGTAAGGTTATACAACAATTTTATCGTTTAACATAAGGATCTATGAATTCAAGTCATAAGTCTAAAGTTGTTTCCTTTGTAAGATAAGTTTACATATTTTCCCCTTAAGTTGCTTTTCATTCGATATAGTTAGATTTTATCAAGTAAACAAAAGTAGCTAGTAGTCAAGGAAACCAATAAAATTTATGTCCCCTAAATGCCTTCTTATCTATCTTGTTTAATAAGTCAAGAAATATAGATCAAATAATCTAGGTGATATTTAATATGTTAGACAAAAATAGTTTTCAATCCTCCCTAGATTATTTGATCAATTCATATTCAAAAATAACATGTCCTTTCTAAGAAACGAAGCATTGATACTCTATATTAACTCAACATAGTTTTTTTCTTTTTATATAAGATATTTTTACATGTTATAAGTATTAAGAATATATCTTGAGTCACGGTTTATGGGTGTGAACAAGGTTTATAGATCGAACTTCTCATCTTGCTCATTTTTATTTGTTAGGACAAGATAATTTTTACCCCTATGATTGTCCAAGGTTTACTTATGAGAAGCCAATATACTTTAGCATTGAAATTCTTGCATCCTGATTAAAGTTTAACTAATTTCGTAATCTTAGCTAGGTATTACTTTTAAAAACAATAATTCTCAACTTGAAAATCATTCATTTATTTACTATTTTATGTATTTCAAGCTAGTATATAATTTCAAATAAATCTTTTTTCATTTCTTTTAAGCTAGGGTACATAATTTAATAGTTAATAAATCATTACTGTATCCCAACCTAGGCTTGTTTTGGAGCAATTATTCATTCATGTGTGCCAACTAGGGAATGGTTAAAAAAAATTATTCATTTATGTTTCCTAGCTACGATATGTTTTTAAGGAGAAAATCATTCATATTCATACATGCTTTCTTGTTGGTATTATACACTTAGCTAATATATCTTTTGAAGGATACAATAATTATTTTGAAAGAATTGTAAGGAATCTAATCAAAATTAAATTTGACATACTCATATCTCATTTTTACTTTGTAACAAAATCCACTTCAAAAATGGATAAGGTTATGTGATATACAATCATTTAGCTTTCTAAATCTCTTCTTGGATTTCTCCCATTACACATTTAAGCGTAAAATTATAAATGAAAAAATGAAAACCTAATGCTATATTCTAATTATAAAGCAAAAATCATCCATAATGTGCTCTAGTAGAGATTATGATGAAATATTTTTGTATTCTTGTTGCCTTCTTTCATCCATTGCGCTCTAGATTTTTATCGCCAAAATACTTCTTCTTTTAGGTAAAAAATTATTTAAGGCAACCAACATATGTTTTTCTTGTTCTAGAAGAGATTCATCGTGATCATGTTGTAGATCATTCTCAATTTCTAGAAGGTCACTTTCCAACTGAACATTTTACTTAATTATGTTATCAAAATCTTATCTATTCAAAAATTTTAGTTATTGCTTTAACCTTTTAAGTTTGTTTCTGGAACACCTCTCTTTGATAAATATGGGATTCCTCTTTCTACCATCCCTCTACTAGTTTATCAAAAATTTCATGCCTAATCTATATTCTTTCATAGCAAGATGAAATTATTTTAAGTCTTCCGTAACCTCAATAAAAATCTTAATATGCAAGTGGTTAAACCCCATATTATAAAACTTCATATTACATTAATACTCTCCTATCAAAAAAAATCTATAGAAATAAAACATCTATCTAGTTTATGTAAGACCCTTTGGTTCTTATATACCAAGTTACTCCATGTGAAAATGCCCTTCGAACAAAAGGGCTTCATAAGATCTTAAATATTTCACCGAACGGAAGAGTGTGAACACAAACAAATCTATCTAGTTTATGTAGGACCCTTTGGTTCTTATATACCTAGTTACTCCAGGTGTAAATGCCCTATGAACAAAAGGGCTTCATAAGATCTTAAATCTTTTCAACGAAGGGAATACTGTGAACACAAACAAAAGTAGCCCCACAAGCAAAAGTAAATGTTGATGGTATGTACGTGCAAAACATTAAAGTAAAGAAGATAAACCGTGCATCCTTCATGTAGCGTTTGAAGTGCAAAACATTAAAGTAAAGAAGATAAACCTTGCATCCTTCATGTTGTGTTTGAAGTACATTTCGGCTGTTTTTTTGGATGAAATTTTGTTTACATTAATACCTCTTCCTCCCTTCTTCTTACATGCAGATTTGACGATGTGAGAAAAGCTATGGACGGCTGATGTCCACTTCCACTTCCCGTCCATTTTATCGTTTTTCTTCTAACACGAATTTGAACACGTCGCAGAAAGTCATGGACGGCTGACGCCGACGTCCACTTCCCGTGTTTTTCGCTTGTAACGATAGGTGGATTCCTGATTTCGGAAGATGTCATCTTCCGCATATGCACAACACTACAAGCGAACAAGACTACATCGACAGTGAGGGTTGAACATGACTGGATTACTATCGACCCCATTTGTCATCCGTTACGGAGATAAACCATCCAGACTTCACATAAGATTTGGGTTTGACGAGGATGGGTGACCGTTAAACAAGAAAGCCTGATTGGAAAGAAAACTATGCATGCTTAACTTTGCCGTCGACTTCCAGCCTTGCACGTTCATTTGCGATGACAAATTCATACAATCATGTGAAGTCGAAATCAACAAAAACAATGAAGAGCACGAAGATCTAGGATTTTTTCTTTAACCTTTACATGAAGAGCACGAAAATTTGTAGGTGTCGGAGAAGTTGAAAAAAAAAAATTTAGAAAACTAGTTAGAACATAGACTAACACATTATAGTTAAGCATTTTCCTCGAGCAATGTGGTACTTTGGAGTGTTGTCCGCTAATGGTGAGGAGAGGTGGTGGAGATCGTTGTGGAGGATCCGTTTTGGGCAGGTAAGTCCTCGGCCTGTGGTTATTGCCCTTGGTGGGACCCTGGGGTCTCTCGTCGGGGGTTTGCTAGTTTTTGTGATGAGAAGAGCTCTCTGTCCTACGCTAGTGCGGTTTCGGGAGCTCATGTTGAGGGTGAGTTCCCTCCTTGTACGGTGGATGGTAACTCCTTCAAAATCCATGTTTCGGATGCTACTGTGGATTCATTGCTTAAGAACGGGACTTGGGATTTGATAGGCAAGTTGGCAGGGGGGCATCCCGAGTTAGACTCTCTGAAACATTGGGCCCTTTCTAAATGGAGGTCGAAGGGTTCGTTGGACTTAGCGTTGCTTCCTCAAAAATTTTTCCTCATTAGGCTTTCAAGCGAGGAGGATTCGAGGAGAATCCTTGAAGGTGGCCCTTGGTTTTTTGGGAAGCGTGGCCTTTTTCTAAGAAGGTGGAGTCATGATTTCAATCCTGCCACCCAGAGAGTTAATATTGTCCCGGTTTGGGTTTGTCTTCCTGAGTTCCCGACTCACATGTGGCATGAAAGTGTTTTTCGTGGAGTTGCTGAAGTGATCGGGGATTTTGTTGCTTTCAACAAAATCTCTTTATCTCATTCTCGTCGCCAGTTCATTCGGATGTGCTTATTGGTTGACATTGAGAAATCTCTCCCTACTTCTGTGGAATTGGTATCTCGAGTTGGTACTGTGATTCAACCTATTGTTTATGAAAATAAACCTCAGGCATGTCAATTTTGTGGTATGGGTGGCCACCACCAGAACTTATGTCCAAAGAAGCGTAAAGCTGATCTTTCTAAGTCTGGTAATGTTGATAAGTCTGGTCCTTTCCCGTCTGATGGGTCTTTTATGGGAAAGCAGAATGAATGGCAAACCCCGACAAAAAAGAATAGAATTTGGAAAAAGAAGACTCCTTATGCTTCCCAAGGTTCGAAAGGAAAGAAGGTTGTGTCTTCTGGCCCTTTTGAAGGTGGTCCTAGTGTCGCTTCCCCTAATGAGAATTGTCATTCTCCTCCTCCCAAGTCCCTCCCTTGTGGTGGAAATCTAGAGATTGTTTTGGCAGGGGATTCTGTTGATATGGGGAAGGATATTCCTCTTTCGAACTCATTTTTGGGTTTGGAATGCTTTGAGGCGGAGGAAGCTCCTATTCAAAAAACTCCTTTGAAGGTGGCCTCTCCTATTGTTACGAAATCCTCACCGGTTGGGAGTATTTCGGATTCGACTGGGTCTCCTAAGTATGTTATTGAAAAGGGTTCTCCGGGTCCGAAAACTAGAAGCCTTCATAAGAGACCAGTGGATGTCGGTTTTCCTAAGAAGGTTGGTAGGCCCCCATCTAAGTCCGGTAGAAAGAGATCCACCGATGTGGTGGTGGCGGATGGTGGTCAAGCCCGTCTTATTGTTGAAGGTGAAAATGGTGAGAAGCAACTCAGATTGGATGGGTTTATTTCCCCACAAGCTGGGGGAATTGGCAAGAAACTTTCCTTTTAGTTGGCCATGAAGATATGCTCATGGAATGTTAGGGGGCTCAATAGTGCCTCGAAAAAACATCTTCTTGCATCCTTACGTAAGGAGAAACTTCCTGATATTTTATGTATTCAAGAGTCAAAACTTGAGGCTTCGGCTTGGGAAGTAACCCATAAGTTAGTTTGGAGAGATGCGGGTTTTATGGCTTCGGAGGCTGTTGGCTCTGCAGGTGGTCTCCTCTTCTTTTGGGATGTGTCCAAGTTTGAGGGCCATGTTATTTCATCTTCCAGTAGAATTATCAATATTCTTTTTTGGTGTAAGTCCTCTCGCAGACATTGGGTGATGTCAAATATCTATGCTCCTAACTCTTTATCTGATAGACATAGATTTTGGACCCTTCTTTTGGATATGAGGGCTACTTTTTAGCATGAGTCATGGCTAGTGGTTGGAGATTTAAATTCTCCTCTTTTTCCTTTTGAAAAGTGAGGTGGTAATGTCGTGGATGATAGATGCATCATGGATTTTCATGATTTCATCAACCAAGTAGTTCTTCGTGACATTGACCTCTTGGGAGCCAAGTTTACTTGGAGTAATCGGAGGATAGGTAATGGTCTTATTTTGAGTAGATTGGATAGAATGTTAGCTTCACATTCTTCTGTTGACTTATTCGGGGATGCCTCTTTATATGCTCTTCCTCGTATTGGATCGGATCATAATCCTTTGTGGCTTGTTGTTCCTGAGGGGCTACCTTTTCTTCCCTGACCATTCCGATTCGAAGTGATGTGGTGTTCCCATCCTGATTTCGAAGCTAGAGTTTTTGAGTGGTGGCATGAGCCCGCTCCTGGTGCTGGTATTCACAAATTGCTATTTAAGTTGAGAAGGATTAGAGAAAACCTCAAGTTGTGGAACAAATTCTCTTTTCAAAACTTGTTTCAGGAAAAAGAGAGGCTAAAGTCTCTCATGTCTTCTATTGAAACCAATATTGAATGTCAGGGTCTCTCTGAGGATTTACTTTCAGAGGAAAGATCTGTTCTCTGTGCTATCCATGACCTCCAGGCTAAAGAGGAACTCTTCTGGAAATAGAAGTCCAGAGAGTTGTGGCTCAAGGAAGGTGATAGGAATACATATTTTTTCATTCATCTACCCTTCATCGAAGAGCCCGAAATAGAATCAGGGAGATTGATAAGTCTGATGGAGGTAGTTCTTCTGATATCTTAGAAATCAGGCAAGAGGCGGTGGATTTTTTTAGTTCGTTGTTGTGCTCCCTGCCTCCCCATGATCAGGTGGTAGAGGTTAAAATGCTGGAGGCTATTCCCTATTTGGTTATGGGTGAAATGAATGATTCTCTTCTTGCCCAACTCACGGATGATGAGATTATTACTGCTACTAAGTCTTTGGTCCCGTTAAAGGCTCCTGGTCTAGATGGCTTCCCCCTCCATTTTTTTCCAGAAATATTGGCATATTTGTGGGAAGGATGTTTGTGAGGCCATTCGACATATCCAATCCTCGAGGACTTTTCCAAGGGCGTTGAATTCTACATTTCTGGATTTGATTCCCAAGAAGGATTCTTCGTCTTCGTTCAATGACTTCAGGCCTATAAGTCTGTGTAACATTGTTTATAAATTTTTTCCAAGGCTATGGTCAATAGGTTAAAACCTATTTTGTCATCCATTATTGATGCGACCCAAAGTGGCTTTGTTTCGGGAAGACAAATTTTGGATGGTGCGATAGTTATCCATGAGCTTCTTCATTCGGCTCAAAAAAGCGGACGGGCGGTTTTTTCCTTAAGCTGGATGTTAATAAGGCTTATGATAGGGTTTCTTGGCCCTTTTTATTTTTGGTCCTTAGAAAGTTTGGCTTTTACGATTCTTGGGTTAATCTAATGGAGGCCGCTATTTCTTTAGCTTGGTTTTCGATTTTGATAAATGGATCCCCGGCCAGTTTTTTCAACTCGCTAAGAGGCTTGCGCCAGGGTGACCCAATTTCTCCCTTTCTCTTTATAATTATGGCGGAGGCCCTCGGGCGCGCCATTAAGGTGTGAGGTTTGGAGTTTGGTGTTAGGCCGACTATGCAGATCCCCCTATTTTGCACCAATAGTTTGTTGATGACATGATGATTTCCTATTTGACGTCTATCTTCCATGCTAGAGATATTAAAATAATTTTAGATTGCTATGGGAGAGCCTCTGGTCAGCTGATAAACTTTCTCAAAAGTAGTATTTTCTTCACTAATACTCCTAAGATTCATCAGCATAGGATTGCTTCCTTATTGGGATGTCGGATTGTTTCTCTCCCAGTCACGTATTTGGGTCTTCCTTTGTTCACTAGGCGATTGAAAAATGAGTTTTGGACTTCGGTTGTGGAGAGGGTTCAAAAGAAGCTTTCTTCATGGAAGGGTGCTCTTTTAAGTCAGGTTGGTAAAGTTACTCTCGTCCAGAGTACTCTTCAAAGCATTCCACTTTATTTTATGTCCATTTTCAATGTTCCTGCTAAAGTGGCGGTGAAATTTGATAGTATTTGTAAGGCTTTCTTATGGGCGGGTCCGGAGCTAAAAGGAAAGATTCATCTCTGTTCTTGGGAACAAGTTTGTCTAAGGAAAAAATATGGAGGTCTTAACTTGAAGAATGTTGCGCTCATGAATAGGGCCTTGGTCTCTAAACAAGCTTGGAGAGTTGCCTCCGGTGTGGATAGTCTTTGGTGTCGCATTTTGGCTGCCAAATACCAATTCATAAATTTCTTATCTGATCCTCTCTCCTTGGATGGTTCTGCTTTCTGGAAAAGCATTATCAAATATAGGGATTTCATTAAATTTAATAGTTCTTGGGTGATTGGAAATGGCAGATCAATTTTATTCTGGGATGATCAGTGGCTAAGGGATCATCCCTTGGTGGAGGATCAACGTTATGGTGATATTTGTGCGCTTTCTAAGGAAGCCAATTTTATCAAAGTGGAGGATTTCATTCTTCTCCAAAATAATCGTAGGATATGGTTGATGGCCCCACCATTTATTAGAACTATCCAGGATCATAGGGACTGGAGCTCTATTCTTGTGGAGCTTCACCGCTATGTGCTTTATTGGGAGGAAAGGGGATAGGTTGGTTTGGAATAGTGATAGTGAGGGCAGATTTATAGTGAGATCTGCTTATTCTATTTTTTGCTCTCAAGGAAATGATGCTTGGCCCTGGGATAAAATCTGGGTGAAGAATCTGATGCCCAAAATCAACATTTTTTATTGGCTTGTTGTCCAAAATAAAATTCTAACGATTGACAATCTTCATAAGTGGGGATTCAATTTGATCAATCATTGTTTTTTATGTAAGCAGGAATGGGAATCTACTACTCATTTGCTTCTCAGATGCAGGGTGTTTCAAAAAATTTTCTATTTATGTCTTCAACAAATTGGGTTATCTTGGGTGCTTCCTAATTCCATTCTTGATATGTTCAATCAGTGGTCATCTCCTTTTCGGTCGCCTCATATGAAATGCTTCTGGAAATTCTTATTGCCTCATCTTCTATGGGGAGTGTGGAAGGAACGAAATGCCCGAGTTTTCAAAAACAAAGAGGGTGACCTGACTCATATTTGCAAAAGAATACTTTGGAAAGTTGGTGAAAACGTTACTACCGCTCTAAAGGAGACTCTCCCTTCTATCCCAAGGGATCATCCTGACTATTCTGTGGAGTTAAATTTGGGTTTTTGTCTAGATCTGAGACCTCCCCTGATGCCCAATATTCGTAAATCGATTAAGTGGTCCCCACCTTCTCTTGGGTGGCTAAAACTAAATTTTGACGGTGCGTCGAAGGGAAATCCTAGCAAAGCTAGCATGGGTGGTTTAATTAGAGATCATCTTGGTGATATCGTTCTGGCATTTTCTGAAGACTTAGGTTTGTAGTCTTCCCACTTTGTTGAGTGTAGAGCTGCCTATTGGGGTATTCTCTTATTAAAGGATTTGGGAGGTCGCAGGGTCATCATTGAAGGTGATTCGTTGAACACAATGAATTTGCTGAAAGGTCTGTGTAGTTCGAGCTGGCGATTTTCAAATCTCATTGATGAGTCCAAGGCCCACCTTTCTTATTTTGATGATTTCTCCATTAGCCACATGTATAGGGAAGGTAATGCGATGATCAATTTTTTGGCTAATTTGGTTGTTGGAAGTCAGGGGTTTAAGATTTGGCGCTCGGACTTTTCGACGGAGTTGATCAAACTGGTTAATGATGAAAAGCCACCAAGTTGATTGGCTCTGCCTTGGGACTCTGATGAAGTATTGGCATTTGATGAGGATGTCGGATGAGAAGTTCGAAGATGTGGTCAGTGGGTAATGGTTGTCATGATTTATGGCATGTATTTTCTTGGCAATTTTCAAATTTCAAATTCAAATTTCAAATGAGTGCCTGGGGTGGGGAGTTTAGTGGCCTCAATTAATTCTGCTTTAATGGGGGAGAATTTTGATTCAAATTTTAAAAATTACCCCATTCTATATCCTAGAAGGATTTGGTGGTTGGCCTTAGACGTTGTGCTGATCTCCTCCATTTATGATGTTAGGTGGCAAGTGTGGTGCAGTTCGCCGAAAGGTCCCATTTGGAGGTGTTGTTTTTTAAATTCTAGATCCTTTTTGCTTCGCTATATGCTCATTGTGTATTAGATTTCTGTGGGAGTTGTGCTGATGGCAATTTCTCAGTGTACTTGGTGGGATATTAGTCCTTTCTGCGTCAGGGGGAGTCTCAATTTTAGATCGTTTCCTTTGGTTTCCCATGTCAGATGGTTTTATGGGCCCTCTTCTCTGAGATCTCTGATTAGGCATTTTCCAGATTTTGGGCTTGAATATCTGACTTCTGGAACGTTCGTGAACATGGTTTCGAGGTTTTGTGATTATCACCCCCTTTTTGAAATGGGTGCCTCGTGGTCTGTGTTGTATGTTGGTTCCTTCCTTTTTGCTGTTGTTGGTGGTCTTCCCAAGTGATCCAAATCTCTTCGAAGGGGTTTGGGGAGGTAACCCAAATGCAATTGAGTTTCTTCCATCAGATCACACTGCTAATTTAGATTTTGCCCCTAAGGAGAGCATGGTCGATATTGGTGGTTATAATTCGAAGTTGGTTGGTGCTACTGCTGAGGAACGTCATTTGTCTAAGCGGCTTCGGAGCAAGTTGGTGGAGGATGATTCTTCCTTTATGATGGCTTCTTCTAATCTGGATATTCTTTCGAGGTATTTTCCATAGAAAAGTCAGTGGAGGAAATCCTTTCTCCGAGAGAGTCAAAAATTTCTAAATATGTGGTTCTCTGAGACTTATTGCTTATTGATATCAACCAACGTAAAATTTGGAGCACGTTGAAACTTACCCTTGATTTAACGGAGAATGTTTCTAGTCTAGCGGCTAATGTATTTCAAGGTGTTCATAATTTAGGGTAGAACCTTCTCAGTTATTATTTCTTTGATGCCTTCTATTTTGGATTTTGCCTTTGTTTTGGTTTGCTTCTGTTTTCTTCCAATTTGTGTATGGGTTTTCATGCTTTTGGTTTTCCTTGTGGTGGTTGTGGGATCCCATTAAAACCCTCTTCTTTTAATAGTACCAAAAAAAAAAATTAAAATCAATGAATTTTTCACAAAAATTATTCATTAATGTTGTACACAAAAAATAATTTTTGATTTTGACATTGAATTTAAATCTGGCTTTATAATTTTTCACCGTTCATTTTCTAGGACAATTGACTATCAACTACCTTCTTCACTTGAAGAGCATGAATTTGTATGTGCTAGAGAAGTTGAAAGGAAAAAAACAAATGTAAAACCTATGAAAAGGATGGCGTTCTTTAAACGATGGAGATGAGGAGCTATATTTTTGATGTTGGTAGTCATTTTTTCTGTCTTTGAGAGATCTCTTTTTAATGTTTTCACATATTTAATAAATAGGTAAGGAAATAGTGAATTATTATGTGAAAGTTTATAAGATAATTTAAATTAATTATTTATAGAATTATTGATCAAAACATAATATTTTAAAGTGTTATAACAACTTTTAATTTATTTATACCAATTGTAATAAAAACTATTTTTTTTTAGAATATCATGTAGAAAACTTTAGGAAATTTTATCATATGTTTTGTTTATATTTAATTATCTTTCACCCTTAGTGAATTATTTGCATAATTTTTTGTTGCAATTTTAATCTCTTTAGAGAACCCAACTTTCGGCTAAGTTATTCTCGACAATCCAATTAGTTGTTGTTATAGCTTGTGTTCATCCTTCTCATTACATCCAAATTCTAATATTTTTTTGGATATCAAGTCACCAAAATTTTTTATAGCAAGGAGATTTTTTGAGGATGATGCTAGCTTGTTCTATTTTTTCATTCATTTCTTTTACCCAAGCCTCCATGTCTTGGATGAAGTTTTCCTAGTATGGCCTTTCATTGAGATAGATGTTTAGTTTAAGAAATTTAGTTTGATATTCATAGATTTCACTTTTTGAAGTAGTAATATGTCTTGCTTCCTATTTTGTCATACATCTGTCTGCACATAGTGGTTGTAGCAAGCAATAACAAGAGTACCTCCAAATTCTTGGGAGGGATAACACAACAGTTCGGGCTTTGGCTCTTCTTATGGAAGTTCAATGTTGAAACCGTGATGTGGGTGAGTGTGTGAGGGGGTGGGTGTGTGGTGGTTGTGTGTTAAATTCTCTATTGATAATTATAGATCTTGGATTTATGAGGGGTCATGGATGGGAGGAGATTGCTCAACCCTATGCGTTGGCCATAGGGATTTCTCACACTAACAGAAAAACAAGAGTACCTCAAAAATAGAAAGGAAAAGTGATGAGAACCAATAAATAAAGTTTATGTGTGATAGAATCAAGGTCCCACACATGAGAGAAGAAAGATGAAAGTTTGATACAAAAACTATAGTGTGAATCTCATAAGTAGTGATCTACTATATTATATTTGGTGGTTGGAGTGAGCAACAACAAAATTTTCTCCAAAAGAGAAATGAGGGTGATGTGAACTAATGGATAAAGGTTATGTGTGGTAGAAGTAAGGTACCACACATGAGAGAAGAAAGATGAAGGTTTGATACAAACATAATAGAGTAAATCTCATAAGCAGTGATCTACTATATTACACCAGGTTGTTGCAAGTGATTGATTATCCTCTTACTTTCTAACCGATTAATGTGATGATGCAAGTCTGGTGGAATATTCCATGATTGGAATTATGTTCATGTTAATACCTATCTATCTATATATCTATGTAGTCTTGTAGGATGAGAAGGTTTCCATCGAAAAAAATTTAATTGATTTGTGGAATCAAATCCATCTTGAATAAGAAAATAAAGTCACCATCAAATTTTTTAAAAATATAAGAACATAAATGTACAACAATACATGTGTATATGCAATAGTAAGTTGAAGTGAGAGTTGTCTTCTTGAATTTGAAAATTATAACATTAAGCATTATGGCGGAGAATGTTGGAAAAACAATAATTTATACTTGATATTTTATATTTTGCATATATCCTTATATTTTCTATAAACGAACTAATAAAACTGGTTAAACCAAATAAAAATTACTTTATCATATATTATTATAAATTTTCTAATGTATATCAAAGATTGTTATGATTTATGTGCCAACATGGAAAAAGAGAATGATATGTTTTTTATTTAAAGGTGTGCATCTTGGGATGTGCAAGTGAAAAGTTAACTCAACTCTTTAAAAAAATAATATTTGTGGTATCAGCCTGACTATTAGAAATCACATTAAATGGGTAAAATATTATTTACTAACTTTTCTTTAAATCATATTTTTTTATAAAGGAATGGGTAACACCATTTTTCTTTACATTACTGATAATAATATATTTACTATTTGGATTTCAAGCTAAAAATAGATGAATTTGGGTTCATACCAGTAGACACTGACCGAAAAGCTTTACAAAACTACCTATAGTATTGTATAGTATTGCATTAAACATGGTTAATGCAATACTATACAATTTTTAATGTTCACCCTTCAACGGTTTGTAATGCCAACATAACTACGAGTTATTTAGCTTGACTTGCCCAATCCTCCATGTCATGAATAAAGTTTTCCTAGTATGTCACTTCATTGAGATATGTGTTCAGTTTAAGGAATTCAGTTTGGCCTTCATAAATTTTACCATTTGGAGTAGTAGAATGTCTTCCTTCTTATTTGGTCATACTCATATCTACACCTAGTGGTTGTAAAAATCAATAACAAGAGTATCTCGAAAAGAGAAAGGAATAGTGATGAGAACCAATGAATAAAGGCTATGTGTGGTAAAAGCAAGGTCCAACACATTGAGAGAAGAAATATTAAGGTTTCATGCAGAAATAATAGTGTGAATCTAAAAAATCTACTATATTACACTTGGTGGTTGCAGCAAACAACAATAAAAGTTTCTCCAAAAGAGAAAGGGCAAGTAATGAGAACTAATGGATAAATGTTGTGTGGTAGAAGCAAGATCCCACACATAAGAGAAGAAAGTTGAAGGTTTTTTTTGTAGAAACAATAGAGTAAATCTCGTAAGTAGTGATCTACTATATTACACCAAGTGGTTACAAGCTATTGATTATCCATGTAGTCTGGTTGGATGAGAATATTTCCATAAAAACACTTCTAATTGAGTTGTGGAATCAGATCCATCTTGAAGAAGAAAATAAATTTACCATGAAAATGTTCAAAAATATGAGAATGTGAATGTATGTGCAATAGCAAGCTGAAGTGAGAGTTGTCTTCTTAAATTTAAAAATTATAACATTAAATATTACAACAAAAAATATTGAAAAAAGTAATGTTTAATGTGTAAAGGCATATACAAAGATTTTGGAAAATAAGAAAAGCAATTCTAAAGATAAAAATACCATTGAAAAATATACATCAAAGTAATAATAAAAATTAAAAATATATATTAATATTATTATTTTGTTGAGTATAAAACCTTTATAAATCATAACTCGTTGAGTAAAGATAAAATCTATTTTGGGAATCACCAGGAACCTATCCGTCTTCTGTAAAAAATAAGTTATTATTACTATTGTAAAAAAAAAATTATAATAGTGGCAAGCCTATTCGTCTTGTGTAAAAAATAAGTTATTATTACCATTGTAATAATTTTGTATATTAGTGATGAGCCTATCCGTCTTGTGTAAAAAATAAGTTATTATTATCATTGTAATAATGTTGTATATTAGTGGGATGGATCATCCATCTATCGTTCTGGAATTGATCATCAACCTATGTATAATTAAATTAAACCTTATAACTTTTATTGTTATAATTTTTAAAAGAGTACAATCTAAAATATTAATAAATATAAAAATTATTATATTAAAATAAATCAATAAATAAAATTTTAAACATTATAACAACAACAGCCTTACAACTTCTAATGTATATTAGTAGAACGATATGCTTTTCATTTAATGTTCACCCTTATTATTCATAAACTTAAACGGTGCTCGTAATGCCAGCATAAGTACGAGTTATTTAGCTTGACTTTTAACTGGATAAGATGCTTGCATCGCAATCCCACACGTCCCAGATGGACTGTTAATATTCCTTTCCAACCTAATAACCCATTCTCTCCCCAGCTTTCACCCCAGGAGTTTTTCGCGATCCAATAGTCCTTCTCAGCGGAGTCATAACCCACCAGTGTCACAGCATGATTAAGATCAGTTCCACATTCTTCTGCCGTGAATATACCCTGTTACGACAACATGATAGAAGCAAAATTGTCGAATGAAGGTAATGTATAAATAAAAAAGAATATGTGGAGAAAACATTTATGGGAAGACTTACAGATTTGTAGAGCCGCAAATTGTTGCCATCAATGCCCACACTAATTGGCTGATGTGTTACAGCCTTCTGCAATGACATTTCGTCATTTTCCGGCACGTCCTCGAAGCCATCGATTGTCACTGCATAGGATGCTTCCTGCAAAACATTCCCACACAAATAAATTCTCCGGCAGTGAACTTTATCCCATTACCTAAATCCTTAATAGACGAAAGCTTCGTGGTAGAGTACCTTGCTTCTGTCACAGACGCCTTGACGAGCCTGGTAAGGATAGTCAGCCTCGTTGTCAATTCCACCATTTTGGATAATAAATTGGGACGCATCATCCTTCAGACCTCCGTTACACCCCTGCTGATTGGACGAGGTGTCGCAGTCGACAAGTTGTTGCTCTAAAGATATCAAGTTATTGGTGGCAAGCATGTTAATTCTGAAGGAAGATTTTTAATTTCCAGTCGCCGATGGACGGACTGCGCCGGGGGCCGGAGGAGAAACGGATGTCGCACGCGAAGTGCGATCGGCGCCGAACCACGGGCGAAGTACGTGCTTCGCAGCGCAGTGCGGACTGCGCCAGTTCTGGGGGCGAAGTTCGTACTTCGCAGCGAAGTGCGTATGTCGCACTTATAATGAGCGAAGTGCGTATGGCGCACTTATAATGAGCGAAGTGCGTACTTCGCGTGAAGTGCGTATGGCACACGTCTCTTGTGCGAAGTGCGAACTTCGCACTGTCAGTGAGAAGAAACAACCGTCGGTAGCGAAGTGCGAACTTCGCTGGCTGACGAACTTCGCTGGCACTCGGGCTGCGCTCGGAACTCGGGCGCAGTCGGATTTGCGGCAGCGAAGTTGGAACGCTGCGTCAGACTTGGCCAAACTTTGGCCTTCGACTTCTTCGTCTTCCGCGGCTGCCGCTGGGTTTGCCTAGCTTGGCAAGACCCGTATGAGAGGAGAGAAACGCCGGAACAGAGAACAACAAACGTTAGCAAATAAACTACTGCAAACCCTAAAGATGCCACAAACAACAGCAAAGTTTATTTATATGAAACTAGGGTTACAGTATTCCTCAACCGAGGAAATAACAACATCTGCAGGCTAAGCTGCAGGATAAACTAAAAGGGGAAATGTCGAGTCTGCTGCTCGGACATTAATCAGCTGAGCCACACTGCTCACTGAATCGCTCGCCCTCCTTTCTCTGCTCTATTCTCTTCGCCTCCTCTTTCACGAACTTCTCTCACACACGCACTGCTTTGTCTGAAGACCCGAACTGCCTTTTATAGCCACGGGGAGAGGAGGATAAGGGTTATCCTCTGACAGGTTCGGATAAGGGTTATCCTCTGACAGGCCCTCAACTAGGGTTTCTGACTAATCATCGACTTGGCATTAACTCCTACGGAGATCGGATCTGTCAGGTGTCAAATCTGTTAGAAGGTAGGTGCGACGTCATGTCACACTTTTTCCGGGATCCCGGACTACGGGAGCGCAGTCCGACTTCGCCCATGTCTGGAGCGCAATCCGGTTTCGCCCAAGGTTCGGAGCGTAGTTGGGCACAGGCGTGAAATCTGGGTTAATTTTTCTAACACCCTCCTTTAAACCTGATTTCACGATCGCTTTGACTCCAAGCTGCTCTCGCAATCTGCTGAAGTCTTCCTCCTTCAAAGGCTTCATGAAAATATCTGCCAACTGCTCCTTGGATCTGCAAAACTACAGATGAATTTCTTCGGACTTCACCAACTCTCTGATGAAGTGATAACGAATATCAATGTGCTTCGTCCGGCCATGGAACACGGGATCCTTTGACAGTGCAATGGCCGAATTGTTATCACAAAAAATTGTTGTCGTGCCTTCCGGAGGATTGTGCAGTTCACTCAGAACTCTTCGCAGCCATACTGCCTGGCATGCGGCTGTCGTGGCGATGACATATTCTGCTTCGGCTGTGGACAACGCAACAATGGGTTGCTTCTTGGACGCCCATGAGACTGCCCCTGATCCGAGATGGAAAGCATACCCGGAGGTGCTCTTTCGATCATCGGTACTGCTAGCCCAGTCACTATCTATGTAGCCGACTAGTTCCAACTGGTCTTGTCTGGCATAAAATAGGCCATGGTTTCGCATCCCGTTGACATAGCGCAAGATCCTCTTGCCTGCTTGCCAGTGCGTGTCCTTCAGAGTCTCCATGAAATGATCGATCAGACTAACTCCGAACATCAGATCTGGCCGAGTTGCAATCAAATACATTAGACTGCCAACTAGCCTCTTGAACAAGGTTGGATCTACATTCCTCCCTATATCCAACTTGCTCAACTTCAAACCTGTGGCTACAGGTGTGATGGCAGGTTTGTTGTCCTCCATCTTGAAGCGCTTTAGGACATCCTTCGCATACTTGCCCTGAGAAATGAAGATGCCATCTGCTGATTGGTCAACTTCAATGCCGAGAAAATATTTCATCAGCCCCATGTCAGTCATTTCAAACTCGGACTTCATGGCTATTCTAAACTGCGCAAATAGGTTGCTGCTATTGCCAGTATATATCAGATCGTCTACATACAGGCAGACGATGATGAGCTCACCTGCTGCATTTGTCTTCATGTACAGGGAGTGCTCATATGGGCATTTTTGAAACCCATTCTCCTAAAAATAGCCGTCAATACGGCTGTACCATGCCCTGGGTGCTTGCTTCAACCCATACAGGGCCTTCTTCAGTTTTAGGACTTTGCCTTCTTGCCCTTGTATTTCATAACCGGGCGGCTGGTCTATGTAGACCTCTTCTTCCAACACTCCGTTGAGGAAGGCAGACTTGACATCCATCCGGTACACGCTCCATCCTTTCCGAGCTGCTAGTGCCAGAATCATTTTGATTGTGTCAAGTCGGGCTACAGGTGCATACACCTCATGATAGTCAACTCCTGACTTTTGCTTGTAGCCTTTCGCCACTAATCTGGCCTTATGCCTGTCAACTTCTCCTTGGGCATTAAACTTTGTTTTATATACCCACTTGACCCCAATGGTCTTCTTTCGTGCTGGAAGATCTGTTAGCTGCCATGTCTCATTCTTCTCAATGGCTGCTATCTCCTCATCCATCGCATTCACCCATTTGTGATTCTGACTTGCCTCTTCAAACTCCACTGGATCACATTCAGTAAAGAGAGCAAAATCAGAATAATCTTCATCTAACTGATTTTGGGTTACCTCATAAATGTCTTGCAAGCTCCGAGTCTTCGCAGGAGTCCTCAGGTTTTGAATTTTGCTTGCAAGTGGAGGTGACCGGGATGATGAGGCTGTGCTACTGCTAGCACCATTGTTGCTGCTTGAAGGCACAAGTGGTTGGACACTGTCTTCCTCCAAGTCTACAGATTCAATAGTTGTTGGTTCAGACTGACCAGTCTTTGACTTCTAGTTCCAGGCTTCATCCTCCAGGAACTTCACGTCTCGGCTGATGACAAGTTTCTTTGTCACAGGATTGTACAGCCTGTATGCCTTTGATGGTTCATTGTACCCTGTGAAGATGCATCTTTCAGCTTTGTCATCCAGCTTCTGCCTTTTCTCATCTGGAACATGTGCATATGCTATGCACCCAAAAACTCGCAAATGAGCCACACTTGGCTTCAACTTGCTCCAGGCTTCCTCTGGAATTTTGTCCCTCACACTCTTGGTGGGACATCGGTTCAGCAGATAAACTGCACAACTTACAGCTTCTACCCAGAACTCATGTGGCAAACTTTTTGCCTTCAGCATGCTTCGTGCCATCTCCATGATAGTTCTGTTCTTCCTCTCAGCTACGCCATTCTGTTGCGACGTGTATCTGGTAGTGAACTGCCTTCGAATTCCATGTTGTTTGCAAAAGTTGTGGAATTCGTTGGAGATGTATTCTCCACCTCCATCAGTTCTGAGAGTCTTCACATAATGACCGCTCTGTTTCTCAACCAGAGCCTTGAACTCCTTAAACCTTGCAAATGCCTCTGACTTCAACTTGATTGGATAAATCCAAGTCTTCCGGCTGAAGTCATCAATGAAGGTCAGGAAGAACTTGTTGTCGACAAGTGTGGTGGTCTGCATGGGACCACAAATGTCTGAGTGCACCAGCTCCAATGGCCGTGATGCTCTCCAAGACTGTCCTACAGGGAATGCATCCCTATGTTGCTTTCCGACTAGGCAACCTTCACAAACTTGGTTCGGTTGCTCAATAAGGGGTAAACCCTTCACCATCTACTTCTTGTGCAATAGATTCAGGCCACTGAAACTCAGGTGACCGAATCTGAGATGCCACGACCAGGTAGCATCCTTCTCAACTGCACTCAGAGACATCAAAGATTCATTCTGAATCTGCAGCGAAAACATTTTGTTTTTCGTCATGGACACGATTGCGATTTGTCCATGGACTTTGTCTCTGATGGAACAGACACCATCTTTGAACAGTATAGTGTGCCCCTTCTGCACAAGTTGTCCAACACTTAGTAGATTGTGCTTCAACCCAGGCACATAAAAAACATCTTGAATTGTTTTTCTTTCACCGTGTCGAGTTCGGATGAGGATCTTTCCTTTCCCCATCACAGGAACTTTGATGTTGTTCCCCATCTTGACTTCGGACTGGACTATTTCATCCAGTTGTGAGAACATCTCCTTGTTCCCAGTCATATGGTTGCTGCAACCACTGTCAAGATACCAGATGTTTTTCTTGCTCTCCTCTTCAATACTGCAAGTCAGCAACACATTTCCTCCTACCGCATTTTTGGGTTCCTCCGTATAATGGGCTTGCTGCTGATTCTCATTCGCCATCTTCTTCCTGCACTGTGAGGCATAATGGCCGAACTTGCTGCAGTAGTAGCATTGGACCTTTGACATGTCCTTCTGCTGAGAGCTTCCTTGCTGATTTCTGCCAGTGCCTCTTCCTCCTTGCTGATGAAAGTTGCAACTTGGCTCAGCATCCTGAGGGTTTGATCTCCCTCCTTGCTTGTTACTTCTCCCACGCCTGCTTCTGCCTCTTCCTCCTTGAGAACTAGAAGCGCTGTGGTGGGAGTCTTGTCTGCCGTTGTCTCGGACTGAGACTTGCGCTTTGAAGGCTTGCTCCAAAGAAGACTGAGTTGAGCGGCTCAGCCTCTATTCATGGGTCTGCAGGGAACCCATGAGTTCGTCTGTCGAGAGGGTTGTCAGATCCCTCGACTCTTCGATTGCTATCACAACCGAGTCGAACTTGGCAGGCAGACTTTTGAGAATCTTCTCCATGATTCTCTGGCTCTGCACATTTTCTCCGTTCAACCGCATCTGGTTGATAATGTCCATCGTCCGGGTGAAGAAGTCACTCATCGACTCGGACTCGCTCATCTGTAGGTTCTCAAACTCTCTCCTGAGCATCTGCAGTTTCACCAACTTCACTTTGTCGGTGCCCTGATACGAACTTGCCAGGGTTTCCCAGGCCTGCTTGGCCTTGGTGGCTGATGCAATCCGCGGGAAGATGGTCTCCTCAACCGCTTGCATGATGTAGAAGAGGGCCTTTTGGTCCTTCTTCTTGTGCTCTTTCAATAGATCCTTGTCTGCTTGAGAGAGGGCGGCCGATGCTGCTGCATCTGCCGGTTCTGGGTAGCCGTTCTCGACTAACTCCCATAGCTCCTGAGATCCAAACAGGATCTTCATCTGGATGCTCCAGTAATCGTAGTTCTTGCCATTAAATCATGGGATCTGCAACTGCAGGGAATTCTTTTCAGAATCCATCTTCTATCTCCGCGTCACGGCTCAATCAGCTCTGATACCAATTTGAAGGAAGATTTTTAATTTCCAGTCATCGATGGACGGATTGCGTCGAGGGTCGGAGGAGAAACGGATGTCGCACATGAAGTGCGATCGACATCGAACCATGGGCGAAGTACGTGCTTCGCAGCGTAGTGTGGACTGCGCCAGTTTTGGGGGCGAAGTTCGTACTTCATAGCGAAGTGCGTATGTCACACTTATAATGAGTGAAGTGCGTATGGCGCACGTCACTTGTGCGAAGTGCGAACTTCACACTATCAATGAGAAGAAACAATTGTCGGTAGCGAAGTGCGAACTTTGCTAGCTGACGAACTTCACTGGCACTCGGGCTGCACTCGAAACTCGGGCATAGTCAGATTTGCGATAGCAAAGTTGGAACACTGCGTCAGACTTGGCCAAACTTTGGCCTTCGACTTCTTTGTCTTCCGCGGCTGTCACTGGGTTTTCCTGGCTTGGCAAGACCCGTATGAGAGGAGAGAAACGTCGGAACAGAGAACAACAAACGTTAGCAAATAAACTACTGCAAACCCTAAAGATGCCACAAACAATAGCAAAGTTTATTTATATGAAACTAGGGTTACAGTATTCCTCAACCGAGGAAATAACAACATCTGCGAGCTAAGTTGCAGGATAAACTAAAAGGGGAAATGTCGAGTCTGCTGCTCGGACATTAATCAGCTGAGCCACACTGCTCACTGAATCGCTCGCCCTCCTTTCTCTGCTCTATTCTCTTCGCCTCCTCTTTCACGAACTTCTCTCACACACGCACTGCTTTGTCTGAAGACCCGAACTGCCTTTTATAGCCGCGGGGAGAGGAGGATAAGGGTTATCCTCTGACAGGTTCGGATAAGGGTTATCCTCTGACAGGCCCTCAACTAGGGTTTCTGACTAATCGTCGACTTGGCATTAACTCCTGCGGAGATCGGATCTGTCAGGTGTCAAATCTGTCAGAAGGTAGGTGCGACGTCATGTCACACTTTTTCCGGGATCCCGGACTGCGGGAGCGCAGTCCGACTTCGCCCATGTCTGGAGCGCAATCCGGTTTCGCCCAAGGTTCGGAGCGCAGTTGGGCACAGGCGTGAAATCTGGGTTAATTTTTCTAACAAATTCCTTCAACTACTGCAATTGCTGAGAAAGCCTAGCAACAGCCTGTGGAAGAATTAAAACCATAATGTTAGGCTTTCCAGAATAAAATATAAAAACTTTTGAATAAAGATAAAAGCAATCCTTCATCACCGCAATCCATTTGATTCTTCACATCCGTAACGGCGCCATTCTTCCTCCAGTCCATAGATGCGGGTAATTGATCACCGATTGTGGGTATAGGACTCAAAGGGAGTTTTCAAAACAAAATGAAATTAGAAGAATGATTCAGATAAATCATCTAAATATTGTTTTCCTTCAAGAAACAAAGATGTCAATGGAGGATATGGACTCAATTTCCAGTAAAATTTGGCCAGCTGAAAAAGTGGTTTCCCTCAGTTCCCATGGGACTTCTGGTGGTATTTCTTGTCTTTGGGACCCAAAAGAGATAGTTATTCACAATATGGTTGGCAGTTGGTCTCTATTGGCTATAGCTATTCAAAGTAGACATTCTATCCAAATTATGCTTTGTATTACTGTTTATGCTTCGAAATATTTGGAGGAAAAAAGAAGATAGTCGAAGGATATAACTCATATTATCTCTCTTTTTCCTGAAGCTTGGATCTTAATCGAAGGAAAAGCACTGAACTCATGAGAGAATATATTGCAAACCTCCATCTTGTGGACATCCAACCAGATAATGGCCTTATGACTTGGTCTAACAGAAGGTAAGGCTTAGCTTGTATAATGGAGAGATTGGATAGGTTTTTGCTCTCTGAAAATTTCTTAATCCATGGTCACATTTCTAAAGTGAAGACTCTTAATAATGCTCGTTCATATCATTGGCCAATCATGGTGGAAATGTGGAAAACCAATGTGAGTTTCTTTCATTTTTGTTTTAAATTAATGTGGCTTAGAGACATTTCCTTTAGACCTCATATGCAACAATGATGGAAGGAAGGTAAACCTAGGCATGGGACTAAGATGTTCTGTTTTGCCAAACTGCAATACATTAAATCCAAAATAAAGACTTAGAACTAGAAAGAGTTTGGGGATGTTCATAAAAAAAACATGAAGTTATTGCTCATATTGAAAATTTGAATAAGAAAATCCATTTAGATGGCCTCATAGAGAAGAGAAGTGTAGATGAAATTAAACTCACAACTCAGTTAGAGGAATGGGAAAAAAAGAAGAAATCTTATGGAAGCAAAAATCTAGAAT
This sequence comes from Wollemia nobilis, assembly GCA_028583015.1. Taxonomy (NCBI): domain Eukaryota; kingdom Viridiplantae; phylum Streptophyta; class Pinopsida; order Araucariales; family Araucariaceae; genus Wollemia; species Wollemia nobilis. Next base: position 368,941 of record JAQPPZ010002023.1, read on the forward strand.
TCAATTGCTCAAAGAAGGAGATCGAAACACAAATTTCTTCCACAAATATATTCTTGCTCGAAGATCTCACAACTTTATTTCTTCCCGAAAATCATATTCTGGAGATGTTATTTATACTTGGGATGACATGAACTCTATTGTTGTTGATTACTTTTCCAATCTTTTTGCTGTTACTCCTCTTGACTCAGCTTCTCAACAAAATGTTCTTCAAGCAATCCCTTCTCTTATCACTTCTAAGGAGAAATCTATTTTGACTACTCCTATTACTATCAATGAGCTTCAATAGGTAGTTTTTAAAATGCAAAAAGGGAAAACCCTAGGTCCTGATGGTTTTCCCATTGAGTTCTACTAAGAGTTATGGGATATATTTCATGTTGATTTATTAGAGGTGGTGGAAGAAGCCAGAAGAGACAAAGAAATTTTGAAGGTTATCAATAAAACTTATATTAATATTGTTCCAAAAGCTCAAGAGGTTGATCATATATCAGTGTTTAGACCTATTGCTTTATGTAATGTTCTTCTCAAAATCATTACTAAAATCATGGCAGAAATGTTGAAGCCTCTTTTGCATAAAATTATTTCCCCAGAGCAAGGGGGTTATGTGGAAGGTCATCAAATAGTAGATGAGATAGTTATTGCTCATGAAGCCATCCATTCCATGGATATGTAAAAATCTTCTTCCATGTTCATTCAGTTAGACGTATCCAAAGCTTATGACAGAGTGGATTGGTACTTCCTTATCAAAGTTTTGAGGAAATTTGGTTTCTCTAAGGATTGGATGAATTGGATTATGGGTTGTATCTCTTCAGTTTACTACTTAGTTCTTATCAATGGTAGGCCTTATCAATCGTTACCAGCTTCTAGAGGTATTAGGTAATGTGACCCGCTATCCCCTTATTTATTCATCATTCTTGCTGAATTCTTGGGTAGGACTATAACCAAAAATAAGGAAAACAAAACCCTTTAGGGAGTTACCATTGCTCATGGAGCTAGACCTATTTATCATCTTCAATTTTTGGATGACTCTACTCTTTTAGGTAAAGCTACAGTTAAGGAAGCTTCTAATATTAAGCAAATCATTAGTTATTTTTCTAAGGCTACTGTGCAGTTGATCAATGAAGATAAATCAAAAGTTATTTTCTTTCACTACTCTGCTAGATAGGAATCCATGGTCTTGGATAAATTAAGATATAAGAAGACCTCCCTTCCAATAACTTATTTAGGTATTCCCATAAATATTCAAAGGCATAAAAATAAATATTGTAATTGGTTGTTGGACAAAGTCAAGAAGAAAATTGGAAAGTGGACCAATAGGTGGATTTCTTCTGGGGGTAGAATCACCTTGGTAAAATTAGTCCTTCAAGCTATTCCTATTTATGTATCTTCTATGTTGAATATCCCAAAGGTTGTTCTTTGAGAACTGGATCAAATCAGTCATCGTTTTCTTTGGAGTGGTACTATGGAGTAAAGAAAATGGGCCTTGGTGAAATGGGATACTTTATGTCTTCCTAAGAATGAAGGGGGGTTAGGATTCTAGTCTTCTGTTAATAACAACAAATATTTAGCTGCTAAATTATATTGGAGGATGTTGCATAACCCCAATGCTCTTTGGGCCAATAATCTTTGTGCTAAATATATTGAGAACAAAATTCCTAAAGACCTTGTTCGCTATCAACTTTCTACAAAAGGTTCTCCCATTTTAGCAGTTCTTAAGACTGGTGAGGATTTGATAAATAAAAATTTATTTTGAATCATTCATAATGGTCAACAGGTAAATTTTTGGATAGATTATTGGGATGCTCACAAGCCTTTGATAACTTAGTTTATCGATTGGAGGCCTTGGATGGAGGAGCTTCACCAATCAAACTAGATTAAGGTGGCTAATTACTATCGATACCATACTGGTATTTCAAAGTTTGGTAGATATTGGATCCCTATTGAGGACTAACCCATTCAAATCCCAAAAAGGTAAATATAAGATATCCAAGGCATATTTCATATGAGATCTCTCTCTTGGTCCTATGAAAAAGATTATTTTGGATGGAACAACACTACTAAGGGTGAGTATTCAATTGCTCAAGATTATTTGACCTTATGCCATAATAATCTCAACCATTATTCTAACATATTTTCTCAGTTGTGGAATCAAAATATCTGGCCTAAGGTGATGTTCTTTATTTGGCTTTTATTGCATCATAGGGTACTTACTGGTGAGCAACTTATGAAGCATGGTTTTCATGGCCCTTTTAGATGTGAAATCTGTGAAGAGAATGTAGAAACTCTCAACCATATTTTTATTGAGTGTACTTTAGCCTTTGAGCTATGGAGGAGAATGGCCACTTTACTTGGCTTACAGTGGTCCAATTTTTTTACTTTTGAACAACTTTGGAGGGATTGGCCTAATCAAGAGGGTGCTAAACATTTTATTAGGTGAGGAGTTTGGATGGGTTCTACCATTCTTCTTTGGAATATTTAGAATGAAAGGAAAAACCAAATTTTTAATCAAGATACAAATGATATTCACTATATTTGGCAAAATACCATATCCAACTTAGTTGAATTAGTCCATCAACTCCTTAATCACCCCCAAAACTCCCACCAAAGATGGGATCAAGTGATGCAAATATTTAAGATTAAATATTCTAAGGGCAACCATCTTAAACGGAATGTGAGTATTAGAAATATGGATAGGAAAAGAAATTGGCAACCTCCTCCTAAGAATTTTGGAAAAGTCAATACTTATGGAGCCTCTAGAGGGAACTTTGGAAAAGCTAGTGTGGGATGAATTGGTAGACTTTCATATGGCCCCCTAGTTTTTACTTTTGCTGAGAATTTGGGTATTATTTCCAATAACATTGTTGAGGGGTATGTGTAGACACCAAAACAGCACCAATCCGATTATGTGACTGCAAACACTGATCGCTTTGACACACACAGCCCCCAGGGCAGCCCTCAGAGGTTAAACAGTGGTCCTAACCACTTTTACAACAATTTTGGAAGGTCAAAAATCAATTTGGCACCTTCAGGCACTTTGCTCAGTATCCGTCCCACCCTGGGACGAATTCAAAATGGGATTCGCCCCACCCAGGGATGAATTCTGAATTCGCTCCGGGGTAGGACGAATTCCAGGTTCAACGGGAAAAAAGAAAAATTGTGCCAAATGGCAGCCGAGGATAGTCAATTAATGCTCCCTGCCTTGCATGCGCGTGTAGGTGAGCAGATTGAACGTTAGAGGACTGTCACAAGGGCAGTCATGGAAGCCCAAGTCAGGGGGGAATCTCCTCCCTCTTGGGAAGGCATGGCCGCCATGTGGCGCCCCTGCATGCCCATCCAAAGAGACCCCTTGGGTCTATAAAATGGTGAGCTTTCTCACCCAAAAGAGGATAGGTTGGAAGCATTTTCAAGCAACGAAGTGCTACCAAATTGATACCACGCTTTACCTTTGATTCACCTCTTCCACATCCTTGATCTCTTTCGCAAGGGAGGTCATTGGGTGGTTATTGGAAGTGTGAATCCGGATCCAAAACCCGACACTTGACCACATTGATCTACCAATTCACCGACAACACATTACAAGAGATTTTGGGCCCATCCCAAGTGGATTGGTGCCGAAATCAGGTTCCAACGGTGGGCGGCCTGCCCGGGCGCCCCGCACTGCTGCGAGCCTAATCTTCTTTTTTTAAGAACGATTGGGAATTCATGGCAGATTGTTCTTTTTGTCATTTTTTTATTTTGCATTCCATATTATGCTGCTTAAATAGCTTGTAATTCCGATTTCATAATGCTTTGATCAAATCTTATCATGTTTTATCGCTTTTGTTGTCCTCACTAACTTGCAGGTAGCAGCGTCAAATTCCCATTGATGGAGGTCAAATTGGGGAAATCTGACCATCTGGGTCTTCCCAAAATGCCTCCAATTAGCTAACCCCAAGTTTGCAGGTCTTTTGGAGCTCCCGAGACATGACATTTGGGCAGTATCACTTCGGCGCTTTGTCGCAGGCGAATTCGTCCTACCCCGAGACGAATTACAGTCGAATCCATCCCGCCCAGGAGTGAATTCAAATCGGTGGTGAATTTTCTGACTGTTTTGATGGTAGTGGCCCTCTGGTAATGTTCCCTTGTTTCTATGAAATTTGCAGACTATTTTAATTCAGTTCATTTATCCTTTTATTTAGTTTCATGCATGCATCCTTCATTGTTTTTTAGAGAACAAACGTTTCATATTTGCAATAGGTGCTACTAACGATTTTGTTGTTTCTTTGAATGCAGGAGGAGCAGCAAGGATCAAAGATTCATTCACACCAGTGACATAAACACTTTGGCCCGCCCATTTTGCATGTGGGCACGCGGAAGGGAGATCACTAGTCCCCATTGTAACCAAAACATGTTAACGCTCCTAGCCCCCGAAAAGGTGGGAGACGTATTTGTAACCGATGTTGAGAGAGTATAAATAAAAAAGGGTTGTGCTTTCTATACTTCTTTCATTTCGGTTCTCAATTCGTCTATGCTTTCTCCTATTTCATGCATTTCACTTTCTAGGATTTAAGTGTTACATTTCGTTTTGCATTGCATAGCTTTAGTGTTTCTTTTCAACTTTCAAAATCTCGTGCTTTCAGTGGCGATCACGGTGGGACACTGTCCCCTAATTTTTGAGATCAAGAAACTGATCAAAATTTGTGTTTTCTTGCTTACAGGTGCCATTTTTTGAACTCTGACTGTAGTTCGTTCCAGCTTGTGGCGAATACAGTACTGGAATTCGTCTGACCCTGAGACGAATTTGAATTCGTCTCAGCCTGGGACGAATTCTGTTCTGGTATTCGTCTCACCCAGAGATGAATTTTTGTCTATGCAGTTTTAGGGCCGAGAGTCAGAGATAGCCGATTTGGGCGGAAAAGAGGTAACAGTTTTTAACAGTTCCTATCATTTTCTTGTTTCTGTTTTCTATTTTCTGTCCATTCTTGCTTGCTTAGGTAAAGATGTTGTTGCTTGTTTCAATTCCATTAAAATGAACCCCACACACATCACGTGGTATTTTTAAACCAAGGAGCTGGTCGTAAAACCCCAGCCCTTGATCAAGACCAATGGTGGATTTCATCACCACCTTGGCTTGATTTTGCATCCATTACCCCGATTGTCACTGTTGCTAGACGTAAATCCTGATGAAAGCTGACCGAGTGTCGCTGGGGTGATTCCCAACATGCGAGGATAAGTCTTCTATGGTAGGTGTCATAAACAGAGCGATTCCCCTTTCGTACCGCCTATGTTCCACGTACCATCTGCTCTCACGTACCTATAGTTTCCCTCTCGTAAGGGCGGGTATATAGAGAGGTTGGTATATCGGCCTGGCAATGGTATATCGAAGGGGCGACCATTTATGGGAGTCATAAGAGCCTTCATTTTGCATTTAAACGTTCTTCAAAAAATTTTCAAAAACAAACATTAAAACACACGAAACCAGATTTAGGGCACACTTTTAATCTTTAAAAGAGATAATCATCGCTTGCATGTGTGTGATCTTTTCTGTTTTGTGTAGCATAAAAATCAGAAAAATCATAAACAAAAGACAAAAATTTACGCATTTTGTAGAGAAGTATCACAATGGTGTTCACCCACAGCCAAGCCCAATCACGGGCGGATGCTACGGGGAATATCCAAGGAGGCACAAGTCACCTCCGGTACAGCCCCAAGGATTTGGTCATACCACCTTGGCGGCCTGACACACAAGGCAGTCCCCTCCATGCCCTGATGAAATGGGACTATAAGGGCACCCCTTCTAGGGGCACTCCCTGCTAGCACAACACCCAGCACACACCCATTCAGGAGAGGTATACCCATGGGAGAACTCCCTTAGACGCCCGCTATAAGTGGCCACTACGCGATGAAGCGCTAGAATGGCAGGGGGTCCATAAGGGGGGCCACATGACTATGCCATCCCTCCTACACCTCGCATCATTGTTAGCAACAACCGGTCAAATCCAGAGCGCACGGCTCTTCAGGCAGGGCGAGCCAACTTCGTCCGTCCCTTTTTCACTTATGAAAGAGAGCACGAGGAAGACCCCTACCTTCCTCGAGAGCAATATACAAGGATGGGAGCAATACGCCTCCGCACCTGCTATCTATCAGGACCACTCACTGAGGCCAAAGCCCCGAGGGAATGCCGCTACCCCCAACAGAGGGAGGCGGCCTATAGAGATCTCGGATCACCATGACCGAGATAGATATGTAGGAGAGGCATCTAGCCCTTCTAGACATGAGACGACGGGACCAACTATCTTAGAATTTTCCAAACATGTCGCCCATCGGGCGCAACTCACGCAACTTGAGCTAGAGCGACTACAGTTAGAGGAACTGTACCATATTAACAAAGAGCGCCTTCAGCGCCAGAAGGATGAGTTGTTCCAACACACTATGCAGGAGAGGACTCCAACCCCTCACACGCATAAGACAAAACATTATGAGAGGCACAACCCCCGGGTGCGAGACAAGTCTCCGTGACCTTATCAAGCACCGCCCTCGATGCCTCCTAGACATGAGCGGGAGGCCACTCCTATAACCAATGACGGGCGCCTTCCTCGAGAACCCACCCAGGTTTATGGGCCACCCTTAGAAATTCATCAAGAAGCCTCTGAGGAATCAGAGCGAGAAGGAGAGTGGGATGAAATGCCCTACCAAGGCATGGGGGGTGCTATCTGGCCACCCCTCCATAGGCCCCAAGTTCCTCAATAGGAACCAACCAAAGAGGAGGAGCTCAAATCCCCCGATACATGCAAAGCACTAGAGCACTTAGAGTCGGTAGAGACCAAGATTTTGGAGCTCCCAAGGCCCAACTTACATGAGGCTCCTCTCGAAGAGGATCAACCTCTGACCGTAGGGCTACTTGATGATGCAGTATTCCATGTCTCGGAATCGCTAGATTTCTGATGAGCTGGACTCACTGGCCGAAGGTGAGGATAAAACAGAGATGGCCCACAGCAATCACATGCGACAGCATCAACACCCCATGGATATTGATGACGCACTTCAATAGCTAAACATAAGGCTAGGGCATGAGTGGCACGTTAACCCAGTGCAGTGGAACCAACTGTTGAATCCACCACTTTGGGCACACAGAGATCAACTTTCGCCCAGAGACCCCATAGCAATATCAGTACCGAGGGTAGACCCTGTCCTCCTATCCATGCATAGGGCCGATCCATTCGTGCCAATACCTCCAGAGCCAGATCCGGAGCACAAATATCATCAAGCTGGGGGTACCTCTATCCCCTGAAGAGCCATAGTCCAAACCAAAAAGCTCCAAGGATTATCGCAATCGCTTGGTCAAAACCCAAAAAGCTCCAAGGATTCCCGCAATCGCTTGGTCAACCCAAAAGCTCCAAGGATTCCCATAATCGCTTGGTCATCCCCAAAATGCCCCAAAGGTGTCCATAAACCCTTTGGTCAACCCATAAGCGCCCCAACGGTGCCCATAAATGATGCATGAGCATCCAACAAAATGTGGAAAATTTTATTTTTTTCTTAAATTTTAGTGCATTTTGTCGGGGCCATAACTTCTCAACCGTAGCTCCGATTGATGTGAAATTTGACAGGGAGCTAGTTGGGAGATTTTTAAACAAATATGACTCCCTAGAGTCCTATTTTCCAAGAAAACCCAATTTTTGAGGCCAAATTCCATCATCTAGTGCCCCGAAATTAGGTTTTAAAATTACTCACCTAATTTTTTATGCTTTTTGAGTTGTTCGGAGGTCTATATCTCCTAATGTATTTAGAGTTAGGACTTGAAAATTTATTTTTGGCTTGTCTATTATAAGAGGGATGCGCACCCCAATTTTGGGCCCCATCCGACTCATTTTAATTTTTAGGGTTTTTTTTGGCTATATAGCCACAAAATGAGGGTTTATTGATGGAGAGCCAAGCTTGCTCAAACCAGTTCTCATTCAAAACTTGGAAAATATTACCTCACAAAGATAGCACTTCATTGCACAAAAGCCCCAAAGGTGCCCACAAACCCTTTGGTTAAACCCAAAAGCTCCAAGGATTATCGCAATCGCTTGGTCATCCCAAAAAGCTCCAAGGATTATCGCAATTGAAAAAAATCCAAAACCCTTTGGTCAAACCAAAAGCTCCAAGGATTATCGCAATCACTTGGTCATCCCAAAAAGCTCCAAGGATTATCGCAATCCTTTGGTCAAACCAAAAATCTCCAAGGATTATCGCAATCACTTGGTCATCCCAAAAAGCTCCAAGGATTATCACAATCCTTTGGTCAAACCAAAAGCTCCAAGGATTATCACAATCGCTTGGTCAACCCCAAAAGCTCCAAGGATTATCACAATCCCTTGGTCAACCCAAAAAGCTCCAAGGATTATCGCAATCGCTTGGTCATCCCAAAAAGCTCCAAGGATTATCACAATCCTTTGGTCAAACCCAAAAGCTCCAAGGATTATCGCAATCGCTTGGTCATCCCAAAAAGCTCCAAGGATTATCGCAATCCTTTGGTCAAACCAAAAGCTCCAAGGATTATCGCAATCTCTTGGTCAACCCCAAAAGCTCCAAGGGTTATCACAATCCCTTGGTCACCCCAAAAGCTCCAAGGATTATCGCAATCGCTTGGTCAAGAAAATCCAAAAACAAACAAAATCATCAAAAACAAACAAAATCTGCATCTCAATTTCATGCATACTTCAAAATTCAAAATACATATAGTTGCATAAACATTGCATCCATCCATTGCATATTGTTGATCACACAAGGCAAAGGCACCATAGACTGTCATTACTTGGCAAATCCACCACCTTTCACATTTTCCATTTTGAAAACAATACAACAAAAATAAATGACAATCACCATTTCGCCATATCATAAATCAGTTGTCATCCAATGTATCTAGAGTTTTCGTCATTCAGTTGTCATTAGATCTCTAGCCAAGAATTGTACAAAGTCAAACGGATGTTACAACGGTAGAGTTTTACTTGAAATACACCTTGTTACGTAGCATCCCATCACAAGTTCAAAAACACATAAAAACAAATTCCCAAGTTGTGTCAATGAAAGATGAAACCTGTAAAGCAATTCAGGATACCAAACAATGAAAAAGTTATCTCGCTCATCCCCCTGTGCGAATGACCCCAAGAATGTTGAGAGTTGGCAAAAGGACAAGAATCTTCCCTACCCAATTCCCCAAGAATCCCAAGTTCTCAAAACGTTGCAAAACATCCAAAAATTTGCAAAAGTCAATACTCCAAAACATTTGACATCAAATCCCACAAAGTGCATACATCAAAAGGCACAAGCAATAGTGATTCTCATCACTCCCAAATTCAAATCCCTTGCTCAAAAAGAAAAACAAAAATAAATAGTGATTTTTATCACTATAAAAGAGCAAGTATCCCAATACAAATGAAGAAAAGAAGGGAGTTGAACTTGAATCCCTGGAACTCTCAGCATTCGAGAAGGTCATGAGGTGAACCTCAATACCGGTTTGGTGGATAGCCTATCGGTCACTCGAGGCAAACCTCCCGCATGACGATATATCTGTCACATTAACTTGTGTGCAGATCAATGTTTGCATGTGGATGAGCTAGCTTATGGTATCCTAGAATGCAAAATAGATTAATCTGACTAAATACAACAAAGGAGTTAGTGGAACTAATTAGGTGATCCTCAGTACAGGTTCGGTTGAAAGCCCATCTGGCACTGGCGGTATCCTGACAAATACCACATAAACAAATTCAATTGCACACATAGGGATGTGAAATAACTTGGTCAAAAACAAGCACGATTCATACCTTGTTCAAACATCTTGTAAGACAATAGTACAGTCTTGGCTAGTTAGTTAAACCATCTGAGTCTCAAAAACACTTAGCTACATTCTATGCCAACCGTTGCATATAATCCATCCCTATATCACCATCAAAAAAGAAAAAAAAAAAGAGCAACATATATACACAAAAGCATTTACCACAGCAATCACCCAGTACACAAAGCCATAAGTCCTGTATAGTCTATGGTGCCAATGCAAGGTTATCAACAAAATCATTTCATCCATTCCATTACCTATCATATAAATCAACAACATTCGCATTTATCATACCATATGCATACATCAATATAAAGTAGCATGCATCCATCAACATCAATCATTGTGCATAACATGAAATTATGACATATACACAAAGCAAGAAAATCAAAACAACAAAAACAACAAATATCCACAAACAATAGCAATAAAAGTGCCGAACAAAGGCACCTTTCGCCTAACATTCAATGGCATAGAAAACTGATGTCGGGGTTTACATTGTCACTACCCTACTCCCGAAGAAGGCTACCATAGCCGGACCGCTCCACGGGAGGATGAATTTTTGACAATTTAATCCCCAAATGGTGTCACAAAAAAAATCAAAACAACAAAAACAACAAAAAATGCAACACAAACAAAAACAATAAAAATTGTCGGACACAAGTGCTCTTGCACTTAACCTCTTGGCATTAAAAAAAACTGATGTCAGGGTTACAAATTGTCACTATCCTACTCCCTAAGAAGGCTACCATAGCCGGACCGCTCCATGGGAGATCGGATTTTCACCAATTTTATCCTAAATGGCATCCCAAAATGGGTCAAAGCCCACTCAAAAACAACAAGAAAATCAAAACAACAAAAACAACAAATAAATGCAACACAAAAACAAAGCAATAAGCATTGCCGGACACAAGTGCTCTTGCACTTAACCTCTTGGCATAGAAAATCGATGTCGGGGCTCAAATTGTCACTCTCCTACTTCCCCAAGAAGGCTACCATAGCCGGACCGCTCCACGGGAAGACGGGTTTTCGACGATTTCACCCCATTATGGCATCACCAAAAGGGATTTTACCCACCAAAAATAGGTCCAAATGTCAGGAAACTGCTTAAGCTTTAAACGGAAAACATCTGAAGACACCCTCACCTAAGTCATCTTGGGTCAAGCGACTCGTCGCTTTTCTCATGAAGGTCATTCCCTCATCGATTCGTCGCTTGAGGGGGTAGTCACACTTAGTCACCAATCAGCAAACACACACCCAATCAAGGAAAATGGCATGCATTCAAAGAATCATTGACAAAGACAATCACGCTCCTGCTTGGGGCAGTAAACAAGCAATAATCACAATCTGATCAAATCACTTGGCATTTCGTGAATCATGAACTCAAGGTTCCCCCATGGACAAAAGGTTGCGCCCTTTGCCTATTCATGACTGATCAATGTCCAAGCTCAAGTAACACCTCACCGAAAATAGGTTAACACTTGAATTGAGTTCCTTCGCTCGTCAGAAGCAAGGATTCAAGAATGCATGCCCTTTCCATGCTTGGGGCATCAAAAGTTGGTTAGGTTACCAAGAAACCCTAATCATTAGTGCTTTGGTTATCTATTTTTGCTCAGCACTGCGTCACCCACAACGCTTTCCAAAAAGGGGCATCTGTAGACACCAAAATAGCACCAATCCGATTATGTGACTGCAAACACTGATCGCTTTGACACACACAGCCCCCAGGGCAGCCCTTAGAGGTTAAACAGTGGTCCTAACCACTTTTACAGCAATTTTGGAAGGTCAAAAATCAATTTGGCACATTCAGGCACTTTGCTCAGTATCCATCCCACCCTGGGACGAATTCAAAATGGGATTCGCCCCACCCAGGGACGAATTCTGAATTCGCTCCGGGGTAGGACGAATTCCAGGTTCAACGGGAAAAAAGAAAAATTGCACCAAATGGCAGCCGAGGACAGTCAATTAATGATCCCTGCCTTGCATGCGCGGGTAGGTGAGCAAATTGAACGTTAGAGGACTGTCACAAGGGCAGTCATGGAAGCCCAAGTCAGGGAGGAATCTCCTCCCTCTTGGGAAGGCATGGCCGCCATGTGGCGCCCATGCATGCCCATCCAAAGAGACCCCTTGGGTCTATAAAATGGTGAGCTTTCTCACCCAAAAGGGGACAGGTTGGAAGCATTTTCAAGCAACGAAGTGCTGCCAAATTGATACCACGCTTTACCTTTGATTCACCTCTTCCACATCCTTGATCTCTTTCGCAAGGGAGGTCATTGGGTGGTTATTGGAAGTGTGAATCCGGATCCAAAACCCGACACTTGACCACATTGATCTACCAATTCGCCGACAACCCATTACAAGAGATTTTGGGCCCATCCCAAGTGGATTGGTGCCGAAATCAAGTTCCAACGGTGGGCGGCCTTCCCGGGCGCCCCGCACTGCTGCGAGCCTAATCTTCTTTTTTTAAGAACGATTGGGAATTCATGGTAGATTGTTCTTTTGTCATTTTTTTATTTTGCATTCCATCTTATGCTGCTTAAATAGCTTGTAATTCTGATTTCATAATGCTTTGATCAAATCTTATCATGTTTTATCGCTTTTGTTGTCCTCACTAACTTGCAGGTAGCAACGTCAAATTCCCATTGATGGAGGTCAAATTGGGGAAATCTGACCATCTGGGTCTTCCCAAAATGCCTCCAATTAGCTAACCCCAAGTTTGTAGGTCGTTTGGAGCTCCCAAGATGCGACATTTGGGCAGTATCACTTCGGCACTTTGTCGTAGGCGAATTCGTCCTACCCCGGGATGAATTACAGTCGAATCCATCCCGCCCAGGAGTGAATTCAAATAGGTGGTGAATTTTTTACTGTTCTGATGGCAGTGGCCTCTCGGTGATGTTCCCTTGTTTCGTCAAATTTGCGGGTTATTTTGATTCGGTTCATTTATCCTTTTATTCAATTTCATGCATGCATCCTTCATTGTTTTTAGAGAACAAACGTTTCATCTTTGCAATAGGTGCTACTAACGATTTTGTTGTTTCTTTGAATGCAGGAGGAGCAGCAAGGATCAAAGATTCATTCACACCAGCGGCGACAACACTTTGGCCCGCCCATTTTGCATGTGGGCACGCGGAAGGAAGATCACTAGTCACCATTGTAACCAAAACATGTTAACGCTCCTAGCCCTTGAAAATGCGGGAGACGTCTTTGTAATCGATATTGAGAGAGTATAAATAAAAAGGGTTGTGCTTTCTATACTTCTTTCATTTCGTCTCAATTCATCTCTTTTACCTATTTCATGCATTTCAAATTTCTAGGATTAAAGCGTTACATTTCGTTTTGCATTGCATAGCTTTAGTGTTTCTTTTCAACTTCCGAAATCTCGTGCTTTCAGGTATGGTATCTTTAGAGAACTTCAAGAGGCTACTAAGTTTGGATGGGAAAAGGTGTTAGTTGAGTCTAAATCTTAACTTCTGATTAATCTTTTGAAGACTCCTTCTAAGAATCATAAGGTTGATTGGTGAATAAAAATAATTATTGAGAAGATTCAATTAATCCAGCTGGGATTTTTAAAAGTTGATTACAATCATGTGGTTAGAGATCAAAACAAGAGTGCTAATGCTTTAACTAATTGGGCTTTGGACAAAGGTTGTTTTTGTGTTTCTCTTTGTTTGTGTTAATTCATATTTTTATGTGTGAGTGTTTTCTATGTTTTTTGTTTTTGTTTATTGTCTATTGTTGGTTGTTTTTATTTTTATTTTTATTTTAGGTTTTGATTGTGTTTATTTTTCATATTTTTTTTGGGTTATGTCTTTGTTGTGTTCTATTGTTTTTTTCTTGTTTGTGTTTTGTTATGTGGTGCTTGTGTTTTTCTATGTGGTTCGTGTTGTGGTATCTTTTATCTTATTGTGTGTGTTTGGTTGTGCTTTTGTTTTTGACACACTCAAGGAGCACGTTTTTTATTTTATTTTTTTAATTTATTGTTTTTTACTTATTTATTTACTAATTTCTAAATTGATTTTGTGTGTTTGTTTGCTCCTTGAGTATATCAAGTGTGGTAGGCTAGGTCCGAGTCCCGGGTGTTTTTGGTGGAATGGATACCCCTGCCTCCTTGGGTCTTACCCGAAAGTGGCATCCCTTTTGGGATGTTTTCCACAAATAAAAAAAGAGAGGGAGAAATATGTGGTATTTCATTTTGTCATCCCCATTAATTTGAGCTTGCTCTTTCAAATTTACCTTTGAGGCATCAATCTAATAAGAGTAGTTAGAGTATAACATATAAATGTGTACATCCCTAGATAAATTATCTTCATGAAAAGTGTAGTAGAATATAATAAACCAAATATGTGTAAGTATAACATATTTGAAAGTTTAAACTATCTTATTAAATGGTAAATAATACCCAGGAAAAGCCTATTTCCAAGCAATTTTATGATTAAACATAGCTATATAATCACGTTAGACACTTTTCCAAGTATATTAGGAATGTCATAGATCAATATTATATTAGAAATATTAAAAATACTTCTTTGTACATAATAGATCAAAATTTATTATGAATATAGAAGCAATTATGTTAGCCTTATACAAGAGAATTTTAACTTTAATGAGTAGGTGCCATTTTTAGTATATATAAGGAAGGTAAAATTTAATTATAACCACCTCATATCACCTCACGATTGTTACCTTCAGCAGATTGAATAACAACACCCAAGCATTTAAATACCAATAATTAATATTATATTACTAAAATTTTATATTGGTTTTATTATGAATGATGCATCTATTTATTCCAACTCATGAAAATTATACTACTTCATCACACACATCAAGATAGCTACCTATATCTTAGTTGTTATTACTAGTTGGAATGCTGAAAAAACTATTTTTACACCAAATTATCTATAATTTATTGTGTTTTAGATAAATTTAGGTATGAAATAAGACACATGTCACATCAGTGTACACGTATAAGATCACTAATCATATGGATAGTCTTATGTATGATAGAAAATGTTTAAACACAACCTCATGAAGTACATGTCATTCTTGGAGCATCACATATAAAGACTTACAATGTTATGCATTTCTCCATCTCTACTGGGCAAATAAGATATATACTCTAACTAACAAGAACATTGTAGATAGAGAGCATCATCGGGGAAATTTACTAACTATCCATAGAATTCTTATGAAGAATTCCCTCGTCTCTTTTTCCTCCCTAAGAGAACTAACCCATCTACAAGGTAAAATAAATATTGAACACTAGCACAATAGGACAAAAACATATTGTTGTGCAACAATTCTTACATGAAGTCACCTTAAATCATGTAATATTCTAAGTGGTCACAAAGTCGTGGGAATTCATACAATTAATAAATGAATGGTTATATTACATAAAGTAACCTTAAATGATGCAATCAATTTATGAGTATTGCATCTATATGAAGTCACCTTATATTAAGCAGTCATGCAAAAAAAATAATTATTTTAATTATGGCTATACCAATATTTTTTATTCAAACTATATGAGCTCTACCTACAACATCCTCCTTGCATATGTCTACTATGTATAAAATACCATCCTATTTATTTAGCCATTTGGTTCTAGATTGCAAGTTCTTCTATAATCCATTCATATCCTCTCTATGTTTTGGCTCATCCATACAACACAAACACATACATGGTACACCATGCATGCAATAAGTGCTCACATATACTACCAATCAAAGGTTTTTGTATCATTTTAACTAAATAAATTACAACATCAACCTATATTTGAATAAATTTATCAACTAGTACCAACAATATTATGATGTAAGAGAGGTATTAGGCAAATTCTAACAAAATACTTATGTAAATTCAGTTCATGGATGCAACAAAAACATCATGCAAGTTCCAACAATAGATATATGCATCACTAACCTATGGATGTAGTAGAGACATCATTTAAGTGCCAACAATATTTTTTTACATTATCATATTATGGATACAATAAAAATAGCATGCATGTGCCGACTACACATTTTAAGCATTATTATTCTATGGATGCAATAAATATATCATGCAAGTTATAATGGCTTAAATTATGCATTATCATATTATGAATGAAACCAAGATAAAATGTAAGTTCCAACAACTTATTTGTGTATTAGCAGTAATGGCATTTCTATGCATTAAAATTTGAGAGTATATTAGGAGTATTAGGGTATCTTATCATCATTTTCTACATCTCATAGTTATAAAATTACACTCTAAATTAGTGAAAGGCTATAGAATAATTTTATCCTTTAGCATAAGCATTTATGAATTCAAGTCACAAGTCCAGAGTTATATCATTTTTAAGATAAGTTTACATATTTTACCTTTAAGTTGATTTTCATTAGATATAGTTAGATTTTATATAGTAAACAAAAGTAGCTACTAGTCAAGGAAACCAAACATTTTTAGCAATAATGGTATTTCTATGCATTAAAATTTGATGGTAAAGTAGGAGTATCAGGATATATTATCATCATGTTCTACATCTCATAGTTATAACATTACACTTTAAATTATTGTAAGGTTATACAACAATTTTATCGTTTAACATAAGGAGCTATGAATTCAAGTCATAAGTCCAAATTTGTATCCTATGTAAGATAAGTTTACATATTTTCCTCTTAAGTTATTTTTCATTTAATATAGTTATATTTTATCAAGTAAAAAAAGTAGCTAGTACTCAAGGAAACCAATAAAATTTATGTTGCCTAAAAGCCTTCTTATCTATCTTGTTTAATAAGGCAAACCATATAAATCAAATAATCTAGGTGATATTTAATATGTTAGAAAAAAATATTTTTGAGTCCTCCCCAGATTATTTGATCAAATCATATTCAAAAGTAACATGTCCATTCTAAGAAACGAAGCATTGATACTCTATATTAACTCAACATAGCTTTTTTCTTTTCATATAAGATATTTTTACATGTTATAAGTACTAAGAATATATCTTGAGTCATGGTTTATGGGTGTGAACAAGGTTTATAGCTCTAACTTCTCATCTTGCTCATTTTTGTTTGTTAGGACAAGATAATTTTTACCCCTATGATTGTCCAAGGTTTACTTATGAGAAGCCAATATACTTTAGCATTGAAATTCTTCCATCCTGATTAAAGTTTAACTAATTTTATACTCTTAGCTAGGTATTACTTTTAAAAAAAATAATTCTCAACTTGAAAACCATTCATTTATTCACTAATTTCATGTATTTCAAGCTAGTATATAATTTCAAATAAATATTTTTTCATTTATTTTAAGCTAGGGCACATAATTTAATAGTTAATAAATCATTAATGTATCCCAAGCTAGGCTTTTTTTTGGAGCAATCATTCATTCATGTGTGTCAACTAGGGAATGGTTTTAAGAAATTATTCATTTATGTTTCCTAGCTAATATATGTTTTTAAGAAGAAAAACATTCATATTCATACATGCTTTCTTTGGTATTATACACTTAGCTAATATATCTTTTGAAGGATACACTAATTATTTTGAAATAATTGTAAGGAATCTAATCAAAATTAAATTTGACATACTCATCTCTCACTTTTACTTTGTAACAAAATCCACTTCAAAAATGGATAAGGTTATGTTATATACAATCATTTATATTTATAAATATCTTCTTGGATTTCTCCTATTACGCATTTAAGCGTAAAATTTTAAATGAAAAAATGAAAATCTAATGCTATATTCTAATTATAAAAATAAATGAATAATCATACAATAAATTTATATTCAAGATCCTAAATCCCCAAATTCATGACCATAATAAGGTATGCTTCTGATGCCCTCATGTCCTTATGCTCTAATAATCCAATATTCTAAATTGAATGTACTAAAATTTCTTACAAAGAGCATGCAACTTCATTATATAACATCAATATATTTTTTTCCTAGTAAAATTATTCCTTTGAACCAATACACTTCGATAAACATAATCTGTAGTACCTTTCTCTATGAATGGGGTTGGTTCAATAATTATTTGATATAGAAGAGTGCAGCTAATTATAGTGTTTCCCTATCATTCTTGACAGGTAAGTTAAATGAGGGTGCTTCAAGAAAATTTAGATATTTTCATAGTTTTTTTGAGGTTTTAGAACCATGTACCTATTTTCCCTTTTATAGAAGGTGAGGAAGGGGTGTCTTTAATTAAATTAAATTTATTTTATGTTGTCATCCATCTTAACCCTTCCCATTTTTCTTTTTCTAACATTAACATGGTGTTTAGAGTATAGGTAGGGAAGGTTCCTCATGGTATCAAAAAGTTACCTCAAATTTAATTTATACCTTATAACTTTTCCCGTTTAACCTTTATAGAAAAATATTCCTTTGGTCAAGTTTAAAAAACATCTTATTTTGCAAGTACTTGTATTATCATGCATGGACCACACGATCATTAGAAATCATATAAATCTCATATCAATGCAATATTCAAACATCATACAAATCTACTAATGTAGTATATTTCTATGCAAGTCTATTATATATTTCAAAAATAACAACCATACAATTTACCTCCTTGATTATGCCCTGACTAGTGAACTGAATGAACATAGCTCTTATCAATCACCATCCAAATAAATATAGTTAGGTAATTTTTGTAATAAGGTTTGACCTACATATTAATTGAAATGAATAATGTAGTTATCAATTATTTTATTGAAGTATACATGCATATAAATCATATGATAAATATCTTAAATATTAGGTCACCACTTATCAATCACCATCCAAATCAATGTAGTTATGTAATTTTATTAATAAGGTTTGACCTACATATTAATTGAAATGAATAATATAGTTATCAATTATTTTATTGAAGTATACATGCATATAAATCATATGATAAATATCTTAAATATTAGGTCACCATGGGCATTATGTTATTAAAATTTAATTACATGTCAAAGTAAATTAATTTTTTTTATTGTGATGTCCTTTGCCACTAGAAATATTTAATATCTTGATGATAGCAAAAATATCATTTCCACATAATTTTCATTATTGCAAAAATTAAAATGCAAAGTATGATAAATATCAAATAGAAATTGCAATACTGACAAGCACATTTGAAGATGCATATAACTATCAAACATAACTTTCTAGAAAAATAAATGAGGAAAGAGTCCATAACATTTTTTAGCATCTTCCTAAGTGGAATTTCATTTAATGTATTGGTCCCATTAGACCTTGCACTAAGACATCTCTCTATTGTGCTAATGCAATTCGTGCCTTCCAAATATTCTTGTTGGTTTAACTTGAATCACGACTTGATCTTGCACCTTTAATGATTTCTAGTCAAATATGTAAGATGCATTAGTATGATATGATTTTAACAAGGATCATGAATATATTCATTTAAATGATCAATTTAAGCTAGAATGATCAGCTTTGGGATGAAGTGAAGCATGCAATTTTGAGCATTGACCCTATTCATGTCCTCTTGAGATAGTACAAACTTGAAAATGGAGATGATTTTATCTTCAACCTCTTCTCAAGTAGAGATTATCAAACACTTAGGTGATTCGAATGTTGAGATCCTATTGTGTGCTCTATGACCCAAGGTGGTATGATGAAAGAATATTGTATTCTTGTTGCCTTATTTCATCCATTGCGCTCTAGATTTTTGTCACCAAAATACTTATTCTTTTAGGTAAAACTTCATTTAAGGTAACCAACTGTAGTAGTGTGAACACATAGTGGTTAGGCTAGATTAAGTTTAATTGTCGGCATGTTTATAATGTCGGCATATTTTTATTTTAGTTTTTCTCTTCTTCCCCTTATCCCCCCATTTCCTCCTTTATTCCCTCTTCCTCCTTATCCCTCCATCTTCCTTTCCCCTTATTTCTCCAACCTCCCTTCCTTTCCTCTTCGCCGACTTCCTCCCTATCCTCTCCATATATATTTGTTATGATTTTCTATGTTCTAAGGTTGTCGTTGTAATAACTCTGCAAGGTTTATTAATTAATATTATTTAGTTAATTTTAATTTTATCTCCTAGTCCAAATTCGATATTTGGTATCAGAGCCAACAAGGCAAGCGTGCTGGGCACGAATCTCGAGGTCGCATGGGCATAAATCCCGAGGTCACACAGTGATTGGCTGGCGAGCATGTTGGGCATGCATATCGAGGGTGCACTATGTTCGAGGAGCTGGTGATCAGATCGAGGAGGTGGCAAAGCTGGGCACAGATTTTGATGCTACATGATTTTTGAGGTGACACGTGGCAGGCAGAGTGACAGCTGACATGGACACATAGATTGAGGTGCTGAGGTGGATGCTGAGGTGGTGGAAGCTGACACATGGCGGGTGCTGACAGAGCACTGACATGGCGGTCGACGTGGTGCCGACGTGGTGAGCTGATGTGGCGATCGATGTGGCACGCTGAGGTGGCGAGGCGTTCGAGTGTGTGCGATGGCAAAAATTGGTTGAAACACGTGGCGAGAGCGGATTCGTCCGAAGCAGACACGTGGCGATCGTAGATTGGTCAAGCAAGCATAGCATTGGGGAGCGATTTCCTAAAGGCAATCGAAGGTAAATGTGCCTTCGTGCATATTTGAAGGCTGTTCTGCCTTCTTCCCACTGCATGTGGGATAAATCCCCTTTTTAAAAAAAAAAATTTGCCACCGTTGACAGTATAAGGAACGGCAGGTTCCTTTGTTTATCCGTCGAGGCCTGTAGCGGTGTTGGTTGTGTTGTTTGCTAGTGGACGAGAGGTCCCTGGGTCGAATCCCGTCGGGGGTTAAAACAAAGTTTTTTGTTATTTTTTTAAATCTCCGGACGCCGGTGAATTTAAAACGGTGGATGTCACCATTTGTTTCAATGGCATGGCATGGTGTAGCGGCTATTGCCTGCGGGTAGGACGCGAAGGTCCTGAGGTCAAATCCCATCGAGGATTTTGTGATGAGAAAAAATAAAAACGGAGCTACGACTGACATGGAAACGTAGATCGAGGTACTGAGGTGGACGCTGAGGTGGCGATAGCTGACACATGGTGGGTGCTGACAGAGCACTGACATGGCGGTCGACGTGGTGCTGACGTGGTGAGCTGACGTGGCGGTCGACGTGGCATGCTGAGGTGGCGAGGCGGTCGAGTGTGTGTGATGGAAAAAATTGGGTGAAACACATGGCGAGAGAAGATTTGTCCGAAGTAGACATGTGGCGATCGTAGATTGGCCGAGCAAGCATAGCATTAGGGAGCAATTGCCCAAAGGCAATCGAAGGTAAATGTGCCTTCACGCATATTTGAAGGCTGTTCTGCCTTCTTCCCACTGCATGTGGGATAAATCCCCAGTTTTTAAAAAAAAAAATTGTTGCCATTGACAGTATAAGGAACGGCAGGTTCCTTTGTTTACTTGCCGAGGCCTGTAGCGGCGTTGGTTGTGTTGTTTTCTGGCGGACGAGAGGTCCCGGGATCGAATCCTGCAGGGGTTAAAACAAAGTTTTTTGTTGTTTTTTTTAAATCTCCGGACGCCGACGAATTTCAAATGGCAGACGTCACCATTTATTTCATTGGCGTTGGATGGTGTAGCAGCTATTGCCTGCGGGTAGGACGCGGAGGTCCTGAGGTCGAATCCCGTCGGGGATTTCGCGACGAGAAAAAAAAAAAACCAAAGGTTTTTTTATTCAATTTTTTTCCTTATTTGTTTTTTTAATTAAAGTTTTTTAAATATTTAATAATTTTTATTTATATTTTTTATTAAGTTTTTTTAAAATAAACTTTTATTTAAAAAAACTAATTTAAAATATATATAAAAAAAATTGTTAAAATTTTAAAGGGCTTTATTAAAACAAATTTTGAAAAATTGTTTAAAAAAAAGTGAAAAGTTTTTTTTAGCATCATTATTGTAACCCAGTGCATGCGGTGAATTTTTGGGTAGATGATTCAATCATCTGGATGCTATTATGCATTGCTCTCTCTGTTGAGAAGAGAGACTCCTGATTCCTTTGATAGGAAATTCCAGTAGAGTGGACTTCATACTGTGTTTTGTCAGTTGGAAAACCAAGTGATTGCACATCAAAGAAAACCAAATTCTGGATACGAGGCAGATTTAGAAGATAATATCTTTGGGTAAAGAGTAGTTGAATTTGAGACGGTTGAAATAGTACCTGAAGGACAATCAAGTGACAGTTATACTCCTATAGTTCTTGAAGTTGAAACAAGTGAGAGCTATACACCTCGCTCTCTTGATCCAGAACCAGTAGAAGCAGAAGCAGAAGCAGAGGAAAAAGAATCAGTGGAGGTGAAACCTGCAATTGAAGAATGAGTTGTTCTCAAAAGGTGTCTTGAGCCAGCAGCAGCAACAAAAGAAGTCATTATAATTAGTGACGACGAAGAAGACAACTTCACCTTTCCAGTTTTGGGAAATCCTCAAGAAGAAGAATGCCAAATCAGTGAGCATTTTAAGAAAGTTAGATTTGATTTAAATCAGTAAATCAGTAATCTATTTTGTACTTCTTGTACAACTTGTTTGAAGTTGAAATAAAAGTTACTTTCTAAAATGGCTTCCAATACTAGTTTACCAATCCCTGAATTCAATGGTAGTGATTACGAGTATTGGTATATTAAAATGGAAACTTTGTTGATTGGCAAAGGTCTTTGGGATGTGATTGAAGAGGGATATACTGAACCTTCAACTCATCGAGTGGGCAGTTTTGAGTGGTGCTGATAAAAGGGCTAGAAAAGAAGCACAGAAGAATAATTCTTTTGCCCTTTATCACATTCATGTCGCCCTTGATAAAAGTATTTTTCCTAGAATAGCTTCTTTTAAAACTGCTGAATCTGCTTGGAATGCTTTACAAGAAAGTTATAGGGGTAGTGACCAAATCAAACAAGTTAAACTCCAAACCTTGAAAAGAGAGTTTGAAACTCTTAAAATGCAAGAAAATGAAAAGGTTGGTGATTACTGCGTGCGTGTGAAAGCTGTAGTAAATAAGATGGTCACTTTAGGAGAAGATGTAAAGCCTGAAGTTATAGTGAAGAAAGTGTTGAGAACACTTCTTCCTAAGTAGAATTCAGTAGCCATCATTATAGAGGAATCTAAAGACCTAATTTCTCTGTCTTTTGAAACCCTCATTGGCTCACTTCTCTCACATGAGGAGAGATTACAGCCATCTCCTTCCACAAGTTATGGAGGAGATGATAAAGCCTTTGCTTCTCAAGAAGGCAAAGGTAGAGGTCATGGTAGAGGAAAGTCTAGAGGAAGAGGCAAAAATAATCAGAGAGGTGGAACTCCAAACAGATGAGGAAATCAGAACAGAGGAGGATTCTCAAACAACAGTGAACAGTAATAGAATAGAGGAGGACAACAAAATAGAGGGAAACAATCAGGTAGAGGTAAAGGAGGAGATAAGTCAAAACAATCTTGCTACAATTGTGGCAAACTTGGCCATTATGCTTGTGACTATTGGACTAAGACTTCATAGGGAGCTAGTAGCAGTCAGAGCAGTCAGTTTATAAACTTTGGAGAAGAGGAAGAGGCCACAAATATCTTTATCTCATATGGTCAAGCAGATCAGAACATGAATGATACATGGATCTTGGACACTGGGTGTTCAAACCATATGAGTGGCAAAGAAGAGCTCTTTGCTACTCTAAACTCCTACAAATCCAGCATCAAATTGGGAGATGATAAATCATTGGAAGTCAAAGGCATTGGAGCTATGGCAGTTCCAACTAAAGAAGGAGTCAAACAAGTAAGTGATATCTATTATACATCCCATCTCCAACATAATCTTTTAAGTGTTGGAAAAATGTTAGAAAAGAACTACAAGTTGCTTTTTGATGAGGGTAAATGCACTATTTTTGATAAAAATAACAATAATAGAATCATTACTCAAGTGCCAATGTCAAAGAATAGATTGTTTCCTTTAAATTTTGGTCAGCCAAGGGGAGATAAGTTAGCAAGTGTTGCTATTTCCAATCCAAGTGTTCTATGGCACTTGAGATATGGCCATTTGAATTTTGCTAGTTTGAAAATGCTGACTTCCCAAGCCATGGTCACTAGACTTCCTAAAGTTTAGGATAGTAAAGAAGTCTATGAAGGGTGTGCTCTTGGAAAGCATGCCAGATCAAAGTTTCCTCATGGACAAGCATGGCGGGCCAGTTATCCACTCTAGCTAATGCATATCGACATCTGTGGTCCGATGCAGACACAGAGTCTGGGTAACAACTCTTACTTTCTACTCTTTATTGATGATTATACTAGAATGTGCTGGATATATTTTCTGAAACATAAGTATGAAGCATATGAATGTTTTCTCGATTTCAAAACAAGAGTTGAAAGTGAAAGTGGAAATTTTGTAAAATGTCTTTGATCAGATACGGGAGGAGAATATTCCTCTAATGATTTTATGAATTTCTATAAGCAACATGGCATTAAGAGGCAGTTCACTGCTGCCTACACTCCACAACAAAATGGTGTTGCAGAGAGGAAGAATCGCACCATTGTGGAGATGGCAAGATCTATGCTTCAGATGAAGCATTTAACTAATTTATATTGGGCAGATGCAGCCAGGACCAGCGTATATATCTTGAACAGAAGTCCTACTTCATGTTTGAAAGGACTGACACCTTACCAAGCATGGTATGGTAAAAAGCCAAATGTTAAGCATTTCAGAGTGTTTGGCTCACTGGCCTATTCTCACATTCCTGATGAGCTTAGGAAAAAGCTCGATCCAAAGAGTCAGGCATGTATCTTTGTCGGATACTATGAGAATACAAAAGCTTACAAACTCTATAATCCCCGGACTAGAAAGCTTGTGATTTCCACGGATGTGATTTTTGATGAAGGGGGAGAATGGGGTAAGCCCCAAATATTCAGTGATGTTGAATCCACTGATGTTGTTTCTCAGGAGGTGCAACCACAGACACCACGAAAGGAAAGCGAGTCTCCTCCAACAAGTCCAAGTTCATCTTCTAATTCCTCTTCTTCACCAAGTCCTTATCCACAGCGATCTGTACGTTCCTCACCAATGGACATTGATTCTCCATCCAAAGGTAAGAGAACTCTACAGTATCATCCATCATCTCAAATGTTGGATAATTTTTTTTCCAAAAGATACACTAGGAGTCAAGCTAGTGAAATGGATTACGTTTTACACAGATTAGAAAGTATGCACTTGTATGGTGATGATGTCTCCCAGTAGGAACCTAGGGGGGATCAAGTTAACTATGCTTTGTTAACTAGTGCATAGCTTGAACCCCCTAGTTATGAGAAGGCATGTACTCAAAAAATTTTGCAAGATGCCATGAAAGAGGAGATAACCTCTATAAAAAATGACACTTGGGAGCTGGTAAATCTTCCTAAAGGCAAGAAATGTGTTGGATGTAAGTGGGTCTACAAGACCAATTTTAATGCTGATGGTAGCATTGAAAGGCACAAGGTGAGACTAGTTGCAAAGGGATTTACTCAAAAATATGGAGTTGATTATGAAGAGACTTTTGCTCCTGTAGCCAGACAGGAGACTATTAGAATAGTTCTTTCCTTAGCTACAAATAAGGGATGGAAAGTTCAACACATGGATGTGAAAAGTGCATTTCTAAATGGTTACTTGAAAGAAGAAGTGTATGTTGAGCAACCACAAGGATTTGAGGAAAAAGACAAGGAACATCTCATTTACAAACTGAAGAAGGCACTTTATGATCTCAAGCAGGCATCACGAGCTTGGTACTCACGCATTGATGGGTACTTCAAAGAATTTGGGTTCACCAGAAGTAGAAATGAACCCACTCTTTACTACCTACAACAAGGAAATGACATCCTCATAGTTTACTTGTATGTGGATTATCTCATATTCATGGGTAGTAATGAAAAACTGAATATGAAGTTCAAACACTCCATGATGGAGCAGTTTGAGATGAAGGATCTTGGATTAATGCACTACTTCCTTGGAATGGAGGTTCATCAGTCAAATACAGGGATCTTCATCTATCAACATAAGTATGTTTGGGACATTCTTAAGAAGTTTTCTATGGAGCATTGTAAACCAGTTGCAACTCCAATTGGACATGGGATCCAATTAAGCAAAGATGATGGAGCATCAAAAGTTGACGTGACCACTTTCAGAAGCATGTTTGGGAGTTTGATGTTTCTCGCCAACACCGGACACTGATATTCGAGTATCTTGTTTCTCTTGTCTCTCGATTTATGTCTAACCCTTCGAGTTGCATTTGCAAGCGACTAAGAGAATTCTCGGATATGTAAAGGGTACATGGGATTTTGGAATCCATTACCGAAATGTAACACTATCAAGCTTGTAGGCTTCGGTGATAGTGATTGGGGTAGCAACATTGATGACGAGAAAATCAACCTCGGGGAACCTGTTTTAGTCCGGGATCGGGACTAATAACTTAGAGTTCCAAGAAGCGAGATGATAGTAGCACTATCTTCAACATAAGCTGAGTATATAGTGGTCACTCATGCTAGTACTCAAGCTCTATGGCTACGAAAGGTATTAGAAGAACTTGGAGAGCAACAAAGTGGTCCAACAAGGTTATTTTGTGACAACATTAGTGTCATTCAGTTGGCATACAATCATGTCCACCATAGTAGATCCAAGCATTTTGATATGAAGTACCACTTCATCAGATATATGGTGGAAACTGAAACTGTTGAGCTTCACTATTGCCCCACTTTGGAGAATGTTGCGGACATCTTCACCAAGGCGCCGGCTAAAGCTCAATTTGTAAAGCCGAGAGACTGTATTGTCAGACCTCTCAACTTTAAGGGGGAGAATGTAGCAGTGTGAACACATAGTGGTTAGGCTAGATTAAGTTTAATTGTCGGCAATTTTATAATATCGGCATATTTTTATTTTAGTTTTTCTCTTCTTCTCCTTATCCCTCCATTTCCTCCTTTATTCCCTCTTCATCCTTATCCCTCCATATTCCTTTCCCCTTATTTCTCCAACCTCCCTTCCTTTCCTCTCCGCCGACTTCCTCCCTATCCTCTCCATATATATTTGTTATGATTTTCTATGTTCTAAGGTTGTCGTTGTAATAGCTCTGCAAGGTTTATTAATTAATATTATTTAGTTAATTTTAATTTTATCTCCTGGTCCAAATTTGATACCAACATGTGTTTTTCTTGTTCTAGAGGAGGTTCATCTTGATCATGTTGTAGATCATTCTCAATTTCTAGAAGGTCACTTTCCAGCTGAGCTTTTCACTCAATTACGTTATCAAAATCTTTTCTATTCAAAATTTTTAGTTATTACTTTAACCTTTGATGTTTGGTTCTAAAACATCTCTCTTTGATAAATATGGGATTCCTCTTCCCACCATCCCTCTAATAGTTAATCAAAAATTTTATGCCTAATCTATATTCTTTTATAGCAAGATGAAATTATTTTAGGTCTTTCGTAACCTCAATAAAAATCTTAAACCCCATATTATAAAACTTCATATTACATTAATACTCTCCTATCAAGAAAATCTATAGAGATAAAAAATCTATCTAGTTTATGTAGGACCCTTTGGTTCTTATATACCTAGTTACTCCAAGTGTAAATGCCCTTCTAACAAAAGGGCTTTGTAAGATCTTAAATCTTTCAAAGAAGGGAAGGGAATAGTGTGAACACAAACAAAAGTAGCCTACAAGCAAAAGTAAAAGTTGATGGTATGTACGTGCAAAACATTAAAGTAATGAAGATAAACCGTGCATCCTTCTTGTTGTGTTTGAAGTGCAAATCATTAAAGTAAAGAAGATAAACCGTGCATCCTTCATGTTGGGTTTGAAGTACATTTCGTGTTTTTTTCTTTTGATGGAATTTTGTTTTACATTAATACCGCTTCCCTCCTTCTTACACGCAGATTTGACGACGTGGGAAAAGCTATGGACGGCTGATGTCCACTTCCCGTCCATTTTATTGTTTTTCTTCTAACCCGAATTTGAACACATCGGAGAAAGTCATCGACGGCTGACGTCAACGTCCACTTCCCGTATTTTTCGCTTGTAACGATAGGTGGATTCCTGATTTCGGAAGATGTCATCTTCCGCATATGCACAACACTACAAGCGAACAAGACTACATCGACACTGAGAGTTGAACATAGACTGGATTACTATGATTGTATATCACATATAACATTAAACATTACAACGGAGAATATTGAAAAAAAAAGTAATGTTTAATGTGTAAAAGCATATACAACACTACAAGCGAACAAGCCTACATCGACAGTGAGAGTTGAACATGACTGGATTACTATCGACCCCATTTCCCATCCGTTACGGAGATAA
This sequence comes from Wollemia nobilis, assembly GCA_028583015.1. Taxonomy (NCBI): domain Eukaryota; kingdom Viridiplantae; phylum Streptophyta; class Pinopsida; order Araucariales; family Araucariaceae; genus Wollemia; species Wollemia nobilis. Next base: position 397,019 of record JAQPPZ010002023.1, read on the forward strand.
ACCATTCAGACTTCACATAAGATTTGGGTTTGACGAGGATGGGTGACCGTTAAATGAGAAAGCCTGATTGGAAAGAAAACTATCCATGCTTAACTTTTCCGTCGACTTCCATCCTTGCACGTTCATTTGCGATGACAAATTCATACAATCATGTGAAGTCGAAATCAACAAAAGCAATGAAGAGGACGAAAATTTAGGATTTTTTTTTTAACCTCTACGTGAAGAGCACGAAAATTTGTAGATGTCGGAGAAGATGAAAAAAAAAAAAAAACAAGTGTAAAATCAATGAATTTTTCACAAAAATTATTCATTAATGTTGTACACAAAAATTAATTTTTGACTCTGACATTGACTTTAAATCTGGCTTTCTAATTTTTCACCGTTCATTTTCTAGGACAATTGAATATCAACTACCTTTTTCACTTGAAGGGCACGAATGTGTACGTGCTAGAGAAGTTGAAAAGGAAAAAACAAATGTAAAACCGATGAAGAGGATGGCGTGCTTTAAACGACGGAGATGAAGAACTATATTTTTGATGTTGCTAGTCAAGAGAGCTCTTTTTAATGTTTTCACATAAATAATAAATAAATAGATAAGGAAATAGTGAATTATTCTGTGAATGTTTATAATATGATTTAAAGTAATTATTTATAAAATCATTGATCAAAACATAATATTTTAAAGTGTTATAACAACATTTAATTTATTTATACCAATTGTAATCAAAACCATTTGTTTTATAATATTATGTAAAAAACTTTAGGAAACTCTATCATATGTTTTGTTTATATTTAATTGTCTTTCACCTTAGTGAATTATTTGCATAATCTTTTGTTGCAATTTTATTTTCTTTAGAGAACCTGGCTATTGACTAAGTTATTCCCGACAATCTAATTAGTTGTTGTGCTAGCTTCTGTTCATCCTTCTCATTGCATCCAAACTCTAATATTCGTTTGGATATCAGGTTACCAAAATTTTCTATAGCAAGGAGCTCTTTGAGGATGATGCTAGTTTGTTCTCTTTTTTTTTATCCATTTCCTTTACCCAAGCCTCCATGTCTTGGATAAAATTTTCCTAGTATGGCCTTTCATGGAGATATATGTTTAGTTTAAGAAATTTAGTTTGATATTCATAGTTTTTGTTGTTTGGAGTAGTAATATGTCTTGCTTCCTATTTGGTCATACGGCTCTTTGTACATAGTGGTTGTAGCAAGCAATAACAAGAGTACCTCCAAAGTCTCGCGAGGGACAACACAATAGTTTGGGCTTTGGCTCTTCTTCAGGAGGTTCAAGGTTCAAACCATGATGTGGGTGAGTGTGTGAGGGGGTGGGTGTGTGGTGATTGTGTGTTAAATTATCTATTGATAAGTATAGCTCTTGGATTTATGAGGGGTCATGGATGAGAGGAGACTGCTCATCCTTGTGCATTGGTCGTAGGGGTTTCTCACACTAACCAAAAGAAAACAAGAATACCTCCAAAATAGAAAGGAAAAGTGATGATAACCAATAAATAAATTTTATGCGTGATAGAAGCAACGTCCCACACATGAGAGAAGAAAGATGAAATTTTGATACAAAAATAATAGTGTGAATATCATAAGAAACAATAATGTGAATCTCATAAGCAGTGATCTACTATATTGTATTTGGTGGTTGGAGTGAGCAAAAACAAAATTTTCTCCAAATGAAAAATGGGGGTGATGGGAATTAATGGATAAATATTATGTGGTAGAAGTAAGGTCCCACACATGAGAGAAGAAATATGAATTTTTGATACAAAAATAATATAGGAAATCTCATAAGCAGTGATCTACTATATTACACCAGGTGGTTGCAAGTGATTGATTATCCTCTTTCTTTCTAACCGGTTAATGTGATGATGAAAGTCTAGTGGCATATTCCATGATTAAAATTCCATTCATGTTAATACCTATCTATCTATTTGTCTATGTAGTCTCGTAGGATGAGAAGGTTTCCATCAGAACACTTCTAATTTATTTGTGGAATCAAATCCATATTGAAGAAGAAAAGAAAGTCACCATAAAAATGTTCAAAAATATGAGAATGTGAATGTATAAAAATACATGTGTATGTGCAATAGTAAGTTTAAGTGAGAGTTGTCTTCTTGAATTTGAAAATTATAACATTAAGCACTACGACAGAGAATGTTGGAAAAACAACAATTTATACTTGATCTTTTATATTTTACATATATCTTTACATTTTTTATAAACAAACTAATAAAACTTGTTAAACCAAATAAAAATTACTTTATCATAATATATCAAAATTATTTTATCATATACTATTATAAATTTTCTAATGTATATCAAAGATTGTTACGATTGAAGTGCCAACATGGAAAAAGAGAATGATATGTTTTTCATTTAAAGGTTTGCATATTGGGAAGTGCAAGTGAAAATTTAACTCAAATCTTTAAAAAAATAATATTTGTGGCATCAGTCCGACTGTTAGAAATCACATTAAATGAGTAAAACATTATTCACTAACTTTTCTTTAAATTATGCTTTTTATAAAGGAATGGATAAGACCATTTTTATTTACATGACTGATAATAATATATTTACTATTTGGATTTCAAGCTATAACTAGATGAATTTGGATTCATACCAGTAGAAACTGAACGAAAAGCTTTACAAAACTACCTATAGTATTACATTAAACATGAGATGTCAACAATTTTTAATGTTCACCCTTGAATGGTGTTCGTAATTACAACATAACTACGAGTTATTTAGCTTGACTTGCGCAAGCCTCCGTGTCTTGAATAAAGTTTCCCTAGTATGTCACTTCATTGAGATATGTGTTCAGTTTAAGGAATTTGGTTTGGCATTCATAAATTTTACCATTTGGAGTAGTAGCATGTCTTCCTTCTTATTTGGTCATACTCATATCTACACCTAGTGGTTGTAGCAAGCAATAACAGGAGTATCTCCAAAAGATAAAGGAAGAGTGATGAGAACTAATGAATAAAGGTTATATGTGGTAAAAGCAAGGTCCCACATATGAGAGAAGAAATATTAAGATTTCATGCAGAAATAATAGTGTGAGTATTAAAAATCTACTATGTTACACCTGGTGGTTGCAGCGAACAACAATAAAATTTTCTCCAAAATAGAAAGGGCTAGTGATGAGAACTAATGGATAAAGGTTATGTGTGGTAGAAGCAAGGTCCCACACATGAGAGAAGAAAGGTGAAGGTTTTTTGTAGAAACAATAGAGTAAATATCATAAGTAGTGATCTACTATATTACACTAGGTGGTTATAGGTGATTGATTATCCATGTAGTCTTGTTGGATGAGAAGCTTTCCATAGGAACACTTTTAATTGAGTTGTGGAAACAAATCCATCTTGAAGAAGAAAATAAAGTCACCATCAAAATGTTCAAAAATATGAGAATGTGAATGCACAACAATACACGTGTATGTGAAATAGCAAGCTGAAGTGGGATTTGTCTTATTGAATTTGAAAATTATAAAATTAAGCATTACGACGGAGAATATTGAAAAAAGTAATGTTTAATGTGTAAAATCATAGACAAATTTTTTGGAAAAATAAGAAAAGCAATTCTAAAGATAAAAATACCATTGAAAACTAAAAAATATATGTGAAAGTAATGATAGAAATTTAAAAAAATATAGTTATTATTATTATTATTTTGTTGAGTAGAGAACCTTTATAAACCCTAGCTTTTTGAGTAAAGATAAAGTCAATTTTGAGGGAATCACCACGCAAACTACCTGTGAGCCTATTTGTTTTGTGTAAAAAATAAGTTATTATTAACATTGTAATAATTTTGTATATTAGTGGGGTGGATCATCCATCCATCCATCATTTTCAAATTGATCATCGACCTATGTATAATTAAATTAAACTCGTATCAACATAAACCTATAGTTGAATAAAGTTATCAACTAGTACCAACAATATTATGATGTAAGAGAGGTATTATGCAAATTCTAACAAAAAGCTTATGCAAATTCTATTCATGGATGCAACAAAAACATCATGCAAGTTTCAATAATATACATATGCATCTATATCCTATGGATATAGTAGAGACATCATTTAAGTGCCAACAATATGTTTTTACTTTATCATCTTATGAATACAACAAAAATATCATGCATGTACCGACTACACACTTTAAGAATTATTATTCTATGGATGCAATAAATATATCATGCAAGTTCTAATGACTTACATTATGCATTATCATCTTACGTATGAAATAAATATAAAATGTAAGTTCCAAGAACTTATTTTTGTATTAGTAGTAATGGCATTTCTATGCATTAAAATGTTATAGTAAAGTAGGATTATTAGGGTATCTTATCAGTATTTTATACATCTCAAAGTTATAAAATTACACTCTAAATTAGTGTAAGGCTATAGAATAACTTTATCCTTTAACATAAGCATCTACGAATTCAATTCACAAGTCCAAAGTTCTATCCTTTGTAAGATAAGTTTACATATTTTCCCTTTAAGTTGCTTTTCATTAGATATAGTTAGATTTTATCAAGTAAACAAAAGTAGCTACTAGTCAAGGAAACCAACAAAATTTAGCAATAATGGTATTTCTATGCATTAACATTTTATGGTAAAGTAGGAGTATCAGGATATCTTATCATCATGTTCTACATCTCATAGTTATAACATTACACTTTAAATTATTGCAATGTTATACAACAAATTTATCATTTAACATAAGGAGCTATGAATTCAAGTCATAAGTCTAAAGTTGTGTCCTTTGTAAGATAAGTTTACATATTTTTCCCTTAAGGTGTTTTTCATTCAATATAGTTAGATTTTATCAAGTAAAAAAAAGTAGCTACTAGTCAAGGAAACCAATAAAATCTATGTCACCTAAATGCCTTCTTATCTATATTGTTTAGTAAGGCAAGAAATATAAATCAAGTAATCTAGGTGATATTTAATATGTTAGAAAAAAATAGTTTTGATTCCTCCCTAGATTATTTGATCAAGTCATATTCAAAAGTAACATGTCCTTTCTAAGAAACGAAGCATTGATACTCTATATTAACTCAACATAGTTTTTTTCTTTTCATATAAGATATTTTTATATGTTATAAGTACTAATAATATATCTTGAGTCATGGTTTATGGGTGTGAACAACTTTTATAGCTCTAACTTGTCATATTGCTCATTTTTGTTTGTTAGGACAATATAATTTTTACCCCTATGATTTTCCAAGGTTTACTTATGAGAAGCCAATATACTTTAGCATTGAAATTCTTGCATCCTAATTAAATTTTAACTAATTTCGTAGTCTTAGCTAGGCATTACTTTTAAAAACAATAATTCTCAACTTGAAAATAATTCATTTATTCACTAATTTCATGTATTTCAAGCTAGTATATGATTTCAAATAAACATTTTTTCATTTATTTTAAGCTAGGGTACATAATTTAGTAGTTAATAAATCATTAATGTATCCCAATATAGGCTTTTTCTGGAGCAATTATTCGTTCATGTGTGCCAACTAGGGAATGGTTTTAAAAAAATATTCATTTATGTTTCCTAGCTACAATATGTTTTTAAGGATAAAATCATTCATATTCATACATGCTTTCTTGTTGGTATTATACACTTAGCTAATATATATTTTGAAGGATACAATAATTATTTTTAAATAATTGTAAGGAATCTAATCAAAATTAAATTTGACATACTCATCTCTCATTTTTACTTTGTAACAAAATCCACTTAAAAAATGGATAAGGTTATGTGATATACAATCATTTAGATTTCTAAATCTCTTCTTGGATTTTTTCCATTACGCATTTAAGCATAAAATTTTAAATGAAAAAATGAAAACCTAATGCTATATTCTAATAATAAAAATAAATGAACAATCATACAGTAACTTTATGTTCAAGATCCTAAATCCCCAAATTGATGACCACAAGAAGGTATGCTTCTGATGCCCTCACACTCTTATGCTCTAATAATCCAATATTCTAAATTGAATGCACTAAAATTTTGTACAAAGAGCATGCAACTTCATTATATAGCATCAATATTTTTTATAAATTTTTCCTAGTAAAATTATTCCTTTGAACCAATACACTTCGATAAACATAATCTATAGTACCTTTCTCTATGAATAGGGTTGGTACAATAATTATTTGATATAGAAGGGTGTAGCTAATTATAGTGTTCTCCTTTCCCTCCACTTTATCACTAGTGCCACTTTCATTCTTATTAGCAAGCTAAATGAGGGTGCTTCAAGAAAATTTAGAGTTTTTCATAATTTTTTTTACCTACATATTAATTGAAATGAATAATTTAGTTATCAATTAGTTTATTTAAGTATACATGCATATAAATCATATGATAAATATCGTTAAATATTAGGTCACCATGGGCGTTATGTTATTAAAATTTAATTAAATATCAAAGTAAATTAATTTTTTTGTTGTGATGTCCTTGCCACTAGAAATATTTAATGTCTTGACAATAGCAAAAATATCATTTCCACATAATTTTCATTACTGCAAAAATCAAAATGTAGTATGATAAATATCCAATAGAAATTGCCATATTGACAAGCACATTTGAATATGCATATAAATATCAAATATAAATATCTAGAAAAATAAATGAGGAAAGAGTCTATAAAACTTTTTAGCATATTCTTAAGTGGAATTATATTTAATGTATTGATCCCATTAGACCTTGCACTAAGACATCTCTCTATTGTGCTAATGCAATTGCTGCCTTCCAAAGATTCTTGTTGGTTTAACTTAAATCACCACTTGATCTTGCACCTTCAATGATTGCTAGGCAAAGATGTAAGATGCATTAGTATGATATGGTTTTAATAGGGATACATGAATGTATTCCTTTAAATGATCAGTTTAAACTAGAATGATCAGCTTTGGGATGAACTGAAGTATGCAACTTTGAACATCGACCCTATTGATGTCCTCTTGAGATAGTACAAACTTGAAAATGGAGATGATTTTATCTTCAACCTCTCCTCAAGTAGAGATTATCAAACCCTTAGGTGATTCGAATGTTGAGATCCTATTATGTGCTTTATGACCCAAGGTGGTATGATGAAAGAAATTTGTATTATTCTTGCCTTCTTTCATCCATTATGCTCTAGATTTTTATTGCCAAAATACTTCTTCTTTTAGGTAAAACTTAATTTAAGGTAACCAACATGTGTTTTTCTTGTTCTAGAAGAGGTTCATCCTAATCATGTTGTAGATCATTCTCAATTTCTAGAAGGTCACTTTCCAGCTGAACTTTTTACTCAATTATGTTATCAAAATCTTATCTATTCAAAAATTTTAGTTATTGCTTTAACCTTTGAAGTTTGGTTCTAGAACAAATCTCTGTGATAAATATGGGATTCCTCTTCCCACCATCACTCTACTTGTTTATCAAAAATTTCATGCCTAATCTATATTATTTCATAGCAAGATTAAATTATTTTAAGTCTTCTATAACCTCAATGAAAATCTTAATATGCAAGTGGTTAAACCCCATATTATAAAACTTTATATTACATTAATACTCTCCTATCAAAAAAATATATCTAGTTTATGTAGGACCCTTTGGTTCTTATATACCTAGTTACTCCATGTGTAAATGCCCTTCGAACAAAAGGGCTTCATAAGATCTTAAATATTTCAACGAAAGGAATAGTGTGAACACAAACAAATCTATATAGTTTATGTAGGACCCTTTGGTTCTTATATACCTAGTTAGTGTAAATGCCCTTCGAACAAAATGGGTTCATAAGATCTTAAATCTTTCAACAAAGGGAAGGGAATAATGTGAACACAAAAAAAAGTAGCCCCACAAGAAAAAGTAAAAGTTGATGGTATGTACGTGCACAATATTAAAGTAAAAAAGATAAACCGTACATCCTTCATGTTGTATTTGAAGTGCAAAACATTAAAGTAAAGAAGATAAACCGTGCATCCTTCATGTTGTGTTTGAAGTACATTTCGGTTATTTTTTTCTTTTGATGGAATTTTGTTTTACATTAATACCTCTACCCTTCTCACACGCAGATTCGATGATGTGAGAAAAGCTAAGGACGAATGATTTCCACTTCCACTTCCCATCCATTTTATCATTTTTATTCTAATACAAATTTGAACACGTTAGAGAAAGTCATGTTAGAAATATTAACCTAGATTTCATGCCTCAGTCGGACTGGGCTCGCGTAGTCAGGGATCCCAACAAATGTTTGACATGACATCACACCTACCCTCTGACAGATGTGACATATAATAGATTCGATCATTGCAGAAGTTAATGCCAGTTCGGTGATTTAATGCCAGTTCGATGATTGGTCAAAAACCCTAGTTGAGGGTCTGTTAGAACCTGTCAGAGGACAACCCCTATCTTCCTCTCCCCATGGCTATATAAGGCAGTTCGGGTCTTCAGACATGTGTGTGAAAAAGAGAGCAGAGAAAGAGAGGAGAGCAGGAGGTAATCTGGAGAAACAACGAAAGAGGAGACAAGATCATTTTAGTGAGTAGTGTGGCTAATCTGTTTAATGTCTGAGCAGTAGGCTCAACATTTGTTTTCTGTCTCAGTTTATCCTACAGCTTTAGTTTGCAGATGTTATTCTTCCTTGGTTGAGGGTTTTTATAACCCTCGTCTTATATGAATAAAATTTGCTATTGTTTAAGGCATCTATAGGGTTTGCAGTTATCTCTATGTGCTAAAATCTGATGTTGTTCTCTGTACAAATCACCTTAGTGTGATTTATTTCAGGTTCTATAAGTTTGAGCTCAGATCTAAAATATCGTATTTAGATTCGGTGTTTCTCTCCTCCTGTACAGTTTTTGCCAAGCCAGGGAAACCAACGCTGTAGCTGCACAAGCCTCCGGATAGCAAAAGTCTACAAGGCAAAAATTTGGCTAAGTTTGGAGTTGTCCTCCCAACTTCGCAGCTTCACTGCCTTTGACCAGCGCAACCTGACTTCACATCTTTGACCAGTGTAACCCGACTTTGCACCTTTGACCAACGCAACCCGACTTTGCACCTTAATCCGTGTGCAACCAAACTTTGTACCTCAGTGCGTGCATAACCTGACTTCGCACCTCGATCCGTATGTAACCTGAATTTGCACCTCGGTTCATGCGCAACCCAACTTTGGGCTCTCCCTACTTTGGACTTTGCACTTTGCACTTTGCACTTCGCAGTTCACAGTTCACACTGCGCTCTCCTGACGGTAGCAAATAAAATTTTAATTAAAACTTCAAATTGGTATCAGAGCCACTGATCCCTTGACACGAAGATCGAAGCATAATGGCTTCTAGCAGCAACAAATTATAGTTGCAGATACCATGCTTAAATGGGAATAATTACGATTACTAGAGCATCCAGATGAAGATCCTGTTCGGATCTCAAGAGTTGTGGGAGTTAGTCAAGAACGGCTACATAAAACTAGCAGATGCATCAGCACTAGCTACCCTCTCTCAATCAGACAAGGACCTGTTGAAAGAGAACACAAAGAAGGACCAAAATGCCCTCTTCTACATAATGCAAGCGGTCGAGGAGTCCATATTCTTGTGGATCGCATCAGCCACCAAGGCGAAGCAGACCTAGGAGATTCTGGCCAGCTCGTACCAGGGCACCAATTGTAGACACCAAAACAGCACCAATCCGATTATGTGACTGCAAACACTGATCGCTTTGACAAACATAGCCCCCAGGGCAGCCCTTAGAGGTCAAACAGTGGTCCTAACCACTTTCATAGCAATTTTGTAAGGTCAAGAGGCAATTTGGTACATTTAGACACTTTGCTCAGTATTCATCTCACCCAGGTACAAATACTAACTGGGATTCATCTCACCCAGGGACGAATTCTGAAATCGTCTCACCTAGGGACGAATTCCAAGTTTAACGAGCAAAAATAAGAATGGCGCCAAGTGGCAGCCCAGGACAGTCAGTTGATGACTCTTGCCTCGCACGCGTGTGTGGGTGGACAGATAGGCCATTAGAGGACTGTCACAAGGGCAGTTATGAAAGCCCAAGTCATGGAGGACTCCCCTCCCTCATGGGAAGACTTTACTACCACATGGCACCTATGACCAACACAATGTACTTATGCATCCCTCTCAAAAGAGACCCCATGGGTCTTTAAAAGGTGGGACTTTTCTCACCCAAAAAAAAGGAGATTGGAGGCGATTTCAAGCAACGAAGTGCTGTCCAATTGATTACCCACTTGCATCCTTTTGGTTCATCTTCTCACATCCACTAATCTCTTTGCCCTGAAAAGTCAGTTTTCGAGGCCAAATTCCATCATCTAGTGCCCCGAAATTAGGTTCTAAAATTGCGTGCCCAATTTTTTACACTTTTTGAGCTGTTCGGATGTCAATATATCCTAATTTATTTAGAGTTAGGACTTGAGACTTCATTTTTGTCTTATCTACTATAAGAGAGATGCGCATACCAATTTTGGGTCCCATTTGACTCATTTTAATTTTTAGGGTTTTTTAGAGAGACATCGTCATGGTGCTCACCCATAGCTAAGCCCAATCACGGGCGAAGGCTATGGGGAATGTCGAAGGAGGCATGAGTCATCTCCGTTACAATCCCAAGGACTTGGTCATACCGCCTTATCGGTCCGGCCTACAAAAGAATCCATGTCAGAATCCTCGGTGGGGTATGCCCATTCAAAACAGCCCCTTTCGGGAAGACGCTTTACATGTAGACCTTGATGTAAATAGAGAATCGCCTTCTGAGGTTAGACATGAGTTGCCATAGCATTATGAAGCGCTATAGAGGCACACTGTCCATTTGGAGGGACAATGTGGATATGGCGTCCCTTCTTTACCTCCCATCAGGACAAAAAGACAAAATCCAGAGCGTAGGGCTCCTTACATAGGGTGAGCTAACTCCACCCGCCCCTTCCAAACCCTTGAAAGAGAGTACAAGGAAAGCCATCACATTCCTCAAGGACAAAAAATAGCATAGGAACCTTGCGTTTTTGCCCTTGCTAGGTATCATGATCATACATCGAGGCCAGAGCCTCGATTAAATGTCACCTACCTCGACAGAGGGAAGCGACCCATTGAAATTTTAGATCATAAAGATCAAGGTAAACACATAGGAGAAACATTCCAACCCCCTGAGCAAAATAGGGTAAACCAAATTGACCCGATAGTCGCCAGACATGCCACCCGTCAAGCCCAAATCATGCGGCTTAAACAAAGTCATCAGGAGATAGAGTATCGACATCGCTTGGATAGAGAGCGCATGCAATGCGAAGTGGATGAGTTATGCTATGAACTATCTAAGAGGGTGCCAACCACTCACACCCAAAGAGCTAAAAAATATGAGAGGCATAATCCGTTGGTGCAGGACAGGTCTCCACGACCTCGTCAAGCTTTGCCTCCGAGACCTTATAGACCCGAGAGGGAAGCCACTCCCTAAAACAATGATGGGTACCTTCAGCAAGGACCCAATCATGGTTATAGGTCTCGCCCAGAGACTCCTCAAGAATTTTATGAGGAGTATGAACCAGAAATAGAACATGCTGAAACTCCCCATCAAGGCAGGAGGGCTGCCATTCGGCCACCCCTCCATAGGCCTCCAGTCTTCCATAACGCACAACGGGAGCAAACAAAAGAGGAGGAGATAAAATATTCAGATGCATACAAAGTGCTATTAGAGAATTTGGAGTCTGTGGAGACAAAAAATTTTGGGCATCAAAAGCCCACATTACGTCAACTCCGTAGTAATCCAGTGCATCCCTCAGTGCCAACACCTCTTTACCCCGAACACTTCAAGTTGCCTCAATTGGCAATCTTTAAAGGTGAAGAAGACGCACAAGAACATGTCACAAGGTTCCTAAGTCAATGCTTCGGCATCCAAGATAATGACGCATTGTTGCTTAGGACATTCATAACCACATTCGCAGGCCCTGCCTCGGATTGGTTCACACAATTACCCAAACACAGCATAAGCAACCTAGATCAATTAGTAGATGCATTTCTTGAATGCTTTGCCTTCAACACAAGGAAGAAGGCATCACTGAGTGATCTGGCTAGCCTCAGGCAATTTGAGGAAGAAATAATGGCAGCATACGGGAATCAATGGAGAGCTTTGCTTTCTAAGTTACCTTACCATCCCCCTATGTCTGATCTCACACAGATGTTCACAAAAATTTGCTTGAAATCGATCTCTGGGCTATTGCAGCTACAACAATACACCAGCTTAGAAGAATCTTTGGCGCAAGCCAGAGTTATAGAAGAGGTCAAAATAGGAAAAGGCGCAATTGCCAAGCCTAAAAAGAAAGAGTGGAATAAAACCACCAAAACTGGGACAACGCAACCACAACATGCTATGGTTAACCAAGTTGCGATAAATATTCCCGCGCCTGTGCAAGAAATGCAGACCCAAAATGCTAATTACTAGGCAGTGCCTCTTAGTTATGAAAGAGATAATAGAAGACAGGAGAAGAATAAGCAGCGTCGCCCTAGGCGACAATTCACCCCTTACATGGAGTCTAGGGACTCCCTATTTGACCACTTATCAGCAGCAAATTTGGTCACTCTACCAAAAATCCAAACTATAGACCCTAACGCTCCTAAGCCTAGGGGATACAGAGAGGAATTGTATTGTAGATTCCATAGGCATAGAGGACACGACTTGAATGGATGCTAGAAATTCAAAGAATTAATCCAAGATTTGATCGACAATAGAACATTGGCCGTGGACAACCCCATAGTGCCAAATAATCAACAAATGGGGGTATTCAAGGACCCTTTTCCTGCCCACGAAGCACAGGAAAAACCTCTCCAGATTAACGAGGTGCGACATAATATTCCCATGCAAGGATTTGTGGGAATGATTAGTAGTGACAAGGAACAAAAAGTACCCAGCAGTTGCCCCCAAGGTAGCTACGAGGGAATTTTCGACAACATCGCAGCCTCAACAATGCCCAACGCAGTTGCCTCCGCCTAGACCCGAGGTCACGATACGGACAAAACTCACGCAGAGTTTGCGGACCACATCAGCTAGGCTATCCATTTATGAGCTTATCCAACAGTCAGCACCTCATAAAGAAGCTCTTATGGAAATATTAAAAGCCATTGAATTACAGCCTCACGAAGCAAATTCTTTCAACAAATTCGTGGGACATGTGAAACGATGTATAGAGCCGGTCATCACCTTCAGAGAAGATGAAGTCAAAACAATATCGAATGACATGGCAGATCCACCCTTACACGTTATCGCACGGGTCAATGGGATCCCATACAAGAGAGTGTTGGTAGATACTGGCTCGTCCAGTAACATCATTACCACTGTAGCCTTAAAAAATTTGAAGCTGCCAGCCTCTCACATCACAGCCTCCATGTACACACTGCGAGATTTCAATGATGCAATATGCTCGACAGTCGGCACAGTTTTTCTGCCTGTCCAGGTAGGACAAAAGACAATACCTACCTTGTGCCATGTGTTGGAAGGCGATATGGCTTATAATATACTGCTAGGTCGGCCTTGGATCAGGTACATGAAGTGTGTCCCTTCGATCGTTCACCAGTGCTTAAAGTATGCTTTTGAAGGAGAAATACATGTAGTCCCAATGGACTTAGAGCCCTTCAAGTATTGCAATGCGGTACAATTCATGCCTCAATCGACCCTCCCTTCAACGCATTTGGATTTCCAGTTAAATCCATCTAAACAGGGTCCAATACCGCAAGCACCACTGGTGACCAAATCAACAAAATCCCAGCCAGGTGAGTCTTCATCATCTTCTCTTTCATTATCAACGCCACTTGCCATGGCCAAACAGAAGGACAAGGGAAAACAGATCATGGAAGAGGCTCAGCCCTTAGAAGAAGGGTTGCCCATAATTTCAACAGTATCAACAGAAGAAACACATCATATAGCAGAAGCGGAGACTCCTAAAATACTGAACATGGAATGGACTCAGGAAGGACTCCCATTTCCTCCCACCCAATCATCAACAATCACTGTCGAAATGGCCAATACAGGCCTGGGGGAGTATTTAGTGCAAAATGTTGTGGCAACCCCCGCATTGGAGTCAGTACAAGACATGGGGAGACCTCGCCTTCCCATAGGGACAGTTTTTCCTCTAGGCTACCCACCAAACCAGACAAATTTTGTGTATGGGGGCCTTGATCATGGTCTTGAACCATGCAAACAAAAGGAAGCAGACGAAGAGCCTTTTGTTGAAAATATCAACTATCTATCAAACCAAAAATTTGCTCTAAGATATCTCCACCAATGCAATTGGCATGGATACAGGCTAGGCAGATATGAGCAAGGGATGTGTGTCCTTTGCCAACCAAGATACCAGATGCCATATGATAATTCAGGAGTAGGGTTCAACCACCCCCTGCCCTTAGACATCTTGGTCAAAAATATGCAAGGCATAGAAATAGGCAACAAGGGGGGATTGGCACCAGATCCTTATGCCAACCCAAATACAGAATATACCTTGGGAGATTACCTCCCATGGTCAACAAACACCCTTGGCAACAGTAGTAATCCCTCTCCTTTGCTAGAGAGAGGAGAGAGTTCGGAGATTAATCCTCAAAGAGAACATCAACGGATTCCAGACATCTTTTTGAAGCTATTCCCCTTAGAAGTTCTAGTTGAATCAATACAGTGTCAAGAGAATCAGGTCCCTCCACCAAGAGGGGAACAATCGCAATGGGACTGGATCAATTTGCTGGAACAAGGAGAACCCTCAACGTCGCAAGTAACTGTTGCTGAAGAGAATGAACATTTTTGGATCTCCGAAAGTGATTCAGAAGACGAGACTGAGATGATCTATCTCAGACATGCGCGACGGAATTATCGCCCTTTAACTCATGAAGATCTAATGGGACAAATGGGCATACGGCTAGGGCATGAATGGTGGGTAGACCCCGCAAGGTGGGACCAAGTATTGGATCCATGGCTCCAAATCCACGATGAGCACCATCCACCCCGAGATCCCATCATGACATCAGTGCCGAGGTCGGACCCTATCCTCCTATCCGTGCATAGGGCTGATCCATTCATGCCCATACCTCCAGAGCCAGATCTGGAGTGCAAAGACCATCAAGCTGGGGGTACCTCTATCTCCTAAAGAGCCATAATCCAAACCAAAAAGCTTCAAGGATTATCACAATCGCTTGGTCACCCCAAAAATCTCCAAGGATTATCGTAATCGCTTGGTCAAACCCAAAATCTCCAAGGATTATCACAATCCCTTGGTCACCTCAAAAGCTCCAAGGATTATCGCAATCACTTGGTCACCCCAAAAGCTCCAAGGATTATCGCAATCGCTTGGTCACCCCAAAAATCTCCAAGGATTATCGCAATCGCTTGGTCACCCCAAAAAGCTCCAAGGATTATCGCAATCACTTGGTCACCTCAAAAAGCTCCAAGTATTATCGCAATCACTTGGTCACCCCAAAAGCTCCAAGGATTATCGCAATCACTTGGTCACCCTAAAAGATCCAAGGATTATCACAATCGCTTGGTCACGCCAAATGCTCCAAGTATTATCGCAATCACTTGGTCACCCAAAAGCTCCAAGGATTATCGCAATCGCTTGGTCAACCCAAAGGCTCCAAGGATTATCGCAATCACTTGGTCACCCCAAAAAGGCCCCAAAGGATTCAATAAAATTCAAAAACAACAAAAATCATCAAAAACAACAAAAAATTGCATCTCATTTCTAGGCATACTCAAATTCATCAATAGAGAGCTCTTCTCGCACTTCATCTTCATATTCACAAAAATCAATCCATAAAAAATACAAAAATACATAGCTGCATTAAAACATTGCATCCATACATTGCATATTTGTGGTCGTATAGGTCAAAGGCACCATAGGCTATAATTGCTCTGCTAGTCCATCTTGTTCCACACTGATCCATTTTACAAAAACAATGAAAACACCATGCATTGCTTTTTACCACACTAGAGTCAGTGGTCTTTTAATGTATTAAAAGTTTTTGTGATTCAGTCATCATTTTCCTCTTTAGCCATGTAATGTATCAAGTCAGACAGATTTTACGAAGGTAGAGTTCTACTTGAAGTACGCCTTGCTACGTAACATCCCAACACAAATAAAAACACATAAGACAATTCCTGAGTTGTGTGAACGAAATATGAAACCTGCACAGTAATCTAGGTCACCAAAAGCGAAACGGTTATCTTGCTCATCCCCCTGTGTAAATGACCCAAAGAATGCTGAGAGTTGGCAAAAGGACAAGCATCCTCCCTACCCAATTCCTTAAGAATCCCTAGTTCTCAATAATGGCAAAACATCAAAAATTTGCAAAACGTCAAAAATCAAATATTTGACATCATACAGTGCACACATCAAACGACACACGATAGTGATTTTCATCACTCCATCTCCCCAATCCCTTGCTCAAAAGAAAAACAAATCAAAATAAACGGTGATCTTATCACTACAAACGAGCAAGTATCCCAATACAATTGAAGAAAAGAAGGGAGTTGAACTTGAATCCCTGGAACTCTCAGCATTCTAAAAGGTCATAAGGCAAGCCTCAGTACCGATTTGGTTGATAGCCTATCAGGAACTGGCGGTAAACCTCTCACATGACGATATATCTGTCACATTAACTTGCGTATAGATCAATGTTTGCATGTGGATGAGCTAGCTTACGACATCCTAGATAACACCGCAGATTAATCTAACTGAATACAACAAAGGAGTTAGTGGAGCTAATTAGGTGATCCTTAGTATAGGTTCGATTGAAAGCCCATATGGCACTAGCGGTATCCTAATAAATACCACAATAATGAACCCAATTGCACACACAGGGATGTGAAATAGCTTGGTCAAAAACGAGTTCGATTCATACCTTGGTCAAAAAGTCTTGTAAGATAAAGTACAGTCATGGCTAGTGAGTTAAAACCGTCTGAGTCTCAGAAAACCTTAGCTACATTTCTAAACCAACTATGCTACTTTTCATCCTTACAATACCATCAGAAAATACAAAAAGAGAAAAACCACATGTATACATACCAAGTCATGCATCACAACAATCGCCTAAAAACAAAATAACAGAGTTCTAAAAAGTCTATGCTGCCATAGCCAAACATCACAAATCTCATTCATCCATTTCATCTCTGCATATCACATATAAATCAAAAACATTTGCATTCATCATAGCATATGCATCCATCAAAATAAATCAACATGCATACATCCATATTCATCAACCATCATGCATAAGATAAAAAAAAATCAAAACAACAAATAAATGCAACACAAAAACAAAAAGCAATAAACATTGCCAGACACAAGTGCTCTTGCACTTAACCTCTTGGCATAGAAAAATTGATGTCGGGGTTTACATTGTCACTATCCTACTCTCTAAGAAGGCTACCATAGCCGGACCGCTCCATGGGAAGATTGTCGACAATTTCACCCCCAAATGGCATCACAAATGGGTCAAATCCCACTAAAAAAAAACAAGAAAATCAAAACAACAAAAAAAACAAATAAATGCAACACAAAAACAAAAAGCAATAAACATTGTCGGACACAAGTGCTCTTGCACTTAACCTCTTGGCATAGAAAAATTGATGTCGGGGTTTACATTGTCACTATCCTGCTCTCTAAGAAGGCTACCATAGCCGGACCGCTCCATGGGAAGACGGATTGTCGACAATTTCACCCCCAAATGGCATCACAAATGGGTCAAAGCCCACTAAAAAACAAGAATATCAAAACAACAAAAATAGCAAATATCCACAAACAATAGCAATAAAAGTGTTGAACAAAGGCACCTTTGCGCCTGACATTCAATGGCATAGAAAACTGATGTCGGGGTTTACATTGTCACTATCCTACTCCCTAAGAAGGCTACCATAGCCGGCCCGCTCCTCGGGAAGATGGATTTCTGATAATTTAATCCCCAAATGATGTCACAAAAAACAACAAAAACAACAAATAAATGCAACACAAAAACACAGCAATAATTATCGCCGGACACAAGTGCTCTCGCACTTAACCTCTAGGCAAAGAAATTCGATGTCGGGGTTCAAACAGTCACTCTCTTACTTCCCCAAGAAGGCTACCATAGCCGGACCGCTCCACGGGAAGATGGGTTTTTGATGATTTAACCCCATTATGGCATCACCAAAAGGGTTAACACCCACCAAAAATAGGTCCAAATGTTGGAAAAATTGCACATTCTTAAACGGTAAAACATCTAAAGGCATCCTTGCACAAGTCATCTTGGGTCAAGCGACTCGTCGTTTTTCTCATGAAGGTCATTCCCTCATCGATTCGTCGCTTGAGGGGGTAGTCACACTTAGTCACTAATCAACAATCACACACCCAATTAAGGAAAACGACATGCATTCAAAGAATCATTGACAAAGACAATCACGCTCCTGCTTGGGGCAGTAAACAAGCAACAATCGAATCAATCAAACACTTGGCATTTCGTGAATCATGAACACAAGGTTCCCCTGAGGATAAAAGGTTGCGCCCTTTTCCTAATCATGATTGATCAATGTCCAAGCTCAAGTCACACCTCACCAAAATAGGTTAACACTTGAAATCAAACTCCCTAGCTCGTCAGAAGCAAGGATTCAAGAATGCATGCCCTTTCCATGCTTGGGGCATCAAAAGTTGGTTAGGTTACAAAGAAAACCTAATCATTAGTGCTTTGGTTATCTATTTTTTCTCGACGCTGTGCTATTCACAGCGCATCCCAAAAAGGGGCATCTGTAGACACCAAAATAGCACCAATCCGATTATGTGACCGCAAACACTGATTGCTTTGACAAACACAGCCCCCAGGGCAACCCTCAGAGGTCAAACAGTGGTCCTAACCACTTTCATAGCAATTTTGTAAGGTCAAGAGGCAATTTGGTACATTTAGACACTTTTCTCAGTATTCGTCTCACCCAGGGATGAATACTAAGCGGGATTCGTCTCACCCGGGGACGAATTCTGAAATCGTCTCACCCAGGGATGAATTCCAAGTTTAACGGGAAAAAAGAAGAATGGCGCCAAGTGGCAGCCCGGGACGATCGATTGATGACTCCTACCTCGCACGCGTGTGTGGGTGGACGGATAGGCCATTAGAGGACTGTCACAAGGGCGATTATGAAAGCCCAAGTCATGGAGGACTCCCCTCCCTCATGGGAAGACTTGAGCGCCACATGGCACCTATGACCAACACATGGCACTTATGCTTCCCTCTCAAAAGAGACCCCATGGGTCTATAAAAGGTGGGACTTTTCTCACCCAAAAAAAATGAGATTGGAGGTGATTTCAAGCAACGAAGTGCTGTCCGATTGATTACCCACTTGCATCCTTTTGGTTCATCTTCTCACATCCACTAATCTCTTTTGCAAGAGAGGTTATTGGGTGGCTTTTGGAAGCGTGAATCCAACCCAAATCCAACATTTGACCACCATACACCACCAATTTGCAGACATCCCAATCCTAAGAGGTTTTGGGCCCATCCCTAGTGGATTGGCGCCAAGATCAAGTGCCAACGGTGGGAGGCCCACTTGGGCACCCCCGCACTTTCTAAGTTTTATTCTGAAGCATTCTAGATTACTTTTTCATGTTGCATTTTGTGTTATTCTGTTTGGTGAATTCATAGCTTCAATTTCATAACATTCTGATCAGATTTTATCATGCTTTGTGTCACTTTGTTGTTTCACTAACTTGCAGGTGGCGATATCGAATTCCCGAGGATAGAGGCCAAATTGGGAGAATCCGACCATCTGGGTTGTCCCAAAATGGCCCCAATTACATAACCCCTCTGTTTGCAGGTGTTTTGCAGGTCTCAGGATTCGACATTGGAGCAGCATCAAGTCAGATTTTCCAACACAGAAGAATTCATCCCACCCAGGGACGAATAGCAGTCAGAATTCGTCCTGCCCAGGGACAAATTCCAGTTGAAGGTAGATTGGTCGACTGTCTCAGTGGAAGTGGCCTTCTGGTAATATTTTCTGTCTTCTGTCAGGTTTTTAGGCTATTTGGACTCACTTTACTCACTGTTTCAGACGAATGTTTACATGCATCTTTTGGCGATTTTAGAGAACAAACACTTCTTATGTGCAGCAGGTGCTACTGACATCTTCGTTGTTTCTTTGTTCGCAGGAGGAGCAGTAGAGGTCAAAGACTCATCAACATCAGCGGCGGCATCATCTTGGCCCACCCATCTCAAGTGTGGGCACGCGAAAAGAGGAACCTTAAGTCTCGATTGTAGTCAAATTATTTTAACGCTCCTAGCCCCGAAAAGGGAGGAGGCGTATTTGTAATAGATATCAATAAAGTTTAATGAAAGGGCTATGTTTTCTCCATTTGCTTGTGTCTCTTCCAATGTGTTTCTTTCCTTTCATGCAATTTACATTTCTAGGACTTAAGCGTATTTGATTTTGAATGCATCGCAATTAGTGTTTCCTTCGCCCGGAATCTCGTGCTTTCACCAATAAGGTAAAGTTGGTGAAGTTGCAGATGCTCATGAGGGAGTTTGAAAATATGTATATGAGTGAGTCTGAGTCCATGAGTGATTTCTTCACCCGGATGATGAACATTATCGACCAGATGCGATTGAACAAAGAAAATATGTAGAGCCAGAGAATTGTGGAGAAAATTATCAGAAGTCTGCCTTCAAATTTTGTCTCGGTTGTGATAGCAATCGTAGAGTCGAGAGATCTAAAAACCCTCTTGATAGATGAGCTCATGGGTTTGTTGCAGACACATGAACAGAGGCTAAGTCATTCATCTCAGACCTCTTTGGAGTAAGCATTCAAGGCTCAGGTCTCATTTTGAGATAGGGATAGACAAGATTCCCACCATGGCGCCTCTATTTCTCATGAAGCAAGAGGTAGAGGTAGGCATGGGAAAGGTAACAAGTAAGGACGGTCAAACCCTAGTGAAGGAGAAACCAACTGTAATTTCCATCAGCAAGGTGGAAGATGTAGTTTGAAAAATCAGCAAGCTAGATCTGGTCAGAAGGACATGTCAAAGGTCCAGTGCTAGTTTTGCAAGAATTTTGGCCATTACATCTCACTATGCAGAAAACAGATGGCCAATGAGAACCAACAGTAGGAGGAAATGTGTTGTTGACTTGCAACATTGAGGAGGAGTGCCAGAAGAATGTCTGGTATTTAGACAGTGGGTGCAGCAACCACATGACGTGGAACAAGGAGATGTTCTCCCAACTGGATGAAACAGTCCAGTCTGAGGTAAATATGGGGAACAACAACAAGGTTTTCGTAATGGGTAAAGGAAAGATCCTCATCCACACCAAGCATGATGAATGAAAGCAGATCTGTGATGTCTACTATGTGCCTAGCCTGAAGCACAACCTGCTGAGCGTTGGACAAATCATGCAGAAGGGACATACAATATAGTTCAAAGATGGAGCTTGCACCATCAGAGACAAGTTGCATGGGCAGATTGCTACAGTGTCCATGATGAAGAATAAAATGTTTCTGCTACAAATTTAGAATGAATCATTGATGTCTCTGAGTGCAGTTGTGAAAGATGCTACCTGGTTGTGGCATCTCAGATTTGGTCACCTGAACTTCAGTGGCCTGAATCAACTGCACAAGAAGCAGATGGTGAAAGGCTTACCCCTGATAGAGTAGCAAAATCAAGTTTGTGAGGGCTTCTTAGTTGGAAAACAACATAGGGATTCGTTCCCTTCCAGTCAGTCTTGGAGAGCATCACATCCATTGGAGTTGGTGCACTCAAACATTTGTAGTATGATGCAGACCAACACATTTATCAACAATAAATACTTCTTAATGTTTATAGATGACTTCAACCGGAATACTTGGATCTATGCCATCAAGTTGAAGTCAGAAGCATTTTCCAAATTCAAGGAGTTCAAGGCTCTAGTGGAGAAACAAAGTGGATATCAAATCAAGACTCTCAGGATAGATGGCGGAGGTGAATACATCTCCAACAAATTCCATAACTACTGCAAGCAACACAGAATTCGAAGGCAGTTCACTGCCAGATACACGCCATAGCAGAACAACGTAGCTAAGAGGAAGAACCAAACCATCATGGAGATGGCACGAAGCATGATGAAGAAAAAGGGATTGCCGCACAAATTTTGGGAAGATGCTATAACATGTGTAGTATACCTGTGTCCCACCAAAAGTGTGTAAGGACAAAATCTCTCAGGAGGCCTGGAGCGGTGTGAAGCCAAGTGTGGCTCACTTACGTGTGTTTGGGTGCATTGCATATGCATGTGTTCCAAAAGAAAAGTGGCAGAAGTTGGATGATAGAGCTAAGAAGTGCATTTTCATAGGGTACAGTGAGAAGGCAAAGGCATATAGGCTATACAACCCTATGACGAAGAATCTCATCATCAGCCATGATGTGAAGTTTCTTGAAGATGAATCCTGGAACTAGAAGTCGAAGACTGGCTAGTCAGAGCTAGCAGTAGTATAGTCTGTTGACTTGGAAGAAGGAAGTGTGCAGCCTCCTGCAACTTCCAGCAGTAGCAACGATGCCAGTAGTAGCACAACCACTCCATCTCGGTCACATCCATGTGCAAGTAGAATCCAGAACTTGGTGACGCCAGTGAAGACAAGGAGCTTGTAAAAAATCTGAGGTAACCCAAACCCATGTAGATGAAGAGTACTCTGACTTTGCATTCTTTACTAAAGTTTATCCAGTAGAGTTCGAAGACGCAAGTCAGAATTAGAAGTGGGTGCAGGCGATGGATGAGGAGATTAAAGCCATTGAAAAGAATGATACATGGCAACTGACAGATCTTCCAATAGGAAAGAAGACCATTGGGGTCAAATGGGTGTATAAGACAAAGTTCAACGCCCAAGGAGACGTTGACAAGCATAAAGCTAGACTGGTGGCGAAGGGTTACAAGCAGAAGTCAGGCATAGATTATCATGAGGTATATGCACCTGTAGCCCAACTTGACATAGTCAGGATGATCCTGGCATTAGCAGTCCAATAGGTTGGAAGATGTACCAGATGGATGTCAAGTAAGCCTTCCTCAATGAAGTGTTGGAGGAAGAGGTCTACATAGACTAGCCACCAAGTTATGAAATTGAAGGCTAGGAGGGAAAAGTCCTGAAGCTGAAAAAGGCCTTGTACGGTTTGAAGCAGGCACCCTAGTCTTGGTACAGTCGGATTGACTATTATTTTCAAGAAAATGGGTTTATCAAATGCCCATATGAGCACACCCTGTACATGAAGACAAATGAAGCAGGTGAGATCATTATCGTCTGCCTATATGTGGATGATTTGATTTATACTATAAACAACAATGTCTTGTTCGACCAATTTAGAACAACCATGAAGGAGTTTGAGATGACGGACTTAGGGTTGATGAAGTATTTTATCGACATTGAAGTTGACCAATCGGTAGATGGCATCTTCATTTCTCAGGGCAAGTATGCAAAGGATGTCTTGAAGCGGTTCAAGATGGAGGACAACAAACTTTCCATCACACCTGTAGCCACAGGTTTGAAGCTGAGCAAGCTGGATTCAGGGAGGAATGTAGATACAACCCTGTTCAAGAGGCTAGTTGGTAGTCTGAAGTATTTGACTACAACTCGGCCAAATCTAATGTTCGAAGTCAGTCTAATCAGTCATTTCATGGAGACTCCGAAGGACATGCATCGACAAGCAGGCAATAGGATCTTGCGCTATGTCAACGGGATGCAGAACAATGGCTTATTTTACGCCAGATAGGACCAGTTGGAACTAGTCGGCTTCACAAATAATGACTGGGCTAGCAGCACCAATGATCGGAAGAGCACCTCCAGTATTCTTTCCATCTCGGATCAGGGGCAGTCTCATGGGCATCTAAGAAGCAACCCATCGTTGTGTTTTCCATAGTTGAAGCAGAATATGTCGTTGCCACATCAGTCACATGCCAGGAAGTTTGGCTACGAAGAGTTTTGAGTGAACTAAACTATCCTCCGGAAGGCACGACAATATTTTTTTGTGATAACAATTCGGCCATTGCACTATCAAAGGATCTCGTGTTCCATGGCCGGATGAAGCACATTGATATTCGTTATCACTTCATCAGAGAGTTTGTGAAGTTTGAAGAAATTCAACTATAGTTTTGTAGATCCAAGGAGCAGTTGGTAGATATTTTCATGAATCCTTTAAAGGAGGAAGACTTCAGCAGATTGCGAGAGCAGCTTGAAGTCAAAGCGCTCATGAAATCAGGTTTAAAGGAGGGTTTTAGAAATATTAACCCAGATTTCATGCCTCAGTCGGACTACGCTCGCGCAGTCAGGGATCTCGACAAAAGTTTGACGTGATGTCACACCTACCCTCTAATAGATGTGACATTTGACAAATCCGATTGCCGCAGAAGTTAATGTCAGTTTAGTGATTTAATGCCAGTTCGGCGATTGGTCAAAAACCCTAGTTGAGGGTCTATCAAAACCTATCAGAGGACAACCCCTATCTTCCTCTCCCTGCGGCTATATAAGGCAGTTCGGGTCTTCAGACATGTGTGTGAAAAGGAGAGCAGAGAAAGAGAGGAGAGCGAGAGGTAATCTGGAGAAACAATAGAATAGGAGACGAGATCGTTTCAGTGAGCGGTGTGGCTCATATGTTTAATGTCCAAGCAGCAGGCTCGACATTTGTTTTCTGTCTCAGTTTATCTTGCAGCTTTAGTCTGCAGATGTTAGTCTTCCTCAGTTGAGGATTTTTGTAACCCTCATCTTATATGAATAAAATTTGTTGTTGTTTAAGGCATCTGTAGGGTTTGCAGTTATCTCTGTGTGCTAAAATCTGCTGTTGTTCTCTGTACAAATCGCCTCAGTGCGATTTCTTTTGGGTTCTATAAGTTTGAGCTCAGATCTGAAATATCGTATTTAGATTTGGTGTTTCTCTCCTCTCGTACAATTTTTGCCAAGCCAGGGAAACCAACGCTATAGCCGCGCAAGCCTTCGGACAGCAAAAGTCTACAAGGCAAAAATTTTGGCTAAGTCTGGAGCTGTCCTCCCAACTTCGCAACGAAGTCGGACTTTGCTGCCTTTGACCAGCACAACCCGACTTCGCACCTTTGACCAGCACAACCCGACTTCGCACCTTGATCCGTGTGCAACCCGACTTCGCACCTCGGTCCATGCGCAACCCAACTTCGCATCTCGATCCGTGCATAATCCAACTTCGCACCTCGGTTCGTGCGCAACCTGACTTCGCACTTCGCACTTTGCACTTCCGACAGCGGCAAATAAAATTTTAATTAAAACTTCAAGTCATGGACGGCTGACGTCCACGTCCACTTCCCGTATTTTTCGCTTGTAACGATAGGTGGATTCCTGATTTCGGAAGATGTCATCTTCCGCATATGCACAACACTACAAGCGAACAAGACTACATGGACACTGAGAGTTGAACATGACTGGATTACTATCGACCCCATTTCCCATCCGTTACGGAGATAAACCATCCAGACTTCACATAAGATTTGGGTTTGACGAGGATGGGTGACCGTTAAATGAGAAAGCCCGATTGGAAAGAAAGCTATCCATGCTTAACTTTGCCATCGACTTCCAGCCTTGCACGTTCATTTGCGATGACAAATTCATACAATCATGTGAAGTCGAAATCAAAAAAAGCAATGAAGAGCACGAAAATTTAGGATGTTTTCTTTAACCTCTACGTGAAGAGCACGAAAATTTAGGATGTTTTCTTTAACCTCTACGTGAAGAGCACGAAAATTTGTAGGTGTCGGAGAAGTTGAAAAAAAATAAATAAATAAAAGCAATGATTTTTTCACAAAAAATATTCATTCATGTTGTACACAAAAATTAATTTTTGACTTTGAGTTATTTAGCTTGACTTGCACAAACTTCCATGTCTTGAATAAAGTTTTCCTAGTATGTCACTTCATTGAGATATGTGCTTAGTTTAAGGAATTTGGTTTGGCATTCATAAATTTTACCATTTGGACTAGTAGCATGTCTTCCTTCTTATTTGATCATACTCATATCTACACCTAGTGGATGTAGCAAGCAATAACAAGAGTATCTCCAAAATAGAAAGGAAGAGTGATGAGAACCAATTAATAAAGGGTATATGTGGTAAAAGCAAGGTCCCACACATGAGAGAAAAATATTAAGGTTTCATGCAGAAATAATAGCGTGAGTCTCAAAAATCTACTATATTACACCTGGTGGTTGCAGCGAACAACAATAAAGGTTTCTCCAAAAGAGAAAGTGCAAGTGATGAAAACTAATGGATAAAGGTTATGTGTGGTAGAAGCAAGGTCCCATACATGAGAGAAGAAAGGTAAAGGTTTTTTGTAGAAACAATAGAGTAAATCTCGTAAGTAGTGATCTACTATATGACACTAAGTGGTTACAAGTGATTGATTATCCATGTAGTCTGGTTGGATAAGAAGTTTTCCATAGGAACACTTCAAATTGAGTTGTGGAATCATGTCCAACTTGAAGAAGAAAAAAAATTTACCATCGAAATGTTCAAAAATATGAGAATGTGAATGCACAACAATACATGTGTATGTACAATAGCAAGCTGAAGTGAGAGTTGTCTTCTTAAATTTGAAAATTATAACATTAAACATTACAACGGATAATATTGAAAAAAATAATTTTTAATGTGTAAAAGCATATACAATTTTTTTGGAAAAAATAAGAAAAGCAGTTCTAAAGATAAAAATACCATTGAAAAATAAAAAATATAAGCGGAAGTAATAATAAAAATTAAAAATACATATAGTTATTATTTTATTATTATTTTGTTGAGTAGAAAACCTTTATAAACCCTAACTCGTTGAATAAAGATAAAGTCAATTTTGAGGGAATCACCTGGTCAAAGACCCGCGAGCCTATCCGTTTTGTGTAAAAAATATGTTATTATCACCATTGTAATAATTTTGTATACTAGTGTTGAGCCTATCCGTCTTGTGTAAAAAATAAGTTATTATTACAATGTTTATTACCATTGTAATTGATCATCAACCTATTTATAATTAAATTGAACTTTATTAATTTTATTGTTATAATTTTTAAAAGAGTACAATCTAAAATATTAAAAATATAAAAAAAATATTGTATTAAAATAAATCAATAAATAAAATTTTAAATATTATAACGACAAAAGTATTACAACTTTTAATGTATATTAGCAGAATGATATGCTTTTCATTTAAAGGTGTGCATACTGGCAAGTGCAAGTGGAAAGTTAACTTGGGCTCTTTAAAAAAATAATATTTGTGGCATCAGCCTGTGTTAGAAATCACATTAAACGGATAAAGCATCATCTACAAACTTTTCTTTAAATCACATTTTCTTCATAATGCAATGGATAACACCATTTTTTTAATTGATAATAATATATTTGCTAATTGGCTTTCAAGCTAAAACTAGATGAAGCCAGATTTACACCGGCAGACACGGACCGGAAAGCTTTACTAAACTGCCTATAGTATAGGCAAAGTTGCATTAAACATGACATGTAAATTTGAACCTTTGCAGATAATCTAATTTAAGTAGTTTTTAATGTTCAACCTTAAAATTCATAAACTTGAACGGTGCTAGTAATGCCAGCGTAAGTACGAGTTATTTAGCTTGACTTCTAACTGGATAGGATGCTTGCATCGCAATCCCACAGGTCCCAGATGGACTGTTAATATTCCTTTCCAACCTAATATACCCATTCTCTCCCCAGCTTTCACCCAGGAGTTTTTCGCGATCCAATAGTCCTTCTCAGCGGAGTCATAACCCACCAGTGTGACAGCATGATTAAGATCAGTTCCACACTCTTCTGCCGTGAATATACCCTGTTACGTGTAACATATGATAGAAGCAAAATTGCTTAATGAAGGTAATGTATAAATAAAAAAGAATATGTGGACAAAACATTTATGGGAAAACTTACAGATTTATAGAGCCGCAAATTGTTGCCATCAATGGCCACACTAATTGGCTGATGTGTTACAGCCTTCTGCAATGACATTTCGTCATTTTCCGGCACGTCCTCGAAGCCATCGATTGTCACTGCATAGGATGCTTCCTGCAAAACATTCCCACACAAATAAATTCTCCGGCAGTGAACTTTATCCCATTACCTAAATCCTTAATAGACGAAAGCTTCGTGGTAGAGTACCTTGCTTCTGGCACAGACACCTTGAGTAGCCTGGTAAGGATAGTCGGCCTCATTGTCAATTCCACCATTTTGGATAATAAATTGGAACGCATCATCCATCGTACCTCCGTTACACCCCTGCTGATTGGACGAGGTGTCGCAGTCCACAAGTTCTTGCTCTGATAAAGATATCAAGTTTTTGGTGGCAAGCATGTTAATTCCTTCAACTGCTGCAATTGCTGAGAAAGCCCAGCAACAACCTGTGGAAGAATTAAAACCATAATGTTAGGCTTTCCAGAATAAAATATTAAAAACTTTTGAATAAAGATAAAAAGCAATCCTTTATCACCGCAATCCATCTGATTCTTCACATCCGTAACGGCGCGATTCTTCCTCCAGTCCATAGATGCGGATAATTGATCACCGAGTGAGTATTGATAACGATGGCCGGAAGAACTCTTTTGACGGCCCGTGGAGGGACGGACCAGTTTATGTTAGAAAAATTAACCCAGATTTCACGCCTCCGCCAGACTGCGCTCCGAATTTGGGCGAAGCCAGACTGCGCTCGCGCAGTTGGGGATCCCGGAAAAAAGGGCTGACATGACGCCGCACCTACCCTCTGACAGATGTGACGTCTGACAGCTCCGATCGCCTCAAAAGTTAATGCCAGTTCGGCGATTTAATGCTAGTGCGGCGATTGGTCAGAAACCCTAGTTGAGGGCCTGTCAGAACCTGTCAGAGGACAAACCCTAATCCTCCTCTTCCCGCGGCTATATAAGGCGTCTCGAGTATTTCAGACTAAGAACAGAAGGCAGAGAGAAAAGAGGAGTCAGGAAAAGAAGAGTATCTCAGTGAGCAGTGTGGCTCAGCTGATTAATGTCCGAGCAGCCGACTCGACATTTTGTCTGTTAGTTTATCCTGCAGCGTAGCCTGCAGATGTTGTTATTTCCTCGGTTGAGGAATACTGTAACCCTAGTTTCATATAAATAAACTTTGCTATTGTTTGTGGCATCTTTAGGGTTTGTAGTAGTTTATGTGCTAAACTTTGTTGTTCTCTGTTCCGACATTTCTCTCCTCTCATACGGGTGTTGCCAAGCCAGGTAAACCCAGCGGTAGCCGCGCAAGCCTTCCGAGCAGAAATTATTGCAGAGCCAAAGTTGGCTAAGTCGGAAGAAGCCTTCCGAGTTCGTTGCCGCAACCCGACTGCACCCGAGATCCGAGCGCAGCCCGAGTGCGCGAGCGAAGTCTGAAGTCGACCGCAGTCCGCACTTCGCCCAGTGTAGTCCATCAGCTGAGCGAAATCCACACTTCGCCCATATTCCGGACGAAGTCCGTCGGTGGCCCCAAAGTTCTCACTTCGCCCATTTTTGGGCGAAGTCCGTCGACGCCCCCAAAGTGCAAACTTCGCACAGTTTCGGGCGAATTCCGTCGGCAGCCTCGAAGTGCAAACTTCGCCCAGTTTTGGGCGAAGTCCGTCGGCGCCCCCGATGTTCACACTTCGCCCATTCTCGGGCGAAGTCCGTCGTTGCCCTTGACTTGCGCACTGCGCTTTCTGAGCTTTGACGTTCGGACTTCGGCGAAAGTTCGAAAAAAAAAATTAAATTCTTCAAATTGGTATCAGAGCTGATTGAGCCGTGACGCGGAGATAGAAGATGGATTCCGGAAAGAATTCCCTGCAGTTGCAGATCCCGCGATTTAATGGCAAGAACTACGATTACTGGAGCATCCAGATGAAGATCCTGTTCGGATCTCAGGAGCTATGGGAGTTAGTCGAGAACGGCTACCCAGAACCGGCAGATGCAGCAGCACTGGCCGCCCTCTCTCAAGCAGACAAGGATCTATTGAAAGAGCACAAGAAGAAGGACCAGAAGGCCCTCTTCTACATCATGCAAGCGGTTGAGGAGACCATCTTCCCGTGGATTGCATCAACCACCAAGGCCAAGCAGGCCTGGGAAACCCTGGCAAGTTCGTATCAGGGCACCGACAAAGTGAAGTTGGTGAAACTACAGATGCTCAGGAGAGAGTTTGAAAATCTACAGATGACTGAGTCCGAGTCCATGAGTGATTTCTTCACCCGGATGACGGACATTATCAACCAGATGTGGTTGAATGGAGAAATCATGCAGAGCCAGAGAATCGTGGAGAAGATTATCAGAAGTTTGCCTGCCAAGTTCGACTTGGTTGTGATAGCAATCGAAGAGTCGAGGGATCTGACAACCCTCTCGACAGACGAGCTCATGGGTTCATTGCAGACCCATGAACAGAGGCTGAGCCGCTCAACTCAGTCTTCTTTGGAGCAAGCCTTCAAAGCGCAGGTCTCAGTCCGATACAACTGCAGACAAGACTCCCACCACAGCGCTTCTAGTTCTCAAGGAGGAAGAGGCAGAAGCAGGCGTGGGAGAAGTAACAAGCAAGGAGGGAGATCAAACCCTCATGACGCTGAGCCAAGTTGCAACTTTCATCAGCAAGGAGGAAGAGGCACTGGCAGAAATCAACAAGGAAGCTCTCAA
The DNA here is from genome assembly GCA_028583015.1 of Wollemia nobilis. Taxonomy (NCBI): domain Eukaryota; kingdom Viridiplantae; phylum Streptophyta; class Pinopsida; order Araucariales; family Araucariaceae; genus Wollemia; species Wollemia nobilis. Next base: position 427,633 of record JAQPPZ010002023.1, read on the forward strand.
CAGAAGGACATGTCAAAGGTCCAATGCTACTACTACAATAAGTTTGGCCATTATGCCTCACAGTGCAGGAAGAAGATGGTGAACGAGAATCAGCAACAAGCCCATTATACGGAGGAACCCAGAAATGCGGCAGGAGGAAATGTACTGCTGACTTGCAGTATTGAAGAGGAGAGCAAGAAAAACATCTGGTATCTTGACAGTGGTTGCAGCAACCACATGACTGGGAACAGAGAGATGTTCTCACAACTGGATGAAACAGTCCAGTCCGAAGTCAAGATGGGGAACAACAACAAAGTTCCTATGATGGGGAAAGGAAAGATCCTCATCCGCACCCAGCACGGTGAAAGAAAAACAATTCAAGATGTTTTTTATGTGCCTGGGTTGAAGCACAATCTGCTAAGTGTTGGACAACTTGTGTAGAAGGGGCACACTGTACTGTTCAAAGACGGTGTCTGTTCCATCAGAGACAAAGTGCATGGACAAATCGCAACAGTGTCCATGACAAAAAACAAAATGTTTCCGCTACAGATTCAGAATGAATCATTGATGTCTCTGAGTGCAGTTGAGAAAGATGCTACCTGGCTGTGGCATCTCAGATTCGGTCACCTGAGCTTCAGTGGCCTGAATCAACTGCACAGGATGCGAATGGTGAAGGGTTTACCCCTTATTGAGCAACCGAACCAAGTGTGTGAAGGTTGCCTAGTCGGCAAGTAGCATAGGGATGCATTCCCTGTAGGACAGTCTTGGAGAGCATCACGACCATTGGAGCTGGTGCACTCAGACATTTGCGGTCCGATGCAGACCACCACATTTGTCGGCAACAAATACTTCTTGACGTTTATAGATGACTTCAGCCGGAAGACTTGGATTTATGCCATCAAGCTGAAGTCAGAGGCATTTGCCAGATTCAAGGAGTTCAAGGCTCTGGTGGAGAAACAGAGCGGATATCAGATCAAGACTCTCAGGACAGATGGTGGAGGTGAATACATCTCCAATGAATTCCATAACTACTGCAAGCAACACGAAATTCGAAGGCAGTTCACTGCCAGATACACGCCATAGCAGAATGGCGTAGCTAAGAGGAAGAACCAAACCATCATGGAGATGGCACGAAGCATGATGAAGGAAAAGGGATTGTCGCATGAATTTTGGGTAGAGGCTATAACATGTGTAGTCTATCACGATGTCCCACCAAAAGTGTGAAGGACAAAATCCCTCAGGAGGCCTGGAGCGGAGTGAAGCCAAGTGTGGCTCACTTACGTGTGTTTGGGTGCATTGCATATGCACGTGTTCCAAAAGAGAAGCGGTAGAAGTTGGATGATCGAGCTAAGAAGTGCATTTTCACAGGGTACAGTGAGCAAGCGAAGGCATATAGTCTGTACAACCCTGTGACGAAGAAGCTCATCATTAGCCATGATGTGAAATTTCTTGAAGATAAAGCCTAGAACGGGAAGTCAGAGACTGACCAGTCAGAGCCAGAAGTAGTACAATCTCTTGACTTGGAAGAAGGAAGTGTGCAACCACCTACAACTTCCAACAGCAACAACGGTGCCAGCAATAGCACAACCACTCCATCTCGGTCGCCTCCACTCGCAAGTAGAATCCAGAACCTGGTGACGCCAGCGAAGACAAGGAGCTTGCAAGAAATCTACGAGGCAACCCAAACCCACATAGATGAAGAGCACTCTATCTTTGCATTCTTTACTGAAGTTGATCCAGTAGAGTTCGAAGACGCAAGTCAGAATCAGAAGTGGGTGCATGCGATGGATGAGGAGATAGCAGCCATTGAAAAGAATGAAACATGGCAGCTGACAGATCTTCCAGCAAGGAAGAAGACCATTGGGGTCAAGTGGGTGTATAAGACAAAGTTCAACGCCCAAGGAGACGTTGACAAGCATAAGGCCAGACTAGTGGCGAAGGGTTACAAGCAAAAGTCAGGCATCAATTACCATGAGGTATATGCGCCTGTAGCCCGACTTGACACAGTCAGGATGATCCTGGCATTGGCAGCCCAACAAGGTTGGAAGATGTACCATATGGATGTCAAGTCAGCCTTCCTCAACGGAGTGTTGGAGGAAGAGGTCTACATAGACTAGCCACTAGGTTACAAAATTGAAGGCTAGGAGGGCAAAGTCCTGAAGCTGAAGAAGGCCCTATACGGTTTGAAGCAGGTGCCCCGAGCTTGGTACAGTCGAATTGATAGCTATTTTCAGGAAAATGGGTTTGTCAAATGCCCATATGAGCACACCCTGTACATGAAGACAAATGAAGCAGGTGAGCTCATTATCATCTGCCTGTATGTGGATGATTTGATTTATACTGGCAACAACAATGTCTTGTTCGACCAGTTCAGAACAGCCATGAAGAAGGAGTTCGAGATGATGGACTTAGGGTTGATGAAGTATTTTCTCGGCATTGAAGTTGACCAATCGGTAGATGGCATCTTCATTTCTTAGGGCAAGTATGCGAAGGATGTCCTGAAGCGATTCAAGATGGAGGATAGTAAACCTGCCATCACACCTGTAGCCATAGGTTTGAAGCTGAGCAAATTGGATTCAGGGAGGAATGTCGACCCAACCCTGTTCAAGAGGCTAGTTGGCAGTCTGATGTATTTGACTGCAACTCGACCAGATCTGATGTTTGGAGTCAGTCTGATCAGCCGTTTCATGGAGACTCCGAAGGACACGCACTGGCAAGCAGGCAAGAGGATCTTGCGCTATATCAATGGGACGCGGAACCATGGCCTATTTTACGCTAGACAGGACCAGCTTGGAACTGGTAAGCTTCACAGATAGTGACTGGGCTGGTAGTACCGACGATCGAAAGAGCACCTCCGGGTATGCTTTCCATCTCGGATCAGGGGCAGTATCATGGGCGTCCAAGAAACAACCCATCATTGCGTTGTCCATAGCCGAAGTAGAATATGTCACCATCACGTCAGCCGCATGCCAGGCAGTTTGGCTGCGAAGAGTTTTGAGTGAACTGAACTTTCCTCCGAAAGGCGCGACAACAATTTTTTGCGATAAAAATTTGGCCATTGCACTATCAAAGGATCCCATCTTCCATGGCCGGATGAAGCACATAGACATCCGGTATCATTTCATCAAAGAGCTGGTGAAATTCGGCGAAGTACAACTGTAGTTTTGCAGGTCCAAGGAGCAGCTGGCTGACATCTTCACGAAGCCTTTGAAGGAGAAAGACTTCAACAGATTGCGAGAGCAGATTGGAGTCAAAGCGCTCGTGAAATCAGGCTTAAAGGAGGGTGTTAGAAAAATTAACCTAGATTTCACGCCTCCGCCAGACTACGCTCCGAATTTGGGCGAAGCCGGACTGCGCTCGCGCAGTTGGGGATCCCGACAAAAAGGGCTGACATGACGTCGCACCTACCCTCTGACAGATGTGACGTCTGACAGATCCGATCGCCTCAAAAGTTAATGCCAGTTCGACGATTTAATGCTAGTGCGGTGATTGGTCAGAAACCCTAGTTGAGGGCCTGTTAGAACCTGTCAGAGGACAAACCCTAATCCTCCTCTTCCCACGGCTATATAAGGCGTCTCGGGTATTTCAGACTAAGAATAGAAAGCAGAGAGAAAAGAGGAGTCAGGAAAAGAAGAGTATCTCAGTGAGCAGTGTGGCTCAGCTGATTAATGTCCGAGCAGCCGACTCGACATTTTGTCTGTTAGTTTATCCTGTAGCGTAGCTGCGAGATGTTCTTATTTCCTCGGTTGAGGAATACTGTAAACCTAGTTTCATATAAATAAACTTTGCTATTGTTTGTGGCATCTTTAGGGTTTGCAGTAGTTTATGTACTAAACTTTGTTGTTCTCTGTTTCGGCGTTTCTCTCCTCTCATACGGGTGTTGCCAAGCCAGGCAAACCCAGCGGCAGCCGCGCAAGCCTTCCGAGCAGAAATTATTGCAGAGCCAAAGTTGGCTAAGTCGGAAGAAGCCTTCCGAGTTCGCTGCCGCAACCCGACTGCGCCCGAGATCCGAGCGCAGCCCGAGTGCGCGAGCGAAGTCCGAAGTCGGCCGCAGTCCGCACTTCGCCCAGCGCAGTCCGTCGGCTGAGCGAAGTCCGCACTTCGCCCATATTCCGGGCGAAGTCCGTCGGTGGCCCTGAAATTCGCACTTCGCCCATTTTCGGGCGACGTCGGCGCCCCCGAAGTGCAAACTTCGCCCAGTTTCGGGCGAAGTCTGTCGGCGGCTCCGAAGTGCAAACTTCGCCCCCGACGTTCGCACTTCGCCCATTCTCGGGCGAAGTCCGTCGGCGCCCCGACGTTCGCACTTCGCCCCTTTTTTGGGCGAAGTCCGTCGTTGCCCCCGACTTGCGCACTGCGCTTTCTGAGCTGCGACGTTCCGACTTCGGCGAAAGTTCGAAAAAAAAATTAAATTAAATTCTTCAGTTTACCCAGGTACATGCTCTTGAACTCGTCATGGGTGAGGTCTGCGAACTTATTGAGGCCGAGCAAATACGATTGATTTTTCTGGTTGTGCGCGTTGATGTAGAGTAAATTGCTCTTGAATATGTTGAACCGCGTTTGTTTCTCATTCGATCCGTTGTAGACTTTACCGTATTGGCTCATCCATCGTTCGTAAATCTGGAAAACATTGTCATCGGAGGCCAAATCTTCGTGGTCATTTCCACTCAGCGGATATTCTCTGGAGCAGGCGGATCTTTCTATGCACAGCACAAGGAGAACCGCTAATGAAACGAATACAAAATTTTCCATTGCAAATGAAGGTTCGGAATATGGCAGAATTAGAAGTAGAGGTTTGAGAGTTCGTCCCCCCACCTCGAAAACTAAGGCCGAAGCTTTTGAGATGATATTGACAAGGTTTCAAGCTTTATAGATGGGCATTCCATCTAGAGTCTTTCAGACTAGCCAGCGGGCGTACTCGCTGGAGTAACCATCACGTTTCAGTTTCTTGGTATTTTCCACACTCCTTGGAATATAATTTTCGTCTAGAAAGTGTACGAATAGACCCGCGAAAAGTCAAGTTGGTATGAATGCGTTCTGAGATGTCATCTTCGTGAGGGTGAACCAAATTTGGATTATAGTGAGATTGGTCTTGGCCTTGTCGTTTGGTTCATATTGGTCTTGGCCTTGTGGTTTGGTTCGTATAGTGAGTGTACAGTAATTCCCTTAAGCTTTAACTCTGCCCTCATACATTTTAGTTTGTTTTCTACATAAATTATTGTTTCTAGGGATATATTGTTCAACGATAATTGTTTCAAAGGGATATATTGTTTTCTAAGTTTCTCTATCAGATCTTTTATTGATTGATCATTTCTTTATTTTTTTGGAAATTTATTTATCTGTAAAAGCATGTTGAGTAGAGATCTTGTTTAGCATGCTGATCAGCCTTACCCAATTTTCATTATTATTTTTTTCTTGAGATTCTGAGAGACTCCAAAAATTTTCTCGCCTCATTTTCTTTTTTATTGATAAACTCAAAAACAATGTTATTAGTTCTAATGTTCAAGTTGATTTTTTGTTTTCTATGAGTCGTTTGCTTCCTTAGCCCTCTTTGTTGCCTTCTTGAACTACGACCATTCTAAGAACAATTTCATTTTGCATTCATACCTCTTCCCTACTCACACGCAGATTTGACGATGTCGGAGAAACCTATGGACAGCTGACGTCCACCCTTCCCGTAATTTTCGTTGTGGATTTCTACGTCAACGGTGAGAGTTGAGTATGATTGGACTACGTGTGGTTTAAAGGAAGTGAACTTTCCTAGGCTCTACTATCGACCCCATTTCCCATCCTTTACGGAGATAAACCAGACCCCATTTCCCATCCGTTACGGAGATAAACTAGACAGACTTCACATGGGATTTGGGTTTGACGGGATGGGTGACCGTGAAATAAGAAAGACTGATTGGAAAGAAAACTATCCATGCTTAACTTTGCAATCGACTTCCAGCCTTTCACATTCATTGGCGATGTACAACAAATTCATACAATCATGTGAAGTCGTAATCAACAAAAGCAAAGGCACAAATCTACATCCGATAGAAGGAAAATAAAACGTATTCAGATTGCAAGAAATAGTTTTTGAAATTTTATTTTTAATTTATTAATGATTGTTTATTTAGTAAGTTTGTAGTGTTTAAAGTAATATTATTGTATGATAAAAAAATTATTAGAAAATTTATTAACACTAAATTATTAATGTTTTTATATTTTTTAAAATAATTTATCTAAGGTTGGTTGAATCAAATATAATTATATTTTGAAAGGAAGTTATTAAAATATGTTTTAGACATCTCTTTTTCTTTATGGTTTTAATGAAATTGAGAATAGTTGAAGATGGTCACATTTTTTAAATGTAAAAGGCATCAAGTTAAAGAATTAATAAAATATATTTTTACAAACAAAAAAAGGTGACAGATAAGCATGTTGTGCTGCGTGGCTAACGCAATCAACCAAAAAACCATCATCATTAAAACAAACCAAGAATCCAAGAAAACAACTAATAACTAATAAAATTTGCCTTATGGAATTGATGGACAATATAACGAAATGATTACATACAAGACCAACAAAAAAATAATCCTTGCAATGATGAGGATCCATTACACAGGTTTTGCCACCATAGATATTGATTCCCACCCAGCATTAACATCAGTGATGCATCACACACCTTTGTGAAATAATCAAAGTGTATGAACTCAAGGAATCTATACAAGCAAAGAAACCTAGTAGGTGATGATAGGTGACCACCAAATATTCATCTGGTTTATGGAGAGGTTATACCAAAAGCTTTTGCCATTTCATCTCAGCCAAGGCTTAACACTCTCATAGACTTTCAAAATACTACTGATGACGAAAGTTCTTGAAACTTTGATAGACATAGGAGCAACAAGGAGGGAAGGGAACCCCATGCCCCTCCATATCCTACATCTAAAAGGGTAATATTCACTGATATAGTGTTAAATGAGATTCTTCCAGACCTTATTTCTCGTGAGGGCTCTAATAACCTGAAAGCACGAGATTCCGAAAAACAAAAAGGGAATACCCCAAACACGATGCAAGAGCGAAACTTAAACTTAATGCTACAAATTAGAAATGCGTAAAAATGGAGAAAGCATAGACAAATCGGAACCAAAATGGAACGAAACAACCCTCTTATTTTATTGATGAATTTCACATTTAGTTACAATTAACTTCCTCCCTTTTTAGGAGAAAGGAGCATCAAACTTGTCTCTTGGTCACATCAATGGAAAGTCATCTCTCTTTCGCGTGCCCACATGCAAAATGGGTGGGCCAGAGTGTTGCCGCCGCTTATGTAAACGAATCCTTGATCCTTGCTGCTCTTCCTGCATTCAAAGAAACAACAAAATTGTTAGTAGCACCTGCTGCAAATATGAAACATTTATTCTCTAAAAACGATGAAGGATGTATGCATAAAACTGAATAAAATAATGGATGAACTGATTCTAAACAACTTGCAAGTTTGACAGGAACCAGGGAACATTACCAGAGGGCCACTGCCATCAAAACAGTCAGACAAAACACCATCGATTCGAATTCAACTGTAATTCGTCCCTTGGTAGGACGAATTCTACTGTAATTTGTCCCCGGGTAGGACGAATTCTCTTACGACAAAGTGCCGAACTAATGCTACCCAAATGCTGCATCTCGGGATCTCCAAAAGACCTGCAAACATAGGGGTTAGCTAATTGAGGGCATTTTGGGACGACCCAGATGGTCAGATTTCCCCAATTTGACCTCCATCAACGAGAATTTGATGTCGCTACCTGCAAGTTAGTGAAGACAACAAAAGCGACAAAACATGACAAGATTTGATCAAAACATTCTAGAATTGAAATTATAAACTATCTAAACAACATAAAATGGAATGGAAGATAAACAAGTGACAAAAGAACAAATTAAAATAAAACTAAGAAGTGCGGGGCACCCGGGCGGGCCGCCCACCGTTGAAACCTGATTTCGGCACCAATCCACTCGGGATGGGCCCAAAATATCTTGTAATGGGTTGTCGGCGAATTGGTAGATCAGTGTGGTCAAATGTTGGGTTTTGGGTCCGGATTCACACTTCCAATAACCACCCAATGACATCCCTTGCAAAAGAGATCAAGGATGTGGAAGAGGTAAATCAAAAGGGTAAAATGTGGTATTCAATTTGGCAACACTTCGTTGCTTGAAAATGCCTCCAACTTGTCCTCTTTTGGGTGAGAAAGTTCACCATTTTATAGACCCAAGGGGTCTCTTTGGAGGGGCATGCATAAGCGCCATGTGGCAGTCATGCCTTCCCATGAGGGAGGAAAGTCCTCCATGACTTGGGATTCCATGACTGCCCTTGTGATAGTCCTCTAACGTCCAATCTGCCCACCTACATGCGCATGCAAGGCAGGAGGCATTAATTGACTATCCTCGGCTGCCACTTGGCGCAATTTATCTTTTTTCCCGTTAAACCTGGAATTCGTCCTGACCCAGAGCAAATTTAGAATTCGTCCCTGGGTGAGACGGATCCCAATTTGAATTTGTCCCTGGGTGAGATGGATACTAAGCAAAGTGCCTGAATGTGCCAAATTGTCTTTTGACCTTCCAAAATTGCTACAAAAGTGGTTAGGACCATTGTTTAACCCCGAGGGCTACCCTGGGGGCTGTGTGTGTCAATGTGATCAGTGTTTACAGTCACATAATCGAATTGGTGCCGTTTTGGTGTCTAAAGATGCCCCTTTTTGGGATGCGTTGTGCATGTCGCAGCGTCGAGCAAAAATAGATAACCAAAGCACTAATGATTAGGGTTTCTTGGTAACCTAACCAAATTTTGATGCCCCAAGTATGGAAAGGGCATGCATTCTTGAATCCTTGCTTATGACGAGCGAAAGAACTCAATTCAAGTGTTAACCTTTTTCGGTGAGGTGTTACTTGACCTTGGACATTGATCGATCATGAATAGGCAAAGGGCGCAACCTTTTGTCTGTGAGAACCTTGAGTTCATGATTGATGAAATGCCAAGTGATTTGATCAGATTGTGATTGTTGCTTGTTTACTGCCCCAAGAAGGAGCGTAATTGTCTTTGTCAATGATTATTTGAATGCATGTCGTTTTCCTTAATTGGGTGTGTGTTTGTTGATTGGTGACTAAGTGTGACTACCCCATCAAGCGACGAATCGATGAGGGAATGACCTTCGTGAGAAAAGCGACGAGTCGCTTGATCCAAGATGACTTGTGCAAGGGTGCTTTTTGATGGTTTAGCGTTAAGCATGTGCAATTTTTTGACATTTAGACCTGTTTTTGGTGGGTGGTAACCCTTTTTGCGATGCTTTTTGGAGCTGAAATTGGCAAAAATTCGTCCTCCTATGGAGCGGTCCAGCTAAAGTAGCCTTCTTAGGGAGTAGGATAGTGAAAATTTGTGACCCCAATGTCTATTTTGCATGCCCGGGATGTCAAGTGCAACAACACTCTCATCGAGCAAGTTTATTAGCTGTTATAATGCATTTTTGTTCAATTTTTGATGTTTTTTGAAATTTTTGCCTTCAATTCATCCCAGGGTGGGACGAATACCAACTTAGAATTCGTCCCAGGGTGGGACGAGCACTAAACAGAGCGCTCGTCCCAGGGGAAGACGGATTTAAGCTCAAAAGGCCTATATAAAGGCCAAAAATAGGGTTTGGGCTCATTTGCATCTGATTTTTCTTGTGATTTGGAGCTCTGGGGAGGAGGAGGTTAATTCTGTGAATCAAAGCACTGCCGGATTTTCCCTGCCATCATGAGTACACAAACCGGATCGAGCGGCGAAGTCGAAGCGAGACCAGTAAGTGCTCCCTAGAGTTATTTATTTGTTTAAAACTACAAGTGTGTTGTTTAATTTTCTTTGCGATGATGCTTTTCACAATTTAAAACTGAAACCCTAAAACTGAGCTGAAGACAACTAAGACTTAGTGTACAACTTAAACTTAGCGAAAAACTTAGGTAAATAATTTTTATTTTGCTTAGAACTAAACCCTAGGATAAACGTAACGTAAAACCCTAAGACTTAATGTTTTTTTGTTTGGATTTTTATTAGTTAGGGTTAGAAACCCTAGAACTAAAAAATTACTTTTGTTTTGAATTTTGACTGTTTATTTTATTTTTTAAATTAATCATCTAGGATTAGAAACCCTAAGACTGAAAAGTTAATTTTGTTTTGAATTTTGCATGTTTTGTTTTGTTTAAATTAATCAGTTAGGATTAGAAACCCTAAGACTAAAAAATTAATTTTGTTCTGAATTTTGCATGTTTTGTTTTGTTTAAATTAATCAGTTAGGATTAGAAACCCTAGAACTGAAAAATTAATTTTGTTTTGAATTTTGCATGTTTTGTTTTGTTTAAATTAATCAGTTAGGATTAGAAACCCTAGGACTGAAAATTTGATTTTTGAATTTTGAATTTTTTTTTTTTTTTGAATTTTTTTTTTTTATCTATTTATTTTTGTTGTACATTGATAGGAAATGTTGTATATTCATGTTATTGCTGTATAGTTCTTTTTCTCACGTTTTTAATGTTTTTGCATTGTTTTCTTTTGCAGGTTGTTAGGAGCCGGTACAGTGTACCCACTGCTTTTACGGAAGCATGGGGGGCACTGACTACGATTGACTGGGAGTGGCTTGATGCCCTTGGGCTCAAGCAGGTGGCTTGAATGGAGCCTGTGGTTGCGTATCAGGCCTATTTGATGGCTCTGATCAATATTTGGTATCCGTGGACCAACACCTTCCATCTCCTGACAGGGGAGATGACTATGACTTTGGAGGATATCTATCGACTTCTACGGATTTCGATAGATGGGTTGCCGATCAGGACGTCGCCATGAGATCAGCGAACAAAAGTGTTGACACGCTACTTTGGGCATGGGGAGGAGCTGGGCATGGAGGATCCACTAGAGAGGGTAGAGGGTGACTGCCATATTGGTGGGATATTGGTCAGATGGTGGCTGGAGAGGGGGGTGTTGGGCGTGAGGTACGCATTCCTTATGGGCCTCATGTCCAACATGCTGTTACCTGACTCGTTAGGCATGAGGTTCCCATGGAACCTACTGGATTTGGTTTGGCAGTTAGTAGAGTTCCCGACAGAGGCATCGCTTATCATGAGATGGGGACAGACGCTGTTGGCACAGCTCTATGGGGAGCTGTATGAGGTCTGCTATCGATAGAGGAAGTGGATTAGTTGTAGCTACTTGTTGCAGTGCTGGGCTTGGCAGCACATAGCAGTGGAGAGGCCAGCCGGGTTACCATGGATGATTCGGGCAGAGATGGAGGATAGGGAGATAGGTTATGCAGTTCTGTGGTGGCGATCCGGGGAGCAGGGGTAGAGTCGACGATGGGCAGGTGCCATAGGGCACTATGCTGATACCTTCTCTCGGCTTACTCCAGGGGAAGTGGTTTGGCACCCTTATCGGGACTATCCAGCCTGGCTGGAGGCTGGAGAGTGGCTTCGACGGGTGCGTAAAGAGTGATGGCTAATTGGGCGACACAGGACCGAGCATGAGCTCTTCTCATACAGCCGAGTGACCCGATAGTTTGGGGTGCACCAGGGGTTGCCTAGTGAGCCCGTGGTCTATCGACGTCGGGGGGATGAGAGGACTCTAGACCGTTCGGTCATCGCACCACTGGGTGAGGATTCAGACGCGGTGATCGACGTCTCGGATGTGGATGACGTCGGGACTACCGTTGAGTACGACCAGTGGTGGGTACTATGGCAATGGTAGGGAGAGGGGCCACTAGGAGGCATGGAGGTGGTAGCGGCGGGCGTGGAGGATGCTGAGGCATGAGGGGATGATTGGGGAGCTCCTTTGGAGGATGCGGACATGGTGGAGGTGGATGGTGAGGATGTAGATTTGGGGGCTCCGAATCAGCCAGAGATGTAGGACATTACAGATCCGTGGGAGCCAGAGTAGGCTACTATTCTAGAGAGTCCCATGCCTCAGGCGGATGCAGAGGAGATGGATTTCGGGGTGCGTGCTAAAAATGCATGTTTTGCAAAGCTGCTACGGAGGTGAGATGAGGAGATGGGGGATGCACTATGGGAGATGGATATCCTACAGGCTCAGCTAGCAAAGCAGGAGAGCGCACAGGTGGCGTCTCACTGGTAGGAGGGGGATACTGATACTGCATGGGAGAGGGATCTCCTACGGATGCATCTGGCAGAGCAGGAGAGCGCATGGGTGGCGTATCACTAGTAGGAGGGGGATACTAATGCTTCACAAGAGAGGGATCTCCTACGGATGCATCTGGTAGAGAGGAATAGGGTTTTGGTGCAGCACAACAATGCATTAGCTTACTATCATCGACGGGAGGCAAAGTGGTTCCAGCATCGAATGGATTTGGAGGGGGAGATCATCCACATCGATGGGTGGCTACCTAAGCCATTGGGAGGTGGATATTCATGCCAGACAAGGGACAGTGGTACTGAGCAGTCAGCATCATCTTGTCGTAGGCGATTGGATGAGGGATGCGATAGCAGGCGTGATGCGGGGGCTAGCATTAGCCGTCCTGAGGGGTCCCATAGGACCCACACCACAAGGGGTAGTTCTTGTCACACCGATCCTACGTGATCATGGTGGCCGACGCCTTAGGCTAGGTGGTTTTGTTGTATGATTACGGGGTCAGAGGACCAGTTTTGTAGCCTGCGGGCATTTTTTTTTTTTTGACGATATATATATATATATATACCGGCTTTATTTTGTTTATGTTCATGTGATGATTTGATTTTATGCATGATGGTTAATGACTATGTATGTATGCATGTTAATGTATTTTGATGGGCTTATCATCGATGAACTCTTACATTGATATGCAGAGGGAAGGAATTTCCAACTCAAGAGGCATGACTTCCTCAGAGCCATACACGAGCAAAAATGGCGTGGCCCCAGTGGGCGTCCGAATGCTAGTGCGATAAGCCCATAGGGCAAGTGGGATTTAAATGTGCCAATCCTTATGACTGTCTGCGACTATCTTTTTAAGGATAGCGACTAGCATTTTGTTTGACACCTCTGCTTGACCATGAAAAATGAACTCCACAATGCGAGGTCCTATCGTAGAGGTAAGCAGAACTACTTCCACTCACTTGGTAAAATACTCTGTGGCCGTTATGATAAATGTGTGATGGCCTGACGACGCAGGGGAGATCTTTCCAATTAGATCGAATCCCCACTATGAAAATGGCCAAGCGAACTGGACTGTCTGCAAGGCTTGGGAAGGTACATGCATCAAATTGGCATGATGTTGATATTTTACGCACTTCCTGACATATGCGCAACAATCTCGCTCTAAATATGGCCAATAATAGCCCATGCGAAGAATGCGCTTTGCGATGGCCATACCACTGAAGTGGCCACCACATGTACTGATGAGGCCTGGATAAGCCTCATTTATAGCATGTTTTGAATAGTTAAAACTGCCTAAAACTGCCTAAAACTCTTGTGAATTATCTTATATGCTAGTTAAGTTGATTTAATATGCTCTATATTAACTATTTGCATGATTGCAGTGTTAAGGACATTATATTCTGATTTTTAACAGTTCTTGTATAGTTTTATGTTATATTTTTATGCTTAGGTTGACAGACGAGCATTTCGGTAGTCTTATTTTGATGATCATTAAGCATTAGTTTCTCTAAATTTAGCAGATAGTACAAAGACTTATTACTGTGCAATAGAAAACTGGTTTTTCCATATAAATTCCAGCAAGCCACCAATGAATTGCAAGACATGGAATTCACATCCAAGGAAGAATGAAGACTATTGCAATATGATCCTGAGGTCTAATACACTTGAGAAATGCAGCCAAAACCATTTGGAGTCAACATAGTTGGTCATTCTAAAGATCTTCGAAATGAACACAGTATCTTCGGAATGAGCAGATCTTCGGAATGAGAATTGCAGTATCTTCGAAATGAGCCACTTATCTTCGAAATGAAAACATAATGTACTTTTTGACCTGTTGACCGATTTCTGAAGCCGGAAAAAGGGAAATAAAGGTTGGAAAAGGTAAAGGGAAATATTTTCCATCTGTCTTTGCCGTCATTGCCGGCCAAATTCATAATTAAGGGAAAGATCAAATTTGATCCTATTCTAGGATAAAGCCAGGAAATTCTGCAGGATATCAGGACAGCATATTTTATGTTTGTAATTAGATTTTAGGCATCTATAAAAGATAGCTCCCATAAAGGTTGAGCTATTAGGAAGAATATTAGATATTAGAAATATTAGATTAGAGATTAGACATATTAGAGATAATAGACCTGTAATAGATTGCAGATCTGTAACAGATTTCAGAGAATACGTAGTGGAACTTGTTAATTTTAGCATTTTGTGGTAATTGATTTCTGTTTTAGTTTTTATCCATATATTTTACATTTGTGATGTAATCAGCAATAAATATAATCAGTTTCTTTATTTTTCAGTAATTTTCCAATTCCCTGCACTTTACATTTCCAGCAATTTACAAGTTTTCTATAATTTCCTGCATTCTTGTTTTTACTGTCAAACACTGCACAGAAGATTGACGACCTTCTGTTTCAGAGTATTAACAGAAGTTGATTACTTGTTTTATCTCATCATTGCAAAAGTAAATAGGTTTCTCATTTAGCATTTGTAATTAGGATTTTCCTTCTGCAAATCAATTAAGTCTTAATTTATCAATTGTAATTAAGACTTTATTTCTGCAGACAAAAAATAGTTTTTCATTCTTGCAAATAGATTAAAGTTAAATTTATGCAATTTAGGGGTAGAAGTGACACAAAACCCCCACACAATAAATTCCACCAATAAGACTTGCTGCTTCCAAATGAACTGAACTACAACCCTGCTTGAAATTTCTATCGTAAATAGCCTTGGACACAACCCCGGATTGATAAGATCTATGAGATTTAATGATGGTATAACGACTACTCATCATTTTGGTACCGTTTCCAGGGAACACGGTGTTGTTAAAAGGTGAAAAGCAGTCCAATAATTATTAAATATGGTAAGTTGTGAATTTTAGAGTAAAATCTGAATGTAATGACTGGTATAAGTAATTGTTATTGGTAAATTGTATTTCAGTCCATTTAGGAAATAAGCAAGAAACCACAAGAAGGAAAATTTCACAAGAGGTTGAAATTATGTCAAAAATGTCTAAATTTTTTATTTCCAAAAATGTTGGAATTTTCAAAGAATCCCAATCATCCACTTCCAGCACTGCAATATCCTTTGAGAAATCATTACAAGAAGGAAAATTAAGTAGTTCAACACCATTTTCTCTTAACAAATCCATACAATCAGGAAAATTTGACAAGATATATAATTGTTTTTGGGAACCTACAATGGAAGGCTCACAAGAGAATCAAGGTAGAGCCAACAATGTGCCCCACCCTACTGCAACTAGTGCACCTTCCAGAACTTTTGAAAATCCCATCCAACTAGATCTTAATCAAAATGCTCCCATGAAGGTCATTTCACCTGCAATATTACCAACTTTCAAGGGAATTACATCCGAAGATCCTAATATGTTTTTGTTTGAGTTTAAAATTGTATGTCAAGCTCATGATTACACTAATGACAATCAAAAGCTCAAACTATTTCCTTCCACTCTTAAAGAGTTAGATCTACGATGGTTTATCACCTTAGCACCTGACTCAATTAGAACTTGGGATGAGATGGAAAACATATTCTTGGAGAGATACCAAGAATATTGTCAAGTCAAGAATCAAAATGATGAAATTCTTACAATGAAACAAGAGGGAAATGAAATCTTAGAAGATTATATAGACAGATTTTCTTTTTTTCATAAGATATGTGGAAGTGTTGAACCTGAAATTTGCAAAGTCATATTCTTAAGGGGACTACAAGATGAATCTAGGGATGCATTGGATATCTTGGGAAGAGGAGATACAAATGCACTTAAATTTGAGGAAATTATTAAACTTTGTAAAAATTACTCTCATTCAAAGCATAGAAAACACAGAATTGGTAATGAAAAACATGATTTGAAAGAATGTATAAAAGAGGCTGATGTTTTAGTACATGATAGAAAATTAGATGAAAAAATTGAATCTACTGAATCTTCAACCATCTATTGTTCAGAATGTAAAAAGCAACACTCTCTTCATGATTGTCCTTTGAAAAAAATATTTATACCTGCTACATGTAGCATTTGTCAATTAGGACACCTCACAGATCAGTGTAGTTTATTGCCAGAACTTAAAAGTGTCTTTGAAAAACAGTCTCAACCTATGAAAAAAATCAATTTTGTAGGACAAGGACAAGGGAATAATTTTCATAAATTTCCATATCAGAATGCTTCTCAATTTCCTGCACATTGGGGAAATAATCCTTAGTATATGCCATGGTCTGCTTTAGGTCCACTTCAACAATGTTGGAGTCAACCACCATGGGCATACTCCCAAGCATGGTCTCAACATGGATGGATGCAACAAAAATGGAATCAACAACATCCACCATGGTTGCAGCAAAAATTACAGGGATATCAATGGGTACAACATCAAAATCTGTACAAAGGGCAGCAACATTGTCAAAAACAAAAATCAAATTTGTTGCCTAATTATATCCATAATTTCTATCATGGGAAAAAACAACAAAAATTAAAACAACCTCTATTTTCAACTCAACCTGTGGTCAGTCCAAATCATGTTAAATAGGTAACCCCCGTCTCTGTGGTTGAATCAGAAAATACAACCCAAATAAATGTTAGTGATTGTGTTAAAACTCAGTTGTGTTCAGGTGAACCACTGCTTGAACCTATTCCACTTATCAATGTAGAAAGTGAAGTTAAAAAGAATGAACATGAAAACAAATCCACACTAAAACAACATCAAGAAGAACAAGATACCTCATCAAATAAAGTATCATATTTTGAACAGTCTGAGATATCAAAAGTAACATCTTCACAATCAGATTTGATAAAGGAATTAGAACATTTAACTATTACAATCCCTTTACCTCAAGTTGTACCAATCATTAAGAGGATTGTTCAAGAAATGTGTTTTAGAAAACCAAGAAAAAAAAAAAAAGTATATCCTAAAGCCATACAAAAATGTGGAAAATTAGTTAACTTGCTTTCAGGTAAACTTATTACACCTAAGTATGATTGTACAGAAAACCCACAGTTTCTTAGAACACATAAGAAAAATGAAAAGAATACTTTAGTTTTTGCCTCCATTGGTGTAAATAAAAATGTTTCTCCAAGAACCAATTCAAATAAGCCTGGTACAAAACAAACTGAAACACAACCAAAACAACATTTGAACAACAATAGTTGGTTGACTAAAAACCAAGGAGAAAAATTGTTTGATATATTGGTGCAACATCCTAATGCTTTACTAACATTTTATGTATCTTTAGCAGTTGGCATTAAGTTGTTGCAGGTACAAAAAAAAACAAATTTTGCAGTTGAATACATTTGATGAACTTTGGTTGGAAGCACTTCACCAAATAGAGTTCACTCAACAAAAATGGAAAATGTGGCATGATGATCACATTAAGAGCAGCAAGGATGAACCAGGGGAGTCTAAGAATGAATTTGTTCAATTTTTTTTAGTTGATGATGTAAGGAGGATATTAGTGGTGAAGGGACATCTTTTATAGTTGTACCATAAACCACTAACAAAAGTGGAATTTTCTCGGTATCTCACACAGTTACATTTGACAGAAGAGGCTTCTTCTTCTGATGAAGATTCCAAATAATCATATCTTTGAATCTTAAAAGAAAAAGAAAAAAAAAAATTAGAAAAAAATAGAAAACAAAAAGATGAATAAATTATGGCTGTGAATTCCTTCATGGGCATGATTTCAGGGAAGTCATGAATTCCTTCACGGGCACAATCAGAATCAAAAATACAAAGAAAAAAACAAAAAAAAAAAAGAGAGAAAAGGAGATGTTAAAGAAAAAAAAAGATAGAAAAATGAATAGCTCAGCAGTGAAAACCTTTTTCTAAGGCGCTACTGAGTTGGTATGCATGAAAACCAATTTTCTGGCATGCATAACCTTGAAATTTCTGAGTCATCATTGTACAAATTCACCAACTACACTTATTTTTGAAGTGTTGCAGGAAGCCTCAGCAGAATATCAACAGAAGCAGTCATATTTCAAAACTTGCATTAACTTGTTTTAACCAGGTATATATGTTTCTTACACTTTTCTCATTGTAAATATTTGATATATAGTATATGACAATTAACTATTAGTATAAAAGTGTTCATAAGAGTTGGCATAAACAAAACATGCTTGGAGAAAGAGAAAAATGTTGGTTTCTGCTATGTCTTCAGAATGACTGCTGTATCTTCAAATAACCGTGGTATCTTTAGAATGAAGGTTTGTATTCGGAATGAAGGTTTTTCTTCAGAATGAAGGTTTGTTTTCAGAATGAAGTTGTGTCTTCAGAATGAAGGTTTATCTTTGGAATGAGGTTATCTTCAAATTAAATGCCCAACTTAGTCTTTAGAATGAAACATAATCTTCAGAATGAATATTTAATAGTTTGTTTCCATGTGGCATCCAAGGAGGGAGAAAAAGACATAGTCAACAGAATTTTTTTACTCCATGTGATCATTGACACATGTCATCTGGCTTGCGGTTAGATTCATCTCATATTTTGCACCCATCAAGGAAGTATGAGAATCATAGGGAAAATAACCAACAAACATGCCACCACCATTCATTGCTAATAACCACTCATGTGGGAAAATTTGCATGCAGAATGGACAAGCTAAAAATAGTAAAGAAAATTTGATGGCAAGGATTTCCAATGATTGATGGCCAGGTTTTTAGAGCACAGAATAAGCAAGTGTGCCATATTTTATTTTTGAAGACATATTTGCTAATGATTACTAGAAAAAAAAATTATTCTTTCTGAAGAAGAACAAGATCAAACCCTATAGCAACCAGAAATCAGTGACCTAACAGATGCTGTAGATGTTGTTGCAGAAGAAGAAACAACTGCTACAAAGGCTATTGTAGAAGAAGAAATAGTTGTTGTAGAGGCTGTTGTAGAAGAAGAAACAGGAATTGCTGCAGAGGCTGTTGCAGAAAAAGAAACACACCTAGCAGCAGCAACAAAACCATCAAACTCACAGACTAAGAAGAGAAGAGCTGAAACTAACAACAAAAAAATAAAATAGAAAAGGGTTCATTTTTCTAAAGATGTTATTTATCTATTATAATAGAAGAGTGAAGTTCCCAGTGAAGATCCTAAAGCTATCCCTACATCCCCTGTTACCACAAGAAAATAGGGCAAGAAGAGAAAATATACATTAAGGACTAAGAGGTCTGCAAGACTCCAACAAAAAGAGATAAAAGAACAAATGATTGAAAAGAAGACTAGACAGGATAGCCCTAATGTCATATAAGTACAAAAAGCCACTGAGAATTTGGATGCAATCATATATAATTTCATGGAACCTCCTGTACAGGAGTAGGGGTCTGAAGCAGAGGATGAGATCATTGTTGAGCAGCAAACTGCAGTTGATTTGTCAGTATTAGGTTCTGAGTCAAATGAAGAAGAGGAGGTGGACATCACAAAACAACTGACAACAGCCAAGAGTGTTATAAAAATACAAATGATATGGATTGAGGAAATAAAAGATGTTATTGAAAAACATGAAAAGAAAATTTGAGAATTATAGCAAAAAGTGGAGAAACTAAAAAGTAGGCTGTCACAAGTTGACTTTTGAAGAGGATTCCCAACTAGATGATCAGTTTGAATAATGAATCAGAAATCTTCATGAGAAATTACACAGGCATTAAATTGTTCTATGAAACATGGAATATGAGTATGGACATCTGTGACTCCATATCTCACTGCAATGCATGAGGGCATGCATTAATATAAGTTGGGGGGGATGATGAGGCCTGGATAAGCCTCATTTATAGCATGTTTTAAATAGTTAAAACTGCCTAAAACCGCCTAAAACTCTTGTGAATTATCTTATATGCTAGTTAAGTTGATTTAATATGCTCTGTATTAACTATTTGCATGATTGCAGTGTTAAGGACATTATATTCTGATTTTTAACAGTTCTTGTATAGTTTTATGTTATATTTTCATGCTTAGGTTGACAACAGCATTTCAGTAGTCTTATTTTGATGATCATTACGTATTAGTTTCTCTAAATTTAGCAGATAGTACAAAGACCTATTACTGTGCAGCAAAAAACTGGTTTTTCCATATAAATTCCAACAAGCCACCAATGAATGGCAAGGCATTGAATTCACATCCAAGGAAGAATGAAGACTATTGCAATCTGATCCTGAGGTCTAATACACTTGAGAAATGCAGCCAAAACCATTTGGAGTCAACATAGTTGGTCATTCTAAAGATATTTGGAATGAACACAGTGTCTTCGGAATGAGCAGATCTTCGGAATGAGAATTGCAGTATCTTCGGAATGAGCGGATCTTTGGAATGAGCCACTTATCTTTGAAATGAAAACATAATGTACTTTTTGACCTGTTGACCGATTTTTGAAGCCGAAAAAAGGGAAATAAAGGTTGGAAAAGGTAAAGGGAAATATTTTCCATCTGTCTTTGCCGTCATTGCCGACCAAATTCATCATTAAGGGAAAGATCAAATTTGATCCTATTCTAGGATAAAGCCAGGAAATTCTGCAGGATATCAGGACAACATATTTTATGTTTGTAATTAGATTTTAGGCATCTATAAAAGATAGCTCCCGTAAAGGTTGAGCTATTAGGAAGAATATTAGATATTAGAAATATTAGATTAGAGATTAGACATATTAGAGATAATAGACCTGTAACAGATTGTAGATCTGTAACAGATTTCAGAGAATAAGTAGTGGAACTTGTCAATTTCAGCATTTTGTGGTAATTGATTTTTGTTTTAGTTTTTATCCATATATTTTACATTTGTGATGTAATCAGCAATAGATATAATCAGTTTCTTTATTTTTCAGTAATTTTCCAATTCCCTGCACTTTACATTTCCAGCAATTTACAAGTTTTCTATAATTTCCTGCATTCTTGTTTTTGTTGTCAAACCCTGCAAAGAAGATTGACGACCTTCTGTTTCGTAGTATTAACAGAAGTTGATTACTTGTTTTATCTCATCATTGCAAAAGTAAATAGGTTTCTCATTTAGCATCTGTAATTAGGATTTTCCTTCTACAAATCAATTAAGTCTCAATTTAGCAATTGTAATTAAGACTTTATTTCTGCAGACAACAATTAGTTTTTCATTCTTGCAAATAGATTAAAGTTAAATTTATGCAATTTATGGGTAGAAGTGACACAAAACCCCCACACAATAAATTCCACCAATAAGACCTGCTGCTTCCAAATGAACTGAACTACAACCCTGCTTGAACTTTCTATCATAAATAGCCTTGGACACCACCCCGGATTGATAAGATCTATGAGATTTAATGATGGTATAACGACTACTCATCATGTACCATCGTGCGCTTGGGCAACTACCCAAGTGGAATCTCGCTGGTCCAAATAATGAAGGAGGATTCCTTCATAGCTGCGACGATACAAAATGTCTCCTATCAAGACATACTTGGCCGCTTTCTGCTTGAATGCTCATTTTGCGGCATGTGTCAATCCAAGCGGGAGATTACCTAACTTGAGGTAGTCTCTAATGGGTAAATACCAGTCCTATTGATCTGAAGCCTCGACGGTATGAACAACCAATCCCTCTTGAAGTTCATCCCTAGCAAACGCTGAGCGGGATAGAACTTGTAAGAATAGCGTTGTGTTGCTATTAATGGGAGTAGGGGAGAACAAGGACCCCCAGTTGGCATGTTTCAGATGATCGTGGATTCGAGAGAACTTATCCGAGGATGGTTCAATCTGGATCATGTGGATTCCTAGTGTCAAGTCAGAGCTTGCACGCTCCATCATGGATTGCGATAGGGTTTTGACTTGAATGGTTGTCATATCACTAGAAAGGTCTTGCGGGATTAGTGACCCCAAGGAGGCCATTGTGTCCACAAAATGATTCGATGATCGAGGGAGTGCCTCGATGTCATACCACTCAAGTTTTGCCAGGAATTTGTCCACAAGGGCTTTATAAGCCTGCAGAACTGGGCATTTGCATTGGAATACCCCTTTGACTTGATTGACAATTAACAGTGAATCACCAAAGATATTCAGTCATTTGATGTTCATGGCGATTGTTGTCTGAAGACCTATGAGCAAGGCTTCATACTCTGCATTATTTTTGGTGCATGGGAAATTTAATTTAAATGACAGGGGCATTGGAGCGCCCTACGGTGTGAAGAATACTATTCTCGTGCCACCACCTTGCTCACATTTAGAACCATCAAAAAATAGGGTTATGTCGGCCTGTGACTCAGGCTCATCAAAATCCGGCAATTTCGAGACATGGAAGACCCCATCATCGGGTAGTTCTATGACTAGAGGCTGATCATCTTTGAGAGGAGCCTCCGCTAGTTGATCGGCTATGACTTGTCCTTTGATGGATTTTTGTCCGATAAACTCTATGTCAAATTTCATCAACAACATGATCCATTTTGTCGTGCGACTACTATGATAAGTATGACTCATCATGTATCGCAATGGATTCTCCTTAGACACAACATACGTAGTGTTGCTCAGCATGTAGTGGCATAGCTTTTTGGTAGCAAACACCACTGCCAAGCAGAGTTTCTCAACGTATGCATAGTTAAGTTCATAACTGACCAGGGTGCGGCTAAGATAGTAAGTAGCCTGTTCTTTGTGAAGTTCATTCTTCTGGGCTAGCATGGCGCCCAGTGCCACCTTAGTAGCTGAGATGTATAAGTAGAACGACACTCCTGGTCTAGGTGGTGCCAATACTGGCGACGAAGCCAAGTATTGTTTGATGTCATCAAAGGCTGACTGGCACTCGTCATCCTAGTGAAATGCAACCCCTTGTGCAATAATTTGTTCATGGGTCGGCACTTGTCAGATAGCTGCGCTATGAAGCGCTTAATTGATGCGACCTTTCCCTGTAGACTTCTGAGTTGCTTAATGGTAGTTGGGGGAACCATTTCAAGGATTGCCTTGAATTTCTTTGGGTCCACCTCGATGCCTCGCTTTGAGACTATGAAACCCAAGAGTTTTCTAGATGTGACGCCAAATACGCACTTCTTGGGATTCAATCTGACTTTATGTTCCATGAGGCGATCGAGGATCTTGCTTAAGTCATCGAGATGATCTGGGCGCAAAAGAGACTTGGCCAACAAATCATCCATGTAATCTTCCAAAGTTTTATGCATGTAATCATGGAAGATGTACGTCATGGCATGTTGGTAGGTGGCACCAACATTTTTAAGGCCAAAAGGCATGACCTTATAACAAAATGTCCCCCAAGGCATTGTGAACGCCATTTTTAGTTGGTCCTCAAGATTGATACAAATCTGATTGTATCCCGAGAAACCATCCATGAGGGATAGCATTTCGTGACCTATTGTAGCATCTACCAACGCGTCGATGCTTGGCAAGGGGAAATCATCCTTAGGACTTGCTTTGTTTAGATCTCGAAAATCAGTGCATATGCGAATCCTCCCATCGAGTTTTTTGACGGGCACCATGTTGGACAACCATGGTGGATAATCCACGCAGATGACAAACTGTGCATCCAACAACTTTTGCAATTTGTCTTTGACCATCAAGGCCATTGTTGGGTGCATCTTACGTAGTTTTTGCTTAACTGGCTTGATTGTCGGATCAAGCGTAAGATTATGCGTGACTAGCTACGGATCTAGCCCCGACATGTCTTTGTATGACCATGCAAAAACCTCCTTCTTCTTTTTGAGAAGGGCAATGTAGTCGGCTTGCTCTTTAGGGGATAGACTTACCCCCAGCTTGATAATCTATGGATTCATTGGATCTAAGCCGATGTCTACGTTAGTCGTCTCCTCGATCGACATGTGGGATCCATCTTCCAACTGATGTGGAGTCGGGATCAAATGGATATCATTAGCTGAGTTTAAATATGCGTTGGGAACCTCGGGTTCCTCTTCAGCCTGAAAGATATCTTGAGTTGTCCCTGGGGTAAAATGAGGCATTTTACCGAAAGGCCAGTACTCTGATGGGGACAAAGGTGAATTGACGCGATCCCAATCAATGGCATCTATGTCTAGATGCAAGGACCGTGCTGGATCGATCGGATTGTGGATGGGTGCGGTTAAGTCAATGGAGATCATGTGGATGAAATGAATTTGGTCTCCATTACCATGGGTGTGATGACTTAAACATTCTGGATGTTCTCTGTGTTTTGGATCTGGTTCTATAGGTACTGGCACGAATGGATCGGCCCTATGTGCTAATAGGAGGACAGGGTCTGCCCTCGACACTGATATCACCCTAGGGTCTCGGAGTGGAAGGTGCTCTTCGTGTACCCGGAGTAGCGGATCCAACACTTGATCCCACCCTGCTGGGTCTACGTACCACTCGTGCCTTGGCACTATGCCTATCTGTGCAAATATGTCATTAATCTCCAAGGGATGTCGTTGTTGCACTTGTTGCCTTTGTTGCATTTGTCGCATGTGGTTGAGATAGGCCATCTCAGTTTCATCTTTCGAATCATTGTCGGAGATCCAAAAGTGTTCATTGACTTCAACAACTGCTTGCGACATATGAGTCTCATCTTGTTCAAGCAAATTAATCTGGTCCCATTGCGGTTGTTCCATGCTTCGTGGGGGGACCCGGTTCTCTTGACGCTGCACTGGCTCGATTGGAGCCTCTAGAGGGAACAGATTCAAAAATATTTCTTGCCAGTTATTCATGGGAATCTCTCATGAGTGATCACTATCGGATTCGAGGGGATCATATGATGCTGGTTCATATTCTGATTCATCCTTTGAAGATCTTTCTTGACACTGTTTATCCTTTTCTTGAAAGTGAGTTCCCAAACTTTCACCTCTCTCTGGCAAAGGAGGAGGGTTATTGATGTTACCAAGGGTGTTTGTTGACCATGGGAGGTAATCTCCCAATGTATACGTTGTGTTTGGGTTGGCATAAGGATCTGATGCCAACCCACCCTTGTTGCCTATTCCTAGGCCTTGCATGTTTTCCACCAAGATGTCTAAGGGCAGGGGGTGGTTGAACCCTACTCCCGACTTGTCATAAGGCATTTGGTATCTTGGCTGGCAAAGGACACGCATTCCTTGCTCATACCTGCCTAGCCCGTATCCATGCCAATTGCATTGGCCAAGATATCTCAGAGCAAAATCCGGGTTATACAGATAGTTGACATCTTCTACAAAAGGTTCTTCGTCCTCGTCCTTTTGCTTGCATGGCTCAACACCATGGTCAAGGCCCCCATACACAAAATTGGTCTGGTTTGGTGGGTAGCCTAAAGGAACAATTGTCCCGATGGGAAGGTGAGGTCTCCCCATGTCTTGCACTGACTCTAGCGCTGTCGTTGCTACAACATTTCGCACTAGATACTCCCCTAGGCCCATACTGGCCATTTCAATAGTAATTGTTGGTGATTGAGAGGGAGGGAATGGAAGCTCATCCTGAGTCCATTCCATGTTGGGTTGATTAGGAGCCTCAACTTCCACTGTGCTAGGTATCTCTTCAGTTGAGATGGTTGATATTGTTGGTAGCGCTTCTTCCAGGGGTGGAGCCTCTTCCAGGATTTGTTTCCCTTTGTCCTTTTGTTTAGCCATGGTGGGTGGCATTGATGGTGAAGGAGCGGACGATGAAGATGCACCTGGCTGGGGTTTTGATGGATTAGTCACCAGTGGTGCTCGCGGCATCGGACCCTGTCTAGATGGATTTAACTAAAAATCCAAGTGCGTCGATGGGAGGGTCGATTGCGGCATCAACTGCATCGCATTGCAATATTTGAAGGGTTCTAAATCCGTAGGGACTACATGTACTTCCCCTTCAAATGCATACTTCAAACACTGGTGAGCTATCGAAGGGACACACTTCATGTCCCTGATCCATGGCCTCCCTAGCAATATGTTGTATGCCATCTCGCCTTCCAAAACATGGCACAATGTAGGTATCGTCTTTTGTCCTACCTGAACGGGTAGAACAATTGTGCCAACTATCGAGCATATCGCATCATTGAATGCTCGCAGTGTGTAAGTGGAAGTCGTGATGTGTGAGGTTGGCAACTTCAGATGTTTCAATGCTGTCGTAGTAATGATGTTACTGGACGAGCCAGTGTCTATCAACACCCTCTTATACGGGATCCCGTTGACCCACGCGATAACGTGTAGGGGTGGATCTACCATGTCATCAGATACTAATTTAAGTTCATCTTCTCGAAAGGTAATGACCGGCTCCGTGCATCATTTTACATGTCCCATGAAGTTATTGAAGGAATTCGCTTCGTGAGGCTGCAACTCGATGGCTTTCAAAATCTCCATGAGAGCTTCCCGATGGGGTGCTGATTGTTGTATAAGCTCATATATGGAGAGCCTAGCCGACGTGGTCCGCAAACTCTGCGTGAGTTTGGTCCGTATCGTGACCTCGGGTCTAGGCGGAGGTAACTACATAGGGTGTTGTTGAGGTTGTGACGTTGAAGGAACCTCTCTTGTAGCTGCCTCGGGGACAACTCCTGGGTATTTCTTGTTCCTGGTCACTATGCTTATCATTCCCACATACCCTTGCATGGGGAAATGTTGTTGTACCTCATTGACCTAAAGAGGTTTTGCCTATGCCTCGTGGGCAGGCAAAGGGTCCTTGAAAACCCCCATCTACTGATTGTTTGGCGCTATGGGGTTGTCCACTGCCAATGTCTTATTATCAATCAGGTCTTGTATCAATCCCTTAAACTTCCAGCACGCATTCAGGTCATGTCCCCTTCGCCTGTGGAACCTACAATATAAATCCTCTCTGTATCCCTTAGGCTTGGGAGCATTAGGATCTATGGTTTGAATTTTTGGAAGGGTGATTAAATTTGCCGCTGACAAGCGGTCAAATAGGGAGTCCCTAGACTCCGTATAAGGGGTGTACTATCGCTTAGGGCGACGCTGCTGATTTTGCTCCTATTTTTTATTTTCTCTTTCATAATTCTTAGGAGGCACTGCCTGATAATTAGCCTTTTGAGGCTGTACTTCTTGTGGAGGATTGGGGACATTTATAGCAACTTGATTAACCGCAGCGGGTTTTTGTTGCGTAGCCCCTGTCTTGGTGTTTTTGTTCCACTCTTTCTTTTTAGGCTTGGCGATTTTGCCCTCCTGTATTTTGATCTCTTCGATAATTCTGGCTTGCGCCAGAGCTTCTTCTAAGGTGGCATATTGCTGCAGCTGCAATAGCCCAGAGATCGATCTCAAGCAACTTCGTGCGAACATCTATGTGAGGTCGGACATAGGGGGAAGGTAAGGTAGCTTGGAAAGTAGAGTCCTCCATCGATTCTCGTAGGCCACCATTGTCTCCTCCTCATATTTCCTGAGGCTGGCCAGATCACTCAGTGACGCCTTCTTCTTGGTGCTGAAGGCGAAGCGTTCAAGGAATGCATCCACTAATTGATCTAAGTTATTGATGTTGTGCTTCGGCAACTGGGTGAACCAATCCGAGGCAGGGCCCATGAATGTGGTTATGAATGTCCTTAGCAACAACGCATCATTATCCTGAATGCCAAAGCATTGGCTCAAGAATCTTGTCACATGCTCTTGGGCATCCTCTTCACCCTTAAAGACTGCCAACTGAGGCAACTTGAAATGTTTGGGGTAAGGAGGTGCGGGCACTGACGGATGCACCGGATGACTACGGAGTTGGCATAACGTGGGCTTTTGGGGCCCAGAAGCTTTGGTTTCCATAGACTCCAAATGCTCTAACAGCACTTTGTATGCATCGAAAGATTTAATCTCTTCCTCTTTAGTTTGCTCCCGTTGTGAGTTGTGGGAGACTGGAGGCCTATGGGGGGGTGGCCGGATAGCAACCCCTCCGCCTGGATAGGGCATTTCAGCCCACTCTAATTCTTGTTCATACTCCTCATAAACTTCCTGAGGAGTCTCTGGGCGAGACCTATGACCTTGAGTGGGTCTCCACGGAGGGTACCCATCGTTGTTTCGGGGAGTGGCCTCCCTCTCAGGTCTATGGGGTCTCGAAGGCAAAACTTGATGAGGTCACGGAGACCTATCCTGCACTAAAGGATTATGCCTCTCATATGGTTCCACTTTTTGAGTGCGAGGGGTTGGAACCCTCTCAGGTATGTTATAAAGTAGCTCGTCTACTTCGCGCTGAATGCGCTCTTTGTTCAGGCGGTATAAGCGCTCTAACTGCTACTGATCTTGTTCAAGCCGCATGATCTGGGCTTGATGGGCGGCATGTCTGGCGACTTCCAGGTCAATTTGGTCCGCCATCTGGGGCTTAGGAGGCCTGAATGCCTCTCCTATGTATTTTCCTCGGTCGTGATGATCCGAGATCTCAATGGGTTGCTTCCCTCTATCGAGGTTAGCGACATTTACCCGAGGCTCTTGCCTCAATGGGTGATCATTGTATCTAGCAGGTGTGGAAGCGCAAGGCTCCCATGCTGTATATTGCTCTCGAGGAATGTGATGTTCTTCCTCATACTCCCTTTCATAGGTGTGAAAGGGACGGGCGGAGTTAGCTCGCCCTGTTTGGAGAGCCCTATGCTCTGGATTTTGTCTATTGGTTCTAACAGTGAGGGGAGGCAAAGGAGAGATGCCATAGTCATGTTGCCTCTCCTCATGGACACTGTGCCTCTCTAGCGCTTCGTCGCGCGGTGGCCACTCATATCTAGCCTCTAAGGGAGGTCTTCTATCTACGTTAAGTGCCACATGTAAAGCTTCTTCCCGAAAGGGGTTGTGCTGAATGGGCGTGTCCCCCAGGGGGTGTCCCTATAATTCCACCTTGACATGGAATGATGTGGATTCTCTTGTAGTCTAGACCGCCAAGGCGGTATGGCCAAGTCTTTAGGGCTAAAGCGAAGATGACTTGTGCCCACTCCTTGTACACTTTCTGCAGCTTCTGCCCTTGATTGGGCTTGGCTACGGGTGTACACCACCATGGTGGTGCTCTTCTACAAGCTAAGCAGATTTTTATCTCTTTTATGATTTTTTTTTTTTATTTTTTTTGTTACACTAAGCAGAAATGAACACACACATACACAAACGGTGATTATCTCTTTTAAAGATTAATGGTGTGTCCTAAACTGGTTTTAGTGCATTTTGATGATTTTGTTTTGTTTTTGAAAGTTTTGAAGAACGTTTAAATGCGTAATGAAGGCTCATATGACTCCCATAAATGGTTGCCCCTTCAATATACCATTGCCGAGCCGATATACCAACCTCTCTATATACCCGCCCTTACGAGAGGGAAACTATAGGTACGTGAGAGCAGATGGTACGTGGTACGTAGGCGGTACGAAAGGGGGATTGTCCTGTTTATGACACCTACCATAGAAGACTTATCCTCGTGCATTGGGAATCACCCCAACGACACTCGATCAGATTTCGTCAGGATTTACGTCGAGCAACAGTGACAATCGGGGTAAATGGATGCAAAAATCAAGCCAAGGTGGTGATGAACCCACCGTTGGTCTTGATCAAGGGCTGGGGTCTTACGACCAGCTCCTTGGTTTAAAAATGCCACGTGATGTGTGTGTGGTTCTTTTTATTAAAAATTAAAGCAAGCAGAAGCAACTACTTTCCTTAAGAAGGCAAAATTGACAGAAAATAGAAACAGAAAAGCAAAAAATGACAGGAACAGTTTAAGACCCTTACCTTTTCTCTGCCTAGACTTGCTATTTCTGATCCTCGGCCCTGAAAATGCACAGACAAAAATTCGTCCCTGGATGAGATGAATTACAGTACAAAATTCATCCCTGTCTGAGACGAATTAGAATTCGTCTCAGGGTCAGATGAATTATAGTAAGGTATTCGCCACAGGCAAAGACGAATAACAGTCAGAGTTTGAAAAATGGTACCTATAAGCACAAAAACACAAGTTTTGATCAGTTTCTTTGATCTCAAAAATCAGGGGACAGTGTCCCACCGTGATCGCCACTGAAAGCACGAGATTCCGGAAAACAAAAAGGGAAAACCCCAAACACGATGCAAGAACGAAACTTAAACTTAATGCTACAAATTAGAAATGCGTAAAAATGGAGAAAGCATAGACAAATTGGAACCAAAATGGAACGAAACAACCCTCTTCTTTTATTGATGTATTTCAAATTCGGTTACAATTAGCTTCCTCCCTTTTTAGGGGAAAGGAGCATCAAACTTGTCTCTTGGTCACATCAATGGAAAGTCATCTCTCTTTCGCATGCCCACATGCAAAATGGGCGGGCCAAAGTGTTGCCGCCGCTTGTGTAAATGAATCCTTGATCCTTGCTGCTCCTCCTGCATTCAAAGAAACAACAAAATTGTTAGTAGCACCTGCTGCAAATATGAAACATTTATTCTCTAAAAACGATGAAGGATGTATGCATAAAACTGAATAAAATGATGAATGAACTGATTCTAAACAACTTGCAAGTTTGACAGGAACCAGGGAACATTACCAGAGGGCCACTGCCATCAAAACAGTCGGACAAAATGCCGTCGATTCGAATTCAACTGTAATTCGTCCCTGGGTAGGACGAATTCTACTGTAATTCATCCCCGGGTAGGACGAATTCTCCTGCGACAAAGCGTCGAACTGATGCTGCCCAAATGTCGTGTCTCGGGATCTCCAAAAGACCTGCAAACATAGGGGTTAGCTAATTGAGGGCATTTTGGGATGACCCAGATGGTCGGATTTCCCCAATTTGACCTCCATCAACGAGAATTTGACGTCGCTACCTGCAAGTTAGTGAGGACAACAAAAGCGACAAAACATGATAAGATTTGATCAAAACATTCTAAAATCAAAATTATAAACTATCTAAACAACATAAAATGGAATGGAAGATAAACAAGTGACAAAAGAACAAATTAAAATGAAACTAAGAAGTGCGGGGCACCCGGGCGGGCCGCCCACCGTTAGAACCTGATTTCGGCACCAATCCACTCGGGATGGGCCCAAAATCTCTTGTAATGGGTTGTCGATGAATTGGTAGATCAGTGTGGTCAAATGTCGGGTTTTGGGTCCGGATTCACACTTCCAATAACCACCCAATGACCTCCCTTGCGAAAGAGATCAAGGATGTGGAAGAGGTAAATCAAAAGGGTAAAATGTGGTATTCAATTTGGCAGCACTTCGTTGCTTGAAAATGCCTCCAACTTGTCCTTTTTTGGGTGAGAAAGTTCACCATTTTATAGACCCAGGGGGTCTCTTTGGAGGGGCATGCATAAGCGCCATGTGGCAGTCATGCCTTCCCATGAGGGAGGAAAGTCCTCCATGACTTGGGCTTCCATGATTGCCCTTGTGACAGTCCTCTAACATCCAATCCGCCCACCTACATGCGCATGCAAGGCAGGAGGCATTAATTGACTGTCCTCGACTGCCACTTGGCATAATTTTTCTTTTTGCCCGTTAAACCTAGAATTCGTCCTGACCCAGAGCGAATTCAGAATTCGTCCCTGGGTGAGACGGATCCCAATTTGAATTCGTCCCTGGGTGAGACGGATATTGAGCAAAGTGCCTGAATGTGCCAAATTGCCTTTTGACCTTCCAAAATTGCTACAAAAGTGGTTAGGACCACTGTTTAACCTCTGAGGGCTGCCCTGGGGTCTGTGTGTGTCAATGCGATCAGTGTTTGTAGTGACATAATCGGATTGGTGTCTACATAACCCACTTAGCACAAATTGCCTAACCTTAACAATGGGTATTGAGAATGCCAAGACCACCATGAGTTCTAGGAAGATAACAATACTCCCAAGAAACATGGTGGAATCCTAAACCATTTGTAGAAGAGGACCATAAAAATTCTCATAGAAGCTTATCAAGATTCTTATAACAATTCATAGATAGGACCAAGTGAGAAGAATAATAGACACGCATGGTCAAAAGAACTTTTGATAAAATTAAGAATTTACCAAAGGGATAACTTCTTTGTGGACCAGTAGATAAGTTTATATTCCACCCTATTAATGACATACTTTTAAAGCTTTGGTGTCAAACTATTAAAGGCAAAAGGAATACCTAAAAAATGAAATATTTTTCCCTCTTGGATGATCTTCCATTCTTGCCTTAATTTTCATAAGATTATTATATAATATAAATAAAATATATTTTAATAAAATTATTTTCTTATTTAAACTTTTAATAATAAAAAATATTTATATATTTTAAAAATATGATAGAGGGAAGAAGGTTTGAGAGGCTCCACAAATATTTTACACTTCCTTTCACATATTAAACATTAAAGCTTTGAAACTAAAACTAAAAATGAGGACATAAAGCACCCAACTGATGAGCCACACATAAAGACTCCATCAACCAAGATATCTAAAATATATTACTAAACACCCAACATAAAATATTATTGTAGAGCAAGAGTCAAACACGAAGAGACTAGACTTATCAACAAATCAAGCAAAGGAAAGACTAATCAAGTTCATGGGCCACCAAATCCATTTCTTCATGTAATATCAAAGAAATTCATTAGATAGACATTGCTTCATTTGATGAGAGGAAAGCAAATGCATATTTTGAAGAGACAATTTATTAATATTAAATAATAAAGAATGTTTTTAAAGAAAACTTATAGTGCTTTTCTCTTAAACTTTCTTCTTATAACAAGTCTCAGTTGCAAGAGCATTTTATTTTTATTTTCCTTAAAAATATACTTTTGAATTTTATCAAGACAAATTTCAAAACCATTGAATTAACATTTTGTGAAAAACAAACTTGTTTAAATTTTTGTCTTTCATTTTATTTTATATTTTTTTTTTGAAAAATAATTTGAAAAAACTTGTATTAAAACAAATATCATTTACAAGTTGGGATGAGACTTCTCCCAGACTTAGCCAAAGAGAAAACATGTTTACAACAGTAAAAGATGATTTGCATTGGAGCCAAATCTCCTAAACCATATTTCTACAATGACTGTTCACCTGTTTATAACTATAAAAGAAGATCTACATTGAAGCACAAATCTCCTAAATAGTATTTCTGGAATGGTTATCCAAATTAGCTAAGTACTGGATTTGCTCACCCACATGCCTAATCATCTCATCCTCAATAGCCATGTCACTGTGCCACTAAAATCCTACCTTCTTCTCAGTACCCATGTTAACCAGGAAGTCTGCCACTTTATTTAGATCTCTACTCATATAAAATTGAATCACATCATCTAATTCTCTCTATAATTCCTTAATTTGAGTGACAAGAATCCTCAACCTCCATGTTTTCAAAGTAAAGTTCCTCATGCAATCTAGAGCTCCAACCATTATTTGAGAATCTGATTCTAGGATTATCCTCTTGTGACCTTGTTTTATTGCCAAAATAGAAGCAAATTTTATAGCTAAGGCTTCTGCTTCATTGTTTGTGGCTATTACCAAGCATAAAATTTCCTAATAGAGCATTGTTACAACATGATTCTGACAAACCACTCCAATTCTAGCTCTACCTGGATAACCTTTTGCAGCTCCATCAATATTAATTTTAATCCAACCTTCTGGGGTTGGTTTCCAACTAGCTCTGTCTTACCCCTCTTGGACTTCAATTTCCTTCTCCATTGCCCCAATAACAACTCGAGTTTCCTCTTTAGCATAGGCTACCACAGTTTTTGTGACTTTGCTCCAAATAACCTGCCAAACTCCATCTAAAGAAGAAAAGTTTCTCTAAAAATTTTGGCATTTCTCTCCAACCACACTTTCCATAAAATAAAGTTTAATCCAAGCTCCCAACCAATACAGAGAGCTTTATATTTAAATCTACCCCTCTTCCATATTTCCCAAATATTAATCTAATTCAAATCACCATTAACTTGAATTTTATAATATAAAAACCATCTCTCCCAGATTTGGCATGTGAATGGGCACTCAAACATCAAGTGATCATTTTTTTCCTCACTCTTGTAGCATAAAACACATTGATATGGACCAATGATTCCCCTACATCTGATATTATCAAAAGTAAGAATTCCATTATGCATGAACTGCCAGATAAAAAAGTTTACTTTCGACCAACCCTTGGACTACCAAATATTTCTCCAATCCTCAACCTGATATGTATGAGGAGGAGGCTCTAGAAGAATCTTATCATATCCATCCTTCACTGTGTAGACACCAAGGCTGCCATAGCCTCAAGTTAATTCATCCTCCTCATCTCTACCTGTGAGAAATATTTTTGTCAGGATTTTAGTCACGATGGGTCTCAAATATAGAGGGATTGAAATTGGCCACTCATCCAACTTCTTAAATTTCTTAAGCTTATAATACCCCAGTTGACTAGTGTTAAAATAACTTTCAATTTGGACCCACCACCTAGTTTATATGGCTATTTTTATTGGTTGTAGTTTAGTAAATTCAACAATGATAGGTGGGTATTGATCCCATGAATCTGTCCAAAATCGTGCCTTCTCCCCTCTCCCAACTTTCTAAAATAATCAATATTTTACTACCTGAGATCTTAACTTGAGATCCTGCCACACTAAGAATCCATTACCATCCAAAGGGAAATAACCCACCTCATTTGGGTTTACCCTTCCCAAATATTTACTAGTTAATATTCTACTGAATAAATAAGTTGGTTGGGAAATCCACCTCAAGTAAAAATTTCTATCCAAAGCTTTATTATTTAACTTTGATCTTCTCAGTCCTAAACCTCCTTTTACCTTGGGCATGCTTATTTTCTCCCAACCTACTAAGGCCCATTTCCTCTCTCCTTTTACTCCTTCCCATAAAAATTGTCTAGCCATCTTATCCAATTCTTTCCATATGGTATGTGGGGCAGCAAGGATAGAAAATTTATAAATTGGCATGGCTTGAATGATTGACTGTAAAAAATTTAATCTACCCCCATAGCTTTACCTTTTGTGAGACCAATGATTAATTATGTCCTTGATGCAGTCTAAAAGATTCCTCCAGGTATCTATTTTTAGTTTTTTAAAATGCAAATGGACCCCCAAGTATACCATTGGGAGATAAGTCCTTGTGAATCCCAAGATCTATAAAATTCTATCCTTAAGCCTTTGATCAAGATTGTAAAAGACCACTTCAGATTTTTTTATCATTTATGGCTTGGTTTGTAGCCCTAAGGTAGACATTAAGTGTATCTCTAATTCCTTGAAGCTGGCCACTCCCACCAATACTATGTCATCCAAAAACTATAAGTGAGTCAAAACTTCCTCATCCACCTTGATACCTGTTAGAAGACCTTATTGTCTTCCCCTCAAGATGAGTCTACCCAATCCTTCAGCCAATATGAGAAAAAAATAGGGAGAGCAAGGATATCCGTGACGAAGGCCTCTAGTACCTCCAAACGGTTGTGAGGGAAGACCCTTGATTAACACTGAGTATGTCAGAGTAGAAACACAACCCATGACCCATTCTATCCAATCTTGAGAGAAACCAAAGGCTGCCATCATCTTTGACAAGAAGCTCCACTCCACCCTATCATAAGCCTTTGACATATCTAATTTTATGAAAATTCCTCTATTACGAGATGTTTGCATTGAATGAATTACCTCCTGAGCTAGAACCACACCATACGATATTTGCCTACCCTCTACAAAACCCCCTTGCTCTTAGGAGATAATGCTATGTAGAAGAGGTTTTAGCCACTCAGCCATTACTTTTGTGATTATTTTATATATGCCATTTCATAAGACAATAGGTCTATAATAAATATAAAGAAGGTTTTTAAAGAAAATTTATAGCGCTTTTTTCTTAAACTTTCTTCTTATAGTAAGTCTCAGTTGCAAGAGCATTTTATTTTTATTTTCCTTAAAAATATACATTTGGATTTTATCAAGACAAATTTAAAAACCATTGAATTAACATTTTGTGATAAATAAACTTGTTTAAATTTTTTTCTTTCATTTTATTTTATATTTTTAATATTAAATTTTTTATAATAATTTTTAATGACTTATAATATCTTTAACATTATATTTCAACGTTACAAATTTTTAATGGATTATTAATATTATTAAAGTGGATCAATGACGGGAACCATAGCCTATGGTTTTTACAATAATTAGTAGGAAGTGAGAGTTTCACACCCTCAACCAAGGTTCAAATCTTATGGTGAACCTTAACATTTAGCTTGTGGTTTTTGGTACAATTGGTTAGAAGTGAAGAATTTTATACAATTAAATAAGGTTTCAATCCTATGGATGAACTTTGATATTTTATCAAATGGCATTGGTCCAATAGGTTATATTCCTCAATATTTAAGGAGGAGATCTAGGTTTAAATATTCTCAAGCAATAAATGCATAGTGGCCAAGCTATTGTAATACACTATGTTTCATTATGTAATTTGGGTGGGGTCATTTCAATCCCATAAATCAATTCAAAATAATTAATTTTAAGAGAATCATTACATAAAACCAAAAGGTAACCTTGTAGGCATACGAGTCCATGAATTCCAAAATTACAAAATTATCACATAAATGTAAGACTTATTCTTGGAGGAAGATAAAATCTAAAAATTTTCATTACATCTAATGGCTAGACCTTTATCATATAAAATTGATCCACATAGTCTATATCAAAGAGTTCCTCAATATGCATCTTACTATCCTTTAAAAAACTATTACAAACCTTCACCTATGATTATACTTCGCTGATGAGACCCAAAAGGTTGAAACGCGTTCAGAGTTTTTAGTTGTATAATTCCTTTTTCAAAAAAAAAAAAAAAAATTAGCATTTTTTTTCTTTCCTAACTCGCTATTTTTATCTTTCTCTAAAAACCCCATTAAAAACATTTTGCTATGGTTATTATGCTCTTCACTTGTTGCGTAATGCGATCTGGTGAACCTAAAAGCCTCAAGCACTAGTAGTATGCTCTTCACTTGCCGTGTAATGCGATCTGGTGAATCAAAAACTAGCACATATTTTTTTAATAAAGTACTGCTACGCCATGTTTCATTCTAAGATAAATATCAGTTGGAGCAACACAAATTCTAGCGCATCTCTATGTGTGAATGAGATTTTTGGCAAGCGCCTATGTAAGGATTTCATCTGGGTTGAGCGCAAGTAGCTCCAGTGGTTGGTTTTTAGGGCCTTTGGGCCCTAGTGGCCAATATTTTTGTGGTTTATTCTCAATATTTTAGAAGGAAATGTTGTACGGGATCTAAGATGGGTTAGAAATTTGTCTTTCAATAGATCATACTATGAAATTGAGTGGAAATGGCTTCGAATTTGCTGCACAAAAGAAAAGTGAAAACCATACATTTCCACAACGTCTAGGAAAAGAAATAAAGAGATCACAAAATAAGTTTCAAGTAGTTGATAAAAAATGGCTCATATCTCAAGTGAATCTGGTGCTAAGGTGCACCTACAAAATAATTCTACTGTGAAAACCCCTATCAAGGGTAAGAATTTCAAAGACTCAGCCCCACAAATAAATTTTAGGGATGCCCTCCGTGGTGAATAGCCTTAGCCCAATGCTACTATCAATATTAGGGCTTCCCATAAACCTCTAAGAATGCCTAAGATTGATCATAGGAAAATAGAGTCAGGATGTATTAAAGCAGCTGATGGAACTCCTATTTTTAAGCTTGATATGGGTAACATTCAGACTGGCATTGAAGATTTGGAAAAAAGAGGACTAATTTGTCGGTTCGTGGGTTTTCGTTCGAGCCTATCTATTTTCAAATTTTGGGCTGCAAAAAGCTAGAAAACTAAAGGTGAGTTACAAATATCTATTTATCCAAATGGTTATTTTCTTGTTTTATTTGCTAATAATGAATATAGAGAGAAAACTTTTCAAGGGGTTCCTTGGTTTTTGTAAGGGTAGGGCTTTTCATGAAGCCCTGGCATACTAAATTTAAAGCCGAAGAAGAGATGCCTTCTATAGATCCCGTGTGGGTTAGACTCTTTGGCCTCCCTATTGAATTTTGGAATCCTACTATTTTTGCTTCAATTGGAAACTCTTTAGGAACTT
Organism: Wollemia nobilis; assembly: GCA_028583015.1. Taxonomy (NCBI): domain Eukaryota; kingdom Viridiplantae; phylum Streptophyta; class Pinopsida; order Araucariales; family Araucariaceae; genus Wollemia; species Wollemia nobilis. Next base: position 465,557 of record JAQPPZ010002023.1, read on the forward strand.
CTATGATGACTGTTGATTGTACTCAAAATTTTGAACATATTATTTATGTTTGAATTTGTGTTTTAATGGATTTTGACAAACCCCTACCTAAAAATATCACATTAGAATTTGGGGAAGACACTTGGGAGCAAGTAGTGGATTATGAGAACATTCCTTTTCATTGTAGAATTTACCATGAATGTGGTCATTTGGCTAGTGTTTGCCCAAATAAAATTCCTGATCAAAATAAAGAATATATAAACTCATCAAGTTTCCAAATGCCTAAGAAGAAGAACACCAAAAAAAAACCAGGTATGAAGGATCAATCAAATTCATCTCCTAATATGTTTGAAATTCTTTCTACAAATGATGTCCCAAGTGAGAAAGAGGAAATAATGGAAACATAAATCTTAGAAAAACAATTTAAATATGAAGGGAAGAACTCAGAGACAAACCAACAAATCAAATGTTTTCAACAAAAAAAAAGGAGAAAATTTACACAAGAAAAACAAATTTTTAAATGTCAAAACTTCAAATAATATTGGTCACAACATAGACTCCGTTGACCCCTCTAGTAAAATTTTGGCTTTCTACGAGCATTCTTCAAGGTTAGAAGCCATATTAGATTCAATTGGAATAAGTCAAGAAACAACGAAAAAAAATTGAAGATGGATTATAATCAAAAAGCAGGTCGCAAGACCAATCAATATCATATGTTAAAAGAAGGTGAAATGATTGTAGAGGAAGGTAAGATTAATGCCCTTCCCAACTTTTTTAGCCCTAGTATTAATGAAGATCATCACTTGGAATATTAGAGGACTCAAAGGGAGTCTTTCAAAAAAAAATGAAATTAGAAGAATGATTCAGATAAATCATCCACATCTTGTTTTTCTTAAAGAAACAAAGATTTCAATGGAGGATATGGACTCAATTCCTAAAAAAAATTGGCTCGCTAGAAAAGTGGTTTCCCTTAGTTCCTAGGGGACTTCTGGTGGCATTTATTGTCTTTGAGACCCAAAAGAGATTGTTATTCACCATATGGTTGGTAGTTGGGGTCTATTGGCTATAAATATTCAAAGTAGACATTCCAACCAAATTATGCTCTGCATTACTGTTTATGCTCCGACTACTTTGGAGGAAAAAAGAAGACAGTGAAAGGATATAACTCATATTATCTCTCATTTTACTGAAGCTTGGATATTGATCGGAGGAGATTTCAATACCATCCTCTCTCTGGATGAGAAAATGGGGGGAAATAGAAATTTGGACAAAAGCATTGAACTCTTGTGGACATCCAACCAGATAATGGCCTTATGACTTGGTCTAACAGAAGGTAAGGCTTAGCTTGTATAATAGAGATATTGGATAGGTTTTTTCTCTCTAAAAATAGGCTCTTACTAATGCTGGTTCGGATCATTGGCCAGTCATGGTGGAAATGTGGAAAACCAATGTGAGTTTGTCTCATTTTTATTTTAAATTAATGTGGCTTAGAGACATTTTCTTTAGACCTCATGTGCAAAAATAGTGGAAGGAAGGTAAGCCTAGGCATGGGACTAATATGTTTTATTTTGTCGAAATAGTGCAATACATTAAATCCAAAATCAAGACTTGGAACTAGAAAGAGTGTGGAGATGTGCGAAAAGCTATGGACGGCTGATGTCCACTTCCCTCCTTCTTACACGCAGATTTGACGATGTGGGAAAAGCTATGGACGGCTGATGTCCACTTCCCGTCCATTTTATCGTTTTTCTTCTAACATGAATTTGAACACGTCGCAGAAAGTCATGGACGGCTGACGTCCACGTCCACTTCCCGTATTTTTCGCTTGTAACGATAGGTGGATTCCTGATTTCGGAAGATGTCATCTTCCGCATATGCACAACACTACAAGCGAACAAGACTACATCGACGGTGAGAGTTGAACATGACTGGATTACTATCGACCCCATTTCCCATCCGTTACGGAGATAAACCATCCAGACTTCACACAAGATTTGGGTTTGACGAGGATGGGTGACCGTTAAATGAGAAAGCCCGATTTGGAAAGAAAGCTATCCATGCTTAACTTTGCCGTCGACTTCCAGCCTTTGCACGTTCATTTGCGATGACAAATTCATACAATCATGTGAAGTCGAAATCAACAAAAGCAATGAAGAGCACGTAAATTTGTAGGTGTCAGGAGAAGTTTGAAAAAAAAAAAAAACAAAAGTAAAGTAAAAGCAATGAATTTTTCACAAAAATTTTGTACGTGCTAGAGAAGTTGAAAAGGAAAAAACAAATGTAAAACCGATGAAGAGGATGGTGTGCTTTAAACGACGGAGATGAAGAACTATATTTTTGATGTTGGTAGTCATTTTTTCTATCTTTGAGAAATCTCTTTTTAATGTTTTCACACATCTAATAAATAGGTAAGGAAATTGTGAATTATTATGTGAAAGTTTATAGGATGATAGTGAATTATTATGTGAAAGTTTATAAGATGATGTAAAATCATTATGTATAAAATTATTTATCAAAACATAATATTTTAAAGTGTTATAACAACATTTAATTTATTTATACTATTTGTAATCAAAATTAATTTTTTTTTTGAGAATCTTATGTAGAAAATTTTAGAAAACTTTATCATATGTTTTGTTTATATTTAATTGTCTTTCACCTTTAGTGAATTATTTGCATAATATTTTGTTGCAATTTTAATCTCTTTAGAGAACCCGACTTTCGGCTAAGTTATTCTCAACAATCCAATTAGTTGTTGTGCTAGCTTTTGTTCATCCTTCTCATTACATCCAAATTCTAATATTTGTTTGGATATCAGGCCACCAAAAATTTTTATAGCAAGGAGCTCTTTGAGTATTATGCTAGCTTGTTCTCTTCTTTCATTCATTTCCATTACCCAAGCCTCCATGTCTTGGATGAAGTTTTCCTAGTATGGCCTTTCATTGAGATAGGTGTTTAGTTTAAGAAATTCGGTTTGATATTCATAGATTTTACTGTTTGGAGTAGTAATATGTCTTACTTCCTATTTGGTCATACATCTCTCTGCACATAGTGGTTGTAGAAAGTAATAACAAGAGTTCATCCAAATTCTTGGGAGGGACAACACAACAATTCGGGCTTTGGCTCTTCTTTAGGAGGTCCAAGGTTCAAACCGTGATGTGGGTGAGTGTATGAGGGTGTGGGTGTGTGGTGGTTGTGTGTTAAATTCTCTATTTATAAGTATAACTCTTGGGTTTACGAGGGGTCATGGATGGGATAAGACTCCTCAGCCCTATGCGTTAGTCATAGGGATTTCATACACTAACCAAAAAATAAGAGTACCTCCAAAATAGAAAGGAAAAGTGATGAGAACCAATAAATAAAGTTTATGTGTGATAGAAGCAAGGTACCACACATGAGAGAAGAAATATGAAAGTTTGATACAAAAACAATAGTGTGAATCTCATAAGAAAAAATAGTGTGAACCTCATAAGAAGTGATCTACTATATTATATATGGTGGTTGGAGTGAGCAACAACAAAATTTTCTCCAAAAGAGAAAGGTGGGGGTGATGGGAACTAATGGATAATAGTTATGTGTGGTAGAAGTAAGATCCCACACATGAGATAAGAAATATGAAGGTTTGATACAATAATAATAAAGTAAATCTCATAAGCAGTGATCTACTATATTACACCAGGTGGTTGCAAGTGATTGATTATCCTCTTGCTTTCTAACCGGTTAATGTGATGATGTAAGTCTGGTGGCATATTCCATGATTGGAATTTCATTCATGTTAATACCTATATATCTATATATCTATGTAGTCTAGTAGGATGAGAAGGTTTCCATAGGAACACTTCTAATTGATTTGTGGAATCAAATAAATCTTGAAGAAGAAAAGAAAGTCACCATCAAAATGTTCAAAAATATGAGAATGTAAATGTATAACAATACATGTGTACGTGCAATAGTAATTTGAAGTGAGAGTTGTCTTCTTAAATTTGAAAATTATAACATTAAGCATTATGGTGGAGAATGTTGGAAAAACAACAATTTATACTTGATATTTTATGTTTTGCATATATCTTTATATTTTCTATAAACGAACTAATAAAACTGGTTAAACCAAATAAAAATTACTTTATCACAATATATCAAAATTACTTTATCATATATTATTACAAATTTTCTAATGTATATCAAATATTGTGACGATTGATGTGCCAACATGGAAAAAGAGAATGATATGTTTTTCATTTAAAGGTGTGCATCTTGGTATGTGAAAGTGAAAAGTTAACTCAGCTCTTTAAAAAAATAATATTTGTGGCATCAACCTTGACTATTAGAAATCACATTAAATGGGTAAAACATTATTTACTAACTTTTCTTTAAATCATATTTTTTATAAAGTAATGGATAACACCATTTTTCTTTAAATTACTGATAATAATATATTTACTATTTGGCTTTCAAACTAAAACTAGATGATTTCAGGTTCATACCAGTAGACACTGACCGAAAAGCTTTATAAAACTGTCTATAGTACTATACAGTATTGCATTAAACATGGTTAACGAAATACTATAAATTTTTTAATGTTCACTCTTGAATGGTGTTCGTAATGCCAACATAAATACGAGTTATTTAGCTTGACTTGCCCAAGCCTCCATGTCTTGATTAAAGTTTTCGTAGTATGTCACTTCATTGAGATATGTGTTGAGTTTAGGGAATTTGGTTTGGCATTCATAAATTTTATCATTTGGATTAGTAGCATGTCTTCCTTCTTATTTCATCATACTCATATCTACACCTAGTGGTTGTAGCAAGCGATAACAAGAGTATCTACAAAAGAGAAAGGAAGAGTGATGAGAACCAATTAATAAAGGTTATGTGTGGTAAAAGCAAGGTCCCACACATGAGAGAAAAAATATTAAGGTTTCATGTAGAAATAATAGTGTGAATCTAAAAAATCTACTATATTACACCTGGTGGTTGCAACGAACAACAATACAAGTTTCTCCAAAAGATAAAAGGCAAGTGATGAGAACTAATGGATAAAGGTTATGTGTGGTAGAAGCAAGATCCCACACATGAGAGAAGAAAGGTGAAGGTTTTTTGTATAAACAATAGAGTAAATCTCGTAAGTAGTGATCTACTATATTACACCAAGTGGTTACAAGCGATTGATTATCCATGTAGTCTGGTTGGATAAGAATCTTTCCATAGGAACACTTCTAATTGAGTTGTGGACTCATATCCATCTTGAAGAAGAAAATAAATTTACCATCGAAATGTTCAAAAATATGAGAATGTGAATGCACAACAATACATGTGTATGTACAATAGCAAGCTGAAGTGAGAGTTGTCTTCTTAAATTTGAAAATTATAACATTAAACATTACAACGAAGAATATTGAAAAAAGTAATGTTTAATGTGTAAAAGCATATACAAAAATTTTGGAAAAATAAGAAAAGCAATTCTAAAGATAAAAATACCATTGAAAAATAAAAAATATAAGCGAAAGTAATAATAAAAATTAAAAAAATATATAGTTATTATTGTTATTTTGTTGAGTAGAAAACCTTTATAAACCCTAACTCATTGAATAAAGATAAAGTCACCTATCCGTCTTGTGTAAAAAATAAGTTATTATTATTTTTTTTATATATAGAAGCAATGGTTACAATCACGATTTTTAGTAACTACCAGCACAACTGGTAGGGTTCAAACTATCTACGAAGGCTCCCAGGACTTCCACCGTCTCGGTACATGGTAACCCGACGTGATATGGGGACCACCCGATGCACAGGGGTTGCACCGTCATCATCAATCTGGCGCACCACTCAGAGGAATCGGATCTGGGCTACTATCTGTGCATGGGCAAGCCCATGGGATTGGAACCTAGGTCTCCTCTCGAATTCTATGTCAAACTCCGTCAACAACATGATCCATTTTGCTATGTGGCTACTATGATAAGTACAACTCATCATGTATCGCAATGGATTATCCTTAGACACAACATACATCGTATTGTTAAGCATGTAGTGGCGTAGCTTTTTGGTAGCAAACACCACTGCCAAGAAGAGCTTCTCAACGTATGCATAGTTAAGTTCGTAAGTGACCAGGGTGCAGCTAAGATAGTATGTAGCCTGTTCTTTGTGTAGTTCATTTTTCTAGGATAGCATGGTGCCCAGTGCCACCTAAGTAGCTGAGATGTATAAATAGAATGGCACTCCTGGTCTAGGTGGTGCCAATACTGGCGGTGAAGCCAAGTACTATTTAATGTCGTCAAAGGCTAATCGGCACTCGTCATCCCAATGAAATGTGACCCCCTTATGCAATAATTTATTTATGGGTCGACACTTGTCAGATAACTGCACTATGAAGCGCTTGATCGACGTGACATTTCCTTGCAGACTCCTGTGCTGCTTGATGGTAGTCGGGGGAAGCATTTCAAGGATTGTCTTGACTTTGTGTGGGTCTACCTCGATCCCTCTTTTAGAGACTATGTAACCCAAGAGCTTTCCAGATGTGATGCCAAAGACACACTTCTTGGGGTTTAGTCTAACCTTATGCTCCATGAGGCGATCAAGGATCTTGCTTAAATCATCGAGATGATTTGGGTGCAAAAGAGATTTGGCCAAAAAATCATCCATGTAATCCTCCAAAGTTTTGTGCATGTAATCATGGAAGATGTACGTCATTACACGTTGGTAGGTAGCACCGACATTTTTAAGGCCAAAAGGCATGACCTTATAGCAAAATATCCCCCAAGGCATTGTGAACGCCATTTTTAGTTGGTCCTCAGGATTGATACAAATCTGATTGTATCCTGAGAAACCATCCATGAGTGAAAGCATTTCGTGGCCCGCTGTAGCGTCTACCAATGCGTCGATGCTCAGCAAGGGAAAATCATCCTTAGGACTCGCTTTATTTAGATCTCAAAAATCGATGCATATGTGAATCCTCCCGTCGGGCTTCTTGACGGGAACCATGTTAGACAACCATGGCGGATAATCCATGCAGATGACAAACTGTGCATCCAATAGCTTTTGTAGCTCGTCTTTGACCATTAAGGCCACTGTTGGGTGCATATTACGTAGTTTTTGCTTTACTGGCTTGACTGTCAGATCAAGCGTTAGATTATGCGTGACTAGTTTTAGGTCTAGTCCCGACATGTCTTTGTATGACCATGCAAAAACATCCTTCTCTTTGAGAAGGGCAATGTAGTCGGCTTGCTCTTAGGGGGATAGACTTACCCCCAGCTTGATGATTTGCAACTTCACTGGATCTAAGTCGATGTCTACATCAGTCGTCTCCTCAACCGACATGTGGAACCCATCCTCCAACTGGTGTGGAGTTGGGATCAAATGGATATCGTTTGCTGAATTTAGATTGTCGTTTGGAACATCAGGTTCCTCTTCAGCATGGAAGACATCTTGAGTCTGTCCTGGGGTGAAATGGAACATTCCTCCACAAGGCCGAGACTCTAATGGGGATGGTGGTGTGTCGACGTGATCCCAGTCGATAGCATCTAGATCTAGATACAATGACCATGTCGGGTCGGTTGGATCATGGATGGGGGCGGTTAGGTCAATGGAGATCATGTTGATGAAATAATTATGGTCTCCATTATTGCAGGTGTTATAACTCGGACATCCTAAAAAATCTGTGTGATTCAAATCTGGCTCTATAGGCATTGGCACAAAGGGATCAGCCCTATGTGCAGAGATGAAGACAGGGTTCGCCCTAGGCACTAATGGTTTGATAGGGTCTCCAGGTGAAAGATGCTCTCTGTGTACCTAGAGTGGCGGGTGCAGTAATTGCTATAACTGCACCGGGTTGAGGTGCCACCTATGCCTTGGACCTATGTGCAGGTGTTCAAACATGTCATCTATGTCCAAAGGGTATCGTTTTTGCATTTGTCGCATGTGGTTGAGATAGGCCATCTCAGTTTCATATTTCAAATCACTGTCAGAGATCCAAAAGCCTTTGTTAGCTCCAACAACTACTTGCGACACATGAGGCTCATCTTGTTCGAGCAAATTGATGTGGTCCCATCGAGGTTGTTCCACTCTCTGTGGGGGGACCTGATTGTCTTGAAGTGGCATGTGCTCAAATGGAGCAGCCAATGGGAACATCGTCAGAAAGCTTTCTTGATCATCACTTTCTTGATCATCATTCATGGGATATTCTTGTGAATGATTGTTGTCAGATGCGAAAGTATCCCAAGGGGCTACCTCGTACTCCGACTCACCTGCTGAAGACCCTTCTTGGTCTTGTCCATATCCCCCTTGTGGGACAGTCCTTGAATTTTCTCCTTGTTCGGTCGAAGGGAAAGGGTTGTTATGGTCAACAAGGTTGGTTGTTAGCAATGGGAGATAATCTCCCAATGTATAGTTTGTGTTAGGATTGGCATATGGACCTGATGCCAACCCATCCTTGTTGCCTATCCCTAGGCCTTGCATGTTTTCAACCAATATGTCTAGGGGCAAGGGGTGGTTGAACCCTACTCCTGACTTGTCATACGACATTTGATATCTCGGTTGGCAAAGAACCCGTAGTCCTTGCTCATACCTACCCAACCCATATCCATGCCAATTGCATTGGCCTAGATACCTTAAAGCAAAATAAGGGTTGGATAGATAGTTAACATCCTCCACAAAGGGCTCTTCGTCTTCATCTTCTTGCATACAAATCTCAACGCCATTATCCAGGCCCCCATAAAATTTTTTTGTCTAATTGGGTGGGTAGCCTAAAGGAACCACTGAGCCGATGGGGAGTTGAAGCCTCCCCATGTCTTGCATGGAATCGAGTGTGGGTGTTGCTATAATGTTTTTCACTAGATACTCCCCCGGGCCCATGCTGGCCATTTCAATGGTGATCGTTGGCGGTTGATGGGAAGCGAATGGGAGTCCTTCCTGAGTCCACTCCATGTGGGGTGAACTAGGCATCTTGACTTCTAATCTGCTAGGTATCTCTTCTGTCGATATGGTTGAGACTAGAGGTGGTTCTTCTTCTAAGGGTTTATTTCCCTTGTCCTTGGATGTGGCCACCGTAGGTGGTGTCATTGTGGAAGGACTGGTGGAAGAAGATGGACCCGGCTAAGGACTCGATGGATTAATCACTAGAGATGCCTACGAAATCAGACCCTGTTGAGATGGATTCAATTGAAAATCCAAATGTGTTGATGGAAGGGTCGATTGCGGCATGAATTGCACTATATTGCAGTACTTTAAAGGTTCCAAGTCCACCAAGACCACATGCACCTGTCCTTCAAATGTGTACTTTAGGCACTGATGCGCTATTGAAGGGACACACTTCATGTCCCGAATCCAAGGCCGGCCTAGCAGGATATTATAAGCCATCTCGCCTTCCAATATATAGCACAATGTATGAATGGTATTTTGTCCCACTTGGATAGGTAAGACAATTGTGCCAACTGTCAAGTAGATTGCATCGTTGAATGCTCGCAGTGTGTAAGTGGAGGCCACGATATGAGATGCTGGCAACTTCAAATGCTTCAGAGCTGCGGTAGTGATGATATTACTAGATGAACCAATGTCCACCAACACTCTCTTATACAGAATCCCGTTGACCCAGGCGATAACGTGCAAGGGTGGATCTGCCACATCACCAGTCACTGTTTTTAGCTCATCTTCCCTAAAGGTGATGACTGGTTCTGTACATTGTTTTACATGCCCCATAAAATTGTTGAACGAGTTCGCTTCGTGGGGCTGCAGCTCGATTGCTTTTAAAATCTCCATGAGAGCCTCCCGATGGGGCACCGATTGTTGAATTAGCTCGTATATGGAGAGCCTAGACGACATGGTCCTTAGACTTTGGGTAAGTCTAGTTCGAATCATGGTCACTGGTCTAGGTGGGGGAAGTTGCGTAGGGTGTTGTTGAGCTTGTGACGTTGATGGAACCTCTCTTGTGGTTGCCACGGGAGCAGCTCCTGGGTACTTCTTGTTCCTAGTCACTATGCTTATCATCCCCACATATCCTTGCATAGGGCAATTCTGTTGCACCTCATTGACTTGAATGGGTTTTGTCGGTGCCTCATGGGGAGGCAAGCGGTCTCTGAATACTCCTATATGTTGGTTGTTTGGCGCTACAGGGTTGTCCACCGCCAATGTCTTGTTGTCAATGAGGTCTTGTACAAAACCTTTGAACTTCCATCATGCGTTAAGATCATGTCCTTTACGCCTATGGAACCTACAGTACAAGTCTTCTCTATACCCTTTCGGCTTCGATGCATTGGGATCTATAGTTTGAATCTCTGGAAGGTTAATCAAATTCATCGCTAACAAGCGATCAAACAAAGAATCCCTAGACTCTGTGTCAGGAGTAAATTGTCATCGAGGGCGATGCTGCTGATTTTGCTCCTGCCTTTGGTTTTCTATCTCATAGTTGTTAGGAGGCACTGCCTGATAATTAGCCTTTTGAGGCTGTGTTTCTTATGCAGGCTTAGGGACATTGATGGCAACCTGATTAACCATAGTAGGTTTTGGTTGCATGGTCCCTGGTTTAGTGTTCTTTGTCCATTCTTTCTTCTTAGGTTTGGCGATCTCGCCATCCTATATGTTAATCTCCTCAATGACCATGGATTACTCCAGATATTCCTCTAAACTGGCATATTGTTGCAGCTGCAATAGCATGGAGATTGATCTCAAACAACTTTTCAAGAATATTTGGGTCAGATCTGACATGGGAGGGAGGTAAGGCAGCTTTGAAAGCAACGTCCTCCACCAGTTCCCGTATGCCACCATGGTCTCTTCCTCATACTTCTTAAGGCTAGCTAGGTCACTCAATGATGCATTTTTCCTAGTGTTGAAGGCGAAGCGTTCGAGGAACGCGTCCACCAGCTGATCCAAGTTACTGATGCTATGTTTCGGTAATTAGGTGAACCAATTCGAGGCAGGGCCTACGAATGTGGTTATAAATTTTCTCAAAAACAAAGCATCGTTGTCCTGAATACCAAAGCACTTGCTCAGGAACCTGGTCACATGCTCCTGGGCATCCTCCTCCCCTCTAAAGAGTGCCAACTGGGGCAACTTAAAGTATTTCGGGTATGGAGGTGCCGACACTGACGGATGCACAGGATGACTACGGAGTTGGCATAAAGTGGGATTTTGGGGCCCATAAGTCTTGATCTCCATAGACTCTAAGCACTCTAACAACACTTTATATGCATCAAAGGATTTAATTTCATCCTCCGTAGTTTGCTCTCATTGTGGGTTGCAGGGATCTTGAGGCCTATTGAGAGATAGCTGGGTAGCACCCCCTCTGCCTTGATAGAGTGTTTCGGCCCTCTCTTCTTCTTGTTCATATTCATAATAAGCTTCTTTAGGAGTGGATGGCCGAGACCTATGCACATGGGTAGGTTCCCGCGGAGGGTGCCCATCATTGTTTCGAGGAGTGGCCTCCCGCTCAGGTCTAGGAGGTCTCAGAGGCAATACTTGATAAGGTCGCATGGACCTCTCTCGTATCAAAGGGTTATGCCTCTCATACACTTCTAATTTGTGTGTGCAAGGGTTTGGAACCTTCGCAGGCACATTGTTATTCAATAGTTCGATTGTCTAATGCTGAATGCGCTCTTTGTTAAGCCAACAAAGATGCTCTAACTGTTCTTGATCTTGCCTAAGCTACGTGATTTGCGCTTGGCGGGTGGCTTGTTTGGCAAACGCCAAGTCACTTTGTTTCACCGTATCTTGTTTAGGAAACCTAGAAGCCTCTCCTATATGTCTACCTCGGTCATGGTGATCTGAGACCTCTATGGGTTGCTTTCCTCTATCGAGGTTAGCTGCATTAACCTGAGGCTGTAGCCTTGATGGGTGATCTTGATAGATGGTAGGCACAGAGGTTCATTGCTCCCATGCTATGTACTGTTCTTGAGGAATATGATAATCTTCCTCATCCTCTATTTCATATGCATAAAAGGTGCAGGCAGAATTGTCTTGCCCTGCCTGGAAAGCTTGATATTCTGGACATTGTCTAGTGTTTCTAACAAGAATGCGAGGTAGAGGAGGGATGACGAAATCCTATGGCCCCTCCATTTGGACCCTCTGTTGCTCTAGCACTTCATCACTAGGCCACCCATAACAGGCTTCTGAGGGAGGTCTCTTGTCTACATTAAGTGCTATGTGTAGGTTATCCTCTTGAAATGGCCATGCTGAGTAGGGGTGCCCCTCAAAGAGGTGCCTCTATAGTCTTGTTCTGTTATGGAATTATGTGGACTCTCTTGTGGGTCAGACCATCAAGGTGGGATGACCAGGTCCTCAAGACTATATTGGAGGTGACTTGTCCCCCTTGGTGCACTTTCTATAGCGCTTGCCCGTGATTGGGCTCGGCTACGAGTGAACACCATGGTGATGTGCTCCTAAAGATGAGTAGATTTTATCTCTTTTAGGATTTTTTTTATGCTACACTTAACAGAAAGGAAACACACAATCAATGCAGTGGTTATCTCGTTTAAAGATTTAAAAGTGTGCCCTAAAATCTGGTTAGTGTGTTATGATGTTGTTTTGAAAGATTTTTGAAAGAACATTTAAATGCAAAATGAGGGCTCTTATGACTCCCAAAAAATGGTCGCCCCTTCGATATACCATTGCCAGACCGATATACCAACCTCTCTATATACCCGCCCTTACGTGAGGGAAACTATTGGTATGTGAGAGCAGATGGTACGTGGAACATAGGCAAAACTGAAAGGGGATCGCTCTGTTTATGACACCTATCATAGAAGAATTATCCTCATGCGCTGGGAATCACCCCCGCTACACTTGGTCAGCTTTCGTCAGGATTTATGTCTAGCAATAGTCGTGATCAAGGTAATGGATGCAATATCTCAAGCCAAAGTGATGATGGAATCCACCTTTGGTCTTGCTCAAGGGTTGGGGTTTTACGACCAACTCCTTATTGTTTCAGTTACCATGTGGTGTGTGTGGGGTTCCTTTTAAGTTGCATAAATGAAGCACGCAAGCATTCAAACTCTCCTATGCAAGTAAATAACCAGAGAACATAAAGCAAAGAATTGACGAAAGGTGTTTAAAACCTCTACCTCTTCTCTGCCCAAGTCAGATGTCTCTGAATGTCTACTCTGAAATAGTCCAGTGTTGAGAAACTTGGTATCTGTAATCAAAAGAACCAATAAATTTAATCAAAAATTTAATCTTAAAAATCAAGGGACAGAGGTCCCACCGTGATCGCCACTGAAAGCACGAGGATACGAAACAAAAAGGAATATGCCACAAGAAAGGACAAGAAAGAACATATACAAATTGACACAAGATAAAAGAAATACGAAATATGGTAATCTCTTTATTGATACGCTTTTTAAAGTGTGTTACAATACGTCTCCTTCATTTTTAGGCGATAGGAGCGTTAAATGTGTTTCTCGTCACGACATCCATGGCGAACAATCCTTCTTCCGCGTGCCCACATGTAAGATGGGCGGACCAAAACGTCGTCGCCGCTGTTGTATGTGATTATTTGATCTTTCCTGCTCCTCTGCTTTCGGAAACCTGCGTTCAAAGAAACAAAAAATATTAGTAGCACCTGCAGACATAATGAAACATGTATTTCCCAAAGCCTACTGTTAGTGTATGCATGAAATAATAAAATGACTATCAAACAACCTCTGATTGACCTGAAATTTTGACAGAAGCATAAAAATACTATCAGAATACCATTGCAAAAATAACAGTCTAAAAATTCCTCATAGATCTGTATTCGCTCCAGGGTGGGATGAATAGGACTGTGACAATTTTTCAGAAAGCACCCTAGTCAATGTCCTGCTTAGGAAGCTCCAAAAGACCTGCAAATTTGGGTTTGGCTAATTGGGGGTTTTTTGGGAAGACCCAGATGGTCATATTTCTCCAATTTTGCCTCTAGGATCCATATTTTTCTGGTGCCATCTGCAAGTTAGTGAAGGCGGGAATTAACAAAAACCTGGTCAAAACTGCTCAGAATGAAATGAAATTTGAATTGTAACCTATTTAACCTATCTAGAATCAAATCCAAAAGAAAACCATAGAAATCTATAACAGATTTCTAATCGTCCCCAAACTGTCACAGTATTGCATTAAACATGGTTAACGAAATACTATACAATTTTTAATGTTCACCCTTGAATGGTGTTCGTAATGCCAACATAAATACAAGTTATTTATCTTTACTTGCCCAAACCTCCATGTCTTGAATAAAGTTTTCGTAGTATGTCACTTCATTGAGATATGTGTTGAGTTTAGGGAATTTGGTTTGGCATTCATAAATTTTATCATTTGGATTAGTAGCATGTCTTCCTTCTTATTTGATCATACTCATATCTACACCTAGTGGTTGTAGCAAGCGATAACAAGAGTATCTCCAAAAGATAAAGGAAGAGTGATGAGAACCAATTAATAAAGGTTATGTGTGGTAAAAGCAAGGTCCCACACATGAGAGAAAAAATATTAAGGTTTCATGTAGAAATAATAGTGTGAATCTAAAAAATCTACTATATTACACCTGGTGGTTGCAACGAACAACAATAAAAGTTTCTCCAAAAGAGAAAAGGCAAGTGATGAGAACTAATGGATAAAGGTTATGTGTGGTAGAAACAAGATCCCACACATGAGAGAAGAAAGGTGAAGGTTTTTTGTATAAACAATAGAGTAAATCTCGTAAGTAGTGATCTACTATATTACACCAAGTGGTTACAAGCGATTGATTATCCATGTAGTCTGGTTGGATAAGAATATTTCCATAGGAACACTTCTAATTGAGTTGTGGACTCATATCCATCTTGAAGAAGAAAAGAAATTTACCATCGAAATGTTCAAAAATATGAGAATGTGAATGCACAACAATACATGTGTATGTACAATAGCAAGCTGAAGTGGGAGTTGTCTCCTTAAATTTGAAAATTATAACATTAAACATTACAACGAAGAATATTGAAAAAAGTAATGTTTAATGTGTAAAAGCATATACAAAATTTTTGGAAAAATAAGAAAAGCAATTCTAAAGATAAAAATACCATTGAAAAATAAAAAATATAAACGAAAGTAATAATAAAAATTAAAAAACTATATAATTATTATTATTATTTTGTTGAGTAGAAAACCTTTATAAATCCTAACTCGTTGAATAAAGATAAAGTCACCTATCCCTCTTGTGTAAAAAATAAGTTATTATTACCATTGTAATAATTTTGTCTACTAGTGGCGAGCCTATCCGTTTTGTGTAAAAAATAAGTTATTATTACTATGTTTATTACCATTGTAATAATTTTGTAATAATTTTGTATATTAGTGGGGGTGGATCATTCGTTCTCGAATTGATCATCAACCTGTGTATAATTAAATTAAACTTTATTAATTTTATTGTTATAATTTTTAAAATAGTACAATCTAAAATATTAAAAATATAAAAAAATATATTATATTAGAATAAATCAATAAATAAAATTTTAAATATTATAACGACAACAGTATTACAACTTATAATGTATATTAGTAGAATGATATGCTTTTCATTTAAAGGTGTGCATCTTGGCAAGTGCAAGTGGAAAGTTTAAAAAAATAATATGTGGCATCAGCCTGTGTTAGAAATCACATTAAACGGATAAAGCATCATCTACAAACTTTTCTTTAAATCACATTTTCTTCATAATGCAATGGATAACACCGGAAATATATAATAATATATTTGCTAATTGGCTTTCAAGCTAAAACTAGATAAAGCGGGATTCACACCGGCAGACACCGACCGGAAAGCTTTACTAAACTGCCTATAGTATAGGCAAAGTTGCATTAAACATGAGATTCAAATTTGATCCTTTTCAGAGGAATCTAGATTAAATAGTTTTTAATGTTCACCCTTATTATTCATAAACTTAAACGGTGCTCGTAATGCCAGCATAAGTACGAGTTATTTAGCTTGACTTTTAACTGGATACGATGCTTGCATCGCAATCCCACACGTCCCAGATGGACTGTTAATATTCCTTTCCAACCTAATATACCCATTCTCTCCCCAGCTTTCACCCCAGGAGTTTTTCGCGATCCAATAGTCCTTCTCAGCGGAGTCATAACCCACCAGTGTGACAGCATGATTAAGATCAGTTCCACATTCTTCTGCCGTGAATATACCCTGTTACGTGCAACATATGATAGAAGCAAAATTGCTTAATGAAGGTAATGTATAAATAAAAAAGAATATGTGGACAAAACATTTATGGAAAAACTTACAGATTTGTAGAGCCGCAAATTGTTGCCATCAATGCCCACACTAATTGGCTGATGTGTTACAGCCTTCTGCAATGACATTTCGTCATTTCGTACCTCCGTTACACCCCTGCTGATTGGACGAGGTGTCGCAGTCGACAAGTTGTTGCTCTGACAAAGATATCAAGTTATTGGTGGCAAGCATGTTAATTCCTTCAACTGCTGCAATTGCTGAGAAAGCCCAGCAACAACCTGTGGAAGAATTAAAACCATAATGTTAGGCTTTCCAGAATAAAATATTAAAAACTTTTGAATAAAGATAAAAGCAATCCTTCATCACCGCAATTCATCTGATTCTTCACATCCGTAACGGCGCCATTCTTCCTCCAGTCCATAGATGCGGGTAATTGATCACCGAGTGCGTATTGATAACGATGGCCCGAAGAACTCTTTTGACGGCCCGTGGAGGGACGGACCAGTTTACCCAGGTACATGCTCTTGAACTCGTTATGGGTAAGGTCTGCGAATTTATTGAGGCCGAGTAAATACGATTGATTTTTCTGGTTGTGCGCGTTGATGTAGAGTAAATTGCTCTTGAATATGTTGAACCGCGTTTGTTTCTCATTCGATCCGTTGTAGACTTTACCGTATTGGCTCATCCATCGTTCGTAAATCTGGAAAACATTGTCATCGGAGGCCAAATCTTCGTGGTCATTTCCACTCAGCGGATATTCTCTGGAGCAGGCGGATCTTTCTGAAGAATTAAATTTAATTTTTTTTTAAACTGACGCCGAAGTCTGCACGGCGCTGTTCGGACAGCGCAGTGCGCAAGTCGGGGGCCCGACGGACTTCGCCCAAACTAGGGCGAAGTGCGAACGTCGGCCGCGCCGACGGACTTCGCCCGAAATTGGGCGAAGTTCGAACTTCGGCCGCGCCGACGGACTTCGCCCGAAATTGGGCGAAGTGCGCACTTCGGCTGCGCAGCCGGACTTCGCCCAAACTTGGGCGAAGTTCGCACTTCGGGGCCGCAGCCGGACTTCGCCCGAAACTGGGCGAAGTTCGCACTTCGCGGCTGCGACGGACTTCGCCCGAAATTGGGCGAAGTTCGAACTTCGGGCAGCCAACGAACTGCGCTGGGCGAAGTGGGGACTGAGGCCAACTTCGGACTACTCTCGCGCACTCGAGCTGCTCCAGTCTTAGCCACGAACTTCGGAAGCAAACTTGGAAAGCCGCTTCAGACTTGTTCTTCTTCCGCGGCTACCGCTGGGTTTGCCTGGCTTGGCAACACCCGTATGAGAGGAGAGAATAACCGGAACAGAGAACAACAAACTGCAAACCCTAAAGGTGCCTAAAACAAACAACAAACTTTATTTATATTAAACGGGGGTTTACAAGTTCCTCAACCGAGGAAATTACAACATCTGCAGGCTGCGCTGCAGGATAAACTAAAACAGACAAAATGTCGAGTTGGCTGCTCAGACATTAATCAGCTGAGTCAAACTGCTCACTGAGATACTTTTCTTTGCCTCTGCTCCTCTTGCACTGCTCTTCCTCCTCTCTTCTTCTTCTCTTATCTGAAATACCTGAGACGCCTTATATAGCCGCGGGAAGAGGAGGATTGGGGTTTGTCCTCTGACAGGTTCTGACAGGCCCTCAACTAGGGTTTTTGACCAATCGCCGCACAAGCGTCACATCTGTCAGAGGGTAGGTGCGACGTCATGTCAGCCCTTTGCCGGGATCCCGGACTGCGGCAGCGCAGTCCGACTTCGCCCATGTCTGGAGCGCAATCCGGTTTCGCCCAAGGTTCGGAGCGCGATTGGGCACAAGCGTGAAATCTGGGTTAATTTTTCTAACACCCTCCTTTAAGCTTGATTTCACGAGCGCTTTGACTCCAAGCTGCTCTCGCAATCTGCTGAAGTCTTCCTCCTTCAAAGGCTTCGTGAAGATGTCAGCCAGCTGCTCCTTGGACTTGCAAAACCGTAGTTGTACTTCGCCAAATTTCACCGACTCTCTGATGAAATGATACCGGATGTCTATGTGCTTCGTCCGGCCATGGAACACAGGATCCTTTGAGAGTGCAATGGCCGAATTGTTATCACAAAAAATTGTTGTCGCACCATCCGGAGGAAAGTTCAGTTCACTCAGAACTCTTCGCAGCCAAACTGCCTGGCATGCGGCTGACGTGGCGGCGACATATTCTGCTTCGGCTGTGGACAACGCAACGATGGGTTGTTTCTTGGACGCCCATGATACTGCCCCTGATCCGAGATGGAAAGCATACCCGGAGGTGCTCTTTCGATCGTCGGTACTGCCAGCCCAGTCACTGTCCGTGAAGCCCACTAGCTCCAACTGGTCTTGTCTGGCATAAAATAGGCCATGGTTTCGTGTCCCGTTGACATAGCGCAAGATCCTCTTGCCTGCTTGCCAGTGCGTGTCCTTCGGAGTCTCCATGAAACGGCTGATCAGACTGACTCCGAACATCAGATCTGGCCGAGTTGCAGTCAAATACATCAGATCGCCAACTAGCCTCTTGAACAGGGTTGGGTCGACATTCCTCCTCGTATCCAACTTGCTCAGCTTCAAACCTGTGGCTGCAGGTGTGATGGCAGGTTTACTGTCCTCCATCTTGAAGCGCTTCGGGACATCCTTCGCATACTTGCCCTGAGAAATGAAGATGCCATCTGCCGATTGGTCAACTTCAATGCCGAGAAAATACTTCATCAACCCTAAGTCCATCATCTCGAACTCCTTCTTCATGGCTGTTTCTGAACTGGTCGAACAGGACATTGTTGTTGCCAATATAAATCAGATCGTCCACATACAGGCAGACGATAATGAGCTCACCTGCTGCATTTGTCTTCATGTACAGGGTGTGCTCATATGGGCATTTTTGAAACCCATTCTCCTGAAAATAGCTGTCAATCCGGCTGTACCAAGCTCGGGGCGCCTGCTTCAAACCGTACAGGGCCTTCTTCAACTTCAGGACTTTGCCCTCCTGGCCTTCAATTTTGTAACCTGGTGGCTGGTCAATGTAGACCTCTTCCTCCAACACTCCGTTGAGGAAGGCTGACTTGACATCCATCTGGTACATCTTCCAACCTTGTTGGGCTGCCAATGCCAGGATCATCCTGACTGTGTCAAGTCGGGCTACAGGTGCATATACCTCATGGTAATCGATGCCTGACTTCTGCTTGTAACCCTTCGCCACCAATCTGGCTTTGTGCTTGTCAATGTCTCCTTGGGCGTTGAACTTTGTCTTATACACCCACTTGACCCCAATGGTCTTCTTCCCTGTTGGAAGATCGATCAGCTGCCATGTTTCATTCTTTTCAATGGTCGCTATCTCTTCATCCATCGCTCGCACCCACTTCGATTCTCGACTTGCATCTTCGAACTCTCATTGGATCAACTTCGATAAAGAATGCAAAGTCAGGGTGCTCTTCATCTATGTGGGTTTGGGTTGCCTCATAAATGTCTTGCAAGCTCCGAGTCTTCGCAGGAGTCCTCAGATTTTGAATTCTGCTTGCAAGTGGAGGTGACCGGGATGGAGTGGCTGTGCTACTGCTGGCACCGCTGTTGATGCTGGAAGTTGCAGGTGGCTGCACACTTCCTTCTTCCAAGTCAATAGACTGAACTTCTGCTGGCTTTAACTGGCCAGTCTCTGACTTCCCGTTCCAGGATTGATCTTCAAGAAACTTCACATCACGGCTGATGATGAGCTTCTTCGTCATAGGGTTGTACAACCTATATGCCTTCGCCTGCTCACTGTACCCTGTGAAAATGCATTTCTCCGCTCTATCATCCAACTTCTGCCGCTTCTCTTCTGGAACATGTGCATATGCAATGCACCCGAACACACGCAAGTGAGCCACACTTGGCTTCACTCCGCTCCAGGCCTCCTGAGGGATTTTGTCCTTCACGCTTTCGGTGGGACATCTGTTCGAGCAAGTAGATTGCACATGTTACAGCCTCTGCCCAGAATTCATGCGATAATCCCTTCGCCTTCATCATGCTTCTTGCCATTTCCATGATTGTTCGGTTCTTCCTCTCAGCTACGCCATTCTGCTGTGGCGTGTATCTGGCAATGAACTGCCTTCGAATTCCGTGCTGCTTGCAAAAGTTGTGGAATTCGTTGGAGATGTACTCTCCACCTCCATCAGTTCTGAGAGTCTTCACATAATAACCGCTCTGTTTCTCCACTAGAGCCTTGAACTCCTTGAATCTGGAAAATGCCTCTGACTTCAACTTGATGGCATAAATCCAAGTCTTTCGGCTGAAGTCATCTATGAATGTCAAGAAGTATTTGTTGCCGGCAAACGTGGTGGTCTGCATCGGACCGCAAATGTCTGAGTGCACCAGCTCCAATGGCCGTGATGCTCTCCAAGACTGTCCTACAGGGAATGCATCCTCGTGCTGCTTGCCGACTAGGCAACCTTCACACACTTGGTTTGGTTGCTCTATCAGGGGTAGACCCTTCACCATTCGCATCTTGTGCAGTTGATTCAGGCCACTGAAGCTCAGGTGACCGAATCTGAGATGCCACAGCCAGGTAGCATCTTTCTCAACTGCACTCAGAGACATCAATGATTCATTCTGAATCTGCAGCGGAAACATTTTGTTTTTCGTCATGGACACTGTTGCGATTTGTCCATGGACTTTGTCTCTGATGGAACAGACACCGTCTTTGAACAGTACAGTGTGCCCCTTTTGCACAAGTTGTCCAACACTTAGCAGATTGTGCTTCAACCCAGGCACATAAAAAACATCTTGAATTGTTTTTCTATCACCGTGTCGGGTGCGGATGAGGATCTTTCCTTTCCCCATCACAGGAACTTTGTTGTTGTTCCCCATCTTGACTTCGGACCGGACTGTTTCATCCAGTTGTGAGAACATCTCTCTGTTCCCAGTCATGTGGTTGCTGCAACCACTGTCAAGATACCAGATGTTTTTCTTGCTCTCCTCTTCAATACTGCAAGTCAGCAATACATTACCTCCTGCCGCATTTCCGGGTTCCTCCGTATAATGGGCTTGCTGCTGATTCTCGTTCGCCATCTTCTTCTTGCATTGTGAGGCATAATGGCCGAACTTACTGCAGTAGTAGCATTGGACCTTTGACATGTCCTTCTTCTGAGAGCTTCCTTGCTGATTTCTCGCAGTGCCTCTTCCTCCTTGTTGATGAAAGTTGCAACTTGGCTCAGCGTCATGAGGGTTTGATCTCCCTCCTTGCTTGTTACTTCTCCCACGCCTACTTCTGCCTCTCCCTCCTTGAGAACTAGAAGCGCTGTGGTGGGAGTCTTGTCTGTCGCTGTCTCGGACTGAGGCTTGAGCCCGAAATGCTTGCTCCAGAGAGGTCTGAGATGAACGGCTCAGCCTCTGTTCATGGGTCTGCAATGAACCCATGAGTTCGTCTATCGAGAGGGTTGTCAGATCCCTCGACTCTTCGATTGCTATCACAACCGAGTCGAACTTCGCAGGCAGACTTCTGAGAATCTTCTCCATGATTCTCTGGCTCTGGACATTTTCTCCATTCAACCGCATCTGGTTGATAATGTCAATCATCCGGGTGAAGAAGTCGCTCATCGACTCGGACTCGCTCATCTGCAGGTTCTCAAACTGTCTCCTGAGCATCTGCAGTTTCACCAACTTCACTTTGTCGGTGCCCTGATACGAACTTGCTAGGGTTTCCCAGGCCTGCTTGGCCTTGGTGGCTGATGCAATCCGCGGGAAGATGGTCTCCTCAACCGCTTGCATGATGTAGAAGAGGGCCTTCTGGTCCTTCTTCTTGTGCTCTTTCAACGAGATCCTTGTCTGCCTGAGAGAGGGCGGCCAGTGCTGCTGCATCTGCCGGTTCTGGGTAGCCGTTCTCGACTAACTCCCATAGCTCCTGAGATCCGAACAAGATCTTCATTTGGATGCTCCAGTAATCGTAGTTCTTGCCGTTAAATCGTGGGATCTGCAACTGCAGCGAGTTTCTCTCGGAAGCCATGCTTCTATCTCCGTGTCACGGCACTATCAGCTCTGATACCAATTTGAAGAATTAAATTTAAATTTTTTTTAAACACGCCGAAGTCTGCACGGCGCTGTTCGGACAGCGCAGTGCGCAAGTCGGGGGCCCGACGGACTTCGCCCAAACTAGGGCGAAGTGCGAACGTCGGCCACGCCGACGGACTTCGCCCGAACTAGGGCGAAGTTCGAACTTCGGCCGCGCCGACGGACTTCGCCCGAAATTGGGCGAAGTTCGAACTTCGGCCGCGCCGACGGACTTCGCCCGAAATTGGGCGAAGTGCGCACTTCGGCTGCGCAACCGGACTTCGCCCAAACTTGGGCGAAGTTCGCACTTCGGGGCCGCAGCCGGACTTCGCCCAAAATCGGGCAAAGTTCGCACTTCGCGGCTGCGACAGACTTCGCTCGAAATTTGGGCGAAGTTCGAACTTCGAGCAGCCAACGAACTGCGCTGGGCGAAGTGGGGACTGAGGCCAACTTCGGACTTCTCTCGCGCACTCGAGCTGCTCCAGTCTTGGCCACGAACTTCGGAAGCAAACTTGGAAAGCCGCTTCAGACTTGTTCTTCTTCCGCGGCTACCGCCGGGTTTGCCTGGCTTGGCAACACCCGTATGAGAGGAGAGAATAACCGGAACAGAGAACAACAAACTGCAAACCCTAAAGGTGCCTAAAACAAACAACAAACTTTATTTATATTAAACGGGGGTTTACAAGTTCCTCAACCGAGGAAATTACAACATCTGCAGGCTGCGCTGCAGGATAAACTAAAACAGACAAAATGTCGAGTTGGCTGCTCAGACATTAATCAGCTGAGTCAAACTGCTCGCTGAGATACTTTTCTTTGCCTCTCGCTCCTCTTGCACTGCTCTTCCTCCTCTTCTTCTTCTTCTTTTATCTGAAATACCCGAGACGCCTTATATAGCCGCGGGAAGAGGAGGATTGGGGTTTGTCCTCTGACAGGTTCTGACAGGCCCTCAACTAGGGTTTTTGACCAATCGCCGCACAAGCGTCACATCTGTCAGAGGGTAGGTGCGACGTCATGTCAGCCCTTTGCCGGGATCCCGGACTGCGGCAGCGCAGTCCGACTTCGCCCATGTCTGGAGCGCAATCCGGTTTCGCCCAAGGTTCGGAGCGCAGTTGGGCACAGGCGTGAAATCTGGGTTAATTTTTCTAACACTTTCTATGCACAGCACAAGGAGAACCGCTAATGAAGCGAATACAAAATTTTCCATTGCAATTGAAGGTTCGGAAAAATGGCAGAAATAGAAGTAGAGGTTTGAGTGATTGTCCCTCACCTCGAAAACTAAGACCGTGGTTCGAAGCTTTTGAGATGATACTGAGAAGGCTTCGATGGGCATTCCCTCTGCAGTCTTTCGAGACTAGCCAGCGGGCATACTCCGTGGAGTAAGCGTCACGATTAAGTTTCTTGGTATTTTCCACAATCTTTGAAAACTAATTTTCGTCTAGAATGTGTACGAATGGGCCCGTGAAAATTCACGTTGGTATCAATACTTTCTAAGATGTTATCTATAGTAAGGGTGAACCAAATTTGGATTATAGCCAGATTGGTCTTCGCCTCATCGTTTGGTTCATATTGGTCTTGGCCTTGTGGTTTGGTTCGTAGAGTGAGTGTACAGTAATTCCCTTAAGCTTTAACTCTGCCCTCATACATTTTAGTTTGTTTTCTACATAAATTATTGTTTCTAGTGACATATGTTAGAAATATTAACCCAGATTTCACGCCTGTGCCCAACTGCGCTGCGAACCTTGGGCGAAACCGGACTGGGCCCCAGACATGGGCGAAGTCGGACTGCGCTGCCGCAAATCCGAGATCCCGACAAAAGTGTGACAGGACGTCGCACTTATCTTCTGACAGATTTGACACCTGGCAGATCCGATCTCCGCAGGTGTTAATACCCAGTCGGCGTTTGTCAGAAACCCTAGATGTGGGTCGGTCCGAGGATAACCCTTATCCGGAGCTGTCCGAAGATAACCCTTATCCGGAGCTGTCAGAGGATAACCCTTATCCTTCTCTCCCCGCGGCTATAAAAGGACGGTTCGGTTCTTCAGACAAACTAGTGCGAAGAGAGCGTAGAAGAAGGAAGCAGAGCGGGTGTGAGAGAAGTTCGTGAAAGTGAGCAGAGAAAGAAGGGCGAGTGTTTCAGTGAGCAGTGTGGCTCAGGGTGATAAATGTCCGAGCAGCAGACTCGACATTTCCCTTGTCCAGTTTATCCTGCAGCGTAGCCTGCAGATGTTGTTACTTCCTCGGTTGAGGAATTCTGTAACCCTAGTTGTTCATATGAATAAAGTTTGCTTTTGTCTGTGGCATATTTAGGGTTTGCAGTTGTTTAGGTGTTAACCTATTTGTTCTCTGTTCCGGCGTTTCTCTCCTATCTCTTGGGTCTTGCCAAGCCAGGCAAACCCAGCGACAGCCGCGGAAGACGAAGAAGTTGAAGGCCAGAGTTGGCCAAGTCTGAAGCTTATCAGTCGTCGCCGTGTGAAGTTGTTCGCCGAGCAAAGTTCGTCGACTCGTTGCAACAGCCACGCTTCGGCAACCGAAGGTGCGAAGTCCGCACCTCGCTGCGACTCCAGGGCTTCGGCAGCGTGAAGCTGCGAAGTTCGCACTTCGGGCGAAGTGCGCACTTCGGCGAGCTTTGCCCCGCGTAGTTCGCACTGCGCGCGAAGTGCACACTTCGGCCTTGCGCAGTCCGCACTGCGCGTGAAGTGCGCACTTCGGCACTTCGGCCTTGCGCAGTCCGCACTGCGCGCGAAGTGCGCACTTCGGCACTTCGGCCTTGCGCAGTCCGCACTGCGCATGAAGTGCGTACTTCGGGCTTGCGCAGTCCGCACTGCGCACGAGTGACGGACTTCGCCCAAGGAGTGGGCGTCGTCCGCACTTCGCTCCCGAAGCTAGGAGCTGGCCGTGCACTCTGCGCAGCCTGGAGCAATCGGACTTCGGTGACTGGCCGCCCTTTTCCTGCGCAGCTCGAACCGTCTGCCTACGGCGGCGATTGAAAAAAATAAAATTCGATCCTTCAAATTGGTATCAGAGCTGATAGTGCCGTGACACGGAGATAGAAGCATGGCTTCCGAGAGAAACTCGTTGCAGTTGCAGATCCCGCGATTTAACGGTAAGAACTACGATTCTTGGAGCATCCGGATGAGGATCCTGTTCGGATCTCAGGAGCTATGGGAGTTGGTCGAGAACGGCTACCCAGAACCGGCGGATGCAGCAGCACTGGCCGCCCTCTCTCAAGCGAGACAGGGATCTGTTGAAAGAGCACAAGAAGAAGGACCAGAAGGCCCTCTTCTACATCATGCAAGCGGTTGAGGAGACCATCTTCCCGCGGATTGCATCAGCCACCAAGGCCAAGCAGGCCTGGGAAACCCTGGCGAGTTCGTATCAGGGCACCGACAAAGTGAAGTTGGTGAAGCTGCAGATGCTCAGGAGAGAGTTCGAGAACCTGCAGATGAGCGAGTCCGAGTCGATGAGCGATTTCTTCACCCGGACGACGGACATTATCAACCAGATGCGGTTGAATGGAGAAAATGTCCAGAGCCAGAGAATCATGGAGAAGATTCTCAGAAGTCTGCCTGTGAAGTTCGACTCGGTTGTGATAGCAATCGAAGAGTCGAGGGATTTGACAACCCTCTCGACGGACGAACTCATGGGTTCCCTGCAGACCCATGAACAGAGGTTGAGCCGCTCAACTCAGTCTTCTTTGGAGCAAGCCTTCAAAGCGCAAGTCTCAGTCCGAGACAGCGGCAGACAAGACTCCCAGCACAGTGCTTCTAGTTCTCAAGGTGGAAGAGGCAGAAGTAGACGTGGGAGAAAGAACAAGCAAGGAGGGAAATCAAACCCTCAGGACGCTGAGCCAAGTTGCAACTTCCATCAGCAAGGAGGAAGAGGCACTGGCAAAAATCAGCAAGGTGGCTCTCAGCAGAAGAAGGACATGTCAAAGGTCCAATGCTACTACTGCAGCAAGTTCGGCCATTATGCCACACAGTGCAAAAAGAAGATGGCGAACGAGAATCAGCAGCAAGCCCATTATTCGAAGGAACCTAAAAATGCGACAGGAGGAATTGTGTTGCTGACTTGCAGTATTGAAGAGGAGAGCAAGAAAAACATCTGGTATCTTGACAGTGGTTGCAGCAACCACATGACTGGGAACAGGGAGATGTTCTCACAACTGGATGAAACAGTCCAGTCCGAAGTCAAGATGGGGAACAACATCAAAGTTCCTGTGATGGGGAAAGGAAAGATCCTCATCCGCACCCGGCACGGTGATAGAAAAACAATTCAAGATGTTTATTATGTGCCTGGGTTGAAGCATAATCTGCTTAGTGTTGGACAGCTTGTGCAGAAGGGGCACACTGTACTGTTCAAAGATGGAGTCTGTTCCATCAGAGACAAGGTCCATGGACAAATTGCATCTGTGTCCATGACGAAAAACAAGATGTTTCCGCTGCAGATTCAGAATGAATCTTTGTTGTCTCTGAGTGCAGTTGAGAAGGATGCTACCTGGCTGTGGCATCTCAGATTCGGTCACCTGAGTTTCAGTGGCCTGAATCTGCTGCACAAGAAGCAGATGGTGAAGGGTTTACCCCTTATAGAGCAACCGAACCAAGTTTGTGAAGGTTGCCTGGTCGGCAAGCAGCACAGGGATGCATTCCCTGTAGGGCGATCTTGGAGAGCATCACGGCCTTTGGAGCTGGTGCACTCAGACATCTGTGGTCCCATGCAGACCACCTCATATGCCGGCAATAAGTATTTCTTGACCTTCATTGATGACTTCAGCCGGAAGACTTGGATTTATCCAATCAAGTTGAAGTCAGAGGCGTTTGCAAGGTTTAGGGAGTTCAAGGCTCTGGTTGAGAAACAGAGCGGTTACTATGTGAAGACTCTCAGAACTGATGGAGGTGGAGAGTACATCTCCAACGAATTCCACAACTTCTGCAAGCAACATGGAATTCGGAGGCAGTTCACTGCCAGATACACGCCACGACAGAATGGCGTAGCTGAGAGGAAGAACAGAACAATCATGGAGATGGCACGGAGCATGTTGAAGGCAAAGAGTTTGCCACATGAGTTCTGGGCAGAAGCTGTAAGTTGTGCAGTTTATCTACTGAACCGATGTCCCACCAAGAGTGTGAGGGACAAAATTCCAGAGGAAGCGTGGAGCAAGTTGAAGCCAAGTGTGGCTCATTTGCGAGTTTTTGGGTGCATAGCATATGCACATGTTCCAGATGAGAAAAGGCAGAAGCTGGATGACAAAGCTGAAAGATGCATCTTCACAGGGTACAGCGAACCAGCGAAGGCATACAGGCTATACAATCCTGTGACAAAGAAACTTGTCATCAGCCGAGACGTGAAGTTCTTGGAGGATGAAGTCTGGAACGGGAAGTCAAAGACTGGTCAGTCTGAACCAGCAACTGTTGAGTCTGTAGACTTGGAGGAAGACAGAGTCCAACCACCTGTGCCTTCAAGCATCAACAGTGGTGCCAGCAGTAGCACACCCTCATCATCCCGGTCACCTCCACTTGCAAGCAGAATTCAGAACCTGAGGACTCCTGCAAAGACTCGGAGCTTGCAAGACATCTATGAGGTAACCCGTAATCATTTAGATGAAGATTATTCTGATTTTGCTCTCTTTACTGAATGTGATCCAGTGGAGTTTGAAGAGGCAAGTCAGAATCGCAAATGGGTGAATGCGATGGATGAGGAGATAGCAGCCATTGAGAAGAATGAGACATGGCAGCTAACAGATCTTCCAGCACGAAAGAAGACCATTGGGGTCAAGTGGGTATATAAAACGAAGTTTAATGCCCAAGGAGATGTTGACAGGCATAAGGCCAGATTAGTGGCGAAAGGCTACAAGCAGAAGTCAGGAGTTGACTATCATGAGGTGTATGCACCTGTAGCCCGACTTGACACAGTCAGAATGATTCTGGCACTCGCAGCTCAGAAAGGATGGAGCGTGTTCCAGATGGATGTCAAGTCTGCCTTCCTCAACGGAGTGTTGGAAGAAGAGGTCTACATAGACCAGCCGCCCGGTTATGAAATACTAGGGCAAGAAGGCAAAGTCCTGAAGCTGAAGAAGGCCCTGTACGGTTTGAAGCAGGCGCCCCGAGCTTGGTACAGCCGTATTGACAGCTATTTTTAGGAGAATGGGTTTCAGAAATGCCCATATGAGCACTCCCTGTACATGAAGTCAAATGCAGCAGGTGAGCTCATCATCGTCTGCCTGTACGTAGACGATCTGATATTTACTGGCAATAGCAGTAGCCTATTTGCGTAGTTTAGAACAGCCATGAAGTCCGAGTTTGAAATGACTGACATGGGGCTGATGAAATATTTTCTCGGCATTGAAGTTGACCAATCAGCAGATGGCATCTTCATTTCTCAGGGCAAGTATGTGAAGGATGTCCTGAAGCGCTTCAAGATGGAGGACAACAAACTTGCCATCACACCTGTAGCCACAGGTTTGAAGTCGAGCAAGTTGGATACAGGGAGGTCTGTAGATCCAACCTTGTTCAAGAGGCTAGTTGGCGATCCGATGTACTTGAGCGCAACTCGGCCGGATCCGATGTTCGGAGTCAGTCTGATCAGCCGTTTCATGGAGACTCCGAAGGACACGCACTGGCAAGCAGGCAAGAGGATCTTGCGCTATGTCAGCGGGACGCGAAACCATGGCCTATTTTACGCCAGACGGGACCAGTTGGAGCTAGTGGGCTTCACAGACAGTGACTGGGCTGGCAGTACTGACGATCGGAAGAGCACCTCCGGGTATGCTTTCCATCTCGGATCAGGGGCAGTCTCATGGGCGTCCAAGAAGCAACCCATTGTTGCGTTGTCCATAGCCGAAGCAGAATATGTCGCCGCCACGACATCCGCATGCCAGGCAGTATGGCTGCGAAGAGTTCTGAGCGAACTGTTTAATCCTCCGGAAGGCGCGACAACAATTTTTTGTGACAACAATTCGGCCATTGCATTGTCAAAGGATCCCGTGTTCCATGGCCGGACGAAGCACATTGATATTCGTTATCACTTCATCAGAGAGTTGGTGAAGTCCGGAGAAATTCATCTGCAGTTTTGCAGATCCAAGGAGCAGTTGGCAGATATTTTCACGAAGCCTTTGAAGGAGGAAGACTTCAGCAGATTGCGAGAGCAGCTTGGAGTCAAAGTGCTTGTGAAATCAGGTTTAAAGGAGGGTGTTAGAAATATTAACCCAGATTTCATGCCTGTGCCCAACTGCGCTGCGAACCTTGGGCGAAACCGGACTGGGCCCCAGACATGGGCGAAGTCGGACTGCGCTGCCGCAAATCCGAGATCCCGACAAAAGTGTGACAGGACGTCGCACTTATCTTCTGACAGATTTGACACCTGGCAGATCCGATCTCCGCAGGTGTTAATACCCAGTCGGCGTTTGTCAGAAACCCTAGATGTGGGTCGGTCCGAGGATAACCCTTATCCGAAGCTGTCAGAGGATAACCCTTATCCTTCTCTCCCCGCGGCTATAAAAGGCGGTTCGGTTCTTCAGACAAACTAGTGCGAAGAGAGCGTAGAAGAAGGAAGCAGAGCGGGTGTGAGAGAAGTTCGTGAAAGTGAGCAGAGAAAGAAGGGCGAGTGTTTCAGTGAGCAGTGTGGCTCAGCTGATAAATGTCCGAGCAGCAGACTCGACATTTCCCTTGTCCAGTTTATCCTGCAGCGTAGCCTGCAGATGTTGTTACTTCCTCGGTTGAGGAATTCTGTAACCCTAGTTGTTCATATGAATAAAGTTTGCTTTTGTCTGTGGCATATTTAGGGTTTGCAGTTGTTTAGGTGTTAACCTATTTGTTCTCTGTTCCGGCGTTTCTCTCCTATCTCTTGGGTCTTGCCAAGCCAGGCAAACCCAGCAGCAGCCGCGAAAGACGAAGAAGTTCATGGCCAGAGTTGGTCAAGTCTGAAGCTTACCGGTTGTCGGCGTGTGAAGTTGGTCGCCGAGCAAAGTTCGTCAGCTCGCTGCAAAAGCCGCGCTTCGGCAGCTGAAGGTGCGAAGTCCGCACCTCGCTGCGACTGTCGCACTTCGGCAGAGTGAAACTGCGAAGTTCGCACTTCGGGCGAAGTGCGCACTTCGGCAGCTTTGCCCCGCGCAGTTCGCACTGCGCGCGAAGTGCACACTTCGGCCTTGCGCAGTCCGCACTGCGCGCGAAGTGCGCACTTCGGCACTTCTGCCTTGCGCAGTCCGCACTGCGCGCGAAGTGCGTACTTCGGGCTTGCGCAGTCCGCACTGCGCGCGAGTGACGGACTTCGCCCAAGGGGTGGGCGTCGTCCGCACTTCGCTCCCGAAGCAGGGAGCTGGCGGTGCACCTTGCGCAGCCTGGAGCAGTCGGACTTCGGCGACTGGCCGCCCTTTCCCTGCGCAGCTCGAACCGTCTGCCTACGGCGGCGATTGAAAAAAATAAAATTCGATCCTTCAACATATTGTTCAACGATAATTGTTTCAAAGGGATATATTGTTTTCTAAGTTTCTCTATCAGATCTTTTATTGCTTGATCATTTATTTATTTTTTTGGAAATTTATTTATCTGTAAAAGCATGTTGAGTAGAGATCTTGTTTAGCATGCTGATCAGCCTTATCCAATTTTCATTATTATTTTTTTTTTTGAGATTCTGAGAGACTCCAAAAATTTTCTCACCTTATTTTCTTTTTTATTGATAAACTCAAAAACAATGTTATTAGTTCTAATGTTCAAGTTGATTTTTGGTTGTCTATGAGTCGTTTGCTTCCTTAGCCCTCTTTGTTGCCTTCTTGAACTACGACCATTCTAAGAACAATTTCATTTTGCATTCATACCTCTTCCCTACTCACACGCAGATTTGACGATGTGGGAGAAACCTATGGACAGCTGACGTCCACACTTCCCGTAATTTTCGTTGTGGATTTCTACGTCAACGGTGAGAGTTGAATATGATTGGACTACGTGTGGTTTAAAGGAAGTTAACTTTCCTAGGCCCTACTATCGACCCCATTTCCCATCCTTTACGGAGATAAACCAGACGCCATTTCCCATCCGTTACGGAGATAAACCATCCAGACTTCACATGGGATTTGGGTTTGACGGGATGGGTGACCGTGAAATACTTCACATGGGATTTGGGTTTGACGGGATGGGTGACCGTGAAACAACGAAGCCTGATTGGAAAGAAAACTATCCATGCTTAACTTTGCAATCGACTTCCAGCCTTTCACATTCATTGGCGATTTACAACAAATTGATAATCGACTTCCAGCCTTTCACATTCATGTGAAGTCGAAATCAACAAAAGTAAAGGCACAAATCTACATCCGATAGAAGGAAAATAAAACGTATTCAGATTGCAACAAATAGTTTTTGAAATTTTATTTTTAATTTATTAATGATTGTTTATTTAGTAAGTTTGTAGTGTTTAAATTAATATTATTGTAGGTTAAAAAAGTTATTAGAAATTTTATTAACACTAAATTATTAATGTTTTTATATTTTTTAAAATCATTTATATAAGGTTGGTTGAATCAAATATAATTATATTTTGAAAGAAAGTTATTAAAATATGTTTTAGACATCTCTTTTTCTTTATGGTTTTAATGAAATTGAGAATAGTTGAAGATGGTCACATTTTTTAAATGTAAAAGGCATCAAGTTAAAGAATTAATAGAATATATTTTTACAAACAAAAAAAGGTGACGGATAAACATGTTGTGTTGCATGGCTAACACAATCAACCAAAAAACCGTCATCATTAAAACAAACCAAGAACCCAAGAAAACAACTAATAACTAATAAAAATTGCCTTACGGAATTGATGGACAATATAACAAAATGATTACATAATGACGAACAAAAAATAATAATCCTTGCAATGATGAGGATCCATTACACAAGTTTAGCCACCACAAATATTCATTCCCACCCAGCATTAACATCAGTGATGCATCACACACCTTTGTGAAATAATCAAAGTGTTTGAACCCAAGGAATCTGTACAAGCAAAGAAACCTAGTAGGTGATGACAGGTGACCACCAAATATTTATCTGGTTTATGGGGAGGTTATACCAAAAGCTTTGGCCATTTCATCTCATCCAAGGCTTAACACTCTCGTAGACTTTCAAAGTACTACTGATGATGAAGGTTCCTGACACTTTGATAGACATAGGAGCAACAAGGAGGGAAGGGAACCCCATGCCCCTCCATATCTTATAGCCAAAAGGATAATAGCCAAAAGGATAATATTCACTGATATAGTATCGAATGAAATTCTTCTAGACATTATTTCTCGTGAGGGTTCTAATAACCCACTTAGCACAAAGGGCTTAACCTTAACACTAGGTATTGATAATGCCAACCCCACCATGGGTTCTAGGAAGATAAAAATACTCCCAAGAAACATGGTGGAATCCTAAACCATTAGTAGAAGAGGACCATAAAAATTCTCATAGAAGCTCATCAAGATTCTTAAAACAATTCTTAGATGGGACAAGCGAGAAGAATAATAGACACGCGTGGTCAAAAGAACTTTTGAGAAAATTAAGAATTTACCAAAGGGATAGCTTCTTGGTGGACGAGTAGATAAGTTTCTATTCCATCCTATTAATGACATACTTCCAAAGCTCTAGTGTAAAACTGTTAAAGGCAAAAGGAATACCTAAAAAATGTAATATTTTCCCCTCTTGGATGATATTCCATTCTTGCCTTAATTTTCATAATATTATTATATAATATTAATAAAATTATTTTCTTATTCAACCTTTTAGTAATAAAAATATTTATATATTTTAAAATATAAAACTCAAAGAAATCCACTATCTTGGTGTTGCTTCATTTTGTGAGAGGAAAGAAAATGCATATTTTGAAGAGACAATTTACTAATATTAAATAATAAAGAAGGTTTTTAAAGAAAATTTATAGTGCTTTTCTCTTAAACTTTCTTTTTATAACAAGTCTCATTTATAAGAGCATTTTATTTTTATTTTCCTAAAAAATATACATTTGAATTTTATCAAGACAAATTTCAAAACCATTGAATTAACATTTTGTGATAAACAAATTTGTTTAAATTTTTGTATTTTATTTTATTTTATATTTTTAATATTAAATTTTTTATAATAATTTTTAATGACTTATAATATCTTTAACATTATATTTCAACATTACAAATTTGTAATGGATTATTAATATTTTTAAAGTGGAACAATGACGAGAACCATAGCTTATGGGTTTTACAACAAATATTAGGAAGTGAGAGTTTCACACCCTCAACCAAGGTTCAAATATTATGGTGAACCTTCACATTTAGCTTGTGGGTTTTGGTACAATTGGTTAGAAGTGAAGAATTTTATACAATTAAATAAGGTTTCAATCCTATGGATGAACTTTGATATTTTATCAAATGGCATTGGTCCAATAGGTTATATTCCTCAATATTTAAGAAGGAGATCTAGGTTTAAATCTTCTCAAGCAATAAATGCATAGTGGCCAAGCTATTGTAATACACTATGTTTCATGATATAATTTGGGTGGGGTCATTTCAATCCCATAAATCCATTCAAAATAATTAATTTTAAGAGAATCATTACATAAAACCAAAAGGTAACCTTGAAGGCATACGAGTCCATGTAATCTAAAACTACAAGATTATCATATAAACGTAAGACTTATTCTTGGAGGAAGATAAAATATAAATTTTTGCATTACATCTAGTGGATAGACCTTTATCATATAAAATTGATCCACATAGTCTATATCAAAGAGTTCCTCAATATGCATCTTGTTATCCTTTAAAAAACTATTACAAACCTTCACCTATGATTACACTCCGCTGATGAGACCCAAAAGGTCGAAACGCGTTCAAAGTTTTTAGTTGTATAATTCATTTTTTAGAATAAAAATTCTTTTTCAGTATTTTTTGTTCCTTACTAACTTGCTATTTTTATCTTTCTCTAAAAACCTGATTAAAAAATATTTTGATGTGGTTATTATGCTCTTCACTTGTCGTGTAATGTGATCTGGTGAATCAGAAAGCCTCCAGCGCTAGTAGTATGCTCTTCAATTGCCATGGAATGTGATCTAGTGAATCAGAAACTAGCAAATGTTTTTTTAATAGAGTACTGCTATGCCATGTCTCCTTCTAAGGTAAATATCATTTGGAGCAACACAGATTCTAGCACATCTCTATGTGTGAACGAGATTTTTGGCAAGCGCTATGCGAGGGTTTCATCTCGGGTTGAGTGCAAGCAGCTCCAGAGGTTGGTTTTTAGGGCCTTCGGGCCCTAGCGGCCAATATTTTTGTGGTTTATGCTCAATATTTTAGCAGGAAATGTTGCAGGGGATCCAAGATGGGTTAGAAATTTATCTTTCAATAGATCATACTATGAACTTGAGTGACAATGGCTTCCAATTTGCTGCACAAAAGAAAAGTGAAAACCATACCTTTCCACGATGTCTAGGGCAAGGATTAAAGAGATCACGAAACAAGTTTCAAGCAGTTGATCAAAAAATGGCTCATATCTCAAGTGAATCCGGTGCTAAGGTGCACCCACAAAATAATTCTACTATGAAAACCCCTGTCAAGGGTAAGAATTTCGAAGACTCAGC
The DNA here is from genome assembly GCA_028583015.1 of Wollemia nobilis. Lineage (NCBI taxonomy): Eukaryota > Viridiplantae > Streptophyta > Pinopsida > Araucariales > Araucariaceae > Wollemia > Wollemia nobilis. Next base: position 500,348 of record JAQPPZ010002023.1, read on the forward strand.
CCCAAAAATGAATTTTAGGGATGCCCTCCATGGTGGACAGCCTCAGCCCAATGCTAATATCAATCTTAGGGCTTCCCATAAACCTCTAAGAATGCCTAAGATTGATCCCAAGAAAACGGAGTCAGGATGTCTTAAAGCAACTGATGGAACTCCTATTGTTAAGCTTGATATGGGTAACATTCAGACTGGCATTGAAGATTTGGAAAAAAGAGGACTAATTTGTTGGTTCGTGGGTTTTCGTTCGAGCCTATCTGCTTTCAAAGTTTGGGCTGCAAAAAGCTGGAAAACTAAAGGTGAGTTACAAATCTCTATTTATCCAAATGGTTATTTTCTTGTTTTATTTGCTAATAATGAAGATAGAGAGAAAACTTTTCAAGGGGGTCCTTGGTTTTTGGAAGGGGTAGGGCTTTTCATGAAGCCCTGGCATACTAAATTTAAAGTCGAAGAAGAGATGCCTTCTATAGCTCCCGTGTGGGTTAGACTCTTTGGCCTCCCTATTGAATTTTGGAATCCTACTATTTTTTCTTCAATTGGAAACTCTTTAGGAACTTTTATGATGACTGTTGATTGTACTCAAAATTTTGAACATATTATTTATGCTCGGATTTGTGTTTTAATGGATTTTGACAAACCCCTACCTAAAAATATCACATTACAATTTGGGGAAGACACTTGGGAGCAAGTAGTGGACTATGAGAACATTCCTTTTCATTGTAGAATTTTCCATGAATATGGTCATTTGGCCAGTGCTTGCCCAAATAAAATTCTTGATCAAAAGAAAGAAGATATAAACTCAACAAGTTTCCAAATACCTAAGAAGAAGAACACTCAAAAAAACCAGTTATGAAGGATCAATCAAAGTCATCTCCTAATATATTTGAAATCCTTTAAATCCTTTCCACAAATGATGTCCCAAGTGAGGAAGAGGAAATAATGGAAACATAAATCTTAGAAACACAATTTAAATATGAAGGGAAGAACTCAGAGACAAACCAACAAATCAAAGGTTTTCAATAGAAAAAAAGGGAGAAAATTTACACAAGAAAAACAATCTTTTAAATGTCAAAACTTCAAATAATACAAGTCCCAATATAGACTCCGTTGAACCATCTAGTAAAATTTTGGTTGTGTACGAGCATTCTTCAAGGTTAGAAGCCATCTCAGATTCAATTGGAATAAGTCAAGAAACAGGGAAAAAAATTGAAGATGGATTCTAATAAAAAAGTAGGTCGCAAGACCAATCAATATCATATGGTAAAAGAAGGTGAAAATCTTGTAGAGGAAGGTAAGATTAATGCCCTTCCCAAATTTTTTAGCCCTGGTATTAATGAAGATCATCACTTGGAATATTAGAGGACTCAAAGGGAGTCTTTCAAAACAAAATGAAATTAGAAGAATGATTCAGATAAATCATCCACATCTTGTTTTCCTTCAAGAAACAAAGATGTCAATGGAGGATATGGACTCAATTGCCGAAAAATTTGGCCAACTGGAAAAGTGGTTTCCCTCAGTTCCCAAGGGACTTCTGGTGGCATTGCTTGTCTTTGGGACCCAAAAGAGGTAGTTATTCACCATATGGTTGGCAGTTGGGGTCTGTTGGCTATAGCTATTCAAAGTAGACATTCCAACCAAATTATGCTCTGCATTACTGTTTATGCTTTGACTACTTTGGAGGAAAAAAGAAGACAATGGAAGGATATAACTCATATTATCTCTCATTTTCCTAAAGCTTGGATCTTGATCGGAGGAGATTTCAATACCATCCTCTCTCTAGATGAGAAAAGAGGGGGAAATAGAAATTTGGACAAAAGCACTGACCTCATGAGCGAATATATTGCAAACCTCCATCTTGTGGACATCCAACCAGATAATGGCCTTATGACTTGGTCTAACAGAAGGCAAGGCTTAGCTTGTATAATGGAGATATTGGATAGGTTTTTGCTCTCTAAAAATTTCTTAATCCATGGTCACATTCCTAAAGTGAAGACTCTTAATAATGTTGGTTCGGATCATTGGCCACTCATGGTGGAAATGTGGAAAACCAATGTGAGTTTCTCTCCTTTTCGTTTTCAATTAATGTGGCTTAGAGACATTTCCTTTAGACCTCATGTGCAAAAATGGTGGAAGGAAGGTAAACCTAGGCATGGGACTAAGATGTTCTGTTTTGCCAAAATACTGCAATACATTAAATCCAAAATCAAGACTTGGAACTAGAAAGAGTTTGGGGATGTTCATAAAAAAACATGAAGTTATTGCTCATATTGAAAATTTGAATAAGAAAATCCATTTAGATGGCCTCACAGAGAAGAGAAGTGTAGATGAAATTAAACTCACAACTCAGTTAGAGGAATGGGAAAAAAGAGAAGAAATCTTATGGAAGCAAAAATCTAGAATTCAATGGCTCAAAGAAGGAGATCGAAACACAAATTTCTTCCACAAATCTCTTCTAGCTCGAAGATCTCACAACTTTATTTCTTCCCTGAAATCAGATTCTGGAGATGTTGTTTATACTTGGGATGGCATGAACTCTATTGTTGTTGATTACTTTTCCAATATTTTTGTTGCTACTCCTCTTGACTCAGCTTCTCAACAAAATGTTCTTCAAGCAATCCCTTCTCTTATCACTTCGAGGAGAACTCTATTTTGACTGCTCCTATTACTATCAATGAGCTTCAACAAGTAGTTTTTAAAATGCAAAAAGGGAAAACCCCAGGTCCTGATGGTTTTCCCATTGAGTTCTACCAAGAGTTCTAGGATATCCTTCATGTTGATTTATTAGAGGTGGTGGAAGAAGCCAGGAAAGCCAAAGAAATTTTGAAGGTTATCAATAAAACTTATATTACTCTTGTTCCAAAATCTCAAGAGGTTGATCATATCTCAGCTTTTAGACCTATTGCTTTATGTAATGTTCTTCTCAAAATCATTACTAAAATCATGGCAGTAAAGGTTGAAGCCTCTTTTGCATAAGATTATTTCCCTAGAGCAAGGGGGTTATGTGGAAGGGCATCAAATAGTAGATGAGATAGTTCTTGCTCAGGAAGCCATCCATTCCATGGATATGCAAAAATCTCCTTCCATGTTCATTCGGTTAGACTTATCCAAAGCTTATGACAGAGTGGATTGGCACTTCCTTATCAAAGTTTTGAGGCAATTTGGTTTCTCTAAGGATTGGATGGATTGGATTATGGGATGTATCTCTTCAGTTTCCTACTTAGTTCTTATCAATGGTAGGCCTTCTCAGTCATTCCCAGCTTCTAGAGGTATTAGGCAAGGTGACCCGCTATCCCCTTATTTATTCATCATTCTTGCTTGATGCTTGGGTAGGACTATAACCAAAAAGAGGGAAAACAAAACCCTTGAGGGAGTTACCATTGCTCATGGAGCTAGACCTATCTCTCATCTTCAATTTGTGGATGACTCTACTCTTTTAGGTAAAGCTACAGTTAAGGAAGCTTCTAATATTAAGCAAATCATTAGCTATTTTTCTAAGGCTAATGGGCAGTTGATCAATGAAGACAAATCTAAAGTTATTTTCTTTCACTGCTCTGCTAGACAGGAATCCATGGTCTTGGATAAATTAAGATATAAGAAGACCTCCCTTCCAATCACTTATTTAGGTATTCCCATAAATATTCAAAGGCAGAAAAATAAATATTGGAATTGGTTGTTGGACAAAGTCAAGAAGAAAATTGGAAAGTGGACCAACAGGTGGCTTTCTTCTGGGGGTAGAATCACCTTGGTAAAATCAGTCCTTCAAGCTATTCCTATTTATGTATCTTCCATGTTGAATATCCCAAAGGTTGTTCTTCGAGAATTGGATCAAATCAGTCATCGTTTCCTTTGGAGTGGTACTAAGGAGAAAAGAAAATGGGCCTTGGTGAAATGGGATACTTTATGTCTTCCTAAGAATGAAGGGGGGTTAGGATTCCGGTCTTCTATTAATAACAACAAAGCTTTAGCTGCTAAATTATATTGGAGGATGTTGCATAACCCCAATGCTCTTTGGGCCAATAATCTCCGTGCTAAATATGTTGAGAACAAAAGTCCCTGAAGACCTTGTTCGCTATCAACTTCCTACCAAAGGTTCTCCCATTTTAGCAGTTCTTAAGACTGGTGAGGATTTGATAAAGAAAAATTTATTTTGGATCATTCATAATGGTCAACAGGTAAATTTTTGGATAGATTCTTGGGATGGTCACAAGCCTTTGATAACTCAGTTTCCCGATTGGAGGCCTTGGATGGAGGAGCTTCACCGAGCTAACTGGATAAAGGTGGCTAATTACTATCGGTACCATACTGGTAATTCAAAGGTTGGTAGATATTGGATCCCTATTGAGGACTGGCCTATTCAAATCCCAGAAAGGCAAAGACAAGATATCCAAGGCATCCTTCATATGAGATCCCTCTCTTGGTCCCATGAAAAAGATTGTTTTGGATGGAACAACACTACTAAGGGTGAGTATTCAGTTGCTCAAGGTTATTTGACCTTATGCCATAATAATCCCAACCATTCTTCTGACATATTTTCTCAATTGTGGGCTCAAAATCTCAGGCCTAAGGTGAGGTTCTTTAATTGGCTTTTATTGCATCGTAGGGTGCTTACTGGTGAGCAACTTATGAAGCATGGTTTTCATGGCCCTTTTAGATGTGAAATGTGTGAAGAGAATGTAGAAACTCTCAACCATATTTTTATTGAGTGTACTTTAGCCTTGAGCTATGGAGGAGAATGGCCACTTTACTTGGCTTACAGTGGTCCAATTTTTTTACTTTTGAACAACTTTGGAGGGATTGGCCTAATCAAGAGGGTGTTGATCATTTTATTAGGCAGTTAGTTTGGATGGGTTCTACCATTCTTCTTTGGAATATTTGGAATGAAAGGAACAACCAAATTTTTAATCAAGATAGGAAGGATATTCACTATATTTGGCAAAATACCATAGCCAACTTAGTTGAATCAGTCCATCAACTCCTTAATCACCCCCAAAACTCCCACCAAAGATGGGATCAAGTGATGCAAAGATTGAAGATTAAATCTTCTAAGGGCAACCAACTTAAAGGGAATGTGAGTATTAGTAATATGGATAGGACAAGAAATTGGCAACCTCCTCCTAAGGATTTTGGAAAAGTCAATACTGATGGAGCCTCTAGAGGGAACCTTGGAAAAGCCAATGTGGGAGGAATTGGTAGACTTTCAGATGGCTCCCTAGTTTTTACTTTTGCTGAGAATTTGGGTATTCTTTCCAATAACCTTGCTGAGGGGTATGGTATCCTCAGAGGCCTTCAAGAGGCTACTAAGGTTGGATGGGAAAAGGTGTTAGTTGAGTCTGACTCTCAACTTATGATTAATATTTTGAAGACTCCTTCTAAGAATCATAAGGTTGATTGGAGAATAAAAAGAATTATTGAGAAGATTCAATTAATCCAGATGGGATTTTTGAAAGTTGATTACAATCATGTGGTCAGAGATCAAAACAAGAGTGTTGATGCTTTAGCTAATTGGGCTTTGGACAAAGGTGATCTTACTTGTTATGGCCACCCTCCTAGATGGTGGGCTTCACAAATTAGGGAAGCTCTTCTTTCTATCATTTCTTTGGATGGCTCCAGTTCTGAAGGTACCTAGTTTCTTCTTGTTTTTTTTTTGCTTCTCTTTGGTTCATTCAGGTTTTTTTAGTTCCCTAGCTCAATCTATTCTTTCTTTTGTTTCCTCTGTTGATTCTTGCCTTAATAGTCTTCTGGTCTAGATAGGTCATTGTTATGTTCAATTTTTTTCTTTTTTCTTTTTTGTTTTTTTGTTTAGTTTTTTAAGGTGGGTGGGTTCTTTTGTTTTGTTTTGTTTTTGTGTTCTTTGTGTTGTTTTTTTGTTGTTCTTGTGTTTTTGTTGTTTTGTGTTTTTTTATATTTTTTGTTATTGTTCTTGTGTTTTTGTCGTTCTTGTTCTTGTGTTTCTCTTTGTTTGTGTTAATTCATGTTTTTTGTGTGAGTGTTTTCTATGTTTTTTGTTTTTGTTTATTGTCTGTTGTTGGTTGTTTTTTATTTTTATTTTTTTAATATTTTAGGTTTTGGTTGTGTTTATTTTTCATGTTTTTTTGGGTTATGTCTTTGTAGTGTTCTGTTGTTTTTGTCTTGTTTGTGTTTTGTTATGTGGTTCTTGTGTTTTTCTATGTGGTTCGTGTTGTGGTTTCTTTTATCTTATTGTGTGTGTGTTTGGTTGTGCTTTTGTTTTTGACACACTCAAGGAGCATGTTTTTTATTTTATTTTATTATTTTTGTTGTTATTTACTTATTTATTTACTTATTTTTAAATTGGTTTTGTGTGTTTGTTTGCTCCTTGAGTATGTCAAAGGTGGTAGGCCAGGTCCGAGTCCCGGGCATTTTTTGTGGAATGGATACCCCTGCCTCCTTGGGTATTATCCGAAAGTGGCATCCCTTTTGGGATGTTTTCCACAAATATTAAAAAAAGGAGAGAGAAATAGGTGGTCTTTCTTTTTGTCATCCCCATTAATTTGAGCTTGCTCTTTTAAATCTACCTTTGAGGCATCAATCTAAGAAGAGTAGTTAGAGTATAACTTATAAATATGTACATCCCTAGATAAATTATCTTCATGAAAAGTGTAGTAGAATCTAATAAACCAAATATGTGTAAGTATAACATGTTTGAAAGTTTAAACTATCTTAGTAAATGGTAAAGAACACCTAGGAAAATCCTGTTTCCAAGCAAGTTTTTGATTAAACATAGCTATATAGTCACGTTAGACACTTTTCCAAGTATATTAGGAATGCCATAGATCAGTATTATATTAGGAATATTAAAATTACTTCTTTGTACATAATAGATCAAAATTTATTATGAATATATAAGCAATTATGTTAGCCTTATTCAAGAGAATTTTAACTTTAATGAGTAAGTGTCATTTTTAGTATATATAAGGAAGGTAAAATTTAAGTATAACCACCTCATATCACCTCATGATTGTTACCTTCAGCATATTGAATAACAACACCCAAGCATTTAAATACCAATAATTAATATTATATTACTAAAATTTTATATTGGTTTTATTATGAATGATGCATCTATTTATTCCAACTCATGAAAATTATATTTTATAAAAATTTATACTACTTCATCACACACATCAAGATAGATACCTATATCTTAGTTTTTATTGCTACCTGGAATGCTGAAAAAACTAAAGATAAGATATCCAAGGCATCCTTCATATGAGATCTCTGTCTTGGTCCTATGAAAAATATTGTTTTGGATGGAACAACACTACTAAGGGTGAGTATTCAATTGCTCAAGATTATTTGACATTATGCCATAATAATCCCAACCATTATTCTGACATCTTTTCTCATTTGTGGACTCAAACTATGGCCTAAGGTGAGGTTCTTTAATTGGCTTTTATTGCATCATACGGTGCTTACTGGTGAGCAACTTATGAAGCATGGTTTTCATGGCCCTTTTAGATGTGAAATGTGTGAAGAGAATGTAGAAACTCTCAACCATATTTTTATTGAGTGTACTTTAGCCTCCGAGCTATGGAGGAGAATGGCCACTTTACTTGGCTTACAATGGTCCAATTTTTTTACTTTTGAACAGCTTTGGAGGGATTGGCCTAATCAAGAGGGTGTTGAACATTTTATTAGGCAGTTATTTTGGATGGGTTCTACTATTCTTCTTTGGAATATTTAGAATGAAAGGAACAATCAAATTTTTAATCAAGATAGGAAGGATATTCACTATATTTGGCAAAAGACCATAGCAAACTTAGTTGAATTAGTCCATCAACTCCTTAATCACCCCCAAAACTCCCACCAAAGATGGGATCAAGTGATGCAAAGATTGAAGATTAAATATTCTAAGGGTAACCAACTTAAAGGGAATGTGAGTAATAGTAAGATGGATAGGAAAAGAAATTTGGCAACCTCCTCCTAAGAATTTTAGAAAAGTCAATACTTATGGAGCCTTTAGAGGGAACTTTGGAAAAGCTAGTGTGGGAGGAATTGGTAGACTTTCAGCTGGCTCCCTGGTTTTTACTTTTTCTAAGAATTTGGGTATTCTTTACAATAACCTTGCTGAGGGGTATGGTATCCTTAGAGGACTTCAAGAGGCTACTAAGGTTGGATGGGAAAAGGTGTTAGTTGAGTCTGACTCTTAACTTATGATTAATATTTTGAAGACTCCTAAGAATCATAAAAGGTTGATTGGTGAATAAAAATAATTATTGAGAAGATTCAATTAATCCATCTGGGATTTTTAAAAGTTGATTACAATCATGTGGTTAGAGATAAAAACAAGAGTGTTGATGCTTTAGCTAATTGGGCTTTGGACAAAGGTGATCTTACTTGTTATGGCCACCCTCCTAGATGGTGGGCTTCACAAATTAGGGAAGCTATTCTTTCTATCATTTCTTTGGATGACGCTAGTTTTGAAAGTACCTAGTTTCTTCTTGTTTTTTTTTCTTCTCTTTGGTTCATTCAGGTTTTTTAGTTCTCTAGCTCAAACTATTCTTTATTTTGTTTCCTCTGTTGATTCTTGCCTTAATAGTCTTCTGGTCTAGATAGGTCATTGTTATGTTCAATTTTTTTTCTTTTTTCTTTTTTGTTTTTTTGTTTAGTTTTTTAAGGTGGGTGTGTTCTTTTGTTTTTGTTTTTTTTTTCGTTCTTTGTGTTGTTTTTTGTTGTTCTTGTGTTTTTTTTTTTGTACTTTTTTTATGTTTTTTGTTATTGTTCTTGTGTTTTTGTCGTTCTTGTTCTTGTGTATCTCTTTGTTTGTGTTAACTCATGTTTTTATGTATGAGTGTTTTCTATGTTTTTTGTTTTTGTTTATTTTCTATTGTTGGTTATTTTATTTTATTTTTTTTTAATATTTTAGGTTTTGGTTGTGTTTATTTTTCATATTTTTTTGGGCTATTTCTTTGTAGTGTTCTGTTGTTTTTGTCTTGTTTGTGTTTTTTTATGTGGTGCTTGTGTTTTTCTATGTGCTTCATGTTGTGGTATCTTTTATCTTATTGTGTGTTTGGTTGTGCTTTTGTTTTTGACACACTCAAGGAGCATGTTTTTTATTTTATTTTATTAATTTTATTGTTTTTTACTTTTTTATTTACTTATTTCTAAATTGGTTTTGTGTGTTTGTTTGCTCCTTGAGTACGTCAAGTGTGGTAGGCTAGGTCCGAGTCCTGGGCATTTTTGGTGGAATGGATACCCCTGTCTCCTTGGGTCTTACCTAAAATTGATATCCATTTTGGGATGTTTTCCACAAATAAAAAAAGAGAGGGAGAAATAGGTGGTATTTCATCCCCATTAATTTGAGTTTACCCTTTCAAATTTACCTTTGAGGCATCAATCTAAGAAGAGTAGTTAGAGTATAACATATAAATGAGTACATCCCTATATAAATTATCTTCATGAAAAGTGTATTAGAATCTAATAAACCAAATATGTGTAAGTATAACATGTTTGAAAGTTTAAACTATCTTATTAAATGGTATAGAACACCCAGGAAAGACCTATTTCAAAGCAATTTTTTGATTAAACATAGCTATATAATCACGTTAGACACTTTTCCAAGTATATTAGGAATGTCATAGATCAATATTATATTAGTAATATTAAAAATACTTCTTTGTACATAATAGATCAAAATTTATTATGAATATAGAAGCAATTATGTTAGCCTTATACAAGAGAGTTTTAACTTTAATGAGTAAGTGTCATTTTTAGTATATATAAGGAAGGTAAAATTTAATTATAACCACCTCATATCACCTTGTGATTATTACATTCCACAGATTGAATAACAACACCCAGGAATTTTAGTACCAATAATTAATATTATATGACTAAAATTTTATAATGGTTTTATTATGAATGATGCATCTATTTATTCCAACTCATGAAAATTATATTTTATAAAAAATTATACTATTGCATCACACACATCAAGATAGCTACCTATATCTTAGTTGTTATTGCTAGCTGGAATGCTGAAAAAACTATTTTTACACCAATAAAATGTTAATAATTATCCATAATTTATTGTGTTTTAGATAAATTTAAGTATGAAATAAGACACATATCACATCAGTGTACCCGTATAATATCACTAATCATATGGATAGTCTTATGTATGATAGAAAAGGTTTAAACACAACCTCATGAAGTACATGTCATTCTTGGAGCATCACATATAAATACTTACAATGTTATGCATTTCTCCATATCTACTAGGCAAATAAGACATATACTCTAAGTAACAAGAACTTTGTAGATAGAGAGCATCATCGGGGCAATTTACTACCTATCCATAGAATTCTTATGAAGAATTTCCTCGTCTATTTTTCCTCCCTAAGAGAACTAACCCATATACAAGGTAAAATAAATATTGAACACTAGCACAATAGGATAAAACCATATTGTTGTGTAACAATTCTTGCGTGAAGTCACCTCATGTAATATTCTAGGTTGTCACAAAGTCATGGGAATTCATATAATTAGTAAATGAATGATTATCCTACATAAAGTAATCTTAAATGATGCAATCAATTAATGAGTATTGCATCTATATGAAGTCACCTTAAATTAAGCAGTCATGCAAACAAAATGATTATTTTAATTATGGCTTTACCAATATTTTTTGTTCAAACTATATGAGCTCTACCTACAACATCCTCCTTGCATATGTCTACTATGTATAAAATTCCATACCATTTATTTAGCCATTTGGTTCTACATTGCAAGTTCTTCTATAATCCATTCATATCCTCTCTATATTTTGGCTCATCCATACAAAACAAACACTTACATGGTACACCATACATACAATAAGTGCTCACATATACTACCAATCAAAGGTTGTCATATCATTTTAACTACATAAATTACAAAATCAACCTATAGTTGAATAAAGTTATCAACTAGTACCAACAATATTATGATGTAAAATAAGTATTATGCAAATTCTAACAAAATACTTATGCAAATTCAGTTCATGGATGCAACAAAAACATCATGCAAGTTCCAATAATAGATATATGCATCACTAACCTATGGATGTAGTAGAGACATCTTTTAAGTGCCAAAAATATTTTTTTACTTTATCATATTATGGATACAGTAAAAATAGCATGCATATGCCGACTACACACTTTAAGCATTATTATTCTATGGATGCAATAAAGATATCATGCAAGTTCTAATGGCTTAAATTATGCATTATCATATTATGAATGAAACCAAGATGAAATGCAAGTTCCAACAACTTATTTATGTATTAGTAGTAATGGCATTTCTATGCATTAAAATTTGAGAGTAAAGTAGGAGTATTAGGGTATCTTATCATCATGTTCTACATCTCATATTTATTAAATTACACTCTAAATTAGTGAAAGGTTATAGAATAATTTTATCCTTTAGCATAAGCATCTATGAATTCAAGTCACAAGTCTAGAGTTCTATCCTTTTTAAGATAAGTTTACATATTTTCCCTTTAAGTTGCTTTTCATTAGATATAGTTAGATTTTATCAAGTAAACAAAAGTAGCTACTAGTCAAGGAAACCAAACATTTTTAGCAATAATGGTATTTCTATGCATTAGAATTTTATGGTAAAGTAGGAGTATAAGGATATATTATCATCATGTTCTACATCTCATAGTTATAACATTACACTTTAAATTATTGTAAGGTCATACAATAATTTTATCGTTTAACATAAGGAGCTATGAATTCAAGTCATAATTCCAAAGTTGTATCCTATGTAATATAAGTGAAAGTACGAGGATACAAAAGCCCATAGGCATACCAGGTGCAGTGTAAACAAACACATGCGAAATGCTAATTCCTACGAATGAAGGAGAAGGACTAAAGTGCATAAAAAGGGGAAACCAAACGAACTGAAATGAGATATAAAGAAAATGTAAAGTGCAGCCCTTATTTTTATTTATCTTGCTTTGAGACTAGGTTATAATACATCTCCTTCCTTTTTAGGAGCTAGGAGCGTTAGATATAGCTTTGTTACACCGCGGATGGTACACTTCCCTTCGGGATCTTCCGCGTGCCCACATTTGAAATGGGTGGGCAAAAATTCATCGCTTCTTGCATGAATGCATCTGTAGTTCCTTCTTGCCCCTCTAGTGTCGATATACTATGTTCAAAGAGACAGAAAATTATTAGTAGCACCTACGGATGGAGGGAAATATGCAATCCCCAAGGCCTTCGGTTAATGCATGCATGAAATAAAAAAACGGTAATCAAAACATGTCAGAATAAGATGAAATTTAGGTAGAAGCATTCAAACACCATCATGAGCACACTACAAAAGGAACAATCAAGAAATATGATGTAGATTTCTAATCGCCCCGCGGTGGGATGATTAGGACTGTCATAAAATGTCAGAAGGCAACCTCCTAAATGTCCCATCTAGAGGCCTCCAAAACACCTGCAACATTGGAGTTAGGCAAAATGGGGTATTTTGAGATGACCCAGAAGGTCAGATTTTGCATATTCGACCCCGATTACCCTGTATCTAAAAATGCTCCTTGTATGTTAGTGAAAGCAAAAAGCAATGAAAACACAGTCAAAACTCATCAAAACAACATGAAATTTGAATGGCACCATATATGAAAGACATAAAATAAAATTCAAAAGGAATAGTAAGGAAATCTACTACAAATTTCTAATCACTCTTGGGTGGGGCGATTAGGACTACAGTAGTGCGGGGGGCGCCCGGGGGCAGGACGCCAACCGTTTGGGGCTTGGTTTTCACACCAATCCACTTGGGATGGGTCCAAAACCTCCTAGGTAGTTGTGTTAGAAAATTGGGTGGGATATTGTGGCTAAATATTTGGGTTTTGGGTTCGGATTGCGCTTCCAATGTTCACCTAATAACCTCCCTTTCGAAAGAGAGATCAAAGATGTAAGAAGCACAAGTGAGAGGTGAGGATGTAATTCGACAACACTCCATTGCTCAAAATGATCCTGTTCTATCCATTTTTGGGGTGATAAGACTCACCATTTTATATACTTGAGGTTCTCCTATGAATGAGCATGCAAAGGTGCCACTTGGACATCATGCCTTGTCAGGGGAGAGAAGATTCCTCCCTGATCAAGGGCTCCATGAATGCCCCTATGACTGCCTCTTTGAGCTCAAAAATGCTCACTCGCACTCCCATGCATTGAAGGTGGAGTTTAGTGGTGGATCTGAGCTGCCATTTGTCAAGGTTTGACCTTTTTCCCATCAAACCTGCAATGCATTGGTGGGACAAATACCAGTTTGTAATCATCCCAGGGTGGAACGAATATGGAGCAGAGTGCCTGAAAGGTGCCAAATTGACCTCTGACATTCCCAAACTATTGTGGGAGTGGTTAGGACCATTGTTTAACCTCTAGGGGCTGCCCTAGGGGCTATGTATGTCAATTTTATTAGTGCTTGTCATCACATAATCGGATTGGTGTTGTTTTGATGTCTATAGATGCCCCTTTTTGGGATGCGTTGTGCGTGGTGCAGTGCTAAGAAAAAATAGATAACCAAAGCACTAATTATTAGGGTTTATCAATAACCTAACCAACTTTTGATTCCCCAAGTATGGAAAAGGCATGCATTCTTGAATCCTTGCTTCTGACGAGCTAAGGAGCTTAACTCAAGTGTTAACATTTTTTTGGTGAGGTGTTACTTGACCTTGGACATTGTTCAGTCATGAATAGACAAAGGGCGCAACATTTTGTCTATGGGAACCTTGAGTTCATGATTCTAAAGTACCAAATGTTTGATCAACTTGTGATTATTACTTGTTTGTTGCCCCAAGCAGGAGCGTGATTGTCTTTGTCAATGATTCTTTGAATGCATGCCATTTCCTTGATTGGGTGTGTATTTTTTGATTGGTGACTAAGTGTGACTACCCCCTCAAGCAACGAATCAATGAGGGAATGACCGACATGAGAAAAGCGATGAGTCACTTGACCCAAGATGATTTTTGGTAAGTGTAGCACCCTAAAAATGGCACGGTTAAACCTTAGTAAAAATATAAAATGTTAAAATTTGAATTTTAACCCCGAACCGCCCGTTAACCACCTGTTAAACCACTTTCCTCATTTTTCGCACCATTTTTAGGATTTTTTGTGACCGTTGGACGATATCGTCACCGATCAGACGATATCGCCTCAGATCGGATGATTTCGTCTAGACTAGAATGTCCAGACGATTTTGTCCCAAAACTAATTTTTCATAATTAGCTTATGTTTCAATGACGTCTCTAACCTGGGAAAAAGCGTGTCTACGCGGTTAGAGACTTCCCCCGTTGGATATCTCCCAAATTGGGATGATCTCCAACCTCCCAACCTCCTTCATATGCATATTTAATCTTAGGCCCTCCCCTTGACATTCCCCTGGCTGAATTTTCCTGTAACACAAGTTTTATTTGCATTAGACCATCTTAAATCACCATTTACCTTCGTATTTTTCCAAGTTTGTTTGTAGGAACTTCATTGTTTTTCAACCGGAGCAAGCTCAAATCGTCGCAGACGATCCTGTACGATCTCGGACGATTTTGCACAATTCGAGATGATTTCGACTGTAGTCAACATTAGGGGCAATTAGTGCCCAGAGTTTGCACTTTTCTTTTCTCGTCTGTTGTTTCATTCTGCATTTAGATCAATTTATTGTTATTTTTTACTATTCTACATTTTGGAGTTCACCCATATAGCTTAATTACATGATAAGATCATAATTTGGCATTAGAATACTATAATTTACTTGAATTTCTATTCGTAATTATCATTTTAGTATCTATATTGTCATTTTACACCATTTTCCTCTGTTAGTATTGCTACATTTTTTGTGTTCTGTGCCTATTTCTCTGATTGCAGGTCTTTGACGAATTCATCTGACGAATTTGTCAGATCTTAGACGATCCTGTCTGATCGCAGACGATCCTGTCATATCAGAGGCAATCTTGACTGCTTCAAAAATCAGAACCTCCATCAGACATCCGGAATCAGGTATGACTTTTCTCATCTAGTTTATTTTCTGTATTCTCTGTTTAATCTTGTTTTCTGCATTCATTTAAATCTGCATTTCATATAGAACAGTTTATATTCATTTGGCCAAACCTAGGATTTGAATGATTAAAGATAAAATTGAACACATCAAACACATTCCCAACCTAGGCGTGGAAACTGCCACTAAACGTTTCCTGGTGAACCCTACCATCCGTCGAAAAATCACCTTAATACCCCTCCCCCGAGAGACGGGACCTTCAAAGGGCCTCTCAGTCTGAGGTATTGTCCCATCCTTCTTGCATCCCCATTCCGGGCATGGATCCTTTAGCCTAAAGGTAAGGGTGCGGAAAATTTGGAACGATACATTTTGGTGAACCCGACGTGAAACTAAAACCTTTTGAAAACAAAAACAAAAAAACAAAAAAAAATAGATGCATTTAAAATCATTAGAAAACTACTAAGTTGCATATCATGTTTAGATGGTAGCTCCTAAGAAAAGACTAGTTGTCACTATAAATGTTGAAAACCAATTAGCAGCCATAGAAATTAATTATGTGCTTAGTGTGCCTGAAATAGATAGAAACCAAATTTTGTGGGACGAACTTGATAGGAGACTAGGTATCATTTCATCTAGGTCAACAGAGCTTAAACAAATCAAGAGGTTTGCCTTAGATAGAATCATGGATCCTCATCAACTCATTTTTTATCATGAACTTCAGAGAGCTTGCCATAGGTGGTTAGCATATAGAAGAGCCCTTGTTTCTTTTGAGTTGTATACCTTTGTTGAATTCCTTGAGAATGCAGCCATAGTGCATCAATTTCTAGCTCGTATAGAGGACCAAGAAGCTGATCTTGCAGATATAAAAAGATGGAATAGAGTTCCTAGAGCTGTGTTTTATCGAGAGTATTGCCATGAGATTTGCTTCTACAAAACAGAGTCTGAGACAGATAATATCACCATAGCACACTTTGTTGACTTCTTGAAAAATAATTTTCAATTTGAAGAGGAGCACTTTATGACTCCTGAAGAACTTGAGCCCGTTAATGATATTTATAAATTGTTTATAGAAAACTAGATCATTGCTTTCATTATTATTATTTCTTGTGTTTTGTGTGTTGTTTGTTATCTTTATAATATTGTTATAAAAAACAATAAAAACAAAAAACATAACAAAATCAAAACATTTTATTTTAAATACTATAGTAGGTATATAATTAAAATATATACCTCTTAATCTTTTTGTATATATATATATATATATATATATATATATATATATATATATATATATATATATATATATTTGCTGAAATCTAAGTTTAAGCACAATGACTAGACTTAGGAATGGTAAACAAACTGAAGAAGAAGAAGAATATTGGTTAGGAAAGAAAACAAAAAAATCAAATGCCCTTCCTGAGGATCCAATTCTAGAAGGAGAAACTCTAGAACAACCAGAAGATGAGCTGGTCGAAGAAAATGAACAACAAGAAAATGTTAGAGAGGAAGGATCCTCATCCCCTAGAATGGCTCCAGCACGGAATCGTTACTTTTGATAACATAGATCATTTCTGGAAATTCTTCAATAATAATATTGGTTCTCTTAATATGGCAATTCATCTTGATAGGGGACAAATTAGTGAAACTCAAGCAATCCTAGAAGAAGGATTTAACATGCACACTAATCCCTTGTCTTTTGTCGATCAAGAAAGTGATAAAGCTGGACCATCCAATATATATATGGTCACTATGATTCAAAATATGCAAAAACAACAGGTTACCCAACCTCCTAAGGAACCTGTTATTGAGCCTAAAATCATTCCCACACAAAAGAGACCTTCATTCACTGCTTTATTTCGCCGAACTATTGATCAATATGCTTCAAATAGACAAAAACCTAAAATGAAGCCAAACACCAATTTTCAACAATCTGGGATACAACATAATACAACTTCAAAACTTCTTCATAACACCCTTACTACCAACAATTTACACAATAGCAATATAGCATCTAATCTTCATGTCCCTCCATCATATGCTCATCAATCCCATATTAATACCCTACCGAACCAATATGGTGGGCAACCCAGTAATCTGGAAGCCATGGTGAAACAATTACCTTCCCGCATGGACCAGATAGATCCTTACCGTCCCTCGTACAATTATCGAGAGATGTGTAGTCAGCCTTTGGATCCCATAGTTGTAGCACAACCATACCCTAAACACTTTTCCATGCCCATCTTGCCTATATATAAAGGAACTGAAGATCCCATAGAACATCTTCGCATGTTTAGGATAGCATGTCATGATATATCACATGATGACTTGTTATTACTAAAAATGTTCCTGAAAAGTTTAGGAGGAATGGCATTGGAGTGGTACTATCAATTGCCCACTCATTCTTTGAGAAATTTTGAAGAGACCGCTGAATCTTTTGTACATAAATTTAGTGCCTATATCGAAATGCATGTAACCATTAAAGATTTGTACAACTTAAAACAAGACAAAGATGAATGTTTTGCTGATTTCTTAGCTAGATGGAGGTAGTTGATAGGAAAACTGCACTTTGTGCTACCTTATAGGGAAATTTTGGACATTTTTATTAATAATTTGCAAGAACAAATATCTTATGAGTTATCAACTACTACCTTAACCACCTTCGATCAGGCTATAGACTTAGCTCGAAGAGTAGAAGATGCTCTCATTAGGAGAGGCCAGCTTAGGAAGAAAGATGATGAGAAAACTTCCAGAAATCAATATAAAAACAAACAAGTTGTAGGTGACGGAGTCACTGACAGAGAAATGTTGTTAATATAAATACAACGAAGACAACAGAAAAATTTATATTGAAACCTCCTAATAAACCTCCTCGAGAGTTTACTAGATTGAATCAACCATTATCAACTATTCTACCCCAATTACTTGAAAGAGGTTTGATTCAATTACCTAATATCCGGGAACCTGATCCAACCATACCCGGATACAGAGTCGATTTACACTATGATTTCCATAGAGGGCCTGGACACTCTACCAACTCTTGTAAAAGGTTAAAACATAAAATACAAGATCTGATTGATAATAATGAGATGGAGGTGCAAGCCTTCCAACCTAAACAAAATGCTCCTAATAATGCTCAAAATAACATCCCCCAAAATCAAAATCAAAATGCTAATCAATCATTAGACATATTTCAAAATCCTTTACCAAAACATGGTAAAGAGGTGGCCAATCAAATTGAGCATCATAATGTCCCTCCTCCTACCCTATATGTAGGAACTATTAGCGGACATTTACCTAATCATGATTTAAAAAAATTTGGCACAACTTTATCCATGGTCACGACCAGGCCCCTACATAATATTCAAACATCGGATCTCAGTGTTGTAGAATCAGATACTAAAAGTGAAATAGACATCACCTCAATTCAATCGAATAGTTCTAAAAACGAATCAGATCCTATTCAACCTATCACAGATTCTATGGTTCCGAAAGAACCATTTCCTAGAAGAGTTACTACTCGACCCTCTTCTAATCAGTTCCTTCCTAATGAAGAAGCCATAAATGCTAGACCGAGACTTATTTAGCATCCTCAATATAACATTGTAGGTACCATCGAAGTCGTTACCAGACAAAAAGCTCAAAATTTTAAACAAGAACCAAATCAGAACGATGGATCAGCCCCATTTGTTTTGAAAAATCCCAATAAAGGGAATCATGCTCCTAATGTTCAATCTAAACCTCCTTATAATATTAATGAGCAATTATCCAATACTACAGCCAGAATTTCCCTTTTGGATTTGTTAAGATCTTCTCCTACCCATAGATATGAATTGATGCTCACATTAAGCCAAATGATGGTACCACAAAACATTCAACCTGAAGCCATGGCCAATACTATCATCACTCGAGAAGTCGATTGTATTGACTTTCGAGATAAAGATATCACACAACATAGTTTACATAAGGATAACCCCTTATATATTACTGCCCTAATAGGAGATGTAGCAATCAAAAGGGTCTTGATTGATAATGGTTCATCTCTAAATATTTGCACTTTTGACTTCTACCAAAGATTTGGGTTTAGAAGTGATGAAATGAAGAAAACTGACATGATCATAAAAGCTTTCAATGACGAAACACAAGAAACGTGTGGAGTTATCACCATCCCATTGCAAGTTGGTCCGAGAACCTTAGATACAATTGTGTTTATTGTACATTGCCCCGCATCATACAATATACTCTTGGGTCGTCCTTGGATCAATGCAATGTGGGCTGTCCCATCAACTTTACACCAATGTGTTAAATTTGAATTTAAAAATCATTTTGTCACTATCCATGGTGATCCCAGACCCTTTGATATGTGTGTTTTGGCAGAACCTATTGGAGTTCAATTTTGCCCTGCTCTGTCATCCACACATCCTAATTCTTATTTTTCATCTAAACAATCTTCTAAACAAACCACACTAGAACCTCAAAAATATCTTAAATCCACAACCAATCCTTCATGTTCCATCCCTATAATTTCAAAACCTATAGACCCATTTATTAACACCTCCACATTATCTACATCTATCATACCTTCCACATCTAAAGATATAGGAAATGATCCTTCTACATCTTATGCTCTTTCTGATGAACTCTTACCTGATTTATCTAAAATTCTTATATCATAAAAAACAAATGCTTCTATGCAAAATTCCATTACCTTAAGTAATTTGCCTCCATATCCTCATACTTTGGGCCTCCCACAACCTATGGGAAGTACTTACCAAGTCGGGAGTTGTGCCTTCATTTATAAGGGATATGACTGGGGAAGAATACCCGGGAACATCAAAACTCATCATGAGGGATATGCTCGATGTTATTTTACTAATGAGTATATTAAAGCTAAACCTATAATGCTTAAAATGGGATATAAATGGAAAGGCTTGGGACATTTCCAAAATGGTATGAAAGAACCCTTTGAGGTAGAACCATGGCCCGCCCGATGTGATGTGGGCCTATTTCCTAGTAAGGGTCAACCCTTCCCTTTTGAATATGATGATCAACTGATATGTTATCAAGATTATTCGGATGGGCGTGATGATTTGCCTCTAAAAAATCAGCCATTTACATGCAATATGCTATCCATAGCTTATCCTAAAATGATTACTGAATCCGATGATGAGTTGGAAGGTGATATTTTCCATGATGTCTCCGTTAAAGAGTTGTTACACAATAGTTTTTATTTTTATGGTTCTATACCTACTATAGCCCAACTTGAGGCCACTACTCCTCAAGATGAATTATCCAAGTTAACCTTAAAAGAATTACAATAATTGGGCGTTTCACCCGCCCCACCTAATTTTGAAAGAGATCTACACATGGAAGTAGAAAATGTCATTAAAGTTAACATTGGAACTGAGGATAATCCCCACATAATCAATATTGGATCAGAATTAAGTCAAGAAAAACAAGAGCAATACATTGCATTACTTAAAGAATATGAAGATGTCTTCACTTGGACATATGAAGATATGCCAGGTTTAAACCCTTCTGTAGTCATGCATCACCTAGTATTCCATCCGAATGCTAAACCTGTTAAACAGAAACTTAGAAAAAGGCATCCCAAAGTGGCCTTGCTAGTCAAAGGGGAGTTAGAAAAACTCCTGAATGTTGTTTTTATACAAGCTATTGATTATGCTCGAATGGATCTCGAATGTAGTTCCAGTCACCAAGAAAGAAGCTACCAAAGTTAGGGTTTGCACAGACTTTCGAGATATTAATGTTGCATGCCCTAAAGATGATTTTCCTCTTCCAAACATGGATCAAATCATTGATTTTACTGCTGGGAGTGGAATGATGTCCCTAATGGATGGATTTTATGATTATAATCATATCAAGATAGCTCCTGAAGATCAGGCCAAAACAATCTTTATTACCCCCTGGGGTACCTTTTGTTGGAAAGTGATGCCATTTGGCTTAAAGAACGCAGGTGCAACCTATCAACGAGCTATGACTTATATTTTTCACGACATGATGCATGATATCCTACATGATTACATAGATGATATCATAGCTCGTTCCATCAAATAATATGATCATTTAAATGATTTAAGGACAGTGTTTGATCGGTTAAGGGAATATCTTATCCGACTAAATCCTGCTAAATGCATATTCGGAGTTAAGTTCGGTAAACTATTAGGGGTTATAGTTTCTTTACGTGGCATCGAAATAGACCCTCTTAAGATTGCGGCTATCACTGATATGCCTGCACCTACCAATATATCTGAGTTACGAAGTTTAAAAGGTAAGCTTCAAGCTATCCGTTGCTTCATCGATAAGCTGGCGGACAAAACCGGTCCCTTTCGTAAGCTTCTTAAGAAGGATGTCCCTTTTAATTGGGACGATGAATGTAAGGAAGCTTTTGAACTTCTCAAACAATACCTCCTTAACCCACCTGTGCTTTCACCGCCTAGACCTGATTGCCCATTTATCCTGTATATTTCAGCTTCAGATTTTGCTTTAGGAGCTATGTTAGCTCAACTTGATGATGAGAAAAGAGAACATGCTAATTATTATATTAGTCGAACTTTAATTAGTTATGAAACCCGCTACATAGCATTAGAAAAACTATGTTTAGCAGTCATATTTTCTATGCAGAAATTACGCCATTATATGCTCAATCAGAAAACATATGTCATTGTTAAATATGAACCCTTGTGGTATCTCATGAGTCGACCTTATTTATCGGGTCGCACAGCAAAGTGGGTTCTTGCTCTAAGAGAGTTTGAAATCACGTTTATAGGACAAAATTCTGTTAAGGGTCAAATAATAGCAGATCAATTAGCTGCTGCACCCTTAGAGTCTACCCATCCCCTCATCATTGATTTTCTTGATGAATGCCTTCAATTAGAGGCAGACCATGTTGAACAA
The DNA here is from genome assembly GCA_028583015.1 of Wollemia nobilis. NCBI lineage: Eukaryota > Viridiplantae > Streptophyta > Pinopsida > Araucariales > Araucariaceae > Wollemia > Wollemia nobilis. The sequence continues at coordinate 522,260 of JAQPPZ010002023.1, forward strand.
TGGTCCTTATACTTTGATGGAGCCCGATGCATGAGTGGGGCTAGTGCAGGTATTATTTTAATATCTCCAAAAAACACATTATACCTTTGTCCTTTAAATTAACATTTGCTTGCACCAATAATACTATTGAATATGAAGCTCTAATCCTTGGATTACGAGCTACCTTGGTGCTAAAAATTAAACATCTGCTAGTTTTTGGTGATTCTCAACTTGTTATAAACCAAATTAATGAAGTTTATCAGACTAGAGATGATAAATTGTGCCCATATAAAGCATATGTTTTACAATTAATATATTTATTTGATCAAGTTACCTTGGAAGCTATTCCTCGAACTAGCAACCGTGCGGCTGATGCTATGGCCGCAGCTGCATCTCTTCTGCCCTTGGAGTTAGATGACGAATATGCCACCATCATTATTCGTCGACTTCAGGAACCCGCTTCAAATAAGTCATGCTTAGAACCTTTGGATGTGTTTCTACTCAATGAAACTACTCCTGAACCTTGGTATAGGGATATATTTGATTTTCTTCACAATGGGACTTTCCCTACCAGTTCTAATAGAAACCAACATCGGTTATTACGTAGACGAGCAAGTCGATTTGTAATAATTGGCAATACTTTATATAGGAGATATTTTGAAGGTATCCTATTGAGATGTTTGAATTTAGAAGAATCCATATTAGCTTTGAGTGAAGCCCACGATGGATCTTGTGGAGGATACTTCAGTGGTAGTGTCATTGCTAAAAATCTCCTTAGGATAGGATACTTTTGGCCTACCATGGAGAATGATGCACATGATTATGTGCACCATTGCGACAAGTTCCAGAAACATGCTGACCTTGTCCATGCCCCTGCACAAGAACTGCAATCTATTTCATCTTCTTGGCCCTTTTCAAAATGGGGCTTAGACATTATTGGAAAAATTAATCCGATGTCATCTGATGGACACAAATTCATCATAACCGCCACTGAGTATTTCATGAAGTGGGTTAAAGCTATGCCTTTAGCTTCTTGCATTGGAACACAAGTCTCTAAATTTATTTTTAATCAAATCATTTGTAGGTTCAGAATTACTACAAATCTCATCTCAGACAATGGAACTTGTTTCAAAAATAAAGATCTTAAGAAATTATGCCAAAAATATAAGATTCAACATCGTTGGTCCACTCCCTATTATCCTCGGGGTAATGGCCAAGTAGAAGCTTCTAACAAAACCTTAATCAAAATTCTCAAAAAATTGGTCAATAAATCTGGCCGCGACTGGCACATTCAATTATATCCAACTTTGTGGGCATATCGCACTAGCGTTCATACTCCCACAGGTACTTCACCTTTTGTTTTGGTTTATGGCATTGAAGTTATTTTTCCCTTTGAATTAGAAGTTCCTACTTTGGTTCTACTACTTCAAGATACCGAAGTAGGAGATGAATATCGAGCTGGCAGACTCAGTCAGCTGGAATTCCTAGATGAAAAGTACATCAATGCTTTGGAACATCTTCGTGCCTACCAAAACAAGCTTAAAAGATCATATGCTAAGAAAGTTCATCATCGATCCTTTGAGGTCAGTGACCTTGTTTTAAAAGAAAAAAAAATAATAATAATACTAATGCAACTAAAGATCTTAAAGGTAAATTTGAACCCAACTGGATTGGACCATATATTATCACTGTTAAATTTGAATCAGGAGCATACAAATTATCTACCTTATATGGTAAATATTTAAAAGAATCTATGAATATTATGCATCTTAAACGTTACTACGCATAAAATTTGGTCATTTCATCATTGTATATATTTGTTTAAAATATTTCAAAAAACCACTATCTTGTATTTCTTTCAATTTATAAACTTAAAAATATAAAAACATTAAAAACATTTAAAATCATCAAACTCTTCAAAAACATCTTTTATTTTTGTACTTCTTAAATTGTGAAGTATTGCAGTTATATTTTCAAATTATTTTGGATAAATTAGCATTTATTTGGAATCCCACACTTTCACATTCACATGAATAAATATCTTGATTTTATCTGGCATGATTATTAATCTCTCTTATATCAAAGTCCACAAAATTCAATTAAATAAAGTTTGAGCACAAAGAATTGATCTTGTTATTTACTTAAACCAAGCATATCCTTTCACAATAAAATGATTATATTTGTAATTTCCATGCTATGCTACATAGTAGAAGTGGTTTCTTGAGCGAAAAGTTTCCCCTGCTATCCTATCATGCACATGGTCTAGAATATTTGAGAATTGACAAAAGGACAAGCTCACCCCTACCCGGAATAAAAATCCCTTGCTCTACAACTAATCCGAGCAAGTATCCCTAGAATAAGAAGCAAAATAAAAAGAAAAATCAAGTAAAATCATGAGAACAAGAAGCATTATTTCAGAATCATTTTGTCCTCTCTTAGTAATATTTCAGCATTATCTCAATATCAAGAAAAAAAATACCAAAAAAAAAAAAAAAAAGCAAAGAAAGCAAAACAAGCAAAAGCAAAAGCAATAAAATCCCTTTCCCTACCCATTGAAAAGAAAAGAAGGGTTGATGAGCTTGAATCCCTGGAATTCTCAATTATTCGAAAACTGTGAGGTAAGCCCCATAATAGGTGGTTTGTGCCCAACCCGCTTGGCCTTGGGTAACTCCTAGTGTGGCGATATGTCTGTCACATTAGCGACCTTCTTTTGTATAGACCTATGTCTCGCTTATGGATTAGCTAGCTCTTGCTAACCCGACTTACATAGTAGTCTGGTACAGTTATATGCATCTAAATCATGGTTAATGAACACTTATTTGGTTAATTCAAATCACTTGTATCAAATTATCTTGCTCAAAACTGGTAAATGTACAAAGCAATTGCACACACATTCGTATTTGAGAGATTTTGTGTATCATTATGATAAATCAAGATCGGAAATGAACTCACATATGCACATGGGATTCCTTATAAATCTAAATTTTGTCTTTAAGATACCTTGAAATATTTTTGCTAATTGTCTGGAATAATTTCATTTTCTTCTCTGAGAACAGTTGTTTAGTATAAAGACAACTACATGCATTACCAAAAAAGTCAAAATCATTTTTAAAAAACATGCAATAAAAGTTACATTTATATATAACTTTTGACTTTCGCGATGATGGTATATTTCCAAAACCAAAATTGGAATTTTATGCCTAGCACAAGTCCCCATCTTCATATTTTCTATTTATTTTCAAAAATTAAAAATCAACCATGCAATAAAACTATTATTTTCTTCTTTGGATTTCGCGATGATGGTATAAGTCTATACCTAAATATTCTATGCCTAGCGCAAACCATCGAACTAATTTTATTTCCCATTTATTTCAAATCATAAAAAACATATGACTTAAATCATTATGTTACACAATTATGCTTTAAAAGAACGCACATTGTTACTATTTCATGTCATTATGTCAAAACTTTAATTTTGCAATGATGGTATAATTCCTAGGGAATTATTCAAAAATTTTATCACACTTAGGAATTTATGCCTAGCAAATATCATTTCAAAATATTTCATGCATACTATTTTCATGGAAATCTGAAACAAATCATCAAACCATCATTATCTCCATCATTACACAACAAAGTCTTAAGACAGTCTCTTAAGCACTCTTTTACTTTTAACAATATTTTTATACTAGGATTAGCTTGATGACCTAGCGAGCGGCGACTCCATGAAATGGTCTATAATAGTGACAATGTCCTTTGAAATTATTTTTAGAAGTCCCTTTTATTTTTATCAAATTATCCCACAAACAACCAATTGTTTACATCATATTATTTCATTTAAAATCTTACAGCATGACATCAAATTATACTATTTCAAACGACATAATTACATGAATCATCAATTCAATCAGCAAACAATTCAAACATTAAAGCATCATAAAAACATATGAACAAGTCATATCATCAAAAACAAGATCATATATATATCAAAAATATTTGTAAATCATATCACAAATGAATTAGGGTTTTCCCTATTTTCCTTAATTTTATTCAAAACCAACAACATTTTAATTTTGCTTTTCCGCGTTTTTACCTCAAACGTTCGATTTGAGTAAAAACACGGAGGGGGCACCATAGTCAGCAATCGTATGATTTGACCAAGAATCGTCGTCTAAAAAATTAAGTATATTTTTTCTTTCTTGTAAAACAGAAAAAACTCGTCTTTAACGCATTTTCTTCGAAAAAATCGCTAAAGAGGGGGCAAAATGTAGCACCCTAAAATTGGCACGGTTAAACCTTAGTAAAAAGATAAAATGTTAAAATTTGAATTTTAACCCCGAACCGCCCGTTAATCGCCTATTAAACCGCTTTCCTCGTTTTTCATGCCATTTTTAGGATTTGTTGTGACCGTTGGATGATATCGTCGCCGATCAGACGATATCGTCTCAGATCGAACGATTTCATCTAGACTAGAACGTCCAGACGATTTTGTCCCAAAACTGGTTTTTCATAATTAGCTTATGTTTCAACGACATCTCTAACCTGGGCAAAAGCGTGTCTACGCGGTTAGAGACTTCCCCCGTTGGAGATCTCCCAAATTGGGATGATCTCCAACCTCCCAACCTCCTTCATATGCCTATTTAATCTTAGGCCCTCCCCTTGACATTCCCCTGGCTGAATTTTCCTGTAACACGAGTTCTATTTGCATTAGACCATCTTAAATCACCATTTGCCTTCATATTTTTCCAAGTTTGTTTGCAGGAACTTCATTGTTTTTCAGCCGAAGCAAGCTCAAATCATCACAAACGATCCTGTACGATCTCAGACGATTTTGCACAATTCGAGACGATTTCGACTACAGTCAACATTGGGGGCAATTAGTGCCCAGAGTTTGCATTTTTTTTTTCTCGTCTACTGTTTCATTCTGCATTTAGATCAATTTATTGTTAATTTTTGTTAGCCTGCATTTTGGAGTTCACCCATATAGCTTAAGTGCATTATAAGATCATAATTTGGCATTAGAATACTATAATTTACTTGAATTTCTATTTGTAATTATCGTTTTAGTATCTATATTGTCATTTTACACTGTTTTCCTTTGTTAGTATTGCTGCATTTTCTGTGTTCTGTGCCTATTTCTCTGATTGCAGGTCTCTGACGAATTCATCAGATCTCAGATGATCCTGTCTGATTGCAGATGATCCTATCATATCAGAGGTGATCTTGACTGCTTCAAAAATCAGAACCTCCATCAGACATCCGAAATCAGGTATGACTTTTCTCATCTAGTTTATTCTCTGTATTCTCTGTTTAATCATGTTTTCTGCATTCATTTAAATCTGCATTTCATATAGAACAGTTTAGATTCATTTGGCCAAACCTAGGATTTGAATGATTAAAGATAAAATTGAACACATCAAACACATTCCCAACCTAGGTGTGGAAACTGCCACTAAACATTTCCTGGTGAACCCTACCATCCGTCGAAAAATCACCTTAATACCCCTCCCCCGAGAGGCGGGACCTTCAAAGGGCCTCTCAATCCGAGGTATTGTCCCATCCTTCTCGCATCCCCCTTCCAGGTGTGGATCCTTTAGCCTGAAGGTAAGGGTGTAGAAAATTTTGAACGATACAGTAAGGGTGCATTTAGTTGTTTTCCATTGAATGCTTATGCAGTTTCCCAACAATCGGACCTATTTTTGGTGGGTTTTAACCCTTTTTGTGATGCCTTTTGGGGATGAAATTCTTGAAAATCCTTCCTCCCGTGGAGCGGTCCGACTATGGTAGCCTTATTAGGGAGTAGGATAGTGAGGATTTATGACCCCAATGATGGTTTTGGATGGCTAGAATTTTATGCGCAAAGGCACCTTTGTTTGGCCATGTTATTGATGTTTTCGGATGGGCTTTGACCCTTTTTGTGATGACTTTTGGGGATGAAATTGTCAAAAATTCATCCTCCCGTGGAGCGGTCCGGCTATGGTAGCCTTCTTAGGGAGTATAATATTGATAATTTATGGCCTTGACGTCTATTTTGTATGCCAATAACGTCAGGCGCAAAGGCGCCTTTGTTTGGCAGTTTTATTGCTTTTTTTGGCGCATTTTGGTTGTAGTTTTTGCTATTTTTTTTATTTTCTTGCTCTGTAATCATCCTAGGGTGGGAGGAATACCAGTTTTTTAATCATCCCTGGGTGGTACGAGCACTAACTAGAGCGCTCATCCCAGGGTGGAACGATTACAGGCCTAAAAGCCTATATAAGAGCCAAAACTAGGTTTTGGGCTCATTTACACTTTGTTTTTATGGTGATTTGGAGCTGTGAGGAGGAGGATGTCGAGTCTACATAGCGGAGCACTGTCGATATTTCATGGATACCATGAGTTCACGAACCAGATCGTCGAGCGGCAGAGCCAAAGCAAGACCGGTAGGTGCTCCTACGCTTTATTTTGCTTGTTTTTATTTTACAGTTTAAAATCGTAATTAAATGATTTTGCATTCTATTTTTCTATTTTAAACTAAGATTAAAACCCTAGTTTAAGTGTTTTGTATTTGTATTTTGTGTGGCAATGTTTAAACTAAGATCAAAACCCTAGTTTAAAAATTGTTTTTTTTTTTTTTTTTTTTTTTTGTATTAAGTTTAAACTAAGGTAAAAAAAACCCTAGGTTAAAATTCGTGTTGTAATTTTTCTAGAGTTAAAAACCCTAGGTTTAAAATGTTGTTGTTTGTTTAACTAGAGTTAAAAACCCTAGATTTAAATTTTGTTTTTTGTTTAACTAGAGTTAAAAACCCTAGATGTAAATTTTGTTTTTTGTTTAACTAGAGTTAAAAACCCTAGATTTAAATTTTGTTTTTTGTTTAACTAGAGTTAAAAACCCTAGATGTAAATTTTGTTTTTTTTGTTGTTTAAACCAGAGTTAAAAACCATTTTGTTTGTTGTTTAACTAGAGTTAAAAACCCTAGATTTAAATTTTTTTTTTTTAAACTAGAGTTAAAAACCCTAGATGTAAATTTTGTTTTTTTTGTTGTTTAAACCAGAGTTAAAAAACCCTAGGTTTAAATTTTGTTTGTTGTTTAACTAGAGTTAAAAACCCTAGATTTAAATTTTGTTTTTTGTTTAACTAGAGTTAAAAACCCTAGATGTAATTTTTTTTTTTTGTTTACCTAGAGTTAAAAACCCTAGATGTAAATTTTATTTTTTGTTTACCTAGAGTTAAAAACCCTAGGTGTAAATTTTGTTTTTTTTGTTGTTTAAACCAGCATTAAAAACCCTAGGTTAAAATTTTGTTTGTTGTTTAACTAGAGTTAAAAACCCTAGATGTAAATTTTTTTTTTTTGTTGTTTAAACCAGAGTTAAAAACCCTAGGTTTAAATTTTGTTTGTTGTTTAACTAGAGTTAAAAACCCTAGATTTAAATTTTGTTTTTTGTTTAACTAGAGTTAAAAACCCTAGATGTAAATTTTATTTTTTTTTTACCTAGAGTTAAAAACCCTAGATGTAAATTTTACTTTTTTGTTTACCTAGAGTTAAAAACCCTAGGTGTAAATTTTGTTTTTTGTTTACCTAGAGTTAAAAACCTTAGGTTTAAAATTTTGTTTTATTTTGCATTGTTCATCAATATTTTGTTTTGAATGTTTGTACTGTACATTTGGTCAATGTTGCTGTACAGTTTATTTAATGTTTTTGTTGTACAATTTGTATACATTGTTGTATATTTATTTTAGTGTTGTACAATTTATTTTTGAATTTTAGAATGTTTTTGTTGTACATTTTGTTAATGTTGCTTGTACAGTTTATTTTTGTTGTCATGTTTTAATGTTTTTGTGGTTTTTTGTTTTGCAGGTGGTGAAGAGTCGGTACCGTCAGCCGACGGTGTTCTCTGAAGTAGAGGAGGCGCTAAATATGGTAGACTAGGAGTGGATTGATGCCCTTGGGCTCAAGCAGGTGACTCGATTAGAACCTATGGTGGGGGATCGGGCATATTTGACTGCCCTGATCAATTTTTGGGATCCTTGCACCAACATCTTTCATCTCCTAACAGGGGAGATGACAGTGACTCTAGAGGACATTTATCAGATTCTACAGATTTCGATAGATAGGCTACCCATTCAGAATACTCCTCATTATCAATGAACGGTGGTGCTGACATGATGCTTTGGGCATGCGACGAAGATAAGGGTGGATGAGGCGATGAAGAGGGTAGAGGGGGACTGCCTTATTGGTAGGATTTTGGTGTGGTGGTGGCTGGAGAAGGGCATGTTGGGAGTGAGGCATGCACTACTCATGAATCTCATCTCTAACATGCCGCTTCCTGACTCCTCAGGTGCGAGGTTCCCTTGGAATCTGCTTAAGGTGGTGTTTAGACTTGTGGAGTATCCGACCTCAGCACCCCTGATTATGAGGTGGGGTTTACTGGCACAAATTTATGATGAGTTGTACAAGGTATAGTATCGAAGACAGAAGGGGATTGGATGCAGCTACTTATTGCAATGCTAGGGGTGGCAGCACATAGTTGTGGAGCGGCCAAAAGGGTTGCCTTGGACCACTTGGGCAGAGATAGTGGATAGGGAGATTGGTTATGCTGCACTATGGTGGAGGTCAGAGGAGTAGGGGTAGAGTTGGCGGTGGGCAGGTGCCATAGGGCACTATGCTGATGCCTTCTCATGTCTTGCTCTAGGGGAGGTATTCTGGCATCCATAATGGGACTGTACAGCCTGGACTGAGGCTGGAGAGTGGCTTCGATGGGTGCGTAGGGGGAGGTAGCTGATTAGGCAGCATGGGACCGAGCAAGAGTACTTCCTATATGTCTAGGCGACTTGACAGTTTGGGGTGCACAAAGGATTTCCTAGTGAGCCTTTGATCTATCGATGTTGGGGCGATGAGAGGACTCTATCCTAGCCACTGGGTGAGGAGTCAGATGCAGTGATTGATGTCCCTGACGTGGACAATGCACGACCAGTGGTGGATGATGTGATAATGGTGGGGTGAGGGACATCTAGGAGGTGTGGATGCTGCAACAGCAGGTGGTGAGGATGTGGAGGCATCGGGGGAGGGTTGGGGAGCTCCGCTCGATGATGCAGCTATGGTGGAGGTTGATGACTTGACTGAGGATGACCTAGGGGTTCTGGAGCAACCGGATATACAGGATGTTTCAGAGCAATGGGTGCCGGAGTAGCCTGTCGTCCCGAAGATGACCATGCCTCAGTCCTAGGGGACATGGAGGCTAGGTATCACACTGAGATAACACGATTGGAGGATCTATTATGGAAATAATATGAGGAGCACAGGGAGGTTCTGGAGAAGAGGGATCTCCTACAGAATCAGTTGGTAGAGCAGGAGAACGCATTGGCTATGTACCATCGGCAGGATGGGGACACCGATGCTTCACGGGAGAAGGATATTTTGCGGACTCAGTTGGCATAGCACGATGATGCATTGGCTACATACCGTCGATGAGAGGTGGATTAGGTCTGACACTGGTTGGATTTAGAGGTAGATATTATTTGCCTCGATGGGCAGTTACCTGAGCTCACTAGAGGTGGATCTTCGCACTAAACGAGAGACAGTGAGACTGAGCAATCTACTTTCTCTCGTTACAGGCAGGTGGGTGAGGGCAGCGCTAGTGGGCGTGATGCGAGGGGTGGCAATAGCCACCCTGAGATGTCCCATAGGACCCACACCACTGGGGGTAGTTCCAGTCGCACCTATCCTACATGATCATGGTGGATGACTCCCTAGGCTTGGGGTTTTTGATTTTTTGATGTTTTTGCAAGGTTAGAGGACCGAATTATTGTAGCCTATGGGAATTTTGGTGATATATATACATGAATTTCTTTTTGGGTATACACTTGTCGTGATTTATTATTTATTTTATGCACATTTATTTACATTGATGTATGCATATGTTATTATGAATGCGATTTTTCTAATGATATGATGTATGCATATGGAATGGATGAAATGATTTTTTGATAACTTGGCAGTGGCACCATAGACTGTATAGGATTTACTGGCTTTTTGTACTATGTGATTGCTTTGTGGAATGACTTTGTATGTGTGAAAAAAAAAATTGTTTTGTATTTTCCGATGGTGATGCAAGAATGGACATGTACAACATTTGTTTTAGAATGTAGTTAAGGTTTTTTTGAGATTCAGATGTTTTAACTAACTAGCCAAGACAGTACATTTATCTCACAAAACTTTGGAACAAAGAATGAATCATACTTGAGTTTGACCAAGTTATTTCACATCCCTATGTGTGCGATTGAGTTCGTTTATATGGTATTTGTCAGGATACCGCCAGTGCCAAGTAGGCTGTCTACCAAACCTGTACCGAGGATCACCTAATTAGCTCCACTAAATCCTTTGTTGTATTTAGTAAGATTAATCCATAGGACAATCTAAGGTACCATAAGCTAGCTCATCCACATGCAAACATTGGTCTGCTCACACACAAAGCTAATGTGATAGACATATCATCATGCGTTTAGGATACCGCCATTGCCAGGTAGGTTGTCCATAAAACCCATAATGAGGATCACCTAGATGGTTTTTTGAATGCTAAGAATTCCAAGGATTCAAGCTTAGGCGTCTTTCAATTGCTCAACTTGTTGGGATACTTTCTCTCATGCATAGTGATGAAAATCATTGTTTATTTTTCTCTTTTGTTTTTCTTTTTTAGCAAGGGGTTTGAATAGTGGTGATAACCACTGTTATTTGATTTTGCATTTTAGGTTTCAAAGTTGAACTCGTAGGTTGTTGGCTTGTGAATGGCATTGATCCCGTTTGGCTTTGGGGATGACTACCCATCCTTTTTAGGGATGTGTAGTACGAATCCTTATGACTTTGGGGACCAAAGGTGATTTGGGATCTTATTATGTAATGGCATTGATATTTTAGGCCTTAGGGATGACTACCCATCCTTGTCAGGGGCGTGTAGTATGAATCCTTACGAATTTTGGGACCAAAGGTGATTGGGGATCTGATTATGTAATGGGATTGATATTTTAGGCCTTGGGGATGACTACCCATCCTTGTCAGGGGCATGTAGTACAAATCCTTATGACTTTGGGGATCAAAGGTGTTTGGGGTTTTTTGATAGTGGATTTTAACCACTATTTATTATGGGGAATTATATGGGGAAGAGCTTGTCCTTTTTTCAATTCTCAGCATTATCGAACCATTCGCATAGGGGGATGAGTAGGCTAACCTTTCACCTATGGTACCCTATACTGCTTTGTAGGTTTCTCTTTTTTTCACACAACTTGGGAATTTTTATGTGTTTTAACTTATGTGGGGATGCTACGTAACGATGTGTGATCCAAGTAAAACTCAACCTTTGTAAAATTTGTCTGACTTTGTACAACATTTGACCAAAAATATAAAGACAGCTGAATGATAAAAAACCCTAAAGACATTAGCAGACAATTGACTATGATAAAAAATGTGGATGACGTTATTCTGGATGAATGTGTTTACAAAATGGACTGAATGTGGAAAATGATGGAATTTCTTAGCAATTACAGTTTATGGTGCTTATGACATGTATGACCAGCCAATATGCCATGTATAGATGCGATGCCTAATGCAGTTTATTATATTTTTGTGTTTTGATTTTTAAGAATATGCATGGAAGTGAGATGCAATTTTTTTGTTATTTTTATTATCGTTTGTTCTTGTTTGTTTTTTAATATCTATTTTTGACCAAGCGATTGTGGGAACCCTTGGAGCCTTTGGTTTGACCAAAGAGTTTATGGATACCTTTGAGGAATTTTAGGTTGACCAAGCGATTGTGGGATCCTTGGAGCTTTTGGGGTTGACCAAGCGATGATGGTAATCCTTGGAGCATTTTAGGTTTGACCAAAGGGGTTATGGGAATCCTTGGAGCTTTTTGGTTTGACCAAAGGGATTATGTGCACCTTTGGGGTGTTTTGGGTTTGGACCAAGCAATTGTGGGAATCCTTGGAGCTTTTGGGTTTGACCAAAGGGATTATGGTTACCTTTGGGGCGTTTTAGGTTGACCAAGCGATTATGGGAATCCTTGGAACTTTTTGGGGTTGACCAAGCAATTATTGGAATCCTTGGAGCTTTTTGGTTTGACCAAAGGGATTATGTGCACCTTTGGGGTGTTTTGGGGTTTGACCAAGAAATTGTGGGAATCCTTGGAGATTTTGGGTTTGACCAAAGGGAATATGGTTACCTTTTGGGTGTTTTAGTTTGACCAAGCGATTGTGGGAATCCTTGGAGCTTTTGGGGTGGGCCATGGCTCTTTCAAACATGGAATGGCCTCAAATGACTAATGTTCAAGGGTTTGAGTTCCTTGATTCCATCAAGAGAGGCAAGCTGGTATGTTCCAGGTCCTATTTTACTGTCGATGACATAAGGACCTAACCAATTTTTCGTGAACTTGTCCCTTAGATGGGGCAACAAGTTAGAATTTTGTTGGTTCTCTTTTAAGACCAAGTCACCAACCTGAAAGTCCCTCAGGTGAACTTTCATATTGTATTCTTTCTTGTGTCGCTCTTGATAGATATGTAAATGCTCAAGGGCATTGATGCGTCATTCATCAAGCAACATAAGCTGGTCTAATCGGGCCTGCCGCATAGTGTCATTATCGATGAACTCTTGCATTGATATGCGCATGGAAGGTATTTCCAACTCGAGAGGCATGACTGCCTCAGAGCCATACACCAGTGAAAATGGAGTTGCCCTAGTGGGCATCCGAATGCTAGTCCGATAAGCCCATAGGGCAAGCATGATTTGAATGTGTCAATCCTTATGACTATCTATGACTATCTTTTTAAGGATGGCAACTAGCATTTTGTTTGATGCCTCTACTTGCCCATTTGCCTGCGGATAATAAGGTGTCAAAAAATTGTGCTGAATTTTGTACTTTGTTGTCAAAGCACACACATCTTTGTTCTTAAATGACATCCCATTATCCGAAATGATATTGTATGGAATACCAAAATGACATATGATGTTATGTAAAATAAACTCCGCAATGCAGGTCCCAGTCATAGAGGTAAGTAAAATTGCTTCCACCCACTTGGTGAAGTACTTTGTGCCCGTTATGATAAATGTGTGATGGCTTGATGATGTAGGGGAGATCTTTCTGATTAGATCTAAGCCCAACTGCAAAAATGGCCAAGCCTATTGGATCGACTATAAGTCCTGAGAAGGTACGTGTGTCAAATTATCATGGTGTTGACATTTTATGCACTTCCTTACATACGCATAACAATCTTGCTCTAAATATGGCCAATAATAGCCCATGCAGAAAATGCGCTTTACAATGGCCATACCGCTAAAGTGGCCACTGCATGTACCATCGTGCACTTGGGTTATCGCCCAAGCGGACTCCTATTTGTCCAAGAAATGGAGGGGGATCCCTTCATAGCTTCGATGATAAAAAATATCTCCTAGCAAGACATGTTTTTCCACTTTCTGTTTGAATGATCTTTTCATGGCGTGCGTCAATCCAAGTGGGAGGTTACCTAGCTTGAGGTAGTCTCTTATGGGTGTGTACCAATCCTATTGATCAGAAACCTCAATGGTATGAACCGCAAATCCCTCTTGTAGTTCATCCCTAGCAAAAGCTGAGCAGGAACAAACTTTTAAGAATATCGTTGTGTTGCTATTAAGGGGAATAGGGGAGAACAAGGACCCCTAGTTGGAATGATTTAGACTATCATGGATTCGAGTGAACCTATCCTGAGATGGTTCAATATGGATCAGGTGGATTCCTGGCGTTATGTCAGAGCTTGCGTGCTCCATTGTAGATTGTGATAGTGTTTTGAATTGAATGGTTGTCATCACACCAGAAGGGTCTTGTGGGATTAGTGACCTCAAGGAGGCCATAGTGTCCGCAAAACAATTCGATGATTGAGGGAGTGCATCGATGTCATACCATTCAAGTTTTGCTAGGGATTTATCCATAAGGGCTTTGTAGACGTGCAGAACTAGGCATTTACATTGGAATACCCCTTTTAATTGGTTGACAATTAACATTGAATCACAAAATATGTTCAAGCATTTTATGTTCATGGTGATGGTTTTCTGAATACCTATCAGCAAGGCTTCATATTCAGCATTGTTATTGGTGCATGGGAAATCAATTTTAAATGATAGAGGCATTGGATCCCCTTGCGGTGTGAAGAATACAATTTTCGCACCACCCCCTTGCTCACATTTAGAACCATCGAAGAATAAGGTTATGTCAGCCTATGACTCAGGCTCATCAAAATCTGGTGATTCTGAGACATGGAAGACCCCATCATCGGGTAGCTCTACGGTCAGAGGCTGATCGTCTTCAAAAGGAGCCTCTGCTAGTTGATCGGTGATGAATTGACCTTTGATGGACTTCTATCCAATGAACTCGATGTCAAACTCCATCAACAACATGATCTATTTTACCGTACGACTACTATGATAAGTATGAATCATCATGTACAACAATGGATTATCCTTACACACAACATACATCGTATTGCTCAGCATGTAGTGGCTTAACTTTTTGGTAGAAAATACCACTGCTAAGCATAGCTTCTCGATATATGCATAGTTAAGTTCATAATTGACCAGGGTGCGGCTAAGATAGTAAGTAGCATGTTCTTTATGTAGTTCATTTTTTTGGGCTAGCATGGCACCCAGTGCCACCTCAGTAGCTGAGATGTATAAATAGAACGACACTCCTGGTCTAGGTGGTGCCAACACTAGTGACAAAGCCAAGTATTGTTTAATGTCATCGAAGGCTGACTGGAACTCATCATCCCTGTTAAATGCTACCCCCTTGTGTAATAATTTATTCATGGGTCGGCACTTGTCAGATAGCTGTGCTATGAAGCGCTTGATTGACGTGACCTTTCCCTACAAGATTTTGAGCCGCTTGATGGTGGTTGGGGGAAGCATTTTGAGGATTGCCTTGAGTTTATGTGCATCTACCTCGATGCCTCATTTTAAGACTATAAAACCCAAGTGTTTTCCTGATGTGACATTAAACACGCACTTCTTGGGGTTTAGTCTAAATTTGTGTTCGATGAGGTGATCGAGGATCTTGCTTAAGTCATTGAGATGATCTAGGCACAAAAGATATTTGGCCAACAAATCATCCATATAATATTCCAAATTTTTATGCATGTGATCATGGAAGATGTATGTCATAGCGCGTTGGTAGGTGGCACCAGCATTTTTAAGGCCAAAGGGAATGACCTTATAACAAAATGTCCCCCAAGGCATTATGAATGCCATTTTGAGTTGATCATCGAGATTGATATGAATCTGGTTGTATCCCGAGAAACCATCCATGAGGGAAAGCATTTTGTGGCCTACTGTAGCGTCTACCAATGCGTCGATGCTAGGTAAGGGGAAGTCATCCTTGGGACTCGCTTTGTTTAGATCTCAAAAATCAGTGCATATGTGAATCCTCCCATCAAGCTTCTTGACGGGTACCATGTTGGATAGCCATGGTAGGTAATTTGTGTAGATGACAAACTATGCATCCAATAACTTTTGTAGCTCGTATTTGACCATTAAGGCTACTTTTGGGTGCATCTTACGTAGTTTTTGATTTATTGGATTGACTGTCGGATCAAGCATTAGATTATGCATGACTAGCTACGGGTCTAGCCCCGACATGTCTTTGTAGGACCATGCAAAAACCTCCTTCTTCTCTTTGAGAAGGGCAATGTAATCGGCTTGCTCTTTGGGGGATAGACTTACCCCCAGCTTGATGATTTGTGGATTCATTGGATCAAAGTCGATGTCTACGTCAGTCATCTCTTCGAATGACATGTGGGACCCATCCTCCAAATGGTGTGGAGTTGGGATCAGGTGGATATCATTTTTTGAATTTAGATCTACGTTTGGAACATCAAGTTCCTCTTAAGCATGGAAGATATCCTAAGTTGGTCTTAGGGTGAAATGAAGCATCTCATCGCAAGGCCAGTACTCTTATGGAGATGGTGGCAAGTTAGCGTGATCCTAGTCTATGGCATCTAGGTTCTAATACAATGGTCATGCTAGATCGGATGGATTGGAGATGGGGGTGATTAAGTCAATGGAGATCATGTTGATGAAGTGAATTTGGTCTTTTTTACCACACGGGTGGTGACTCAGACATCCTTGGTGATATTTGTACTTTGGATCTGGCTCTATGGGTATTGGCACAAATGGATCGGCCCTATGTGCAGATAAAAGTACAGGGTCTGCCCTTGGAACTGATGGCTCTATAAGGTCTCTAGGTGGAGGGTGCTCTCTGTATTCCTAAAGTGGTAGGTATAGTAGTTGGTCCAACTGTGCTTGGTTTAGGTGCCACCTATGCCTTGGCCCCATGTTTAGCTGTTCAAACATGTTGTCAATGTCCATGGGGTATTGCTACTATCGCATATGATTGAGATATGCCATCTCAGTCTCATATTCATAATAACTATCAGATATCCATAGGCCTTCGTTGGCTCCGATAGCTGTTTGCGGCATGTGAGGCTCATTCTACTTGAGCAAGTTAATTTGGTCCCATTTGGGTTGTTCTACTCTCTACAGGAGGACTTGATTCTCTTGAGGTGGCATTTGCTCATTTGGAGCATTCAAGGGGAACATTATCATGAAGTTCTCCTGATAGTCATCTATGGGCGTCACTTGCGAGTGATTGCTATCAAACTCAAAAGAGTCCCAAGGTGCTACCTCATACTCTGACTCATCTTCTGAAGACCCTTCTTGGCCTTGTCTATATCCCTCTTGTAGGTGAGTCCTTAAACTTTTTCCTTTCTCAATCGAAGGGAAAGGGTTATTGAGGTCAACAAGGTTGGTTGTTAGAAATGGGAGATAATCCTCCAATATGTACATTGTGTTAGGATTGGCATATAGATCTTGTACCAACCCATACTTGTTGCCTATCCCTATGTCTTGCATGTTCTCTACCAATATGTCAAGGGGCAGAGGGTGGTTTAACCCTACTCTTGATTTATCGTACGACATCTGATATCTTGGTTGAAAAAGAACGCGCACCCCTTGTTCATATCTGCCCAACCCATTTCCATGCCAATTACATTAGCCAAGGTATTTCAAACTAAATTTTGGGTTGGACAGATAGTTGATGTTCTCAGCAAAGGGCTCTTCGTCCTCTTCCTCTTGGAGATAAGGTTCAATTCCATTGTCGAGGCCCCCATATACAAAATTTGTCTAGTTTGGTGGGTATCTCAAAGGGACAATAGTGCCGATGGGGAGGTGAGTTCTCCCCATGTCCTTCATGGACTCAAGTGTGGGTGTTGCTATGATGTTCTGCACTAGGTACTCCCCCAGGCATGTATTGGCCATCTCAACGGTGATCATTGGTGGTTGAGGGGGAGGGAATGAGATTTCTTCCTGATTCCACTCCATGTCGGGTGAGCTAGACGTCTCAACTTCCATTCGGCTAGGAACCTCTTCGATAGAGATGGTTGAGACTGATGGAGGTGCCTCTTCCAGGGGTTTTTTCCCATTGTCCTTCGATGTGGCCACTATAGGTGGCATCATTGGTGAAGGACTAGATGATGAATATGGACCCGACTGGGGATTTGAGGGACTTAACAGCGAGGATGTATACAGAATTAGACCTTGTTAAGATGGATTCAAATGAAATTCCAAATGTGTTTATGGAAGGGTCGATTGTGGCATCAATTGCACCACATTTCAATACTTGAAGGGATCTAAGTCTGCTGGGACCACATGCACTTGCCCTTCGTATGTGTACTTTAGGCATTAATGGGCTATCAAAGGGACACACTTCATGTCCCTGATCCAAGGCTAGCCAAAAAAGATGTTGTAGGCAATCTCACCTTCCAGGATGTGGCACAACGTAGGAATAGTCTTTTGTCCCACTTGGATGGGCAGGACAATTGTGCCAATCGTCAAGCATATCACGTCATTGAATGCTCGAAGAGTATAGGTGGAGGCCATAATGTGAGATGCTGGCAACTTGAGGTGCTTCAATGTCGCTGTTGTGATTATATTGTTGGACAAGCCAGTGTCCACAAACACCCTCTTAAATCGAATCCTGTTGACCCACACAATGATGTGCAAGGGAAGATCCACCATATCACCAGTCATCGATTTCAGTTCTTCTCTAAAGGTGATGACTAGTTATGTACATCATTTTGCATGTCCCACAAATTTGTTGAAAGAGTTTGCTTCATGGGGTTATAGCTTAATGGATTTTAATATCTCCATTAGAGCCTCCTAATGGGGAAGTGATTATTGGATGAGCTCGTAGATGGAGAGCCTAGCTGATGTGGTCCTTAAAC
Source organism: Wollemia nobilis (assembly GCA_028583015.1). Lineage (NCBI taxonomy): Eukaryota > Viridiplantae > Streptophyta > Pinopsida > Araucariales > Araucariaceae > Wollemia > Wollemia nobilis. The sequence goes on from JAQPPZ010002023.1 coordinate 540,510, forward strand.
TTTGGGTAAGTTTAGTCCAAATTGTGGCCACTGGCCTAGGTGGAGGAGGTTGCATAGGGTGTTGTTGAGGTTGTGACGATGGAACCTCTCATGTAGCTATCGCAGGGGCAACTATGCTTGGGTACCTCTTGTTCCGAGTCACTATGCTTATCATCCCTACAAACCCCTGCATGGGGCAATTCTATGTCACCTCATTGACTTGAAGGGTTTTTGCCTATGCATCATGGGCAGGCAAGGGGTCTTTGAAGACCTCCATCTATTGGTTTTTTGGCACCATAGGGTTATCCACCTCTAGCGTCTTGTCTATTAGGTCTTGCACTAAGCTTTTGAACTTCCAACACACGTAAAGGACATGTCCTTTCTATACATGAAATCTATAGTACAAGTCTTCCCTATAGCAATTGGATTTTGGCATGTTGGGGTCTATGGGTCAACTTTTTGGAAGGTTTATCAAGTTTACCACGAACAAACTATCAAACAAGGAGTCTTTAGACTCTGTGAAGGGTGTGAATTATCGCCTAGGGTGACACTGCTAATTCTGCTCTTGTCTATGATTTTCATTTTCATAACTGTCAAGAGAAACTGCCTGATAATTAACCTTTTGGGGATGTGTCATCTGTGTAGGGTTTGGTATGTTTATAGCAACCTGATTTACCATGACGGGTTTCGGTTGTGTTGACCCATTTTTGGTATTTTTGGGCCACTCTTTCTTGCATGGCTTGGCAATTTCGCCATCCTGTATCTTGATATCAATTATTCTGGCTTGCACCAGGGCTTCCTCAAGAGTTGCATATTGCTGTAGCTACAATAGCATGAAGATCGAGCTCAAACAACTCTTCAAGAATATTTGGGTTAGGTCAGACATGGGAGGGAGGTAAAGTAGCTTCAAAAGCAATGTTCTCCACCTATTTCCATAGGCCGCCATGGTCTCCTCCTCATACTGCCTGAAGATAGCTAGGTCACTTAATTATGCCTTCATCTTGGTATTGAAGGTGAAACATTCGAGGAACATGTCCACTAGCTAGTCCAGGTTGCTGATGCTATGCTTCGATAACTAGGTAAACCAATCTGAGGTAGGGCCTACGAACGTGGTTATAAATATTCATAGAAGCAAAGCATCGTTGTCATGAATGCCAAAGCATTGGCTCAAGAATCTTGTCACGTGCTCTTGGGAATCCTCATCCCCTCTAAATATTGCCAATTGAGGCATTTTAAAGTGTTCAGGGTATGGGGGTACAGGCACTGAAGGATGCACGGGGTGACTATGGAGCTGGCGTAAAGTGGGTTTTGGAGCCCAGAAGTCTTGGTCTCCACAGAATCTAAGCGCTTGAGTAGCGCCTTGTATGCATTAGAATATTTGATCTCTTCCTCCTTGGTTTGTTCCTGTTGTGAATTACGGGGAACTTGAGGCCTATGGAGGGGTAGTCGGGTAGCACCCCCCCTGCCTTGGTAGGGCATTTCAGCCCACTCTTCTTCTTGCTCAAATTCCTCATAGGCTTCTTGAGGAGTTCCTGGGCATGACCTATAAACATGGGTGGGTTCCTGTAGAGGGTGCCTATCATTGGCTCTAGGTGTGGTCTCCCACTCAGGTCTAGGAGGTCTTGGATGCAACATTTGATAAGGTCATGGAGACCTATCTTGCACCAAGGGGTTTTTCCTCTCATACAACTCTTTCCTATGCGTGCGAGGGGTTGGGACCCTCTCAGGCATAGTTTTTTGGAGCAACTCATCTATCTGACGTTGAATGCGCTCTTTGCTAAGGCAATATAGGTGCTCTAACTGTTGTTGATCTTGCTCAAGATGCATGATTTATGCTCGATGGGTGGCATTTTTAGAAAATTCCAAGTTGATTTGTTTCACCGTCTTGAGTCTAGGAGGCCTAAATGCCTCCCGTACACATCTATCTCAGTCATGGTGATTTGAGATCTCTATAGGTCACTTCCCTCTATCAAGGTTAGTGGCATTCACCCGAGGCTCTGGCCTCAGTAGGTGATCCTGATAAATAGTAGGTGTGGAAGCGCATTGTTCCTGTGCTATGTATTGCTCTTGAGGAATGTAGTGGTTTTCCTCGTGCTCCCTTTCCTATATGTGAAAGGGGCGGGCAGAGTTTGTTAGGACCCTCCTAACATGTCCTAATTAATTATATTATTTATTCATTATATTCTAGGGTCACAACCCTTCACTCTTCCAACTATTAGACTAGGTATTTAAATGCAATCCACATATGATAATAAGGCATCATCGAACAAATATATAAATTAAGTCTATTGTGGGTTTTCTACCTTACAATCAAAAAGTGATTCAATATAAAAAATGATCCCGCTTCCCGCACCATTTAGTTTCATACCATCTGGATCAGAGCTAGATCAAGGAGCAAATTCACCATTAAATTTTTTTCCCATCGCACATTTCAGCCAGTCCACATTCGTGAGGATGCAAACAACATTCACGCTTCACGGATCCATGTCAAAATCCTCGTAGAAAATTAAACCTTCTCCTAAGGTACAAATTAAGTTGTCTTACACCCAAATTTCTTGACCTTTCATGTGGTGACAGGTGGTTGTTTTGAAAAATCTAAAATATTCAACGTAGCATCAAGGTTTTCGACATCCTAAACGCAAAGGAAAAAAATTAAAATTAATTTTTTATTTTTTATTTTTTGCTCACCTGTACCAAGTCATATTGATCGTTACCTACACCAACCGCAATGGCTGAAGGACGATGATCACTGGATTCCATTCATGAGAAACATGAAAGGCTCGCTGAAGAAGTTCAATAGGAAAGAGAGGAGAATAACCGTACAACAAGAGAACTCTTCGAGAAAATATTTGCAATGGATGTTAAACTTGATGCCATCAGGCAAAAACACATGCAAATTCACCCAACCACGGGTCATCAAACCGAGCAATATTAGGAGGTCCACAAAATTCCATTCTACCATGGACGACCAAATTAGACTTCCCAAAATTTTAATGAGGAGACCCTACAAACTGGATCTACCGAGCAGATCAATATTTCTCACTAAATCAAATTCCAGAAATGCAAAAAGTGCATATCACCTCCTTCCACTTGGAAAATGACACCATCCAATGGTACCAATGGTTCGAGAAAACTAACGGCACTCTGACGTGGTCAACCTTTACATAGAATCTATTAGTGTGATTCGGCCCTAGCAAGTTTCAAAGCTTTACAGGGGCCCTCACTAAATTATGCCAAACCACAACGGTAAGAGAATACCAAGCAAAATTTGAAAGGCTAGCTAATCGAACATCCGGATTAGACACTGCCTTATTTCAAGAATGTTTTGTCAGTGGATTAAAAGAAGAAATTTGAATAGAGGTGCAAATGTATAACCCTAAAAACATGTTAGAGACCATCGACTTGGCGAAATTAGCGGAGGACAAAATTAAGGCACAAAATTGGTTCACAAAACCAACTTGGGGGAAACCATCAAACACTTATACCAACCCCAAACCAATGCAAAATGGAGGAACCTAAAAATCCTACACAGCCCCCAAAATTAACCCCGCTCTACCAATTAAGCGTCTGAGTTTCGAGGAAATGAAGGAAAGACAAGCTAAGGGTCTTTGCTACCATTGTGATGAGAAATTTGACAGAAATCATAAATGTGCCTCACGAAAATTATATATTCTAGATGCCATAGAGGAAGGGAATTCTACTGAAGAGGAACCTGAAATCGAAGTAGAGGTATTATCCAACACACTTGAAAGTGATGAAGAAAATGCACCAAAGGTTTCCTTCAATGCCCTTTTTGGATTTTCTGCCCCTCAAACAATGCGAGTTAAAGGGTATTTTAAGAAACAAATCCTTACCATGCTCCTAGATTCTGGTAGCACGCACAATTTTATCGATCCAAAGGTGGCTAAACAAGCAAATTGTTTTATATACCCTTGCAATAAATTCTAAGTGATGATTGGAAATGGAGGAAAAATTGCATGCAAAGGAAAATGTAGAAATATAAAACTAACTATGGGGGTTTATAACATGAAAGGCGACATGTACGTCCTACCCCTAGGTGGGTGCAACATTGTACTAGGCGTACAATGGTTACGAAACTTGGGCGTAGTCCAATGGGAATTTGATGAACTATGGATGAAATTCATAGCAAAGAACCAAACCTATATTATCCAAGGCCTGAAATCAGGACCTTCCCAAATCGTCAGCTCGCATAGAATGGAGAAAATAATCTGAAGAGGAAACAAAGGAATGGTCACCCAATTATTTTCAATTCAACCTAGTCACAAAGAAGACGAGACACCAGAGTTACAAAATATTTTAGACCACCATAAGGCGGTATTCAATGAACCAAAAGGACTACCTCCACAACAAAATCATGATCACACTATTCCACTATTTCTAGGGCATCACCCTCCTAATATTAGACCTTATCGTTATCCATCCCTCCAAAATACCGAAATAGAGAAATTAGTACAAGAGCTTCTTAAGGCATGAGTCATTAGACCTAGCAAAAGCCCTTACTCCTCTCCAATTACAGAACATAATTCGTCCCTGCCAGAGACGAATTTAAAATTCGTCTCAGGGTCAGACGAATTACAGTCAGGTATTCGTCATAGTCAGAGACGAATAACAGTTTTCTTTAAAAAAACTTGTACCTGTCAAGCACAAAACACAAAAGGATCAGTTATTTGATCTTAAAACCAGGGGACAGGGTCCCACCGTGATCGCCACTGAAAGCATGAGATTCCGAAAGCTTTTAGAAAGGAAAAACTACTTCGATGCATTCAAATCAAAATAACGCTTAAGTCCTAAAACATGAAGAATGCATTAAACGAAAGAGGCAAATCGATTGAAATGAGATACAAGAATTTAGAGAAGTCACAGCCCTTTTATTAAACTCTCTTAACCACGGTTACAAAATCGCCTCCTCCCCTTTTAGGGGCTAGGAGTGTTGAATAGATTTAAGTACAATCTTGATCAGTGATCCCTCTTCCGCATGTCCACGTTTGAAATGGGCGGGCCAAGACGATGTTGCCGCCGCTGATGCCGATGAGTCCTCACCTCTTATTGCTCCTCCCGCAATCAAAGAAACAAACAAGGCGTTAGTAGCACCTGTGACAAAAAGGAAAGTTCGTTCTTTGAAATCGCCAAAAGATGCATGCAAAAGATTGTCAAATACAGTGAATAAAATGGATCTAAGTCACCTGCAAATTTGACAGAGGTCAGAAGACATTACTAGAGGGCCACTGCCGTTGAAACAGTCGGCCAATCTGCCTTCACCTGGAATTCGTCCCTGGGCAGGACGAATTTTGACTGCTATTCGTCCCTGGGTGGGACGAATTCGATTGTGTTGGAAAAGCCGAAGTGATACTGCTCCAATGTTGACTCTCGAGACCTCCAAAACACCTACAAACAGAGGGGTTATGTAATTGGGGCCATTTTGGGACGACCCAGATGGTCGGATTCTCCCAATTTGGCCTCTATCCTCGGGAATTCGATATCGCCACCTGCAAGTTAGTAGGACAACAAAGCGACAAAAGGCATGATAAAATCTGATCAAAATGTTATGGAATTGAAGCTATGAGTTCACTAAATAGAATAACACAATATGCAACATGAACAAATAATCTAGAATGCTTTAGAATAAAACTTAGAAAATGCGGGGGTGCCCAAGTGGGCCTCCCACCGTTGGCACTTGATTTCGGCTGCCAATCCACTAGGGATGGGCCCAAAACCTCTTAGGATTGTGGTGTCTACAAATTGGTGGTGTAAGGTGGTCAAATGTTGGATTTGGGTTGGATCCACGCTTCCAAAAGCCACCCAATAACCTCCCTTGCAAAAGAGATTAGTGGATATGAGAAGGTGAATCAAAAAGATGCAAATGGGTGTTCAATTGGACAACACTTCGTTGCTTGAAATTGCCTCCAATCTCTATTTTTGGGTGAGAAAATTCCACCATTTTATAGACCCATGGGGTCTCTTTTGAGAGGGATGCATAAGCGCCATGTGTTGGTCATAGGTGCCATGTGGCGGTCATGTCTTCCCATGAGGGAGGGGAGTCCTCCATGACTTGGGCTTTCATAATTGCCCTTGTGATAGTCCTCTAACGGCCCATCTGCCCACCCACACACGCGTGCGAGGCAAGAGTCATCAACTGATTGTCCTTGGCTGCCACTTGGCGCCATTCTTCTTTTTGCCCGTTAAACTTGGAATTCGTCCCGACCAGGACGATTCAGAATTCGTCCCTGGGTGAGACGGATCCCGCTTGAATTCGTCCCTGGGTGAGACGAATACTGAGCAAAGTGTCTAAATGTGCCAAATTGCTTCTTGACCTTACAAAATTGCTATGAAAGTGGTTAGGACCACTGTTTGACCTCTAAGGGCTGCCCTGGGGGCTATGTTTGTCAAAGCGATCAGTGTTTGTAGTCACATAATCGGATTGGTGCTGTTTTGGTGTCTATAGATGCCCCTTTTTGGGATGCGTTGTGCATGGCGCAGCGTCGAGCAAAAATAGATAACCAAAGCACTAATGATTAGGGTTTCTTGGTAACCTAACCAACTTTTGATGCCCCAAGCATGGAAAGGGCATGCATTCTTGAATCCTTGCTTCTGACGAGCTAAGGAATTTGATTTCAAGTATTAACCTATTTTGGTGAGGTGTGACTTGAGCTTGGACATTGATCGGTCATGATTAGGCAAAGGGCGCAACCTTTTGTCCACGGGGGAACCTTGTGTTCATGATTCACGAATGCCAAGTGTTTGATCAATTTGATTGTTGCTTTTTTCATCGCCCCAAGCAGGAGCGTAATTGTCTTTGTCAATGATTCTTTGAATGCATGTCATTTTCCTTAATTGGGTGTGTGCTTGTTGATTGGTGACTAAGTGTGACTACCCCCTCAAGCGACGAATCGATGAGGGAATGACCTTCGTGAGAAAAGCGACGAGTCGCTTGACCCAAGATGACTTGTGCAAGGGTGCCTTTAGATGGTTTATCGTTAAGCATGTGCAATTTTTCCAACATTTGGACCTATTTTTGGTGGGTGTTAACCCTTTTGGTGATGCCATAATGGGGTGAAATCGTCGAAAACCCATCTTCCCGTGGAGCGGTCCGGCTATGGTAGCCTTCTTGGGGAAGTAGGAGAGTGACAATTTGAGACCCCGACATCGATTTTCTATGCCAAGAGGTTAAGTGCAAGAGCACTTGTGTCCAACAATGCTTATTGCTTTGTTTTTGTGTTGCATTTATTTGTTGTTTTTGTTGTTTTGATTTTCTTGTTGTTTTTTAGTGGGCTTTGACCCATTTGTGACGCCATTTGGGGGTGAAATTGTCGAAAATCCATCCTCCCATGGAGCGGTCCGGCTATGGTAGCCTTCTTAGAGAGTAGGATAGTGACAATGTAAACCCCGACATCAATTTTTCTATGCCAAGAGGTTAAGTGCAAGAGCACTTGTGTCTGGCAATGTTTATTGCTTTTTGTTTGTGTTGCATTTTTTTTTTTTTTTTTTTAGTGGGCTTTGACCCATTTGTGATGCCATTTGGGGGTGAAATTGTCGACAATCCATCTTCCCGTGGAGCGGTCCGGCTATGGTAGCCTTCTTAGAGAGTAGGATAGTGACAATGTAAACCCCGACATCAATTTTTCTATGCCAAGAGGTTAAGTGCAAGAGCACTTGTGTCTGGCAATGTTTATTGCTTTTTGTTTGTGTTGCATTTTTTTGTTGTTTTTGTTGTTTTGATTTTCTTTGATCTTATGCATGATGGTTGATGAATATGGATGTATGCATGTTGATTTATTTTGATGGATGCATATGCTATGATGAATGTAAATGTTTTTGATTTATATGTGATATGCAGAGATGAAATGGATGAATGGGATTTGTGATGTTTGGCTATGGCACCATAGACTCGTTTAGAACTTCGTTATTTTGTTTTTAGGCGATTGCTGTGATACATGACTTTGTATGTATACATGTGGTTTTTCTCTTTTTTTGTATTTTCTTGATGGTATTGTAAGGATGAAAAGTAGCGCAGTTGGTTTAGAAATGTAGCTAAGGTTTTCTGAGACTCAGACGGTTTTAACTCACTAGCCACGACCGTACTTTATCTTACAAGACTTTTGAACAAGGTATGAATCGGACTTGTTTTTGACCAAGCTATTTCACATCCCTGTGTGTGCAATTGAGTTCATTTATGTGGTATTTGTCAGGATACCGCCAGTGCGGATGGGCTTTCAACCGAACCTGTACTGAGGATCACCTAATTAGCCCCACTAACTCCTTTGTTGTATTTAGTTAGATTAATCTACGGTGTTATCCAGGATGCCATAAGCTAGCTCATCCACATGCAAACATTGATCTATCCACAAGTTAATGTGATAGATATATCATCATGCGAGAAGTTTACCGCCAGTGACCGATAGGCTATCAACCAAACTGGAACTGTGGCTTGCCTCATGACCTATTAGAATGCTGAGAGTTCCAGGGATTCAAGTTCAACTCCCTTATTTTCTTCAATTGTATTGGGATACTTGCTCGTTTGTAGTGATAAGATCACTATTTATTTTGATTTTTTTTCTTTTGAGCAAGGGATTGGGGATATGGAGTGACGAAAATCACTATTGTTTGTGTCGTTTGATGTGTGCACTGTAGTATGTCAAATTTTGGAGTTTTGATGTTTTGCAAATTTTTGATGTTTTGCAACTATTGAGAACTTAGGGATTCTTAGGGAATTGGGTAGGGAGGATGCTTGTCCTTTTGCCAACTCTCAACATTCTTGGGGTCATTCGCACAGGGGGATGAGCAAGATAGCCGTTTCGCTTATGGTGACCTGGATTATTGTGCAGGTTTCATCTTTCGTTCACACAACTTAGGAATTGTTTTATGTGTTTTAGTTTGTGTTGGGATGTTACGTAACAAGGTGTATTTCAAGTGTAACTCTACCTTCGTAAAATCTGTTTGACTCGATACATTACATGGCTAAAGAGCAAAATGATGACTGAATCACGAAAAACTCTTGATACATTAAAAGACCACTAACTCTAGTGTGTTAAAAGCAATGCATGGTGTTTTTGTTGTTTTTGTAAAATGGAACAAGTGTGGAACAAGATGGATTAGCAGAGCAATTACAGCCTATGGTGCCTTTGACCTATATGACCACAAATATGCAATGTATGGATGCAATGTTTTCATGAGCTATGTATTTTTTGTATTTTTGATGGATTGATTTTTGTGAATATGAAGATGAGATGCGAAGAAAATTCTCGATTGATGAATTTGAGCATGCCTAGAAATGAGATGCAAATTTTTGTTGTTTTTGATGATTTTTGTTGTTTTTTGAATTTTCTTGATTTTTGACCAAGCGATTGTGAAATCCTTGGAGCATTTTGGGATTGACCAAGCGATTGCAAGAATCCTTGGAGCCTTTTGGGATTGACCAAGCGATTGTGGAAATCCTTGGAGCATTTTGGGATTGACCAAGCGATTGCAAGAATCCTTGGAGCCTTTGGGGTGACCAAGTGATTGCGATAATCCTTGGAGCATTTTGGGGTGACCAAGTGATTGCAATAATCCTTGGAGCATTTTGGGGTGACCAAGTGATTGCGATAATCCTTGGAGCATTTTGGGGTGACCAAGTGATTGCGATAATCCTTGGAGCATTTTTGGGATTTGACCAAGCGATTGCGATAATCCTTGGAGCATTTTTGGGATTTGACCAAGCGATTGCGATAATCCTTGGAGCATTTTTGGGATTGACCAAGCGATTTCAGGAATCCTTGGAGCATTTTTGGGATATGGCTCTCTTAGATATGAAATGGTCGTAAATGACTCGATATTCAAGGGTTCTGTTTCCTTGATACCGTCGAGAGAAGCTAGCCGGTACGTCCCGGGTCCTATTTTGCTATCAATGACATATGGACCTAACCAATTTGCCGTGAACTTGTCCCTTAGGTGGGACGGCAAATTAGAGTTCTGTTGGTTTTCCTTCAAAACCAAATCACCAACCCGAAAGTCCCTTAGGTGAACTTTCATGTTGTAAGATTTCTTAAGCCGCTCTTGATAGATACGTAAGTGCTCGAGAGCATTAACGCGTCGTTCGTCAAGCAACGTAAGTTGGTCTAACCGGGCTCTGCCGTGCAGTGTCATCATCGATGAACTCCTGCATTGATATGCGGAGGGAAGGAATTTCCAACTCGAGAGGCATTACTGCTCTTGAGCCATACACGAGCAAAAACGGAGTTGCCCCAGTTGGCGTCCGAATGCTAGTGCGATAAGCCCAAAGGGCAAGTGGGATTTGTATGTGCCAATCCTTATGACTATCTACGACCATCTTTTTAAGGATGGCAACTAGCATTTTGTTTGACGCCTCTGCTTGCCCATTTGCCTGTGGATAATAGGGTGTCGAAAAATTGTGCTGAATTTTGTACTTTGTGGTCAAAGCACGCACGTCTTTGTTCTTGAATGATGGCCCATTATCCGAGATTATTTTGGATGGAATACCAAAATGACATATGATGTTATGCAAAATGAACTCCACAATGCGGGGTCCTTTCGTAGAGGTTAACGGAATTGCTTCCACCCATTTGGTAAAATACTCTGTGGCCGTTATGATAAACGTGTGACGGCCTGATGATGTAGGGGAGATCTTTCCAATTAGATCGAAGCCCCATTGCAAAAATGGCCAAGCAGATTGGACTGTCTGCAAGTCCTGGGAAGGTACGTGCATCAAATTGGCATGATGTTGACACTTCACGCACTTCTTGACATATGCGCAACAATCTCGCTCTAAATATGGCCAATAATATCCCATGCGAAGAATGCGCTTTGCAATGGCCATACCACTAAAGTGGCCACCACATGTACCGTCGTGCGCTTGGGCGACTGCCCAAGTGGACTCTTGCTGGTCCAAGCAACGAAGAAGAATTCCTTCATAGCTGCGACGATACAAAATGTCTCCTATCAAGACATACTTAGCCGCTTTCTGCTTGAATGTTCGTTTTGCGACGTGCGTCAATCCAAGGGGAAGATTACCTAACTTGAGGTAGTCTCTAATGTGTAAATACCAGTCCTGTTGATCGAAAACCTCGACAGTATGAACAGCCAATCCCTTTTGAAGTTCTTCCCTAACAAACGCTGAATGGGATAGAACTTGTAAGAATAGCGTTGTGTTGCTATTAATGGGAGTAGGGGAAAACAAGGACCCCCATTTGGCACGTGTCAGACGATCTCGGATTCGAAAGAACTTATCCGAGGATGGTTCAATCTGGATCATGTGGATTCCTGGCGTCAAGTCTGAGCTTGCACGCTCCATCGCGGATTGCGATAAGGTTTTGACTTGAATGGTTGTCATATCACCGGAAAGGTCTTGCGGAATTAGTGACCCCAAGGAGGCCATTGTGTCCGCAAAATGATTCGATGATCGAGGGAGTGCCTCGATGTTATACCACTCAAGTTTTGCCAAGAATTTGTCCACAAGGGCTTTATAAGCCTGCAAAACTGGGCATTTGCATTTATATACCCCTTTGACTTGATTGACTATTAACAGTGAATCACCAAAGATGTTCAGTCGTTTGATGTTCATGGCGATTGTTGTCTGAAGACCTAGGAGCAAGGCTTCATATTCTGCATTATTGTTGGTGCACTGGAAGTTTAATTTAAATGACAGGGGCATTGGAGCACCCTGCGGTGTGAAGAATACAATTCCCGTGCCACCACCTTGCTCACATTTAGAACCATCGAAGAATAGGGTTATGTCGGCTTGTGACTCAGGCTCATCAGAATCTGGCGATTCTGAGACATGGAAGACCCCATCATCGGGTAGTTCTATGACTAGAGGCTGATCGTCTTCAAGAGGAGCCTCTGCTAGTTGATCGGCTATGACTTGTCCTTTGATAGATTTTTGTCCAATAAATTCAATGTCAAATTCCGTCAACAACATGATCCATTTCGTCGTGCGACTACTATGATAAGTACGACTCATCATGTATCGCAATGGATTCTCCTTAGACACAACATACGTAGTGTTGCTCAGCATGTAGTGGCATAGCTTTTTGGTAGCAAACACCACTGCCAAGCGAGTTTCTCAACGTATGCATAGTTAAGTTCATAACTGACCAGGGTGCGGCTAAGATAGTAAGTAGCCTGTTCCTTGTGAAGTTCATTCTTTTGGGCTAACATGGCACCCAGTGCCACCTCAGAAGCTGAGATGTATAAGTAGAACGACACTCCTGGTCTAGGTGGTGCCAATACTGGTGGCGAAGCCAGGTATTGTTTGATTTCGTCAAAGGCTGACTGGCACTCGTCATCCCAGTGAAATGTAACCCCCTTGTGCAATAATTTGTTCATGGGTCGGCACTTGTCAGATAATTGCGCTATGAAGCGTTTAATCGACGCGACCTTTCCTTGCAGACTTTTGAGCTGCTTGATGGTAGTTGGGGGAACCATTTCAAGGATTGCCTTGACTTTCTGTGGGTCCACCTCGATTCCTCGTTTTGAGACTATGAAACCCAAGAGTTTTCCAGATGTGACGCCAAATACGCACTTCTTGGGATTTAGTCTAACCTTATGCTCTATGAGGCGATCGAGGATCTTGCTTAAGTCACCGAGATGATCTGAGCGCAAAAGAGACTTGGCTAACAAATCATCCATGTAATCTTCCAAAGTTTTATGCATGTAATCATGGAAGATGTACGTCATGGCACGTTGGTAGGTGGCGCCAGCATTTTTAAGGCCAAAAGGCATGACCTTATAACAAAATGTCCCCCAAGGCGTTGTGAACGCCGTTTTGAGTTGGTCCTCAGGATTGATACGAATCTGATTGTATCCCGAGAAACCATCCATGAGGGATAGCATTTCGTGACTTGTTGTAGCGTCTACCAATGCGTCGATGCTTGGCAATGGGAAATCATCCTTAGGACTCGCTTTGTTTAGATCTCAAAAATCGGTGCATATGCGAATCCTCCCGTCGGGATTTTTGACGGGAACCATGTTGGACAACCATGGCGGATAATCCACGCAGATGACAAACTATGCATCCAACAGCTTTTGCAATTCATCTTTGACCATCAAGGCCACTGTTGGGTGCATCTTACGTAGTTTTTGCTTTATAGGCTTGATTGTCGGATCAAGCGTTAAATTATGCGTGACTAGCTGTGGGTCTAGTCCTGGCATATCCTTGTACGACCATGCAAAAACCTCCTTCTTCTCTTTGAGAAGGGCAATGTAGTCGGCTTGCTCTTCGGGGGAAAGACTTACCCCCAGCTTGAGAATCTATGGATTCATTGGATCTGTGCCGATATCTACGTCAGTCGTCTCCTCGACTGACATGTGGGATCCGTCTTCCAATTGATGTGGAGTCGGGATCAAATGGATATCATTAGCTGAATTTAGATCTGCATTGGGAACCTTGGGTTCCTCTTCAGCTTGAAAAATATCCTGAGTTGTCCTTGGGGTAAAATGGGGCATTTCATCGAAAGGCCAATACTCTGATGGGGAGAGCGGTGAATTGACGTGATCCCAGTCGATTGCGTCTATGTCTAGATGCAATGACCTTGCTGGATCGGCCGGATTGCGAATGGGCACGGTCAAGTCAATGGAGATCATGTGGATGAAATGAGTTTGGTCTCCATTACCGCGAGTGTTATAAGTCGAACATTCTGGATGCTCCCTATGCTCTAGATCTGGTTCTGTAGGGACGGGTATGAACGGATCGGCCCTATGTGTTGGTAGGAAGACGGGGTCTTCCCTCGGTACTGATGTCATGATAGGGTCTCGTGGTGGACGGTGTTCATCTTGAATTTGGAGCCATGGATCCAACACTTGGTCCCACCTTGCTGGGTCTACCCACCATTCATGCCCTAACCTTATGCCCATCTCTCCCATTAGATCTTCATGAGTTAAAGGGCGATTATTCTCGTCGCGCATGTCTGAGATAAATCATCTCAGTCTCATCTTCTGAATCACTTTCGGAGATCCAAAAATGTTCATTCTCTTCAGAAACTATTACTTGCGACATTGAGGGTTCCCCTTGTTCCAGCAAGTTAATCTGGTCCCATTGCGGTTGTTCCACTCTTGGTGGAGGGGCCTGATTCTCTTGACACTGTATTGACTCGACTGGAACCTCTAAGGGGAACAACTTCAAAAAGATGTCCGGACATCGTTGATGTTCTCTTTGGGGATTAATGTCCGAACTTTCACCTCTCTCTAGCAAAGGAGAGGGATTACTCGTTGTTGCCAAGGGTGTTTGTTGACCATGGGAGGTAATCTCCCAATGTATATTCTGTATTTGGGTTGGCATAAAGATCCGGTGCCAATCCCCCCTTGTTGCCTATTTCTAGGCCTTGCATATTTTCTACCAAGATGTCTAAGGGCAGGGGGTGGTTGAACCCTACTCCTGACTTATCATATGGCATCTGATATCTTGGTTGGCAAAGGACACGCATCCCTTGCTCATATCTGCCTAGCCCATATCCATGCCAATTGCATTGGCCGAGATATCTGAGAGCAAAATCTGGGTTTGACAGATAATTGATATTTTCAGCAAAAGGCTCTTCGTCTTCGTCCTTTTGCTTGCATGGTTCAAGACCATGATCAAGGCCCCCATACACAAAATTTGTCTGGTTTGGAGGGTAACCTAGAGGAACAACTATTCCTATGGGAAGGCGGGGTCTCCCCATGTCCTGTAATAATTCCAATTCGGGCGTTGCCACAACATTCTGCACTAAATACTCCCCAGAGCCCGTACTGGCCATTTCAATAGTGATTGTTGTTGCTTGGGAGGGAGGGAACGGTAGTCCTTCCTGAGTCCATTCCATGTTTGGTGGTTTAGGAGTCTCAGCTTCCGTTGTGCTAGGTGTTTCCTCTGTTGATACCGTTGAAATTGTTGGCAACCCCTCTTCTAGGGGCTGAGCCTCTTCCATGATCTGTTTTCCCTTGTCCTTCTATTTAGCCATGACAGGTGGCATTGGTAGTGAAGGAGCAGATGATGAAGACTCACCTGGCTGGGATTTTGATGATTTGGTCGCCAGTGGTGCTTGCGGTATTGGACCCTGTTTAGATGGATTTAACTGGAAATCCAAATGCGTTGAAGGGAGGGTCGATTGAGGCATTAATTGTACCGCATTGCAATACTTGAAGGGTTCTAGGTCCATCGGGACTACATGTATTTCCCCTTCAAATGCATACTTTAAGCACCGGTGAGCGATCGAAGGGACACACTTCATGTCCCTGATCCAAGGCCGCCCTAGCAATATATTGTAAGCCATCTCGCCTTCCAACACATGGCACAATGTAGGTATTGTCTTTTGTCCTACCTGGACAGGCAGAACAACTGTGCCGACTGTCGAGCATATTGCATCGTTGAAAGCTCGCAGTGTGTACGTGGAGGCTGTGATATGAGAGGCTGGTAGCTTCAAATGTTTTAAGGCCGTAGTGGTAATGATGTTACTGGATGAGCCAGTATCTACCAACACTCTCTTGTACGGGATCCCGTTGACCCGCGCGATAACGTGCAGGGGTGGATCTGCCATGTCATTCGATATTGTTTTGACTTCATCTTCTCTGAAGGTAATGACCGGCTTCGTACATCGTTTCACATGTCCCACGAAGTTGTTGAAAGAATTTGCTTCGTGAGGTTGTAATTCGATGGCTTTTAAAATTTCCATAAGAGCTTCCCTATGGGGTGTTGACTGTTGAATAAGCTCGTAAATGGAAAGCCTAGCCGATGTGGTCCGCAAACTCTGCGTGAGTTTGGTCCGTATCGTGACCTCGGGTCTAGGCGGAGGCAACTGCATAGGGCATTGTTGAGGCTGCGATGTTGTTGGAACTTCCCTTGTAGCTACCTCGGGGGCAACTGCTGGGTACCTTTTGTTCCTGGTCACTATGCTGATCATTCCCACAAATCCGTGCATGGGAAGATTCTGTCGCACCTCATTAATCTGGAGAGGTTTTGCTTGTGCCTCGTGAGCAGGCAAAGGGTCCTTGAATACCCCCATTTGTTGATTATTTGGCGCTATGGGGTTGTCCACGGCCAATGTTTTATTGTCGATCAAATCTTGGATTAATCCTTTGAATTTCCAGCATCCATTTAAGTCATGTCCCCTGCGCCTATGGAATCTACAATACAATTCCTCTCTGTATCCTTTAGGCTTGGGAGCGTTAGGGTCTACAGTTTGGATTTCTGGCAGGGTGACTAAATTTGCCGCTGACAAGCGGTCAAATAGGGAGTCCCTGGACTCCGTATAAGGGGTGAATTGTCGCCTAGGGCGACGCTGCTGATTCCTGCTCCTGTCTTGTATTTTCTCTTTCATAACTAGGAGGCACTGCCTGGTAATTAGCCTTTTGGGGCTGCATTTCTTGCACAAGCTTGGGGACATTTATCGCAACTTGGTTAACCGCAGCGGGTTGTGATTGCGTATTCCCAGTCTTAGTGGTCTTATTCCACTCTTTCTTTTTAGGCTTGGTGATTGCGCCTTCGCCTATCTTGATCTCTTCTATGACTCTGGCTTGCGCCAGAGCTTCTTCTAAACTGTCGTATTGTTGCAGCAACAATAGACCAGAGATTGATTTTAAGCAACTCCATGCAAACATCTGTGTGAGATCGGACATAGGGGGACGGTAGGGTAGCTTAGAAAGCAAAGCCCTCCATCGGTTCCCGTATGCCGCCATTGTTTCTTCCTCATATTGCCCGAGGCTGGCCAGATCACTCGGTGATGCCTTCTTCCTTGTGTTGAAAGCAAAGCGTTCAAGAAATGCATCTACTAATTGATCTAGGTTGTTTATGCTGTGTTTTGGTAATTGTGTGAACCAATCCGAGGCAGGACCTACGAATGTGGTTATGAATGTCCTAAGCAACAATGCGTCATTATCTTGGATGCCGAAGCATTGACTCAGGAACCTTGTGACATGTTCTTGTGCGTCCTCTTCACCTTTAAAGACCGCCAATTGAGGCAACTTGAAATGTTCGGGGTAAAGAGGTGTGGGCACTGAGGGATGCACTGGATGACTACGGAGTTGACGTAATGTGGGTTTTTGATGCCCAGAAGCTTTTGTCTCCACGGACTCCAAGCGCTCTAATAGCGCTTTGTATGCATCGGAAGATTTTATTTCTTCCTCTTTTGTTTGCTCCCGTTGTGAGTTATGGGAGACTGGAGGCCTATGGAGGGGTGGCCGAATGGCAGTCCTCCCGCCTTGATGGGGCATTTTGGCCCATTCTATTTTTGGTTCGTACTCCTCATAAACTTCTTGAGGAGTCTCTGGGCGAGACCTATGACCCTGATTGAGTCCCTGCTGAGGGTACCCATCATTGTTTCGGGGAGTGGCCTCCCTCTCGGGTCTATAAGGTCTCGGAGGCAAAGCTTGACGAGGTCGTGGAGACCTGTCCTGCACCAACGGATTGTGCCTCTCATATTGTTCTGGCTCTTTGGGTGCGAGGGGTTGGCACCTTCTCAGGTAGTTTATAGCGTAACTCATCCACTTCGCGTTGCATGCGCTCTTTATTCAGGCGGCATAAGTACTCTAACTCCCGATGACCTTGCTCAAGCCGCGAGATTCGGGCTTGGCGAGCGGCATGTCTGGCGACTGCTGGGTCAACCTGGTCTGCCCTCTTTTGCTCAGGAGGCTTAAATGTTTTTCCTATGTGTTTGCCTTGATCTTGATGATCTAAAATTTCAATGGGTTGCTTCCCTCTATCGAGGTAGGCGGTGTTGACTTGAGGCTCTGGCCTCGATGTGTGTCCGTTGTATCTAGCAGGCACGAAAATGCAAGGCTCTCACGCTGTATGTTGTTCCCGAGTAATGCGATGATCTTCCTCGTACTCCCTTTCATGGGTGTGAAAGGGGCGGGCGGAGTTAGCTCGCCCTGTGTGAATAGCCCTACGCTCTAGGTTTTGTCTTTCAGTTCTAATGGGAGGTAAAGAAGAGACGCCATATTCACGTTGTTTCTCCAAATGGACAGTGTGCCTCTCTAGCGCTTTATCGCGTTGTGGCCACTCATGTCTAACCTCAAAAGGTGATTCTCTATTTACGTCAAGGTCTACATGTAAAGCGTCTTCCCGAAAGGGGTTGTGTTGAATGGGCATACCCCACAGAGGGGGATCCCAATAATTCTTTCTTGATGTGGTCTGACGTGGACCTTCTTGTGGGCCAGACCGCCAAGGGGGTATGACTAAGTCCTCAGGACTAAAGCGAAGGCGACTTGTGCCTGCTTCTTGTGTACCTTTCGGAGCTTCTGCCCTTGATTGGGCTTGGCTATGGGTGTACACCATTGTGGTGCTTCTCTACTATCTAAGCAGATTTTTATCTCGTTTATGATGATTTTTCTTTTTGTCTACACTAAGCAGAAATGAACACACACATACACAAACAAGTGATTATCTCTTTTAAGGATTAATGGTGTGTCCTAAACTCGGTTTAGTGCATTTTGATGTTTTGTTTTGTTTTTGAATGTTTTTGAAGAACGTTTAAATGCATAATGAGGGCTCATATAACTCCCAAAATGGTCGCCCCTTCAATATACCAACCAGTGCCGATATACCAACCTCTCTATATACCCGCCCTTACGAGAGGGAGACTATAGGTACGTGAGAGCAGATGGTACGTGGTACGTAGGCGGTACGGAAGGGGGATTGTCCTGTTAATGGCACCTACCATAGAAGACTTATCCTCGCACGCATGGGAATCACCCCAGCGACACTCGGTCAGCTTTCGTCAGGATTTACGCCTAACAACAGTGACAATCGAGGAAATGGATGCAAAGCTAAGCCAAGGTGGTGATGAACCCACCGTTGGTCTTGCTCAAGGGTTGGGGTCTTACGACCAGCTCCTTGGTTTAATTTACCACGTGATGTGTGTGGGATTCATTTTATTTAGCAAAAATGAAACAAGCATAAATGACTTTCCCTAAGCAAGCAGGATAAACTGAAAACAATCCAAAGAAACAAAAATAGAAACAGAAAAATTTAACAGAGATTATAAAAATCCCTACCTCTTCTCTGCCCGGACCGGTTGCTTCTGACCTTCTGTTCTAAAAATTCACAGGCAGGAATTCGTCCCTCTGTGAGACGAATTGCAGAACAGAATTCGTCCCTGCCAGAGACGAATTTAAAATTCGTCTCAGGGTCAGACGAATTACAGTCAGGTATTCGTCACAGTCAGAGACGAATAACAGTCTGCTTTAAAAACTTGTACCTATCAAGCACAAAAACACAAAAAGGATCAGTTATTTGATCTCAAAACCAGGGGACAGAGTCCCACCGTGATCGCCACTGAAAGCATGAGATTTCGAAAGCTTTTAGAAAGGAAAAACTACTTCGATGCATTCAAATCAAAATAACGCTTAAGTCCTAAAACATGAAGTGCATTAAACGAAAGAGGCAAATCGATTGAAAGCAGTTACAAGAATTTAGAGAAGTCACAGCCCTTTTATTAAACTCTTTAACCACGGTTACAAAATTGCCTCCTCCCTTTTTAGGGGCTAGGAGCGTTAAATGGATTTGGTTACAATCTTGATCATTGATCCCTCTTCCGCATGCCCACGTTTGAAATGGGCGGGCCAGAATGTTGCCACCGCTTATGCCAATGAATCCTCACTTCTTGTTGCTCCTCCTACAATCAAAGAAACAAACAAGGCGTTAGTAGCACCTGTGACAAAAAGGAAAGTTCGTTCTGTGAAATCGCCAAAAGATGCATGCAAAAGATTGTCAAATACAGTGAATAAAATGGATCTAAGTCACCTGCAAATTTGACAGAGGTCAGAAGACATTACCAGAGGGCCACTGCCATTGAAACAGTCGGCCAATCTGCCTTCACCTGGAATTCGTCCCTGGGCAGGACGAATTCTGACTGCTATTCGTCCCTGGGTGGGACGAATTCGACTGTGTTGGAAAAGCCGAAGTGATACTGCTCCAATGTCGACTCCCGAGACCTCCAAAACACCTACAAACAGAGGGGTTAGGTAATTGGGGCCATTTTGGGATGACCCAGATGGTCGGATTCTCCCAATTTGGCCTCCATCCTCGAGAATTCGATATCGCCACCTGCAAGTTAGTAGGACAACAAAGCGACAAAAGGCGTGATAAAATCTGATCAAAATGTTATGGAATTGAAGCTATGAGTTCACTAAATAGAATAACACAATATGCAACATGAACCAATAATCTAGAATGCTTTAGAATAAAACTTAGAAAATGCGGGGGTGCCCAAGTGGGCCTCCCACCGTTGGCACTTGATTTCGGTGCCAATCCACTAGGGATAGGCCCAAAACCTCTTAGGATTGTGGTGTCTACAAATTGGTGGTGTAAGGTGGTCAAATGTTGGATTTGGGTTGGATCCACGCTTCCAAAAGCCACCCAATAACCTCCCTTGCGAAAGAGATTAGTGGATGTGAGAAGGTGAATCAAAAAGATGCAAATGGGTGTTCAATTGGACAGCACTTCGTTGCTTGAAATCGCCTCCAATCTATATTTTTGGGTGAGAAAATTCCACCATTTTATAGACCCATGGGGTCTCTTTTGAGAGGGATGCATAAGCGCCATGTGTTGGTCATAGGTGCCATGTGGTGGTCATGTCTTCCCATGAGGGAGGGGAGTCCTCCATGACTTGGGCTTTCATAACTGCCCTTGTGACAGTCCTCTAACAGCCCATCTGCCCACCCACACACGCGTGCGAAGCAGGAGTCATCAACTGACTGTCCTTGGCTGCCACTTGGCGCCATTCTTCTTTTTGCCCGTTAAACTTGGAATTCGTCCTGACCAGGGACGATTTCAGAATTCGTCCCTGGGTGAGACGAATCCCAGTTAGTATTCGTCCCTGGGTGAGACGAATACTAAGCAAAGTGTCTAAATGTGCCAAATTGCTTCTTGACCTTACAAAATTGCTATGAAAGTGGTTAAGACCACTGTTTGACCTCTGAGGGCTGCCCTGGGGGCTATGTTTGTCAAAGCGATCAGTGTTTGCAGTCACATAATCGGATTGGTGCTGTTTTGGTGTCTACATTAAGATACAAAGGGAGGATGGTCCTCACCTCCAATTCAACTTATCGTGAAAAAATTCTTCATGAGTTACATACCTCACCCACTGCAGGCCACTCAGGGTTATTAAAAACCTATAAAAGAGACACTACCTCCTTCTATTGGGTAGGAATGAAAAATTACATCAAAAACTTTGTAAAAGAATGTGAAGTTTGCCAATGACAAAAGAGGGAGACCCTCGCTATTCTAAGATTACTTCAACCTCTTCCTATGCCCACCAAAACATGGGCAGATATTTCTATGGACTTTATTGAAGGATTACCATAATCAGGAGGAAAAATAACCATTTTCACAGTCGTTGATCGTTTATCTAAATATGCCCATTTTTGTTCCGTGGCTCATACTTATACCGCTAGCACTATAGCCCATGTCTTCCTAGATAACATATTTAAATTACATGGTATGCCCTCCACAATTTTTAGTGACCACGACCCAACTTTCACTAGCACCTTTTGGAAGGAATTGTTCAAATTACAAGGTACTCAACTTCGTATGAGCTCCGCTTACCATCCTCAAACCGATGGCCAAAAAAAAGTTGTAAATAAATGCTTGGAAACATACCTTTGATGTTTTATTTCTACTCAAACACTCCATTGGGTAAAGTGGATTTCACTAGAGGAATGATGGTATAACACTTCATACCATACATCCATCAAAATGACTCCTTATGAAGCACTATATGGTCAAACACCACCATCCCTCACTTCCTATATTCCAAGGACTACAAAAGTCCATGCGATGGAAATGGAACTTGCTAATAAAGATGACATACTACGGACCCTAAAAGAGAATCTACACACCACCCAACATCACATGAAACAGGAAGCCGATCAACATAGAAGCGAACATAGTTTCCATGAGGGTGATATGGTTTTCTTACGTCTCCAACCTTACCATCAATCCTCTCTTAAATAAAAAGGTTATCAGAAGTTAGCACCCAAATTTTATGGGCCGTATAAAGTTCTCCAACGTATTGGGACCGTTTCTTACAAACTAGAGCTTCCTCCCTCTTCCAAACTTCACCCCGTATTTCATGTATCTTGCCTTAAGCTTGCAGTGGGAGCCCATATCATGACACAACCCACTCTCCCTGAATTCTCCGATGATGGAGTACTTCTAGTCGAGCCAAAAGCTATCTTGGATCACCGCTCTTGTCACCTTCATACTCGCGATATCATAGAAGTTTTAATCCATTGGAAAGGTCTACCTTTAGAAGATGCAACGTGGGAAAATTTTCAAGATATCCAGCAACAATTTCCAAATTTCCAGCTTTGAGGACAAAGCTCCTTTAAGGGGGGTGGCATGTTAGGACCCTCCTAACATGTCCTAATTACTTATATTATTTATTCATTATATTCTAGGGTCACAACCCTTCACTCTTACAACTATTAGACTAGGTATTTAAATGCAATCTACATATGATAATAAGGCATCATCAAAAAAATATATAAATTAAGTCTATTGTGGGTTTTCTACCTTACAATCAAAAAGCGATTCAATATAAAAAACAATCTTGCTTCCCACACCATTTAGTTTCATACCAGAGTTGGATCGCCCTATTTGAAGAGCCTTGTGCTCTGGATTTGGCCTATTGTTTTTAACAATAATAAGGGGCAGAGGAGGGATGATGTAATCATGTGGCCCCTCCTTATGGACCCTATGTTGTTCTAGCACTTCATTGCATGGTGGCCACTCATAACGAGTTTCTAAGGGAGCCTTCCCATCTATGTTGAGTGCCACGTGTAAGGAATCCTCCTGAAAGGGTCTATGTTGAATGGGAGTACCCCTCGAAGGGGTGCCTCTATAGTTTCATTATGTCATAGTATGATGTGGACTATTTTGTGGGTCAGGCCACCAAGGTGGTATTACCAAGTCCTTGGGGCTATAGCGGAGATGACTTGTTCCCCTTTCTACACTTTCTACAGCTTCTACTCGTGATTGGGATTGGCTACGGGTGTACACCATGGTGGTGTTTCTCTAAACGATGAGTACATTTTTATCTTCTTTATGATTTTTTATGCTACACTAAACAAAAAGGAGCCACACAAACAAAGAAGTGATTATCTTGTTTATGGATTAAAAGTGTGCCCTAAATCTAGTTTAGTGTGTTTTGATTTTTGTTTGAAAACCTTGTAACAAAAATTTTGTTGTACATGCAATATGAGGGCATTTATGTCTCCAAAAATGGTCCCCCATTCGATTTACCACTACCAGGACATTATACTGAATCTCTCAATATACCCGCCCTTACGTGAGGGAAACTATTGGTATGCGAGAGCAGAACAGTACGTGGAACATAGGCGGTATGGAAGGGGAATCACCCTATTTTTGACACCTACCATAGAAGACTTATCCTCATGCACTGGGAATCACCCCAGCTACACTTGGTCAGATTTCATCAAGATTTACATCTAGCAATAGTAGCGATCAGGGTTAAGTATGCAAAATTCAAGCCAAGGTGGTGATGAAATCCACCGTTGGTATTGATCAAGTGTTGGGGTTTTACAAACAATGCCCTGATGTTTAGATTATCTCGTGGTGTGTGGGGTTATTTTTAATTGCAAAAATAAAGGAAAATGCAGTAAAATTTCCTATGCCAGCAAATAAATATAAAAATCATAGAAACAGAGTCAGAAAATTATAGAGAGTGTTCAGACAACCTACCTCTTCTCTGCCCACACTAGATGCCCCTGAGTTTATACTCAAAAACTGCACAGAGAGCTAATTTTCTCGGGGTGGGATGAATAGCAGATCTATATTCATCATAGGGTGGTACAAATGCCTTATTCATCCCAGGGTGGCATGAATCCCAATCTATATTCATCACAGGGTGGCACGAGCAGTAGTCCAGCGCTTGAAGGATTAACACCTAAAAGAAAAAACACACAATTTTGATCAAAAATTTGATCCCAAAATCAAGGGACAGGGTCCCACCATGATTACCACTAAAATCACAAGGATACGGAATCCCATAGGTGAACCGTGTGTGGTGCAAACAAACACATGGGAAACGCTAAGTCTTACGAATGAAGGAGAAGGACTAAAGTGCATAAAAAGGGGAAAACAAACGAACTGAAATGAGATATAAAGCAAATGTAAAGTGCAGCCCTTCTCTTTATTCATTTTTCTTTGAGACTAGGTTACAATATGTATCCTTCATTTTTAGAAGCTAGGAGCGTTAGATATAGCTTTGTTACACCATGGATGGTACACTTCCCTTCGGGATCTTTCGCGTGCCCACATTTGAAATGGGTGGGCCAAAAGTCACCGCCGCTTGTGTGAATGCATCTGTAGTTCCTTGTTTCCCTTCTAGTTTAGAGATCTTGCATTCAAAGAGATAGCATACGATTAGTAGCACCTGCAGATGGAGGGAAATATGCAATCCCCAAGGCCTCCGATTAATGCATGCATGAAATAATAAAAATGGTAATAAAAAAATGTCAGAATAAGATGGAATTTTGGCAAAAGAATACAAACACCATCATGAACACACTGCAAAAGGAATAGTTGAGAAATCCTATATAGATTTATAATCACTTCGGGGTGGGACGATTAGGACTGTCATAAAATGTCATAAGGCAACCTCCTAAATGTCCCATCTAGAAGTTTCCAAAACACTTGCAATATTGGGGTTGGGCAAAATGGGGCATTTTGAGACGACCCAAAAGGTCATATTTTTCAGATTCAGCCCCGATAACCCCGTATCTGAAAATTCTCCCTGTATGTTAGTGAAAGAAAAAAGCAATGAAAACACAATCAAAACTCATCAGAACGACATGAAATTTGAATGGTAGTATATATGAAAGACATAAAATAAAATACAAAAGGAACAATAAGGAAATCTTATACAGATTTCTAATCGCTCCGAGGTGGGGCGATTAGGACTACAGTAGAGCGGGGGGCACCCGGGGGTAGGAAGCCCATCATTTGGGGCTTGTTTTTGGCACCAATCCACTTGGGATGGGTCCAAAACCTCATAGGTGGTTGTGTCAACAAATTGGATGGGATATTATGGCCAAATGTTTGGGTTTTTGGTCTAGATTGCGCTTCCAATGTTCACCCAATAACCTCCCTTCCGAAAGAGAGATCAAGGATGCAAGAAGCATAAGTGATGGGTGAGGATGTAATTCAATAGCACTAATTTGCTCCAAATTCTCTTGCTCTATCCCTTTTTGGGGTGAGAAGACTCACCATTTTATAGACCTGAGGGTCTCCTGTGAATGAGCATGCAGAGGCACCACTTGGCCATCATGCCTTGTTAGGGGAGAGAAGATTCCTCCCTGATCAAGGGATCCATGACTGCCTCTATGACTGTCTCTTTGAGATCAAAAATGCTCACTCACACTACCATGCATTGAAGGTGGATTTGAGTGGTGAATCTGAGTTGTCATTTGCCCTTCAAACCTACTATTCACCCCACCATGGAGTGAATATTGCTAATCATCCTAGGGTGGAATGAATACCAGTTTGTAATCGTCCCAGGGTGGAACGAATATGGATCAGAGCGCATTAAAGGTGCCAAATTGACCTCTAACCTTCCAAAACTGATGTGGGAGTGGTTAGGACCACTGTTTAACCTATGGGGGCTGCCCTAGGGGCTATGTATGTCAATTCGATCAGTGCTTATCATTACATAATCGAATTGGTGCTGTTTTGGTGTCTACAATAAGTTTATATATTTTTCCCTTAAATTGTTTTTAATTTAATATAGTTAGATTTTATCAAGTAAAAAAAGTAGCTAGTACTCAAGGAAACCAACAAAATTTATGTCTCCTAAAAGCCTTCTTATCTATATTGTTTAATAAGGCAAACCATATAAATCAAATAATCTAGGTGATATTTAATATGTTAGAAAAAAATATTTTTGAGTCCTCCCCAGATTATTTGATAAGTCATATTCAAAAGTAACATGTCCTTTCTAAGAAAGGAAGCATTGATACTCTATATTAACTCAACATAGCTTTTTTCTTTTCATATACGAGATTTTTACATGTTATAAGTACTAAGAATATATCTTGAGTCATGGTTTATGGGTGTGAACAAGGTTTATATCTCTAAATTCTCATATTGCTCATTTTTGTTTGTTAGGACAAGATAATTTTTACCCCTATGATTGTCCAAGGTTTACTTATGAGAAGCCAATATACTTTAGCATTAAAATTATTCCATCCTGATTAATGTTTAACTAATTTTGTACTCTTAGATAGGTATTACTTTTAAAAAAAAAAATTCTCAACTTGAAAACCATTCATTTATTCACTAATTTCATGTATTTCAAGCTAGTATATAATTTCAAATAAACATATTTTCATTTATTTTAAGCTATGGCACATAATTTAATAATTAATAAATCATTAATGTATCCCAAGCTAGGCTTTTTTTTGGAGCAATCATTCATTCATGTGTGCCAACTAGGGAATGGTTTTAACAAATTCTTCATTTATGTTTCCTAGCTAAGATATGTTTTTAAGGAAAAAATAATTCATATTCATACATGCTTTATTGTTGGTATTATACACTTAGATAATATATATTTTGAAGGATACAATAATTATTTTGAAATAATTGTAAGGAATCTAATCAAAATTAAATTTGACATACTCCTCTCTCATTTTTACTTTGTAACAAAATCCACTTCAAAAATGGATAAGGTTATGTGATATACAATCATTTAGATTTCTAAATATCTTCTTGGATTTCTCCTATTACGCATTTAAGCAAAAAAATTTAAATGAAAAAATGAAAATCTAATGCTATATTCTAATTATAAAAACAAATGAATAATCATACAATAACTTTATATTCAAGATCCTAAATCCTCAAATTGATGACCACAATAAGGTATGCTTCTGATGCCCTCAGTCCTATGCTCTAATAATCCAATATTCTAAATTGAATGTACTAAAATTTTGTACAAAGAGCATGCAACTTCATTATATAACATCAATATATTTTTTTCCTAGTAAAATTATTCCTTTGAACCAATACACTTCGATAAACATAATCTGTAGTACCTTTCTCTATGAATGGGGTTGGTTCAATAATTATTTGATATAGAAGAGTGCAACTAATTATAGTGTTTCCCTATCATTATTGATAGGTAAGTTAAATGAGGGTGCTTCAAGAAAATTTAGATATTTTCATAGTTTTTTTGAGGTTTTAGCACCATGTACCTATTTTCCCTTTTATAGAAGGTGAGGAAGGGGTGTCTTTAATTAAATTAAATTTATTTTATGTTGTCATCCATCTTAACCCTTCCAATTTTTCTTTTTCTAACATTTAGATGGTGTTAGAGTATAGTTAGGGAAGGATCCTCATGGTATCAAAAAGTTACCTCAAATTTAATTTATACCTTATATCTTTTCCCGTTTAACCTTTATAGAAAAATATTCCTTTGGTCAAGTTTAAAAAAAATCTTATTTTACAAGTACTTGGATTATCATGCATGGACCACACGATCATTAGAAATCATATAAATATCATACCAATGAAATATTTAAACATCATACAAGTCCACTAATGTAGTATATTTATATGCAAGTCTATTATATATTTCAAAAATAACAACCATAAAATTTACCTCCTTGATTATGCCTTGACTAGTGAACTCAATGAGCATAGCTCTTATCAATCACCATCCAAATCAATGTAGTTATGTAATTTTTGTAATAAGGTTTGACCTACATATTAATTGAAATGAATAATGTAGTTATAAATAATTTTATTTAAGTATACATGCATATAAATCATATGATAAATATCTTAAATATTAGGTCACCACTTATCAATCACCATCCAAATCAATGTAGTTATGTAATTTTAGTAATAAGGTTTGACCTACATATTAATTGAAATGAATAATGTAGTTATCAATAATTTTATTGAAGTATACATGCATATAAATCATATGATAAATATCTTAAATATTAGGTCACCATGGGCATTATGTTATTAAAATTTAATTACATGTCAAAGAAAATTAACTTTTTTTATTGTGATGTCCTTTGCCACTAGAAATATTTAATATATTGATGATAGCAAAAATATCATTTCCACATAATTTTCATTACTGCAAAAATCAAAATGCAAAGTATGATAAATATCAAATAGAAATTGCAATACTGACAAGCACATTTGAAGATGCATATAACTATCAAACATAACTATCTAGAAAAATAAATGAGGAAAGAGTCTATAACATTTTTTAGCATCTTCCTAAGTGGAATTTCATTTAATGTATTGGTCCCATTAGACCTTGCACTAAGACATCTCTCTATTGTGCTAATGCAATTCGTGTCTTCCAAATATTCTTGTTGGTTTAACTTGAATCACCACTTGATCTTGCACCTTTAATGATTGCTAGTCAAATATGTAAGATGCATTAGTATGATATGGTTTTAACAAGGATCATGAATATATTCATTTAAATGATCATTTTAAGCTAGAATGATCAGCTTTGGGATGAACTGAAGCATGTAATTTTGAGCATCGACCCTATTGATGTCCTCTTCGGATAGTACAAACTTGAAAATGGAGATGATTTTATCTTCAACCTCTTCTCAAGTAGAGATTATCAAACCCTTAGGTGATTCGAATGTTGAGATCCTATTGTGTGCTCTATGAACCAAGGTGGTATGATGAAAGAATTTTGTATTCTTTTTGCCTTCTTTCATCCATTGCGCTGTAGATTTTTGTCACCAAAATACTTCTTCTTTTAGGTAAAACTTTATTTAAGGTAACCAACATGTGTTTTTCTTGTTCTAGAAGAGGTTCATCCTGATCATATTGTAGATCATTCTCAATTTCTAGAAGGTCACTTTCTAGTTGAGCTTTTCACTCAATTATGTTATCAAAATCTTATCTATTCAAAAATTTTAGTTATTACTTTAACCTTTGAAGTTTGGTTCTAGAACACCTCTTTTTGATAAATATGGGATTCCTCTTCCCACCATTCCTCTAATAGTTTATCAAAAAAATTATGCCTAATCTATATTCTTTTATAGCAAGATGAAATTATTTTAGGTCTTTCGTAACCTCGATAAAAATCTTAAACCCCATATTATAAAACTTCATATTACATTAATACTCTCCTATCAAGAAAATCTATAGAGATAAAAAATCTATCTAGTTTATGTAGGACCCTTTGGTTCTTATATACCTAGTTACTCCAAGTGTAAATGTCCTTCTAACAAAAGGGCTTCATAAGATCTTAAATCTTTCAAAGAAGGGAATAGTGTGAACACAAACAAATCTATCTAGTTTATGTAGGACCATTTGGTTCTTGTAACTAGGGGTAAATGCCCTTCAAACAAAAGGGCTTCATAAGATCTTAAATCTTTCAAGGAAGGCAAGGGAATAATGTGAACACAAACAAAAGTAGCCTCCAAGCAAAATTAAAAGTTGATGGTATGTACGTGCAAAACATTAAATTAATGAAGATAAAACCGTGCATCCTTCTTGTTGTGTTTGAAGTGCATCCGTCATGTTGGGTTTGAAGTACATTTCGTGTTTTTTTCTTTTTGATGGAATTTTGTTTCACACGCTTCCCTTCTTACACGCAGATTTGACGATGTGGGAAAAGCTATGGATGGCTGATGTCCACTTCCCGTCCATTTTATCGTTTTTCTTCTAACACGAATTTGAACACGTCGGAGAAAGTCATGGACGGCTGACGTCCACGTCCACTTCCCGTATTTTTCGCTTGTGACGATAGGTGGATTCCTGATTTCCGAAGATGTCATCTTCCGCATATGCACAACATTACAAGCGAACAAGACTACATCGACACTGAGAGTTGAAGATAGACTGGATTACTATGATTGTATATCACATATAACATTAAACATTACAACGGAGAATATTGAAAAAGTAATGTTTAATGTGTAAAATTATATACAAATTTTTTGGAAAAATAAGAAAAGCAATTTTAAAGATAAAAATACTATTGAAAAATAAAAAATATAAGTGAAAGTAATAATAAAAATTAAAACAATATATAGTTATTATTATTATTTTGTTGAGTAGAAAACCTTCCTAACTCGTTGAATAAAGATAAAATCACCTATCGATCGGTCTTGTGTAAAAAATAAGTTATTATTACCATTGTAATAATTTTGTATACTAGTGGCGAGCGTATCCGTTTTGTGTAAAAAATAAGTTATTATTACCATGTTTATTACCATTGTAATAATTTTGAATATTAGTGGGGGTGGATCATTCGAATTGATCATCAACCTATGTAGAATTAAATTAAACTTTATTAATTTTATTGTTATAATTTTTAAAAGAGTACAATCTAATATATTAAAAATATTATATTAGAATAAATCAATAAATAAAATTTTAAATATTATAACGACAACAGTATTACAACTTCTAATGTATATTAGTAGAATGATATGCTTTTAATTTAAAGGTGTGCATCGTGGCAAGTGCAAGTGGAAAGTTAACTTTGGCTCTTTAAAAAAATAATATTTGTGGCATCAGCCTGTGTTAGAAATCACATTAAACGGATAAAGCATCATCTACAAACTTTTCTTTAAATCACATTTTTTTCATAATGCAATGGATAACACCATTTTTTTTTATTGATAATAATATATTTGCTAATTGGCTTTCAAGCTAAAACTAGATGAATCCGGATTCACACCGGCAGACACCGACCGGAAAGCTTTACTAAACTGCTATAGTATAGGCAAAGTTGCATTAAACATGAGATTCAAATTCAGAGGAATCTAGATTAAATAGTTTTTAATGTTCACCCTTATTATTCATAAACTTAAACGGTGCTCGTAGTGTATAAATAAAAATTGTTTAATGAAGATAATTGTTTAACGAAGATAATGTATAAATAAAAAATAATATGTGCACAAAACATTTATGGGAAAACTTACAGATTTGTAGAGCCGGAAATTGTTGCCATCAATGCCCACACTAATTGGCTGATGTGTTACAGCCTTCTGCAATGACATTTCGTCATTTTCCGGCACGTCCTCGAAGCCATCGATTGTCACTGCATAGGATGCTTCCTGCAAAACATTCCCACACATAAATTCTCCGGCAGTGAACTTTATCCCATTACCTAAATCAGACGAAAGATTCGTGGTAGAGTACCTTGCTTCTGGCACAGACACCTTGAGTAGCCTGGTAAGGATAGTCGGCCTCGTTGTCAATTCCACCATTTTGGATAATAAATTGGAACGCATCATCCATCGTACCTCTGTTACACCCCTGCTGATTGGACGAGGTGTCGCAGTCGATAAGTTGTTGCTCTGACAAAGATATCAAGTTATTGGTGGCAAGCATGTTAATTCCTTCAACTGTGGCAATTGCTGAGAAAGCCCAGCAACAACCTGTGGAAGAATTAAAACCATAATGTTAGGCTTTCCAGAATAAAATATAAAAAACTTTTGAATAAAGATAAAAGCAATCCTTCATCACCGCAATCCATCTGATTCTTCACATCCGTAACGGCGCCATTCTTCCTCCAGTCCATAGATGCGGGTAATTGATCACCGAGTGCGGGTATAGGACTCAAAGGGAGTTTTCAAAACAAAATGAAATTAGAAGAATGATTCAGATAAATCATCCAAATCTTGTTTTCCTTCAAGAAACAAAGATGTCAATGGAGGATATGGACTCAATTTCCAGTAAAATTTGTTCAGCTGGAAAAGTGGTTTCCCTCAGTTCCCACGGGACTTCTGGTGGTATTTTTTGTCTTTGGGACCCAAAAGAGATAGTTATTCACCTTATGGTTGGCAGTTGGGGTCTATTGGCTATAGCTATTCAAAGTAGACATTTCAACCAAATTATGCTCTGCATTACTGTTTATGCTTCGAATGCTTTGGAGGAAAAAAGAAGATAGTGGAAGGATATAACTCATATTATCTCTCATTTTCCTGAAGCTTAGATCTTAATCGGAGAAGATTTCAATACCATCCTCTCTCTAGATGAGAAAAGGGGGGAAATAGAAATTTGGACAAAAGCACTGAACTCATGAGCGAATATATTGCAAACCTCCATCTTGTGGACATCCAACCAGATAATGGCCTTATGACTTGGTCTAACAGAAGGTAAGGCTTAGCTTGTATAATGGAGAGATTGGATAGGTTTTTGCTCTCTGAAAATTTCTTAATCTATGGTCACATTTCTAAAGTGAAGACTCTTAATAATGTTGGTTTGGATCATTGGCCAGTGATGGTGGAAATGTGGAAAACCAATGTGAGTTTCTCTCATTTTTATTTTAAATTAATGTGGCTTAGAGACATTTCCTTTAGACCTCGTATGCAACAATGGTGGAAGGAAGGTAAACCTAGGCATGGGACTAAGATGTTCTATTTTGCCAAAATATTGCAATACATTAAATCCAAAATAAAGACTTAGAACTAGAAAGAGTTTGGGGATGTTCATAAAAAAAACATGAAGTTATTGCTCATATTGAAAATTTGAATAATAAAATTCATTTAGATGGCCTCATAGAGAAGAGAAGTGTAGATGAAATTAAACTCACAACTCAGTTAGAGGAATGGGAAAAAAGAGAAGAAATCTTATGGAAGCAAAAATCTTGAATTCAATTGCTCAAAGAAGGAGATCAAAACACAAATTTCTTCCACAAATCTCTTCTTGCTCGAAGATCTCACAACTTTATTTCTTCCCTAAAATCAGATTCTGGAGATGTTGTTTATACTTGGGATGGCATGAACTCTATTGTTGTTGATTACTTTTCCAATATTTTTGCTGCTACTCCTTTTGACTCAGCTTCTCAACAAAATGTTCTTCAAGCAATCCCTTCTCTTATAACTTCTAAGGAGAACTCTATTTTGACTGCTCTAATTACTATCAATGAGCTTCAATAGGTAGTTTTTAAAATGCAAAAAGGGAAAACCCTAGGTCCTGATGGTTTTCCCATTGAGTTCTACCAAGAGTTATGGGATATACTTCATGTTGATTTATTAGAGGTGGTGGAATAAGCTAGGAAAGCCAAAGAAATTTTGAAGGTTATGAATATAACTTATATTACTCTTGTTCCAAAAGCTCAAGAGGTTGATCATATATCAGCTTTTAGACCTATTGCTTTATGTAATGTTCTTATCAAAATCATTACTAAAATTGTGGTAGAAAGGTTGAAGCTTCTTTTGCATAAGATTATTTCCCTAGAGAAGGGAGTTATGTGGAAGGGCATCAAATAGTAGATGAGATAGTTATTGCTCAGGAAGCCATCCATTCCATGGATATGCAAAAATCTCCTTCCATGTTCATTTAGTTAGACGTATCCAAAGCTTATGACAGAGTGGATTGGCACTTCCTTATCAAAGTTTTGAGGCATTTTTGTTTCTCTAAGGATTGGATGGATTGGATTATGGGATGTATATATTCAGTTTACTACTTAGTTCTTATCAATGGCAGGCCTTATCAGTCATTCCTAGCTTCCATAGGTATTAGGCAATGTGACCTACGATCCCCTTATTTATTCATCATTCTTGCTGAATGCTTGGGTAGGACTATAACCAAAAATAAGGAAAACAAAACCCTTGAGGGAGTTACCATTTCTCATGGAGCTATACCTATATCTCATCTTCAATTTGTGGATGATTCTACTCTTTTAGGTAAATCTACAGTTAAGGAAGGGAAACTTTATGTCTTCCTAAGAATGAAGGGGGGTTAAGATTCTGGTATTCTATTAATAACAACAAATATTTAGCTGCTAAATTATATTGGAGGATGTTGCATAACCCCAATGCTCTTTGGGCCAATAATCTGTTAGGATCTCATCCTAACCCTTAATGTAATAACTCCCCTTTTGTAATAATCCCTAGTGAACGTGGGTAGTACCCATGATTAATATTTTGTAATGTTCTAAGTTTTAGCTTAGGTAGTGCCTATGACAAATGGCACCCTTTTTATGTAACACATGGTAGATAGGTGGCATTGTGCATGTAATTCATGTGGCATTGTGCATGTAATTCGAGTGGCATTGTGCATGTAATTCGAGTGGCATTGTGCATGTAATTCAAAGTGGCACTATGCATGTAATTCGGGTGGCATTATGCATGTAATCCAGGTGGCATTTTGCATGTAATCCAACCTTGGAAAGAAACTCCTTAAATACCCGAAAAGGCACCAATGTAACCATCTTTTGCAAAATTAATGAAGTATTGAAGGAGGTTGCCCCCTCGAAGAGGCCTGCGATTCAGTTCTATTGTGAGATTGTTCTTTATGCAAATTTCTGTCATATTAATGTGATTTTTATGTGAGTTATTTCCAAGAAATTGTGTGAGAGTGTGTTATTTGAGTTTATTTTATAGCAGGATCTTAACAAGTGGTATCAGAGCGCTTTCCAGGGCCAAGTTCTGCTGTAACTGCAACGATTCTTGCCATCCAATCCGCCTGTTAGGTATAAATTCCGTGTGTTTTTTCCATTCTATTTTTAATTATTAAAAAAATAAATAAAAAAATACAGTGTTTTTTTTTCCAGACCAAAAACAAAAAAAATATATTATTAGTTGAGTAGGTAGAAACCCTGTACCGGGGGTTTTAAAATATCACGAAGGATCTGTCGTTATTGGCTAAGCTAGATAGCCCATAAAGCATCTAGTGAAGTGAGGGGCGATCAGGCTCCAATACCCAGGCCTCAGATAGAACTCGCGCACGGACTTGAGCTCCCACGTATCTTTGGGTATATCGGGAGACCATCTAGGATTAAACAAACTTTTAGCCATTAGGAAGCTCTTCGGCCTTGTATTACTCATAGTCTATGGGACACAACATCCTGGACGATTACCCTCCCGTATTGTCAGAGAGGCAGGTAGTGTGCTCAAGGGTATGTGTGGAATCCTCCTTGAGTAGTGGCCTGAAATATTGGTCCGAGCACTATTGTTCGTCACTGTCGGTATATTAGAGGGCCTATGAGTGGTACATACTCCTATACTTAGCATTACTTGGTTCTGTTAAAACTGCAACCTATAAAAAATGCAAAAATAAAAATCAAAATAAGAATCCAAACACCCCCGTTCGTAAGCCTGCATTTCAAAAGCGAGCATATGAGAAAGGAGTCCTCTACCAAAAAAATAACAAAAGGGACATGCATTCGGGATAAGCCATGAGGGTGACACTTAAGTTGAAAGTCTGGAGAGTAACAGTCAAATTTATAGTGGCGATCCACGATCGAGTCGATCGAGTTAGAGAGGTCAGCACAGTCAGGGCAGAATTCATAGTCTTCAGAGTCAGAACAGAACTGTCATATCAGTCACCTACAAAATACAGAGAATCTTGAGTGTGAAACACGACCAGTTTTAGATAGTGCTCCAGTACCCAACTTTTGCTCAGTAGCTCAGAATCAGAATATGTAAACACCGTTAGACTCAGCAAAATAGGAGATATAAAAAAAAAAAGTCTGGGGTGCCAAAAAGTAGTGTTAAGAGATATATCTCATTGTGACCACCTCCTCCTGCTGATCATTTTGATATATAGTACCCAAGCACTTTTTGGGCACTTACTAAAAATAGTAAGTCAAAAAAATTCAATTCTATTTTTAGTAACTGGTCACAAAAGGTCAAAAAATGGCCCAGGGTACTCGTGGACACCAGAAAGAACTAGAACACTTGGATTCCCTAACAAAAGCCATTGAGAACTTGAACTCGGCTTTTCACTCCATAAGGGAAGAAGTCCAAGGTCTTCGCTTAGAGCATGAGGCCACTAGCAATCGCTTAGAAGAAGCATTGACTGAAGTGGACAACAAACTGAGAAGAGAACCACCCAAATCAGAATACCAAGCTGAGATTTCTACAAGGAATCGTGACCATGATACACCCATTAGAATGCCCAAGTTGGACTTTCCAAAATTCAGTGGGAAGGATGTTGATGGGTGGCTATGTCGGGTTGACCAATTCTTTCAACTTCATAATGTACCAGTATTTCATCGAGTCCGGATGGCTTCCTTTAACTTGGAATCCGAGGCTCTACACTGGTTTCAATGGTTGCGTCTTACCTACCCAAATCTCTCTTGGGAGGATTTTGAATCCCAAATACTCACTCGATTTGGTCCTAGTGAGTTTGAGGACTTCACAGGAGCCTTATCCAAACTACAACAAACAGGGTCAGTTCGAGAGTACCAAGCTCAATTTGAAAAATTGGCCAATCGAACAAGAGGATTGAGTGAAGGGTTCTTCCAGAGTTGTTATATCAGTGGGTTGAAGATGGAACTCCAAGCAGAAGTCAAAATGTTGAAACCACGAACTATGATGGAAGCTATCAGTTTGGCCCGTCTGGCCGAATCTAAACTCTCTGCCCAAAGATGCCCATCAAAGTTTTCTCAAGATAGACCTTCATTTCCCCCGAGAGCCCAACACCCAGATGATAATAAACCTGCTGCACCCAAGTGCCTCACCACCGAAGAGATGGATGCACGTCGTGCCCAAGGATTATGCTACAATTGTGATGAAAAGTTTTTCAAGGGGCATAAGTGTGCACACAAAAAATTGTTCTTGATAGATGTTGGAGAACCTGATACCGTTGACGAGAGTGATGAGGATGAGGACCCTCCAGAAACACCTCCTCCATAAGAAGGGAAACAGGAACCTGAGACATCAATTACAATCCATGCCCTTGCAAGCATTACTACTCCTCAAACCATGAAGGTTACAGGATGTTTCAAGGGCCAACGTCTTTCCATCCTTTTGGATTCGGGAAGCACGCACAACTTCATTGACACTAGAGTTGCTCAACGGGCAAATTGCTATATCCACAATTGTAATTCCTTTGAGGTCATGGTAGCCAATGGGGGAACCTTATCTTGTAAAGGAAAGTGTCACAATGTTAAAATCAAGATAGGGGACTATGAACTCAAGCAGGACATGTTTGCCCTCCATTTGGGTGGATGTGATATTGTTTTGGGATGCCAATGGTTGAGTACGTTGGGCACTATCAGTTGGAACTTTGCTAAACTTTGGATGCAGTTCTTCCAGAACGGACAAACACACATCATCAAGGGCTCCCCGACAAGGAACACCTCAAATGATCAGTTCAAACGGCATGGAGAAATTGCTAAAGAAATCATCACGTGGGGTCATTGCACAACTATTCTCCATCCAGCCATCCACATCTCCAATGGGTGAAATCCCATAAGACATGCAACAGATTCTCCACAAACATGAGGCCATATTTTCAGAACCCATCACACGACCACTGCATCGCTCTCACGACCATGCCATTCCATTATTTCCGGATAGTACACCTCCCAATATCAGACCACCTTATGAGCGACTCAAGCGCACCTTATTTTGGAAAGGTAGGAAACAGGACATTCACTCTTTTGTGGCAGACTGCGACACAGGTCAAAGGATGAAAAGAGAAACAGTGCACTCTTCGGGCACTCTTCCACCCTTGCCGATACCGGATCAGGTGTGGACTGACATCTCTATGGATTTCATAGAAGGGCTACCTAAATCTGGAGACAAGTCTGTTATTTTTGTGGTAGTGGACCGCCTTTCAAAGTATGCTCACTTTTGTGCCCTAACCCATCCTTACACAACATTCACTATTGCCCAAATTTTCCTTGACTCCATATTTCGCCTTCATGGCATGCCAACCTCCAATGTATCTGATCGTAATCCCAGCCTTACTAGAAATTTTTGGCAAGAGTTGTTTAAGTTGCAGGGGAATCAGCTCACAATGAGTTTAGCCTACTATCCACAAACAGATGGTCAAACAGAGGTTGTTAATAACTGCTTGGAAACCTACCTTCGCTGCTTGCCTCCGATCATCCTACTCATTGGGAAAAATGGATTTCTTTGGCCGAATGGTGGTACAACACTTCCTATCATACCGCCACCAAAGGCAGAGTACGGGCACCCTCCACTCACGCCTCCCTCCTACATTTCGGGCAGCTCCAAGGTACAGGTCCCATCAACACTTCCCAAATTGGATGAAGAAGGCTCCATCTTACTTGCACCAAAGCAGCTGTTGTATCGTCGAAATCGCAACCGTACAATCACAGAGGTCCTGGTTCAGTGGCGTGGACTTCAACCTGAGGATGCTACATGGGCGTCTCTCCATCAACTCCAGCAACAGTTTCCTCATTTTCAGCTTTGAGGACAAAGCTCCTTTAAGGAGAAGGGCATGTTAGGATCTCATCCTAACCCTTAATGTAATAACTCCCCTTTTGTAATAATCCCTAGTGAACGTGGGTAGTACCCATGATTAATATTTTGTAATGTTCTAAGTTTTAGCTTAGGTAGTGCCTATGACAAATGGCACCCTTTTTATGTAAAAAATGGTAGATAGGTGGCATTGTGCATGTAATTCGTGTGGCATTGTGCATGTAATTCGAGTGGCATTGTGCATGTAATTCAAAGTGGCACTATGCATGTAATTCGGGTGGCATTATGCATGTAATCCAGGTGGCATTTTGCATGTAATCCAACCTTGGAAGGAAACTCCTTAAATACCCGAAAAGGCACCAATGTAACCATCTTTTGCAAAATTAATGAAGTATTGAAGGAGGTTTCCCCCTCGAAGAGGCCTGCGATTCAGTTCTATTGTGAGATTGTTCTTTATGCAATTTTTTGTCATATTAATGTGATGTTTATGTGAGTTATTTCCAAGCAATTGTGTGAGAGTGTGTTATTTGAGTTTATTTTATAGCAGGATCTTAACATAATCTTTGTGCTAAATATATTGAGAATAAAAGTCCTGAAGACCTTATTCGCTATCAACTTCCTACTAAAGGTTCTTCCATTTTAGCAGTTCTTAATATTGGTGAGGATTTGATAAATACAAATTTATCTTGAATCATTCGTAATGGTAAATAGGTAAATTTTTGGATATATTCTTGGGATGGTCACAAGCCTTTGATAACTTTGTTTCTCTATTGGAGGCCTTGGATGGAGGAGCTTCACCGAGCAAACTAGATTAATGTGGCTAATTACTGTCGGTACCATACTGGTAATTCAAATGTTGGTAGATATTGGATCCCTATTGAGGACTGGCCTATTCATATCCCAAAAATGTAAAGATAAGATATCCAAGGCATCCTTCATATGAGATCTCTCTCTTGGTCCTATGAAAAATATTGTTTTGGATGGAACAACACTACTAAGGGTGAGTATTCAATTGCTCAAGATTATTTGACATTATGCCATAATAATCCCAATCATTACTCTAAAATCTTTTCTCAGTTGTGGACTCAAAAGCTCTGGCCTAAGGTGAGGTTCTTTAATTGGCTTTTATTGTATCATAGGATGCTTACTGGTGAGCAACTTATGAAGAATGGATTTCATGGGCCTTTAAGATGTGAAATGTGTGAAGAGAATGTAGAAACTCTCAACCATATTTTTATTGAGTGTACTTTAGCCTCTGAGCTATGGAGGAGAGTGGCCACTTTACTTGGCTTACAGTGGTCCAATTTTTTTACTTTTGAATAGCTTTGGAGGGATTGGCCTAATCAAGAGGGTGCTGAACATTTTATTAGGCAGTTAGTTTGGATGGGTTCTACCATTCTTCTTCGGAATATTTAGAATGAAAGGAACAACCAAATTTTTAATCAATATAGGAATGATATTCACTATATTTGTCAAAATACCATAGCCAACTTAGTTGAATCAGTCCATCAACTCCTTAATCACTCCCAAAACTCCCACCAAATATGGGATCAAGTGATGTAAAGATTGAAGATTAAATATTCTAAGGGAAACCAACTTAAAGGGAATGTGAGTATTAGTAAGATGGATAGGAAAATAAATTGGCAACCTCCTCCTAAGAATTTTAGAAAAATCAATACTTATGGAGCCTCTAGAGGGAACTTTGGAAAATCTAGTGTGGGAGGAATTGGTAGACTTTCAGATGGCTCCCTGGTTTTACTTTTGTTGAGAATTTGGGTATTATTTCCAATAAAATTGTTGATGGGTATGGTATCCTTAGAGGACTTCAAGAGGCTACTAAGGTTGGATAGGAAAAGATGTTAGTTGAGTCTGACTCTTAACTTATGATTAATCTTTTGAAGACTCCTTCTAAGAATCATAAGGTTGATTGGTGAATAAAAATAATTATTGAGAATACTCAATTAATACAGCTAGGATTTTTAAAAGTTGATTACAATCATGTGGTTAGAGATAAAAACAAAGAGTGCTGATGCTTTGGCTAATTGGGGTTTGGACAAAGGTGATCTTACTTGTTATGGCCATCCTCCTAAATGGTGGGCCTCACAAATTAGGGAAGTTATTATTTCATTCATTTCTTTGGATGGCTCTAGTTTTGAAGGTACCTAGTTTCTTCTTGTTTTTTTTTTCTTCTCTTTGGTTCATTTAGTTTTTTTTAGTTCTCTAGCTCAAACTATTATTTATTTTGTTTCCTCTATTGATTCTTGCCTTAATAGTCTTTTTGTCTAGATAGGTCATTGTTATGTTCAATTTTTTTTCTTTTTTGTTTTTTGTTTTTTTGTTTAGTTTTTTAAGGTGGGTGTGTTCTTTTGTTTTTGTTTTTTTTTTGTGTTCTTTGTGTTGTTTTTTGTTGTTCTTGTGTTTTTTGTTTTGTATTTTTTTATGTTTTTGGTTATTGTTCTTGTGTTTTTGTCGTTCTTGTTATTGTGTTTCTCTTTGTTTGTGTTAACTCATGTTTTTATGTGTGAGTGTTTTCAATGTTTTTTGTTTTTGTTTATTTTCTGTTGTTCGTTGTTTTTTATTTTTATTTTTTAATATTTTAGGTTTTGGTTGTGTTTATTTTTCATGTTTTTTTTGGGCTATGTCTTTGTAGTGTTCTATTGTTTTTGTCTTGTTTTGTGGTGCTTGTGTTTTTCTATGTGCTTCGTGTTGTGGTATATTTTATCTTATTATGTGTGTTTGGTTGTGCTTTTGTTTTTGAAACACTCAAGGAGCATGCTTTTTACTTATTTATTTACTTATTTCTAAATTGGTTTTGTGTGTTTGTTTGCTCCATGAGTATGTCAAGTGTGGTAGGCTAGGTCCGAGTCCTAGGCATTTTTGGTAAAATGGATATCCCTGCCTCCTTGGGTCTTACTCGAAAGTGGCATCCCTTTTGGGATGTTTTCCACAAATAAAAAAAAGAGGGGGAGAAATAGGTGGTATTTCATTTTGTCATCCCAATTAATTTGAGCTTGCCCTTTCAAATTTACCTTTGAGGCATCAATCTAAGAAGAGTAGTTAGAGTATAACATATAAATGTTTACATCCCTAGATAAATTATCTTCATGAAAAGTGTATTAGAATATAATAAACCAAATATGTGTAAGTATAACATGTTTGAAATTTTAAACTATCTCATTAAATGTTATAGAACACCCAGGAAAAGCCTATTTCCAAGCAATTTTTTGACTAAACATAGCTATATAATCACATTAGACACTTTTCCAAGTATATTAGGAATGTCATAAATCAATATTATATTAGTAATATTAAAAATACTTCTTTGTACATAATAGATCAAAATTTATTATGAATATAGAAGCAATTACGTTAGCCTTATACAAGAGAGTTTTAAATTTAATGAGTAAGTGTCATTTTTAGTATATATAAGGAAGGTAAAATTTAATTATAACCACCTCATATCACCTCATGATTATTACCTTCAGCAGATTGAATAACAACACCCAAGCATTTAAGTATCAATAATTAATATTATATTACTAGAATTTTATATTGGTTTTATTATGAATGATGCATCTATTTATTCCAACTCATGAAAATTATATTTTATAAAAACTTATACTACTTCATCACACACATCAAGATAGCTACCTATATCTTAGTTGTTATTGCTAGCTGGAATGCTAAAAAAACTATTTTTACACCAATAAAATGTTAAGAATTATCCATAATTTATTGTGTTTTAGATAAATTTAGGTATGAAATAAGACACATGTCACATCAGCGTACCCGTATAAGATCACTAATCATATGGATAGTCTTATGTATGATAGAAAAGGTTAAACACAACCTCATGAAGTACATGTTATTCTTGGAGCATCACATATAATGATTTACAATGTTATGCATTTCTCCATCTCTACTAGGCAAATAAGACATATATTCTAAGTAACAAGAACTTTGTATATAGAGAGCATCATCGGGGCAATTTACTACCTATCCATAGAATTCTTATGAAGAATTCCCTCGTCTCTTTTTCCTCCCTAAGAGAACTAACCCATATACAAGGTAAAATAAATATTGAACACTAGCACAATAGGACAAAAACATATTGTTGTGCAACAATTCTTACATGAAGTCACCTTAAATCATGTAATATTCTAGGTGGTCACAAAGTCATGGGAATTCATAAAATTAAAAAATGAATGGTTATCCTACATAAAGTAATCTTAAATGAAGCAATCAATTAATGAGTATTGCATCTATATGAAGTCACCTTAAATTAAACAGTCATGCAAAAAAAATTATTATTTTAATTATGGCTTTATGTAGACATTAAAATAGCACCAATCTAATTATGTGATGACAAGCACTAATAGAATTGACATGCATAGCCCCCAGGGCAGCCCCCAAAGGTTAAATAGTGATCCTAACCACTCCCACAATAGTTTTGGAAGGTCAGAGGTCAATTTGGCACATTTCAGACACTCTGCTCCCTATTCATTCCACCTTGGGATGATTACAAACTGGTACTCATCCCACCCTAGGATGATTAGCAGTATTCACTCTAGGGTGGGCCGAATAGCAGGTTTGATGGGTAAAAGGTCAAACCTTGACAAATGGCAACTCATATCCGCCACTCAACTCCACCTTAAATGCATGGGAGTGAGAGTGAGCATTTTTGAGCTCAAAGGGGCAGTCATAGAGGTAGTCATGGAGCCCTTAATCAGGGAGGAATCTTCTCTCCCCTAGGAAGGCATGATGGCCAAGTGGCACCCCTGCATGCTCATTCACAAGAGACCCTCAGGACTATAAAATGGTGAGTCTTCTCACCCCAAAATAGGACATATCAGGACCATTTTGGATCAATGGAGTGTTTCCAAATTACATCCTCACCCATAACTTGTGCTTCTTACATCGTTGATCTATCTTTTGGAAGGGATATTATTGGGTGATCATTGGAATCAAAATTTGGACCCAAAACCCAAACATTTGGCCAAAATACCCCACCCAATTTGCTGACACAACCACCTAGGGGGTTTTTGACCCATCTCAAGTGGATTGATGCTGAAACCAAGCCCCAAATTGTGGGCATCCTGCCCCCGAGCAACCCCCGCACTACTGCAGTCCTAATCGCCCCACCCTAGAGCGATTAGAAATTTGTACCAAATTTCTTTACTATTTTATTTGCATTTTATTTTAGGTCACTCATATAGGCTGCTATTAAAATTTTATGTCATTCTGATGAATATTGGCTATGTTTTCAATGTTTTCCACTTTCATTAACATACAGGGAACATCATCAGATACAGGGCGATCAAGGCAGAATTTGCAAAATCCAACCTTTTGGGTCGTCTCAAAATTCCCCGTTTTGTGTAACAATAATTTTTTAGGTTTTTTGGAGGCCTTTGGATGGGACATATAGGAGGTCACTTTCTGACATCTTGTGACAGTCCTAATCGTCCCACCCCAGAGCGATTAGAAATATGCGGTATATTTCTTGAATTTTCCTTTTGCAGTGTGTTCTTGTTAATTTTTTCATGCCTCCATCCAAATTTTAGCTCATTCTAATATGTTTTGATTATAGTTTTAGTTATTTTATGCATGCATTAATCGGAGGCCTTGGGGATCACATATTTCCCTCCATTCGTAGGTGATTTTAATCGTTTGTTGTTTTTTTGAATGTAGGATCTCAACACTGGAGGGGCAGCAAGGAATCATAGATGCATTCACACAAGTGGTGGTGACATTTGGCCCTCCAATTTCACATGTGGGCACGTGAAAGAAAGTGTACCATCTGTGGTGTGACAAAACTATGTTTAACGCTCCTAGCCTCTGAAAAGGGAGGAGACGTATTGTAATATGATCTTGAGAAAATTAATAAATAAAGGGTTGCACTTTACATTTGATTTACATCTCGTTTCATTTTGCTTGTTTTTACCTTTTCATGCATTTTCGTTTGTAGGACTTAGCATTACGTCTTGCTTTTGTTTGCATCACACTCGGTACACCTATGGGCTTTCGTATCCTCGTACTTTTAGTGGTGATCATGGTGGGACCCTATCCTTTGATTTTGGGATCAAATTTTTGATCAAAATTATGTGTTTTTGCTTTCAGGTGTTAATCCTTCAAGCGCTAGACTGCTGCTCATGCCACCCTATGACGAATATAGACTAGAATTTGTGCCACCCTAGGACGAATAAGGCATTCGTCCCATCCCATGATGAATAAAAATTTGCTACTCGTCCCACCTCGGGATGATTAGCTCTCTATGAAATTTTTGAGTAGAAACTCAGGGGAATTTGGTGTGGGCAGAGAAGAGGTAGGTTGTCTGAACACTCTCTATTATTTTTGGTCTCTGTTTTTGTGATTTTTTTGTTTCTTTGCTTGCATAGGAAATTTTACTGTATGTTCCTTTCTTTTCGCAAGTAAAAATAACCCCACACACCATGAGACAATCTAAACATCAAGGCATTGGTCGTAAAACCCCAACACTTGATCAAGACCAACGGTAGATTTCATCACCACCTTGGCTTGAATTTTGCATACATAACCCTGATCGCTACTGTTGCTAGACGTAAATCCTGATGAAAGCTGACCAAGTGTAGCTAGGGTGATTCCCAGTGCATGAGGATAAGTCTTCTATGGTAGGTGTCAAAAATAGGGTGATTCCCCTTTCGTACCACCTATGTTCCACATACTATTATGCTCTCGCATACCAATAGTTTCCCTCACATAAGGGTGGGTATATTGAGAGGTTCGATATAATGGCCTGGCAGTGGTATATTGAAGGGGCAACCATTTTGGAAGATATAAGAGCCCT
The DNA here is from genome assembly GCA_028583015.1 of Wollemia nobilis. Lineage (NCBI taxonomy): Eukaryota > Viridiplantae > Streptophyta > Pinopsida > Araucariales > Araucariaceae > Wollemia > Wollemia nobilis. Next base: position 585,430 of record JAQPPZ010002023.1, read on the forward strand.
CATATTGCATATACAACACAATTTCTTTACAAGGTTTTCAAACAAAAATCAAAACACACCGAACCAGATTTAGGAACGCTTTTAATCCATAAATGAGATAATCACTTCTTTGTTTGTGTGGCTCCTGATTGTTTAGTGTAGCATCAAAAATCATAAAGAAGATAAAAATGTACGCATAATTTAAAGAAACACCACCATGGTGTACACCCGTATGCAAGCCCAATCATGGATAGAAGCTATGAAAAGTGTACAAGAGGGCACAATTCGCCTCCGCTATAGCCCCAAGGACTTGGTCATACCACCTTGGTGGCCTGACCCCCAAAATAGTCCACATCATACCATGACAAAACAAGACTATAGAGGCACCCCTTCGAGGGGCACTCCCAAAATAGTCCTTACATGTAGCACTCAACATAAATGGGAAGGCTCCCTTAGACACTCATTATGAGTGGCCATCGTGCAATGAATCACTAGAGCAACATAGGTTCCATAAGGAGGGGCCACATAATTACATCATCCGTCGTCTACCCCTCATTATTATAAAAAACAATAGGCCAAATCCAGAGCATAAGGCTCTTTAGACAGGGTGATCCAACTCTGCTCGCCCATTTCACATATATGAAAGGGAGCATGAGGAAGACTACTAAATTCCTCAAGAGCAATACACAGCATAGGAACAATGTGCTTCTGCACTTGCTATTTATCAGGATCACATACTGATGCTAGAGCCTCGAGTGAATGCCACTAACCTCGATAAATGGAAGTGACCTATAGAGATCTCAGATCACCACGACCAAGATAGATGTGTAGGGGAGGCATCTAGGCCTCCTAGACTCAAGATGGAAAAATAGATCAACTTGGAATTTGCCAAACCTATCACCCGTCGAGCGCAAATCATACAACTTGAGCAAGATAAAAAAAAATTAGAGCACCTGCATCACCTTAGCAAATAACGCATTAGGCGTCAGACAGATGAGTTACTCTAGAACACCATGCTTGAGAGTGTCTCAACCCCTTGCACGCATAGGATAGAGTTGTATGAGAGGCACAACCTCTTGGTGTGAGATAGGTCTCCACAACCTTATCAAATGTTGCCTCTAAGACCTCCTAGACCTGAGCGGGAGACCACCCCTAGAGCCAATGATGGGCACCCTCCGTGGGCACCCACCCATGCTTGTAGGTCACGCCCAGGAACTCTTCAAGAAGCCTTTGAGGAATTCAAGCAAGAAGAAGAGTGGGCTGAAATGCCCTACCAAAGCAGGGGGGTGTTACTTGACTACCCCTCCATAGGCCTCAAGTTCCTTGCAATTCGCAACGAGAACAAACCAAGGAGGAAGAGATCAAATATTCTTATGCATACAAAGCACTACTAGAATGCTTAGAGTATGTGGAGACCAAGACTTTTGGGCCCCAAAAGCCCACTTTATGCCAGCTTCGCAGTCACCCTGTGCATCCTTCAATGCCTACACCCCCATACCCTAAATGCTATAAAATGCCTCAATTGGTAATCTTTAGAAGGGATGAGGATTCCCAAGAGCACGTGACAAGATTCCTGATCCAATGCTCTGGCGTTCAGGACAATGATGCTTTACTTCTAAGAACATTTATAACCACGTTTGCAAGCCTTGCCTCAGATTGGTTTATGCAATTGCTGAAGCATAGCATCAGCAACCTAGACTAACTAGTGGATGAGTTCCTTGAATGTTTTGCCTTCAATACCAAGAATAAGGCATCATTAAGTGACCTAGCTAGTCTCAGGCAGTATGAGGAAGAGACCATGGCAGCGTATGGGAATCATTGGATAACATTGCTTTCAAAGATTCCTTACCTCCCTCCCATGGCCGATCTGACCCAAATGTTTTGAAAAGTTGCCTAAGATCAATATCCATGCTATTACAGCTATAGAAATATGCCACTTTCGAGGAAGCCCTGACATAAGCCAGAATCATTAAGGAGATCAAGATACAGGATGGCAAGATTGCCAAGCCACGCAATAAAGAGTGGCCCAAAAATACCAAAACTGGGTCAACGCAACTAAAACCCACCACGGTCAATCAGGTTTCTATAAACATACCTAAGCCTGCATAAGAAATATAGCCCCCAAAGGCTAATTATCAAGCAGTTCCCCTTGACACCTATGAAAAGGAAAATCATAGGCAAGAGCAAAATCAGTAGCATCACCCTAGGCAATAATTCACACCCTTCACAGAGTCTAAAGACTCCTTGTTTGACTGCTTGTCCATGGAAAACTTGATAAACCTGCCAAAAAGTTGACCCATAGACCCCAACGTGCCAAAACCCAAGGGCTATAGGGAAGACTTGTATTGTATATTTCATCGACAAAAAAGACATGACCTTTACGCATGTTGGAAGTTCAAAAGCTTAGTGCAAGACCTAATAGACAACAAGATGCTAGCGATGGATAATCCCGTGGCACCAAACAACCAACATATGGAGGTCTTCAAATACCCCCTACCTGCCCATGATGCACAGGCAAAGACCCTTTAAGTCAATGAGGTGACACATAACTGCCCCATGGAGGGGTATGTAGGGATGATAAGGATAGTGACTCGAAACAAGAAGTACCCAAGCAAAGCTACCCTCGTGGCAACTACAGGAGAGGTTCCATCAACATCACAACCTCAACAACACCCTACACAACCTCCCCCACCTAGACCAGTGGCCATGATTTGGACTAAACTTACCCAAAGTTTAAGGACCACATCGGCTAGGCTCTCCATCTACGAGCTCATCCAATAATCACCGCCCCATCGGGAGGCTCTAATGGAGATATTAAAAGCCATCGAGCTGCAGCCCCATGAAGCAAACTCTTTCAACAACTTTGTGGGACATGTAAAATGATGTACATAATCAATCATCACCTTTATAGAAGACGAACTAAAATCAATGACTGGTGATACGACGGATTCACCCCTGCATGTCATTACACGGGTCAACGGGATTCCATTGAAGAGGGTGTTGGTGTACACTGGCTTGTCCAGTAATATAATCACAAAAATAGCATTGAAACACCTCAAGTTGCCAGCATCTCACATTATTGACTCCACCCATACCCTTCGAGCATTCAATTACGCAATATGCTCAACGGTTGGCACAATTGTCCTGCCCATCAAATTGGGACAAAAGACTATTCCTACGTTGTGCCACATCTTGGAAGGTGATATGGCCAATAATATCTTGCTGGGTTGGCCTTGGATTGGGGACATGAAGTGTGTCCCTTGGATAGCCCATCAATGCCTAAAGTACACATACGAAGTGCAAGTGCATGTAGTCCCGGTAGACTTAGAGCCCTTCATGTATTGCAATACGGTGTAGCTGATGCCACAATTGACCCTTCCATCAACACATGTGGACTTTCAATTGAATCCATTCAAATAGGGTCCAATTCTGCATGCATCCCCACTAATAAGTCCCTCAAGTCCCTAGTTGGGTCCATATTCATCGTCTGGTCCTTCACCAACAATGCCACCTTTGGTGGCCACATCGAAGGACGATAGGAAGAAACCCCTAGAAGAGGCACCTCCATCAGTCTCAACCATATCTACTGAAGAGGTGCCTAATCGAATGGAAGTCGAGGCACCTAGTTCACCCGAAATGGAGTGGACTCAGGAAGAACTCTTGTTCCCTCCCCCTCAACCGCCAATTATCACCATTGAAATGGCCAATACGGGCTTGGGGGAGTATCTAGTGTGGAACATTGTAGCAACACCCACGCTTGAGTACCTGCAAGACATGGGTTGACCTCACCTCCCCATCGACACTATTGTCCCTTTGGGCTACCCACCAAACCAGACAAATTTTGTATATGGGGGCCTCGACAACATCATTGAACCTTACCTATAAGAGGAAGAGGACAAAGAGCCTTTTGCAAAGAATGTCAATTATCTATCCAACTCAGATTTTGCTTTGAGATATCTTGGCCAATGTAATTGGCATGTATATAGGTTAGGCAAATATGAACAAGGGGTGCACGTTCTTTGTCAACCAATATATCAGATGTCGTACGACAAATCAGGAGTAGGTTTCAACCACCCTCTGCCCCTTGACATCTTGGTAGAGAACATGCAAGGCCTAGGGATAGGCAACAAGGATGGGTTGGCACAAGATCCATACACCAATCCTAACACAACGTACACATTAGGGGATTATCTCCCATTGTTAACAACCAACCTTGTTGACCTCAAAAACCCTTTCTCGTCGATCGAGAATGGAGAAAGTTCGAGGACTCACCTACAAGAGGGATATAGACAAGGTCAAGAAAGATCCTCAAAGGACGAGTCAGAGTATGAGGTAGCACCTTGGGACCCTTTCGAGTCTGATAGCAATCACTCACAAGTTACGACCATAGATGATTATCAGGAGGAATTCATGGTGATGTTCCCCTTGAATGCTCCAATCGAGCAAAGGCCACCTCAAGAGAATCAGGTCCTCGCACAGAGAGCAAAACAACCCTGATGGGACCAAATTAACTTGCTCAAGGATAACAAGCCTCACATGTCGTAAATAGCTATCAGAGCCAACGAAGGCCTATGGATATGTAATAGTGATTATGAAGATGAGACTAATATGGCATAGCTCAATCATATGCAATAGCAAAAATACCCCATGGACATTGATGACATGTTTGAATAGCTAAACATGGGGCCAAGGCATAGGTGGCACCTAAACCAAGCATAGTTGGACCAACTACTACACCTGCCACTTCAGTCATACAGATAGCACCCTCCACCCAGAGGCCTTATAGAGCCATCAGTGCCAAGGGCAGACCCTATCCTTTTATCCACACAAAGAGCTGATCTGTTTGTGCCAATACCCATAGAGCCATATTCGAAACACAAAGATCACCAAGGATGTTCGAGTCACCACCCATGCGGTAATGGAGACCAAATTCCCTTCATCAAAATGATCTCCATTGAATTAACCACCCCCATTCATAATCCAGATGATCCAGCATGACCATTGTATCTAAACATAGATGCCATAGATTGGGATTGTGCTAACTCGCCACCATCTCCATCAGAGTACTGGCCTTGTGGTGAGATGCTTCATTTCACCCCAAGACCAACTCAGGATATCTTCCATGCTAAAGAGGAACCCGACATTCCAAACATAGATCTAAATTTAGCAAATGATATCCACCTGATCCCAACTCCACACCAATTGGAGGACAGGTCCCACATGTCAGTCGAAGAGACTACTGACGTAGACATCGGCTCTGATCCAATGAATCTATAAATCATCAAGCTAGGGGTAAGTCTATCCCTCGAAGAGCAAACCAATTACATTTCCCTTATCAAGGAGAAGAAGGAGGTTTTTTATTGTCCTACAAAGACATGTCGGGGCTAGACCCGTAGCTAGTCATGCATAATATAATGCTTGATCCAACAGTCAAGCCAGTCAAGAAAAAAATACGTAATATGCATCCAACAGTAGCCTTAATGATAAAATATGAGCTACAAAAGCTATTGGATGCACAATTTGTCATCTATGTGGACTACCCACCATGGCTGTACAACATGGTACCCGTCAAGAAGCCTGATGGGAGGATTCGCATATGCATTGATTTTTGAGATCTAAACAAAGCAAGTCCCAAGGATGATTTCCCCTTGCCTAGCATCGACGCATTGGTAGACGCTACAATAGGCCATGAAATGCTTTCCCTCATGGATGGTTTCTCGAGATACAACCAGATTCGTATAAATCCCGACAATAAACTCAAAATGGCGTTCACAATGCCTTGGGGGACATTTTGTTATAAGGTCATGCCCTTTGGCCTTAAAAAAATTGGTGCCACCTACCAACGTGCTATGACATACATCTTCCATGATCACATGCATAAAAATTTAGAAGACTATATGGATGATCTGTTGGCCAAATATCTTTTGTGCCCAAATCATCTCGATGACCTAAGCAAGATCCTCGATCACCTCATTGTACATAAAGTCAGACTAAACCCCAAAAAGTGTGTATTTGGCATCACATCTGGAAAACTCTTGGGTTTCATAGTCTCAAAATGAGGAATCGAGATGGATCCAAAAAAAATCAAGGCAATCCTTGAGATGCTTCGATGACCTAAGCAGCTCAAAAGCTTGCAGGGAAAGGTCACGTCAATCAAGAACTTCATAGTGCAGTTATCAGACAAGTTTCAACCCATGAATAAATTATTACACAAGGGGGTAGCATTTCACTGGGATGACGAGTGCCAGTTAGCCTTTGACAACATTAAACAATACTTGGCTTCGCTTCCAGTATTGCACCACCTAGACTTAGAGTGTCATTTTATTCGTACATCTCATCTACTGAGGTGGCACTGGGCGCCATGCTAGCCCAAAAAATGAACTACATAAAGAGTAGGCTACTTACTATCTTAGCCGCACCCTGGTTAGTTATGAACTTAACTATGCATACGTAAAGAAGCTATGCTTAGCAATGGTATTTTCTACCAAAAATCTATGCCACTAAATGCTAAGAAATTCGACGTATGTTGTGTCTAAGGAGAATCCATTATGGTACACGATCATTCATACTTATCATAGTAGCTACACAATGAAATGGATCATGTTGTTGACATAGTTTGACATCAAATTCATTGGATAGAAGTTCATCAAACGTCAAGTCATCACCGATCAACTAGCAGATGCTCCTCTCAAAGATGATCAGCCTCTAACCATGGAGCTACCCGATGATGGGGTCTTTCGTGTCTCAAAATTTATATATTCTGATGAGCTTGAGTCATAGGCCAACATAACCTTATTCTTTGATGGTTCTAAATGTGAGCAAGGGGGTGGCACGAGAATTGTATTCTTCACACCGCAAGGGGCTCCAATGCCTCTATCATTTAAAATTGATTTCTTGTGCACCAATAATAATTCTAAATACGAAGCCTTGCTCATAGGTCTTCAAACAACCATGACCAAGAACATCAAATGCCTAAACATATTTGGTGATTTTTTGTTAATTGTAAACCAAGTAAAATGGGTATTCCAATGCAAATGCCCAGTTCTACAGGCCTACAAAGCCCTTGTAGACAAATTCCTAGAAAATATTGAATGGTACAACATCGATGCACTCCCTCGATCATCGAATCATTTTGTAGACACTATGGCATCCTTGGGGTCACTAATCCCATAAGATCCTTCTAGTGAGATGACAACAATTCAAGTCAAAACATTATCGCAATCCGTGATGGAGTGTGCAAGCTCTGACCTAACACTAGGAATCCACCTAATCCAGATTTAACCATCTCAGGATAATTTCTCTCGAATCTATGATAGTCTAAATCACGCCAACTGGGGGTCCTTGTTCTCCCCAAACCCTCTCAATAGCAACACAATGCTATTTTTACATATTCGATCCCGCTCAGCTTTTGCTAGGGACAAACTTCAAAAGGGATTGGCAGTTCATACCATCGAGGTTTTTGATCAACAGGATTGGTACACACCGATAAGAGACTACCTCAAGCTAGGTAACCTCCCACTTGGATTGACGTGCATCGTGGAAAGATAATTCAAACATAAAGAAGCAAAACATGTCTTGCTAGGAGACATTTTGTACCGTCGAAGCTACGAAGGGATCCTCCTTCATTGCTTGGACCAACAGGAGTCTACTTTGGCGATCACCAAAGTGCACAATGGTACATGTGGTGGCCACTTTAGTGGTATGGCCATTGCAAAGTGCATTCTCTACATGGGCTATTATTGGCCATCTTTAGAGCGAGATCATTGCGCGTATGTAAGGAAGTGCATAAAATGTCAACACCATGCTAATTTGACACACGTACCTTCTTAGGCCTTGTAGTCGATCCAATAAGCTTGGTTGTTTTCATAGTGGGGCTTAGATCTAATCGAAAATATCTCCCCTGCATCATCAGGTCGTCACACGTTTATCATAATGGCCACATAGTACTTCACCAAGTGGGTGGAAGAAATTATGCTTACCTCTATGACTGGACCTCGCATCACAGAGTTTATTTTACATAACATCATATGTCATTTTGGTATTCCATTCAAGATCATTTTGGATAATGAGACATCATTTAAGAACAAATACGTGCACGCTTTGACAACAAAGTACAAAATTCAACACAGTTTTGCAAAACCCTATTATCTATAGGCAAATGGGCAACTAGAGGTGTCAAACAAAATGCTAGTTGCTATCCTTAAAAATACGATCATAGAAAGTCATAAGGTTTGGCATATTCAAATCCCACTTGCTCTTTGGGCTTATCGCGCTAGCATTCGAACGCCCACTGGGGTAACTTCATTTTTGTTGGTGTATGGATCTGAGGTAGTCATGCCTCTCGAGTTGGAAATACCTTCCCTATGCATATCAATGCAAGATTTCATCGATGATGACACTACATGGCAGGCCCGGTTAGACCAGCTTACATTGCTCGAAAACGACGCATCAATGCTCTCAAGCATTTACGTATCTATCAAGAGCGACTCAAGAAAGCATACAACATGAAAGTTCACCTGAGGGAATTTTAGGTTGGTGACTTAGTCTTAAAATAGAACCAGCAAAATTCTAACTTACTGTCCCATCTAAGGGACAAGTTCATGGAAAACTGGTTAGGTCCCTTTATAATTGATAGTAAAATAGGACCTGGAACATACTGGCTCACCTCTCTTAAAGGAATCAAGGAACTAGAAACCTTAAACATCAGTCATTTGAGGCCATTCCACATTTAGAGAGCCATAGCTCACCCCAAACGCTCCAAGGATTCCCATCATCGCTTGGTCAACCCCAAAAGCTCCAAGGATCCCACAATCGCTTGGTCAACCTAAAATGCCCCAAAGGTATCTACAATCCCTTTGGTCAAACCAAAAGCTCCAAGGATACCAGTAATCGCTTCCTCAACCTAAAATGCCCCAAATGTATCTACAATCCCTTTGGTCAAACCAAAAGCTCCAAGGATACTAGCTATCGCTTGGTCAACCCCAAAACGCCCCAAAGATATCTATAATCCCTTTGGTCAAATAAAAAAGCTCCAAGGATTCCCACAATCACTTGGTCAAACCCCAAAATGCCCCAAAGGTGCCCATAATCCCTTTGGTCAAACCAAAATGCTCCAGGGATTCCCACAATTGCTTGGTCAACCTAAAACACCCCAAAGGTATTCGTAAACTCTTTGGTCAAACCAAAACACTCTAGGGATTCCCACAATCACTTGGTCAACCTAAAATGCCCCAAAGGTATGCGTAAACTCTTTGGTCAAACAAAACGCTCCAAGGGTTCCCACAATCGCTTGGTCAAAAATAAATATTCAAAAACAAACAAAAACAAACAATAATAAAAAATAACCAAAAAAACGCATCTCCCTTCCATGCATAATCTTAAAAATCAAAACACAAAAATATAATAAACTGCATTAGGCATCGCATCCATACATGGCATATTTTTTGGTCATACACGTCATAAGCACCATAGACTGTAATTTCTAGGCAATTCCATCATTTTCCACATTCAGTCCATTTTGTAAACACATCCATCCAGAATAACGTCATCCATATTTTTTATCATAGTCAGTTGTCTGATAATGTCTTAAGGGTTTTTTGTCATTCAGTTGTCTTTAGATTTTTGATCAAATGCTATACAAAGTCAGAAAATTTTTATAAAGGTAGAGTTTTACTTGGATCACACCTCGTTACGTAGTATCCCCACACAAGTTAAAACACATAAAAATTCCCAAGTTGTGTGAATGCAAGAGAAACCTACAAAGTAGTCTAGGGTACCATAGGTGAAAGGTTAGCCTACTCATCCCCCTGTGTGAATGGTTTGAGAATGCTGAGAATTGACAAAAGGACAAGCTCTTCCCTATCCAATTCCCCATAATAAACAATAGTCTTCATCACTAATAAGAATCCCAACACACATTTGATCCCCAAAGTCGTAAGGATTCATACTACACATCCCTGACAAGGATGGGTAGTCATCCCCAAGGCCTAAAAGATCAATGCCATTACATAGTAACATCTCCAATCACCTTTGATCCCAAAATTCGTAAGGATTCATACTACACGCCCCTGAAAAGGATGGGTAGTCATCCCCAAGGCCTAAAAGATCAATGCCATTACATAGTAACATCCCCAATCACCTTTGGTCCCCAAAGTCATAAGGATTCATACTACACGTCCCTCAATAGGATGGGTAGTCATCCCCAAAGCCAAAAGTGATCAATGCCATTCACAAGGCAAAAACCTACAAGCTCAACTTTGAAACCTAAAATGCAAAATCAAATAATAGTGGTTGTCACCACTATTCAAACTCCTTGCTCAAAAAGAAAAACAAAAGAGAAAAATAAACAGTGATTCTCATTACTATGTATGTGAGCAAGTATCCCAACAAGTTGAGCAACCGAAAGATGCCTGAGCTTAAATCCTTGGAATTCTCAGCATTCAAAAAACCATCTACGTGATCCTCATTATGGGTTTGGTGGACAACCTACCTAGCAATGGCGGTATCCTAAATACATGACAATATGTCTATCACATTAGCTTTGCATGTGAACGGACCAATGTTCGCATGTGGATGAGCTAGCTTATGGTACCTTAGATTGTCTTGTGAATTAATATTACTAAATACAACAAAGGAGTTAGTGGAGTTAATTAGGTGATCCTCAGTACAGGTTTGGTGGACAGCCTACCTGGCACTAGAGGTATCCTGACAAATACCACATAAACGAATTCAATCGCACACACAGGGATGTGAAATAACTTGGTCAAACTCAAGTTTGATTCTTAACTTGTTCAAAAGTATTGTAAGATAAATGTACAGTCTTGGCTAGTTAGTTAAAACATTTGAGTCTCAAAAAACCTTAACTATGTTCTAGAACACATGTGGTACATTCCATTCTTATATCACCATCAGAAAATACAAAAAAAAAAATTTGACACATGCAAAGTCATTTCACAAAGTCATGACATAGTATAGAAAGCCAGTGAATCCTATACAACCTATGGTGCCACCGACAAGTTATCAACAAATCATTACATCCATTCCATATGCATACATCATATAATTAAACACATCACATTTATAATAACACATTCATACGTCAACTAACTAAAATGTGCATAAAATAAACAATAAATAACAACAATTGTATACCCAAAAATAAAGTCATGTTTATACATCGCCAAAATGCCCGCAGGATACAATAAGTAGGTCCTTTGACCTCACAAAAACATCAAAAAATCAAAAACCCCAAGCCTAGGGAGTCGGCCACCATGATCACGTAGGATCGGTGTGACTGGAACTACAGCGAGTAGTGTGGGTCCTATGGGACCTCTCAGGGCAATTTTTGCTAGCCCTAGCATCACACCCACTAGCGCTACCCTCACCCACCCACCTACGATGAGAGGAAGCAGACTGCTCAGTCTAATTGTCTCTCATTCTGCATGAAGATCCACCTCCAGTGAGCTCAGGTCATTTCGCACCGAGGCGAATAATCTTGGCCTCCAACTCCAATCGGTGTCGGACCAAATCCATCTCCCACCGATGGTATGTAGCCAATGCGTCATCACGCTATGCCAACTGATTCTACAGGAGATCCCTCTCCCACGAAGCATCTGTATCCACATCCCACCAATGGTACACAGCCAATGCGTTCTCCCACTCTGCCAACTAAGTTCGAAGGATATCCCTCTCCTGCAGAACCTCCCCGTGATCCTCATCTTGCCTTGACAACAAATCCTCTAATCACACTATCTCAACGTGATACCTAGCCTCCATGTCCCCTGGGACTGCCTGGGGTAGGGGCATTTATCAGACGATGGGCTGATCTGGTACCCACTACTCCGGCACGTCCTGTATATCTAGCTACTTCGAAAACCCTAGGTCATCCCTATTCAAATCGTCAACCTCCACCATATCCACATCATTACGTGGAGCTCCCCAACCCCCCTCGATGCCTTCGCATCCTCACCACCTGCTGCTACCGCATCCATGCCTATCCCCTTACCCTACCATCACCGCATCGTCCACCACTAGTCGTACTCTATAGTCGCCCCAACATTTTCCATGTCAGGGACATCAATCACTGCATCTGACTCCTCACCTAGCGGCTCAATGATCAGCCAGGCCATAGTCCTCTCATCGCCTCGACACAGATATATCAAAGGTTCACTAGGAAATCCCTAGAAAACCCCAAACTATTGAGTCACCCAAACATATCGGATGTACTCATGCTCAGTCCCGTGTTGCCCGATCAGCCACATCCCCTGTGCACCCGTCAGAGCCACTCCCCAGCCTCAGGCTAGGCTGGATAGACCCGGTATGGATGCCAGAATACCTCCCCTAGAGTAAGACGCGAGAAGGCATCAGCATAGTGCCCTACGGCACCTACCCACCGCCAACTCTGCCCCTACCCCTCTGACCTCTGCCATAGAGTAGCATAACCAATCTCCAAGTCTGTCATAATCAGGGCCTCCCGTGCTTCAAAAAATACCGTCGGCTGACGGTATCGACTATTCACCACATGCAAAACAAAACAACACAAAAATATTACAACATGACAACAAAAATAAACTGTACAACACTCAAACACATATACAACAATGTATACAAACTGTACAACAAAAACATTTAAAACACTGCACATCAACATTAATAAAATGTACGGTACAAACATTCCCAAAAAAAAACTTTAAACATAGGGTTTTTTAACTCTAGTCTGACAATCAATAAACAACGCAAAATAAAACAAATTTTAACCTAGGGTTTCTAAACTCTAGTTTAAACAAAAAAAACAAAACTTTAAAACCTAGGGTTTTTAACTCTAGTTTGAACAAAAAACAAATAAAACCAGTTTTTTAAACCTAGGGTTTTACCTTAGTTTAAACTGACAAAAAAAAATAACAACATTTAACCTAGGGTTTTTAACTCTAGTTTGAAAAAAGAACAAATAAAACCAGTTTTTTAAACCTAGGGTTTTACCTTAGTTTAAACTGACAAACAAAAAAAAAAGAACAACAAAATAACAACAACATTTAACCTAGGGTTTTTAACTCTAGTTTGAAAAAAAAACAAATAAAACCATTTTTTTAAACCTAGGGTTTTACCTTAGTTTAAACTAACAAACAAAAAAACAACAGAATAACAACATTTAACCTAGGGTTTTTAACTCTAGTTTGAACAAAAAACAAATAAAACTAGTTTTTTAAACCTAGGGTTTTGATTTTAGTTTAAACAATGCCACAAAAAATTCAAAAACAAAACAAAATAGTTTAACCTAGGGTTTTCATCCTAGTCTAAACAAAAAAAATACAAAAACAAAATAAAATAGTTTAACCTAGGGTTTTCATCCTAGTCTAAATAGAAAAACAAAACAATTTAATTACGTTTTTTTTTTAAACCAAAAAAATAATGAGTAGGAGCACCTACCGGTATTGCCTCAGCTCCGCCACTCGATTATTTGGTCCATGAACTCGTGTTCTCCTTGAAAGCTCGACAGCGCTCCACTACGCAGACTCGAACTCCTCCTCACAACTCCAAATCGCTAGAAAAATAGATTGCAAATGAGCCCAAAACCTAGTTTTGGCCCTTATATAGGCTTTTAGGCCTGTAATCATTCCACCCTGGGATGAGTGCTCTAGTTAGCACTCGTCCCACCCTGGGATGATTATACCACCCTGGGACGATTACGGAGCAAGAAAATAAAAAACAGCAAAAACTGCACCCAAAATGCACCAAAAACAATAATAAAATTGCCGAACAAAATGTGCCTTCACGCCTAACATTCCTGGCATGCCAAACAGACGTCAGGGACACAAATTATCACTATCCTACTCACTAATAAGGCTACCATAGCCGGACCACTCTGTAGGAGGACGGATTTTCAACAATTTCATCCCCAAAAGGCGTCACAAAACAAGTCCAAACCCACCCAAAAATAGCAATAACATTTTTGAACAAAGGCGCATTTGCGCATAAAAAATAGGTCATATTGTTGGGAAAATGCATAAGCATTCAATGGAAAACAACTAAAGGCACCCTTACACAAGTCATCTTGGGTCAAGCGACTCGTCGCTTTTCTCATGTCGGTCATTCCCTCATTGATTCGTCGCTTGAGGGGGTAGTCACACTTAGTCACCAATCAACAAATACACACCCAATCAAGAAAATTGCATGCATTCAAAGAATCATTGACAAAGACAATCACGCTCCTACTTGGGGCAGAAAACAAGGAATTATCATAAGTTGATCAAACACTTGGCATTCATGAATTATGAACTCAAGGTTCCCACAAAAAAAAGGTTGTGCCCTTTGCCTATTCATGACTGAACAATGTCCAAGATCAAGTAACACTCACCAAAAAAGGTTAACACTTGAATTAATCTCCTTAGCTCGTCAGAAGCAAGGATTCAAGAATGCATGCCCTTTCCATACTTGGGGTATCAAAAGTTGGTTGGGTTACTAAGAAACCCTAATCGTTAGTGCTTCACTTATCTATTTTTGCTCAACACTATGTTGCGCATAGCGCATCCCAAAAAGGGGAATCTATAGACACCAAAATAGCACAAATCCAATTATGTGACGATAAGCACTGATCGAATTGACATGCATAGCCCCTAGGGCAGTCCCCAGAGGTTAAATAGTGGTCCTAACCACTCCCATAGCAGTTTTGGAAGGTCAGAGGTCAGTTTGGCACCATTCAGGCACTCTGATCCCTATTCGTTCGACCCTGGGATGATTACAAACTGCTACTCTTCCCACCCCGGGATTATTAGTAGTATTCGCTCCAGGGTGGGGCAAATAGCAGGTTTGACAGGAAAAATGGTAGCTTAGATCCGCCACTCAAATTCACCTTCAATGCATTGGAGTACGAGTGAGCATTTTTGAGCTCAAAGGGGCAGTCATAGAGGCAATTATGGAGCCCTTAATTAGGGAGGAATCTTCTCTCCCTTGGGAAGGCATGATGGCCAAGTGGTGGCCCTGCATGCTCATTCACAAGAGACCCTCAGGTCTATAAAATGGTGAGTCTTCTCACCCAAAAGAGGATAGAGCAAGAGAATTTTGGAGCAATGGAGTGCTACCGAATTACATCCTCACCCATCACTTGTGCTTCTTACATCCTTGATCTCTCTTTTGGAGGGGAGGTTATTAGGTGATAATTGGAAGCGCAATCCGGACCCAAAACCTGAACATTTGGCCACAATACCCCACCCAATTTGCTAACACAACCCCATAGGAGGTTTTGGACCCATACCAAGTGGATTGGTATCGAAACCAAGCCCCAAACGGTGGGTGTCCTACCCCCGGGCACCCCCCGCACTGCTGCAGTCCTAATCGCCCCACCCTGGAGTGATTAGAAATCTATAGAATATTTCTTTACTATTTCATTTGCATTTTATTTTAGGTCACTCATATAGGTTGCTATTCAAATTTCATGTCATTCTGATGAATATTGGCTGTGTTTTCAATGTTTTTCACTTTCATTAACATACAAGGAAAATCATCCGATACAGGGTGATTGAGGTAGAATTTTCAAAATCCAACCTTTTGGGTTGTCTCAAAATTCTGCATTTTACCTAACCCCAAGTTTGCAATTGTTTTTGAGTCCCGTGGATGGGACATTTAGGAGGTCACTTTCTGACATCTTGTGACAATCCTAATCATCCCACCCCGAAGCGATTAGAAATATATGGCATATTTCTTGATTGTTCCTTTTGCAGTGTGTTCTTGGTAATGTTTTCATGCCTCTTTCCAAATTTTAGCTCATTCTGATATGTTTTAATTATAGTTTTAATTATTTTATGCATGCATTAACCGGAGGCCTTGGGGATTGCATGTTTCCCTCCATCTGCAAGTGCTTTTAATCGTTTGCTATTTTTTGAATTTAGGATATCGACATAAGAGGGGAAGCAAAGAAGCACAGATGCATTCACACAAGCAATTATGACGTTTGGCCCGCCCATTTCACATGTGGGCATGCGGAAGAAAGTGTACCATCTGTGGTGTGACAAAACTATGTTTAACGCTCCTAGCCTCTGAAAAGGGATGAGATGTATTGTAACCTGATCTCGAGAAAATTAATAAATAAAGATTTGCACTTTACATTTGCTTTACATCTTGTTTCATTTAGCTTGTTTTCACCTTTTCATGCATTTTCGTTCATAGGACTTAGCATTACGTCTTCCTTTTGTTTGCATCACACCCGCTATGCCTATGGGCTTTCGTATCCTCGTGCTTTCACTTTACCAATATTTTTTTGTCAAACTATATGAGGTCTACCTACAACATCCTCCTTGCATATGTCTACTATGTATAAAATGTCATCCCATTTATTTAGCCATTTGGTTCTAGATTACAAGTTCTTCTATAATCCATTCATATCCTCTCTATGTTTTGGCTCATCCATACAACACAAACACATACATGGTACACCATACATACAATAAGTGCTCACATATACTACTAATCAAAGGTTTTCATATCATTTTAACTAAATAAATTACAACATCAACCTATAGTTGAATAAAGTTATCAACTAGTACCAACAATATCATGATGTAAAATAGGTATTATGCAAATTCTAACAAAATACTTATGAAAATTCAGTTCATGGATGCAACAAAAACATTATGCAAGTTCCAATAATAGATATATGCATCACTAACCTGTGGATGTAGTAGAGACATCATTTAAGTGCCAACAATATTTTTTTACATTATCATATTATGAATACAATAAAAATAGCATGCATGTGCCGACTACACACTTTAAGCATTATTATTCTATGGATGCAATAAAGATATCGTGCAAGTTCTAATGGCTTAAATTATGCATTGTCATCTTATGAATGAAACCAAGATAAAATGTAAGTTCCAACAACTTATTTGTGTATTAGTAGTAATGGTATTTTTATGCATTAAAATTTTAGAGTAAAGTAGGAGTATTAGGGTATCTTATCATCATGTTCTACATCTCATAGTTATAAAATTACACTCTAAATTAGTGAAAGGTTATAGAATAATTTTATCCTTTAGCATAAGCATCTATGAATTCAAGTCACAAGTCCAGAGTTCTATCCTTCTTAAGATAAGTTTACATATTTTCCCTTTAAGTTGCTTTTCATTAGATATAGTTAGATTTTATCAAGTAAACAAAAGTAGCTACTAGTCAAGGAAACCAAACATTTTTAGCAATAATGGTATTTCTATGCATTAAAATTTGAAGGTAAAGTAGGAGTATCAGGATATATTATCATCATGTTCTACATCTCATAGTTATAACATTACACTTTAAATTATTGTAAGGTTATACAATAATTTTATCGTTTAACATAAGGAGCTATGAATTCAAGTCATAAGTCCAAAGTTTTCTCCTATGTAAGATAAGTTTACATATTTTCCCCTTAAATTGTTTTTCGTTTAATATAGTTAGATTTTATCAAGTAAAAAAAATAGCTAGTACTCAAGGAAACCAACAAAATTTATGTTGCCTAAAAGCCTTCTTATATATCTTGTTTAATAAGGCAAACCATATAAATCAAATAATCTAGGTGATATTTAATATGTTAGAAAAAAATATTTTTGAGTCCTCCCCAGATTATTTGATCAAGTCATATTCAAAAGTAACATGTCCTTTCTAAGAAAGGAAGCATTGATACTCTATATTAACTCAACATAGCTTTTTTATTTTCATATACGAGATTTTTACATGTTATAAGTACTAAGAATATATCTTGAGTCATGGTTTATGGGTGTGAAAAAGGTTTATAGCTCTAACTTATCATCTTGCTCATTTTTGTTTGTTAGGACAAGATAATTTTTACCCCTCTGATTGTCCAAGGTTTACTTATGAGAAGCCAATATACTTTAGCATTGAAATTCTTCCATCCTGATTAAAGTGTAACTAATTTTGTACTCTTGGCTAGGTATTACTTTTAAAAGAATAATTCTCAACTTGAAAACCATTCATTTATTCACTAATTTCATGTATTTCAAGCTAGTATATAATTTCAAATAAATATTTTTTCATTTATTTCAAGCTAGGGCACATAATTTAATAGTTAATAAATCATTAATGTATCTGAAGCTAGGCTTTTTTTTTGAGCAATCATTCATTCGTGTGTGTCAACTAGGGAATGGTTTTAAGAAATTCTTCATTTATGTTTCCTAGCTAAGATATGTTTTTAAGGAGAAAATCATTCATATTCATACATGCTTTCTTGTTGGTATTATACACTTAACTAATATATCTTTTGAAAGAATTGTAAGGAATCTAGTCAAAATTAAATTTGACATACTCCTCTCTCATTTTTACTTTGTAACAAAATCCACTTCAAAAATGGATAAGGTTATGTGATATACAATCGTTTAGATTTCTAAATCTCTTCTTGGATTTCTCCTATTATGCATTTAAGCGTAAAATTTTAAATGAAAAAATGGAAATCTAATGTTATATTCTAATTATAAAAACAAATGAATAATCATACAATAATTTTATATTCAAGATCCTAAATCCTCAAATTGATGACCACAATAAGGTATGCTTCTGATGCCCTCAGTCCTTATTCTCTAATAATCCAATATTCTATATTGAATGTACTAAAATTTCGTACAAAGAGCATGCAACTTCATTATATAACATCAATATAGTTTTTTCCTAGTAAAATTATTCCTTTGAACCAATACACTTCGATAAACATAATATGTAGTACTTTTCTCTATGAATGGGGTTGGTTCAATAATTATTTGATATAGAAGAGTGCAGCTAATTATAGTGTTTCCCTATCATTCTTGATAGGTAAGTTAAATGAGGGTGCTTCAATAAAATTTAGATATTTTCATAGCTTTTTTGAGGTTTTAGCACCATGTACCTATTTTCCCTTTTATAGAAGGTGAGGAAGGGGTGTCTTTAATTAAATTAAATTTATTTTATGTTGTCATCCATCTTAACCTTTCCCATTTTTCTTTTGCTAACATTAACATGGCGTTTAGAGTATAGGTAGGGAAGGTTCCTCATGGTATCAAAAAGTTACCTCAAATTTAACTTATACCTTATAACTTTTCCCGTTTAACCTTTATAAAAAAATATTCCTTTGGTCAAGTTTAAAAAACATCTTATTTTGCAAGTACTTGGATTATCATGCATGGACCACACGATGATTAGAAATCATACAAATCTCATACCAATAAAATATTCAAACATCATACAAGTCTACTAATGTAGTATATTTCTATGCAAGTCTATTATATATTTCAAAAATAACAACCATAAAATTTACCTCCTTGATTATGCATTGACTAGTGAACTCAATGAGCATAGATCTTATCAATCACCATTCAAATCAATGTAGTTATTTAATTTTTGTAATAAGGTTTGACCTACATATTAATTGAAGTGAATAATGTAGTTATAAATTATTTTATTTAAGTATACATGCATATAAATCATATGATAAATATCTTAAATATTAGGTCACCACTTATCAATCACCATCCAAATCAATGTAGTTATGTAATTTTAGTGATAAGGTTTGACCTACATATTAATTGAAATGAATAACATAGTTATCAATAATTTTATTGAAGTATACATGCATATAAATCATATGATAAATATCTTAAATATTAGGTCACCATGGGCATTATGTTATTAAAATTTAATTACATGTCAAATAAAATTAACTTTTTTTATTGTGATGTCCTTTGCCACTAGAAATATTTAATATCTTGATGATAGCAAAAATATAATTTCCACATAATTTTCATTATTGCAAAAATCAAAATGCAAAGTATGATAAATATCAAATAGAAATTGCAATACTGACAAGCACATTTGAAGATGCATATAACTATCAAACATAACTATCTAGAAAAATAAATGAGGAAATATTCTATAACATTTTTTAGCATCTTCCTAAGTGGAATTTCATTTAATGTATTGGTCCCATTAGACCTTGCACTAAGACATCTTTCTATTGTGCTAATGCAATTCGTGCCTTCCAAATATTATTGTTGGTTTAACTTGAATCACCACTTGATCTTGAACCTTTAATGATTGCTAGTAAAATATGTAAGATGCATTAGTATGATATGGTTTTAACAAGGATCATGAATATATTCATTTAAATGATCAGTTTAAGCTAGAATGATCAGCTTTGGGATGAAGTGAAGTATGCAATTTTGAGCATCGACCCTATTGATGTCCTCTTGAGATAGTACAAACTTGAAAATGGAGATGATTTTATCTTCAACCTATTCTCAAGTAGAGATTATCAAACCCTTAGGTGATTCGAATGTTGATATCCTATTGTGTGCTTTATGAACCAAGGTGGTATGACGAAAGAATTTTGTATTCTTTTTGCCTTCTTTCATCCATTGCACTCTAGATTTTTGTCACCAAAATACTTATTCTTTTAGGTAAAACTTCATTTAAGGTAACCGACATGTGTTTTTCTTGTTCTAGAAAAGGTTCATCCTGATCATGTTGTAGATCATTCTCAATTTCTAGAAGGTCACTTTCCAGCTGAGCTTTTCACTCAATTATGTTATCAAAATCTTATCTATTCAAAAAATTTAGTTATTACTTTAACCTTTGAAGTTTGGTTCTAGAACACCTCTCTTTGATAAATATGAGATTCCTTTTTCCACCATCCCTCTAATAGTTTATCAAAAATTTCATGCCTAATCTATATTCTTTTATAGCAAGATCAAATTATTTTAGGTCTTTCATAACCTCAATAAAAATCTTAAACCCTATATTATAAAACTTCATATTATATTAATACTCTCCTATCAAGAAAATCTAGAGATAAAAAAACTATCTAGTTTATGTAGGACCCTTTGGTTCTTATATACCTAGTTACTCCAAGTGTAAATGTCCTTCTAACAAAAAGAGCTTCATAAGATCTTAAATCTTTCAAAGAAGGGAATAGTGTGAACACAAACAAATCTATCTAGTTTATGTAGGACCCTTTGGTTCTTATATACCTAGTTACAACAAGTGTAAATGCCCTTCAAACAAAAGGGCTTCATAAGATCTTAAATCTTTCAACGAAGGGAAGGGAATAGTGTGAACACAAACAAAAGTAGCCTCCAAGAAAAAGTAAAAGTTGATGGTATGTACGTGCAAAACATTAAAGTAATGAAGATAAAACCGTGCATTCTTCTTATTGTGTTTGAAGTGCAAAGCAGTAAAGAAGATAAACCGTGCATCCGTCATGTTGGGTTTGAAGCACATTTCGTGTTTTTTTCTTTTGATGGAATTTTCTTTTACATTAATACCGCTTCCCTCCTTCTTACACGCAGATTTGACGATGTGGGTAAAGCTATGGACGGCTGATGTCCACTTCCCGTCCATTTTATCGTTTTTCTTCTGACACGAATTTGAACACGTCGGAGAAAGTCATGGACGGCTGACGTCCACGTCCACTTCCCGTATTTTTCGCTTGTAACGATAGGTGGATTCCTGATTTCGGAAGATGTCATCTTCCGCATATGCACAACACTACAAGCGAACAAGACTACATCGACAGTGAGGGTTGAACATGACTACATCAACAGTGAGAGTTGAACATGACTCGATTAGTATCGACCCCATTTCCCATCCGTTACGGAGATAAACCATCAGACTTCACATAGGATTTGGGTTTGACGAGGATGGGTGACCGTTAAATGAGAAAGCCTGATTGGAAAGAAAACTTAACTTTTCCGCCGACTTCCAGCCTTGCACGTTCATTTGCGATGACAAATTCGTACAATCATGTGAAGTCGAAAATTTAGCCGGTGTCGGAGAAGTTGAAAAAAAAACAAGTGTAAAAGCAATGAATTTTTCACAAAAATTATTTATTAATGTTGTACACAAAAATTAATTTTTGACTTTGACATTGACTTTAAATCTGGCTTTATAATTTTTCACCGTTCATTTTCTAGGACAATTGAATATCAACTACCTTTTTCACTTGAAGGGCAAGGGCACGCATGTGTACGTGCTAGAGAAGTTGAAAAGGAAAAAACAAATGTAAAACCGATGAAGAGGATGGCGTGCTTTAAACGACGGAGATGAAGAACTATATTTTTGATGTGAAATAAATAGATAAGGAAATAGTGAATTATTCTGTGAATGTTTATGAGATGATTTAAAGTAATTATTTATAAAATCATTGATCAAAACATAATATTTTAAAGTGTTATAACAACATTTAATTTATTTATACCAATTGTAATCAAAACCATTTTTTTTAGAATATTATGTAAAAAACTTTAGGAAACTCTATTATATGTTTTGTTTATATTTAATTGTATTTCACCTTAGTGAATTATTTGCATAATATTTTGTTGCAATTTTATTCTCTTTAGAGAACCTGACTATCGACTAAGTTATTCTTGACAATCTAATTAGTTGTTGTGCTAGCTTTTGTTTATCCTTCTCATTGCATCCAAACTCTAATATTCGTTTGGATATCAGGTTACCAAAATTTTCTATAGCAAGGAGCTCTTTGAGGATGATGCTAGCTTGTTCTATTTTTTTAATCCATTTCCTTTACCCAAGCCACCATGTCTTGGATGAAGTTTTCCTAGTATGGCCTTTCATGGAAATATATGTTTAGTTTAAGAAATTCAATTTGATATTCATAGATTTTGTTGTTTGGAGTAGTAATATGTCTTGCTTCCTATTTGATCATACGACTCTCTACACATAGTGGTTGTAGCAAGCAATAACAAGAGTACCTCCAAAGTCTCAAGAGGGACAACACAATGGTTCGGGCTTTGGCTCTTATTTAGGAGGTCCAAGGTTCAAACCATGATGTGGGCGAGTGTATGAGGGGGTGGGTGTGTGGTGGTTGTGTGTTAAATTATCTATTGATAAGTATAGCTCTTGGATTTATAAGAAGTCATGGATGAGAGGAGACTACTCATCCTTGTGCATTGGTCATAGAGGTTTCTCACACTAACCAAAAGAAAACAAGAGTACCTCCAAAATAGAAAGGAAAAGTGATGAGAACCAATAAATAAATTTTATGTGTGATAGAAGCAAGGTCCCACACATGATAGAAGAAGGATGAAATTTTGATACAAAAATAATAGTGTGAATCTCACAAGAAACAATAGTGTGAATCTCATAAGCAGTGATCTAATATATTGTATTTGGTGGTTGGAGTGAGCAAAAACAATATTTTCTCCAAAAAATAAAGGGGGGTGATGGGAACTAATGGATAAATATTAAGTGTGGTAGAAGTAAGGTCCCACACATGAGAGAAGAAATATTAAGGTTTGAGACAAAAATAATAGAGGAAATATCATAAGCTATGATCTACTATATTACACCAGGTGGTTGCAAGCGATTGATTATCCTCTTACTTTCTAACCGGTTAATGTGATGATGAAAGTCTAGTGGCATATTCCATGATCAAAATTCCATTCATGTTAATACATATCTATCTATCTATCTATGTAGTCTCGTAGGATGAGAAGGTTTCCATCAGAACACTTCTAATTGATTTGTGGAATCAAATCCATCTTGAAGAAGAAAAGAAATTCACCTTAAAAATTTTCAAAAATATGAGAATGTGAATGTACAAAGAAACATGTGTATGTGCAATAGTAATTTGAAGTGAGAGTTGTCTTCTTGAATTTGAAAATTATAACATTAAGCATTACGGTGGAGAATGTTGGAAAAACACCAATTTATACTTGATATTTTATATTTTACATATATCTTTACATTTTTTATAAAAAAACTAATAAAACTTGTTAAACCAAATAAAAATTACTTTCTCATAATATATCAAAATTATTTTATCATATATTGTTATAAATTTTCTAATGTATATCAAATATTGTTATGGTTGATGTGCCAACATGGAGAAAGAGAATGATATATTTTTCATTTGAAGGTGTGCATATTGGGAAGTGCAAGTTGAAAGTTAACTCAAATATTTTAAAAAATAATATTTGTGGCATCAGCCCAACTGTTAGAAATCACATTAAATGGGTAAAACATTATTTACTAACTTTTCTTTAAATTGTGCTTTTTATAAAGGAATGGATAACACCATTTTTATTTACATTAATGATAATAATATATTTACTATTTGGATTTCAAGCTATAACTAGATGAATTTAGATTCATACCAGTAGACACTGACCGAAAAGCTTTACAAAACTACCTATAGTATTGCATTAAACATGAGATGTAAACAATTTTTAATGTTCACCCTTGAACAGTGTTTGTAATGCCAACATAACTACGAGTTATTTAGCTTGACTTGCCCAAGCCTCCATGTCTTGAATAAAGTTTTCCTAGTATGTCACTTCATTGAGATATGTGTTCAGTTTAAGGAATTTGATTTGGCATTCATAAATTTTACCATTTGGAGTAGTAGCATGTCTTCCTTCTTATTTGGTCATACTCATATCTACACCTAGTGGTTGTAGTAAGCAATAACAAGAGTATCTCTAAAAGATAAAGGAAGACTGATGAGAACTAATGAATAAAGGTTATATGTGGTATAAGCAAGGTCCCACACATGAGAGAGGAAATATTAAGATTTCATGCAGAAATAATAGTGTGAATATTAAAAATATACTATATTACACCTGGTGGTTGCAGCGAACAACAATAAAATTTTCTCCAAAAGAGAAAGGGCTAGTGATGAGAACTAATGGATAAAGGTTATGTGTGGTAGAAGCAAGGTCCCACACATGAGAGAAGAAAGGTGAAGGTTTTTTATAGAAACAATAGAGTAAATATCGTAAGTAGTGATCTACTATATTACACCAGGTGGTTATAGGTGATTGATTATCCATGTAGTCTTGTTGGATGAGAAGCTTTCCATAGGAACACTTCTAATTGATTTGTGGAAACAAATCCATCTTGAAGAAGAAAATAAAATCACCATTAAAATATTCAAAAATATGAGAATGTGAATGCACAACAATACATGTGTATGTGCAATAGCAAGCTGAAGTGAGATTTGTCTTATTGAATTTGAAAATTATAACACTAAGCATTACGACGAAGAATATTAAAAAAAGTAATGTTTAATGTGTAAAATCATATACAAAGTGTAGACACCAAAACAACACCAATCTGATTATGTGATGACAAGCACTGATCGAATTGACATACATGCCCCTAGGGCAGCCCCCAGAGGTTAAACAGTGGTCCTAACCACTCCCACAACAATTTTGGAATGTCAAAGGTCAATTTGGCACCTTTTAGGAACTTTTTTCCCTACTCGTTCCACCTTCAGACGATTACAAATTGGTATTCATCCCACTCTAGGACAATTAGCAGCATTCGCTCCAGGGTGGGGCGAATAGCTGGTTTGACGAGAAAAAGATCAAACCTTGACAAATGGCAGCTCAAATTCACCACTCACCTCCACATTAAATGCATGGGAGTGTGAGTGAGCATTTTTGAGCTCAAATAGGAGCCATAAAGGCATTCATGGAGCCCTTAATCAGGGAGGAATATTCTCTCCCTTGACAAGGCATGATGGCCAAGTGGTGCCTATACATGCTCATTCACAAGAGACCATGAGGTCTATAAAATGGTGAGTCTTCTCACCCCAAAAAAGGACAAAGCAGGAGCATTTGGAGTAGCGGAGTGCTATAGAATTACATTCTCACCCATCACTTGTGTTTCTTACATCCTTGATCTCTATTTTGGAAGGGAGGTTATTGGGTGATTATTGGAAGCGCAATCCGGACCCAAACCTGAACATTTAGCCACAATACCCCACCCAATTTTCTAAAACAACCCCCTAGGAGGTTTTGGACCCATACCAAGTATATTGGTGTTGAAACCAAGCCCCAAACGGTGGGCGTCCTGCCCCCGGGCGCTCCCTACACTACTGCAGTCCTAATTGCCCCACCCCAGAGCGTTTAGAAATCTATAATATATTTCTTTTTTGTTTCATTTGCATTTCATTTTAGGTCACTCATATAGGCTTCCATTCAAATTTCATGTCATTCTAATGAATATTGGCTGTGTTTTTAGTGTTTTCCATTTTCACTAACATACAGGGAGCATCATCAGATACAGGGCGATCGAGGAAGAATCTATAAAATTCGACCTTCTGGGTCGTCTCAAAATTTCCTTTTTTACCTAATACCAACTTTGTAGGTGTTTTGGAATCCCTTGTATGGGACATTTATGAGGTCACTTTCTAACATCTTGTGATAGTCCTAATCGTCCCACCTTGGAGCGATTAGAAATATGTGGAAGATTTCTCAACTTTTCCTTTTGCAGTGTGTTATTGGTAATTTTTTCATGTCTCTTTCCAAATTTTAGCTCATTCTGATATGTTTTGATTATAGTTTTAATTATTTTATGCATGCATTAACCGGAGGCCTTGGGGATCGCATGTTTCCCTCCATCCGTAGGTGCTTTTAATCCTTTGATATTTTTTTGAATGCAATATCTCAACACCGGAGGGGCATCAAGGAAGCACAAACACATTCACACAAGCGACAGTGACATTTGGCCCACCCATTTCACATGTGGGCACACGGAAGAAAGCATACCATTTGTTGTGTGATAAAACTATGTTTAATGCTCCTAGCCCTTGAAAATGGAGGAGACATATTGTAACCTGATCTCAAGAAAATTAATAAAATAAAGGGCTGCATTTTACATTTGCTTTACATCTCATTTCATTTCGCTTTTTTTCCCCTTTTCATGCATTTTCGTTCGTAGGACTTAGCGTTAAGTTTTGCTTTTGTTTGCATTGCACCTGATATGCCATTTTGCTTCTGTATCCTCATGCTTTAAGTGGAGATAACAATGGGATCCTATCCCTTGAATTTGAGATCAAATTTCTGATCAAAATTGTGTGTTTTTGCTTTTAGGTGTTAATCCTTCAAACGCTGGACTGCTGCTCGTGCCACCCTGTGACAAATATAGACTGGAATTCGTGCCACCCTGGGATGAATAAGGCATTCATCCCACCCTGTGACGAATACAGATCTGCTATTCATCCCACCCTAGGACAATTAGATCTCTGTGTAGTTTTTGAGAAAACACTCAAGGGCATCTGGTGTGGGCAGAGAAGAGGTAGGTTGTCTGAACACTGTCATTTTCTATTTTTTGTCTCTATAATTTTTAGTTTCTTTGCTTGCATAAAAAAAGGTTTTACTGCATGTTTTCTTTCTTTGCACAAGTAAAAATAACCCCACACACCACATGGTAATTTAAACATCAAGGAGTTGGTCATAAAACCCCAACACTTGATCAAGACCAACGGTGGATTTCATCACCACCTTGGCTTGAATTTTTGCATACATAACCCCGATCGCTACTGTTGCTAGAACTAAATCCTGATGAAAGCTGACCAAGTGTAGCTGGGGTGATTCCCAGTGTATGAGGATAATTCTTCTATGGTAGGTGTCAAAAATAGAGTGATTCCCATTTTGTACCACCTATGTTCCACATACTATTCTGCTCTCGCATACCAATAGTTTCCCTCACATAAGGGCGAGTTATATTGAGAGGTTCGATATAATGGCCTGGCAGTGGTATATTGAAGGGGCAACCATTTTGGGAAACATAAGAGCCCTCATATTGCATGTACAACCAAATTTTATTTACAAAGTTTTCAAACAAAAATCAAAACACACTAAACCAGATTTAGGGCACACATTTAATCCATAAACGAGATAATCACTTATTTGTTTGTGTGGCTCCCGTTTGTTTAGTGTAGCATACAATTTTTTAAAGAATATAAAAACCTACGTATCTTTTAGAGAGGCACCACCATGGTGTACACCTGTTTCCAAGCCCAATCATTGGTGGAAGCTATAAAAAGTGTACAAGGGGGCATAATTCGCCTCCGCTATAGCCCCAAGGACTTGGTCATACCACCTTGGAAGAGTCCTTACACGTGGCACTCAACATAAATGAGAAGGCTCCCTTAGACACTCGTTATGAGTGGCCATCACACAATGAAGTGCTAGAACAGCATAGGGCCCATAAGGAGGGGCCACATGATTACATCATCCCTCCTCTACCCCTTATTACTGTCAAAAATAATAGGCCAAATCCAAATACCAAGGCTCTCTAGATAGGTCGAGCCAACACTGCCTGCCCCTTTCACATATATGAAAGGGAGCATGAGGAAGACCACTACATTCCTCAAGAGCAATACACAGCACGGGAACAATGCACTTCCACACCTACTATTTATGAGGATCACCTACTCAGGCTAGAGCCTCAGGTGAATATCACTAACCTCGATAGAGGGAACCGACCTATAGAGATCTCAGATCACCACGACCAAGATATATGTGTAGGGGAGGCATCTAGGCCTCTTAGACTCAAGACGATAGAACAAATTGACTTGGCATTTGCCAAACATATCGCCTACCAAGCACAAATCATGTAGCTTGAGCAAGATCAAAAATGGTTAGAGCACCTGTATCGCCTTAGCAAAGAGTGCATTCAACATCAAACATATGAGTTGCTCGAGAACACTGTGCCTGAGAGGGTCCCAACCCCTCGCATGCATAGGACAGAGTTGTATGAGAGGCACAACCCCTTGGTGCGAGATAGGTCTTCGTGACCTTATCAAACACTATCTCCAGGACCTCCTAGACCTGAACGGGAGACCATCCCTAGAGCCAATGATGGGCACCCTCTGTGGTCACCTACCCATGTTTATTGGTCATGCCCAAAAACTCCTCAAGAAGCCCATGAGGAATTCAAGCAAGAAGAAGAGCAGGCTAAAATGCCGTACCAAGGTAGGGGGGGTGCTACCCGATTACCCCTCCATAGGCCTCAAGTTCCTCATAATTTGCAATGGGAACAAACCAAGGAGGAAGAGATAAAATATTTTGATGCATACAAAGTGCTTCTAGAGCGCTTAGAGTCTATGGAGACCAAGACTTCTGGGCCCCAAAAGCCCACTTTATGCCAACTCCATAGTCACCCTGTGCATCCTTCAGTGCCTGCACCCCCATACCCCGAACACTTTAAAATACCTCAATTAGCAATCTTTAGAGGGGAGGAGGATGCCCAAGAGCATGTGACAAGATTCCTGAGCCAATGCTTTGGCATTCAGGACAACAATGCTTTGCTTCTAAGAAAATTTTAACCATGTTCATAGGCCCTAACTCAAACTGGTTTACCTAGTTGTCGAAGCATAGCATCAGTAACCTAGACCAGCTAGTGGACACGTTCCTCGAACATTTCACCTTCAATACCAAGAAGAAGGCATCATTAAGTGACCTAGCTAGCCTCAGGCAGTTTGAGGAAGAGACCATGGCAACATATGGAAATTGGTGGAGGACGTTGCTTTCAAAACTACCTTACCTCCCTCCCATGGCCGACCTGACCCAAATGTTCTCGAAAAGTTGTTTGAGATCGATCTCCATGCTATTGTAGCTACAACAATATGCCACTCTCAAGGAAGCCCTGGCATAATCCAGAATCATTGAGGAGATCAATATACAGGATGGCGATATTGCCAATCCATGCAAGAAAGAGTGGCCCAAAAATGCCAAAATAGGAAACACGCAACCGAAAATTGCTATGGTTAATCAGTTTGCTATCAACTCACCAAAGCCTGCACAAGCAACACAGCCCCAAAAGGCTAATTATCAGGCAGTGCCTCTTGACAGCTATGAAAGAGAAAATCATAGGCAAGAGCAAAATCAGCAACATCGCCCTAGGCAACAATTCACACCATTCACAGAGTCTAAAGAATCCTTGTTTGACCACTTTTTAGTGGTAAAATTGATAAACCTACCAGAGAGTTGACCTGGAGACCCCAACGTGCCAAAACCTAAGGGTTATAGGGAAGACTTGTACTATAGGTTTCATCGATAAAAGGGACATGACCTTTATGCATGTTGGAAATTCAATAGCTTAGTGCAAGACCTAATAGACAATAAGATGCTAGCGGTGAATAATCCCGTTGTGCCTAAAAACCAATAGATGGAGGTATTCAAAGACCCCCTACCTACCCTTGATGTGCAGGAAAAGACCCTTCAAGTCAATGAGGTGACACAGATCTGTCCCATGCAGGGGTATGTAGGGATGATAAGCATAGTGACTCAAAAAAAGAGGTACCCAAGCATAGTTGCCCCCATGGTAGCTACAGGAGAGGTTCCATCAACGTCACAACCTCAACAACACCCTACACAACCTCCCCAACCTAGACCAGTGGCCACGATTTGGACTAAACTTACCCAATTTTTAAGGACCACGTTGGCTAGGTTCTCCATCTATGAGCTCATCCAGCAATCATCGCCCCATCGAGAGGCTATAATGGAGATATTAAAAGCCATCGAGCTGCAGGCCCACGAAGCAAAATCCTTCAACAACTTTGTGGGACATGTAAAATGATGCACTGAGATAGGCATCACCTTTATAGAAGACGAGTTGAAATTGGTGACTGGTGATATGGCAGATCATTGTGTGGGTCAATGGGATTCCATATAAGAGGGTGTTGGTGGAAACTGGCTCGTCCAGTAATATAATCACAATAGCGGATTTGAAACACCTCAAGTTTCTAGCATCTCCCATTGTGGCCTCCACCTATACTCTTCGAGCATTCAATGATGCAATATGCTCGATGGTTGGCATAATTGTCCTACCCATCCAATTAGGGAAAAATACTATTCCTACATTATGCCACATCTTGGAAGGTGAGATGGCCTATAATATCTTGTTGGGCCGGTCTGGGATTAGGGACATGAAGTGTGTCCCTTCGATAGCTCATCAGTGCCTAAAGTACACATTCAAAGGGTAGGTGCATGTATTCCTGACAGACTTAGATCCCTTCAAGTATTGTAATGTAGTGCAACTGATGCCGCAATCAACCTTCCATCAACACATTTGGATTTTTAGTTGAATCTGTCTAAACAGGGTCCGATTTTGCATGCATCCCCATTGTTAAGTCCCTCAAATCCCTAGTCGGGTCCATATTCATCATATGGCCCTTCACCAATGATGCCACCTACGGTGGCCACACCGAAGGACAATGAGAAGAAACCCCTAGAAGAGGCATCGTCATTAGTCTCAACCATCTCTATCGAAGAGATGCCTAGTCGAATGGAAGTCGAGATGCCTAGTTCACCCGACATGGAGTGGACATAGGAATAACTCCCATTTCCTCCCCCTTAACCGCCAATGATCACTGTTGAGATGGCTAATACGGGCCTGAGGGAGTACCTAGTATAGAACATTATAGCAAAACCCACACATGAGTCCATGCAGGACATGGGGAGACCTCGCCTTCCCATCGACACTATTGTTCCTCTAGGCTACTCGTCCAACCAATCAAATTTTGTATATGGGGGCCTCGATAATGGCATTGAACCTTACCTGCAAGAGGAAGAGGACGAAGAGCCCTTTGCAGAGAACGTCAATTATCTGTCCAACTCGAAATTCACTTTGAAATACCTTGGCCAATGTAATTGGCATGGATATGGGTTGGGCAGGTATGAACAAGGAGTGTGTGTTCTTTGCCAACCAAGATATCAAATGCCATACAATAAATCAGGAGTAGGGTTCAACCACCCTTTGCCCCTAGACATCTTGCCATATGCCAATCCTAACACAACGTACACATTGGGGGATTATCTCCCATTGTTAACAACAAACCTTGTTGACTTCAACAACCCTTTCCCTTTGATCGAGAAAGGAGAAAGTTCGAGGACTCACCTATAATAGGGATATACACAAGGTCAAGAAGGATCTTCAAAAGATGATTCAGAGAATGAGGTAGCACCGTGGGACCCTTTCGAATCTAATAGTGATCATTCACAAGTGACCCCCATGGATGACTACCAAGAAAGCTTATTGGCAATGTTCCCCTTGAATGCTC
The DNA here is from genome assembly GCA_028583015.1 of Wollemia nobilis. Lineage (NCBI taxonomy): Eukaryota > Viridiplantae > Streptophyta > Pinopsida > Araucariales > Araucariaceae > Wollemia > Wollemia nobilis. The sequence goes on from JAQPPZ010002023.1 coordinate 617,231, forward strand.
CTGTAGAGCAAGGGCCGTATCAAGAAAATTACCTCCTCCCACAGAGAGCGAAACAACCCCGATGGTACCAGATCAATTTGCTCAAGCAAGACAAGCCTCGCATGCTGCAAACAGCTGTCAGAGCTAACGAAGGCCTATGGATCTCCGATAGTGATTATGAATATGAAACTGAGATGGCATATCTCAATCATATGTGGTAGCAGCAATACCCCATGGACATTGAAGACATGCTTGAATAGCTAAACATGGGGCCAAGGCATAGGTGGCACCTAAACCAAGCATAGTTGGACCAACTACTTCACCCGCCACTTCAGGTATACAAAGAGCACCTTCCGCCCAAAGACTCCATAGATCCATTAGTGCCAAGGGCAGACCCCATCCTATTATCCACACATAGTGCTGATCCATTTGTGCCAATACCTCCAAATCCAGATCCGGAGCATAAAGATCACCAAGGAAGTCCGAGTCACCACACCCACGATAATGGAGACCAAAATCATTTCATCAACATGATCTCCATTGACTTAACCGCCCCCATCCACAATCTAGCCGATCCAACATAGCCATTGTATCTAGACTTAGATGCTATAGAATGAGATCGTGCTGACTCACCACCATTCCCATTAGAGTATTGGTATTGCGGTGAGATGCTTCATTTCACCCCAGGACCAACTCAGGATATCTTCCACGATGAAGAGGAACCTGATGTTCCAAACGTAGATCTAAATTTGGTGACTGATATCCACTTGATCCCAAATCCACACCAATTGGAGGACAAGTCCCACATGTCAGTCAAAGAGATGACTAACATAGACATCAGATTTGATCCAATGAATCCGCAAATCATCAAGCTAGGGGTAAGTCTATCCCCCAAAGAGCAAGTTGATTACATTGCCCTTCTAAAGGAGAAGAAGGAGGTTTTTTCATGGTCCTACAAAGACATGTTGAGGCTATACCCGTAGCCATTCACACATAATCTAACGCTTGATCCGACAGTCAAGCCAGTCAAGAAAAAACTACGTAAGATGCACCCAAAAGTAGCCTTAATGGTCAAAGATGAGCTACAAAAGTTGTTGGATGCATAGTTTGTCATCTATGTGGATTACCCACCATGGTTGTCCAACATGGTACTCGTCAAGAAGCTTGACGGGAGGATTCGCATATGCACCAATTTTTGAGATCTGAACAAAGCGAGTCCCAAGGACGATTTCCCCTTGCCTAGAATTGACGCATTAGTAGATGCTACAACAGGCCATGAAATCCTTTCCCTCATGGATGGTTTCTTAGTATATAACCAGATTCATATTAATCTCGACGATCAACTCAAAACAGTGTTCACAATGCCTTAGGGGACATTTTGTTAGAAGGTCATGCCCTTTGGCCTTAAAAACTCTGGCACCACCTACCAACGCGCTATGACATACATCTTCCATGATCACATGCATAAAAATTTGGAAGACTATATGGATTATCTGTTGGCCAAATATCTTTTGCACCCAGATCATCTCGATGACCTAAGTAAAATCCTTGATCGCCTCATCGAACACAAAGTCAGACTAAACCCCAAGAAGTGCGTGTTTGGCATCACATCTAGAAAAATATTGGGTCTCATAGTCTCAAAATGAGGAATCGAGGTAGATCCAAACAAAGTCAAGGAAATCCTTGAAATGCTTCCCCCAACCACCATCAAGTAGCTCAAGGGGAAATGTCACATTGATCAATCGCTTCATAGCATAGATATCTGACAAGTGCCAACCCATGAAAAAAATATTACACAAGGGGGTAGCATTTCACTGGGATGACGAGTGCCAGTCAGCCTTCGACGACATCAAAAAATACTTGGCTTCACCACCAGTATTGGCACCACCTAGACCAGGAGTGTCGTTCTACTTATACAACTTAGCTACTAAGGTGGCACTGGGCACCATGCTAGCCCAGAATAATGAACTACACAAAAAACAGGCTAATTACTATCTTAGCCACACCCTGGTCAGTTATGAATTTAACTATGCATACGTTGAGAAGATATGCTTAGAAGTGGTATTTTCTACCAAAAATCTACGCCACTACATATTGAGCAATACGATGTATGTTGTATCTAAGGAGAATCCATTGTGGTACATGATGAGTCATACTTATCATAGTAGCCGCACGACGAAATGGATCATGTTGTTGATGGAGTTTGACATCGAATTCATTGGACAAGTCCATCAAAGGTCAAGTCATCACCGATCAACTAGTAGAGGCTCCTCTCAAAGATGATCAACCTCTGACCATAGAGCTACCCGATGATGGGGTCTTCAATGTCTCAGAATCACCATATTCTGATGTTCCTAAGTCACAGGCCGACATAACCCTATTTTTTGATGGTTCTAAATGTGAGCAAGGGGGTGGCACGAGAATTGTATTCTTCACACCACAAGGGGCTCCAATGCCTTTATCATTTAAACTTGATTTTCCATGCACCAACAATAATGTCGAATACGAAGCCTTGCTCATAGGTCTTCAGATAGCAATCACCATGAACATCAAATGTTTGAACATATTTGGTGATTCAAAATTAATTTTCAACCAAGTAAAAGGGGTATTTGTAGACACCAAATAGCACCAATCCGATTATGTGACTACAAACACTGATTTCATTGACACACACAGCCTTTAGGGCAGCCCTCAGAGGTCAAACAGTGGCCCTAGCCACTTACACAACAGTTTTGGAAGGTACCAATCTAGTTACATGATAGTGCTTTGGTTGTTTCCCGTTTGCTTTCTTCGACCATTTTGCCTTCCCTAATGAGAAGGCCCAACTATCGAATGTATCCTCCAAGTCCAACTCAAGCTTTTAACACTTAGGCAAATACTGCTTTTAACACTTAAGCAAATTTAACACTTACGAAAATTTAACACTTAAGAAAATTTAACACTTAGGCAAATGCTGCCTGTCGCGATATCACGACGGTCGTGATATCGCGATAGTCACGACGTCGCGCTGTCGTGATATCGCGACACTATCATGATATCGAGATGGTCGTGATATCACGATAGTCATGACGTTAGTCACACTTAGTCACCAATCAACAAGCACACACCCAATCAAAGCAATGACATGCATTCACAGAATCATTGACAAAGACAATCACGCTCCTGCTTGGGGCAGTAAACAAGCAGCAATAAAATTGATCAAACACTTGGCATTCCCGAAGCATGAACACAAGGTTCCCCTATGGACAAAAGGTTGCACCCTTTGCCTAATCATGACTGATCAATGTCCAAGCTCAAGTCACACCTCACCAAAATAGGTTAACACTTGAAATCAAATTCCTTAGCTCGTCGAAGCAAGGATTCAAGAATGCATGCCCTTTCCATACTTGGGGTATCAAAAGTTGGTTAGGTTACCAAGAAACCCTAATCATTAGTGCTTTGGTTATCTATTTTTGCTCAGCACTGCATCACCCGCAATGCTTCCCAAAAAGGGGCATCTGTAGACACCAAAAAAACACCAATCCGATTATGTGACTACAAACACTGATCACATTGACACACACAGCCTTCATGGCAGCCCTCAGAGGTCAAACAGTGGCCCTAGCCACTTACACAATAGTTTTGGAAGGTACCAATCTGGTTACATGACAGTGCTTTGGTTGTTTCCCATTTGCTTTCTTCGACCATTTCGCCTTCCCTGATGAGAAGGCCCAACTATCGAATGTATCCTCCAAGTCCGGCTCAAGATTTTAGCACTTAGGAAAATACTGCTTTTAACACTTAAGCAAATTTAACACTTAAGAAAATTTAACACTTAGGCAAATGCTGCCTGTCGTGATATCGCGATGGTCGTGATATCGCGACAGTCATGATGTCGCGCTGTCGTGATATCACAACACTATCGCGATATTGGGATGGTCATGATATCGCGACAGTCATGACGTTAGTCACACTTAGTCACCAATCAACAAGCACACACCCAATCAAAGTAATGACATGCATTCAAAGAATCATTGACAAAGACAATCACGCTCCTACTTGGGGCAGTAAACAAGCAGCAATCAAATTGATCAAATACTTGGCATTCCCGAAGCATGAACACAAGGTTCCCCTATGGACAAAAGGTTGCACCCTTTGCCTAATCATGACTGATCAATGTCCAAGCTCAAGTCACACATCACCAAAATAGGTTAACACTTGAAATCAAATTCCTTAGCTCGTCAGAAGCAAGGATTCAAGAATGCATGCCCTTTCCATACTTGGGGCATCAAGAGTTGGTTAGGTTACCAAGAAACCCTAATCATTAGTGCTTTGGTTATCTATTTTTGCTTAGCACTGCGTCACCCGTAGTGCTTCCCAAAAAGGGGCATCTGTAGACACCAAAACAACACCAATCTGATTATGTGACTACAAACACTGATCACATTGACACACACAACCTTCAGGGCAGCCCTCAGAGGTCAAATAGTGGCCCTAGCCACTTACACAGTAGTTTTGGAAGGTACCAATCTGGTTACATGATAGTGCTTTGGTTGTTTCCCATTTGCTTTCTTCAACCGTTTCATCTTCCTTGATGAGAAGGCCCAACTATCGAATGTATCCTCCAAGTCTAGCTCAAGCTTTTAACACTCAGGCAAATACTGCTTTTAACACTTAAGCAAATTTGACACTTAGGAAAATGCTGCTTGTCGTGATATCACGATGGTCGTGATGTCGCGCGGTCGCGATATCGTGACGGTCGTGATGGTCGCGACATCACGCTGTCGCGATATCACGATGGTCGCGACGTCGCGTGGTCACGATATCGTGACGGTCACGATGTCGCGACGGTCGCGACGTCACGCTGTCGCGATATCGTGATGGTCGCGACGCTGCGATAGTCGTGATATCATGACTGTCACGATATCGTGATAGCTCCGGCCACTGCGCCCCGTTTCCCTTTTTGTGTCGCGATATCGCGACGTCGCAATATCGCGACAAAAACTTCGCATTTGCGCCTAGGCAGAGTTTAACTAATCAAAGGCGAACGTTGACCAATCAAAGGTGGATTTTAAGCATTCAAAAGCAAACATTAAAACATTTTAAAGCAAACATTAAACCATTAAAGTAGACATTAAACGAGTGGCAGCCGAGGACAGTCAATTATTGTCGCCTGCTGTGCATGCGCACGTAGGTGGGCAAATTGGTAGTTAGGGGACTGTCACAAGGGCAATCATGTAAGCCCAAGTCAGGGAGGAGTCTCCTCAATCTTGGGAAGGCATGGCCGCCACATGGCATCCCTGCGTGCCCTTCCAAAGAGACCCCATGGGTCTATAAAATGGTGGACTTTCCCACCCAAAAGGGACAAGTTGAGATGCATTTTTAAAAGCAACGAAGTGCTGCCAAATTAAACACCCGATTGCACTCCTATTCAATTCATCTCTTCTACACCCGTAATATCTTTCACAAGAGAGTTTACTGGGTGGTTTTTAGAACCATGGATCCGGACCTGAACCCGACATTGTACCACATTTGATCCATCAATTCGATGACACCACATTCTCTGAGATTTTGGGCCCATCCCTAGTGGATTGGCGTCAAAGTCAAGTTTTAGTGGGGGCGGCCCGCTTGGGCACCCCACACTTTTTGTTAGTTGCATGTTAGTCTATTCTGTTATCACGTGTTTTATCCTACGTTACGCTTCATGCTATTTAAATATTTTGCCGAATATATCCTGCATTACGGATTTCAGAAGATATCTGTTTAAATAGTTTATCAAATATATCATGCTCTGGATTTTAGAAGATATCTGTTTAAATAGTTTATCGAATATATCATGCTCTGGATTTCAGAATATATCTATCGAATATTATCATGCTCTTGCAGCTTCTGCTATCCCACTAACTTGTAGGTAGCGACGTCTAATTGGAATGCAGATCGGTTGACTATTTAAATAGTTTATCGAATATATCCTGCATTACGCTTTATGTTGTTTAAATAGTTCACAATTCGGATTTCAGAAGCCGCTTATCAAATATTATCATGTTTTTGTCGATTTTTGGTTCTTCACTAACTTGTAGGTAACAGCGATCAGATTCATCGACTGTTTTGCTGGCAGTAGCCTGAGTTATTTTATTCACTAGTTTAATCAATATTTTGCATGCATTTCTTATTGATTTATAAAGTCAAACGCTCTATCCTTTTGTTACAGGTGCTACTAACGTCTTTGTGTTTCTTTGATCGCAGGAGAAACAACAAACATCAAGGATTCATCATCGCAAGTGGTGGCAACGCTTTGGCCCGCCCATTTCAAATGTGGGCATGCGGAAGAAAGAGTATTGATCACGATTGTAATCAAAAACATGCTAACACTCCTAGCCCCTAAAAGGGGAGGAGATGGATTGTAACCGAGTTTGGAATTAATATAAAAGGGCTGTGCTCCTGCTTCCTCTTATGTTTTATCTTGATTTGATTACGTTTGTCCTATTTCATGCATCGAGTTAGTCTTTGTTTATATTGCATCTCAATACTGTTTTTCTTTCGGAATCTCATGCTTTTAGTGGCGATCACGGTGGGACCCTGTCCCCTATTTTTTTTTAGATTCAAAAATTGATTGAAATTTATGTTTTTGTGCTTAAAGGTACCGGGCCGAATCAGAGACAACCGATTTAAGCAGAAAAGAGGTAAGGTTCCAAAACTGTACCTGTCATTTATTTATTTTTATTTTTTCTATTTTTTTGTCAATTTTTACTTGCTTAGGAAAATTTGTTTATGCTTGTTTCATTTTCATTAAATAAAATTAACCCCACACACATCACGTGGTAAAATTAAACCAAGGAGCTGGTCGTAAAACCCCAGCCCTTGATCAAGACCATTGGTGGATTTCATCACCACCTTGGCTTGATTTTGCATCCATCACCCCGATTGTCACTGTTGTTAGGCGTAAATTCTGATGAAAGCTGATCGAGTGTTGCTGGGGTGATTCCCATGCGTGCAAGGATAATTCTTCTATGGTAGGTGTCATTAACAGGACAATCCCCCTTTCGTACCTCCTAGGTTCCACGTACCATCTGCTCTCACGTACCTATAGTTTCCCTCTCGTAAGGGCGGGTATATAGAGAGGTTGGTATATCGGTCCGGCAATGGTATATTGAAGGGGCGACCATTTATGGGAGTCATATGAGCCAACATTATGCATTTAAATGTTCTTCAAAACTTGCAAAAACAAAACAAAACATCAAAATGCACTAAACCAGCTTTAGGACACACTATTAATCCTTAAAAGAGATAATCATTGTTTGTGTATGTGTGTGTTCATTTCTGCTTAGTGTAACAAAAAGAAAAATCATCATAAACGAGATAAAAATCTGCTTAGCTAGTAGAGAAGCACCACAATGGTGTACACCCGTAGCCAAGCCCAATCAAGGGCGGACGCTATGAAAGGTGCACAAAGAGATGGCGTTGGTCACCTTCGCTTTAGTCCCAAGGATTTTTTCATACCACCTTGGCGGCCTGACACACAAGGCAGACCCCTACACACCTTAACGGAATGGGACTATAGGGGCACCTCTTTGAGGAGCACTCCTGTTCAGCATAGCACTCAGCACACACCTTTCCATGAGGGGTAAAATCATAAGAGAGCTCCCTTAGATGCTCGCTATGAGCGGTCACTGTGCGATGAAGCGCTAGGTCAACATAGGGTTCAACGGGAGGAACCACATCATTACACTATCCCTCCTTCACCCCCTCTAGTTGTCAGGACTACAAGGACAAATCCAGAGCACAAGGCTCCTCAGGCGGGGCGAGCCAACTCCACCCGTTCCTTTTTCACTTATGAACCTTCCTCAAGAACAATGTACATCGTGGGAGAAAGACACCTCTGCAAATGCTAGCTATCAGGATCACCTACTAAGGCCAGATCCTCGAATAAATGCCACTACCTCCAACAGAGAGAGGCGACCTATAGAGATCTTGGATCACTACGACCGAGATAGATATCTAGGAGAGGCATCTAGGCCTTCTAGACATGAGGTGGTAAGACCAACTATCTTAGAATCTGTCAAGCATTTCGCACACCGGATGCAACTCATGCAACTTGAGCTAGAATGACAACAGTTAGAGCAATGGTATCTTCTAAATAAAGAGCACCTTCAGCACCAAAAGGATGAGTTGTTCCAACACACTATGCAGGAGAGGACTCCAACCCCTCACACACATAAGACAAAACATTATGAGAGGCACAACCCCCGGGTGTGAGACAAGTCTTCGCGACCTCATCAAGCATCGCCCCCGACGCATCCCAGACATGAGTGGGAGGCTACTCTTATAACCAATGATGGGCACCTTCCTCAGGAACCCACTCAGGTTTATGGGCCACCCTTAGAAATTCATCAAGAAGCCTCTAAGGAATCAGAGCAAGAAGAAGAGCGGGATGAAAAGCCCTACCAAGGCATGGGGGGTGCTATCTGGCCACCCCTCCATAGGCCCCAAGTTCCTCAATAGGAACCAACCAAAGAGGAGGAGCTCAAATCCCCTGATACATGCAAAATGCTAGAGCACTTAGAGTCGATAGAGACCAAGATTTTTGAGCTCCCAAGGCCCAACTTACATGAGGCTCCTTTCGAAGAGGATCAACCTTTAACCGTAGGGCTACCTGATGATACAATCCTCCATGTATCAAAATCTCCAGATTATGATGAGCTATACTCACTGGTTGAAGGTGACGATAAAATAGAAATAGTCCACAGCAATCACATGCGACAGCATCGGCATCCCATAAAAATTGAGGAAGCATGTCAACAGATAAACATAATACTAGGGCATGAGTGGCGCGTTAACCCACCGTAGTGGGACCAAGCGTTACATCTACCACTTTGGGCACACAAAGATCAACTTTCGCCCAGAGGCTTCATAGCAACGTCAGTGTCGGGGGTATACCCTATCCTCCTATCCGTGCATAGGGCAGATCCATTCATGCCCATTCCCCTAGAGCCAGATCCAGAGTATAGGGAGCATCCAGAATGTTCAAGGTATCATACCCACGGTAATGGAGACCAAATTCATTCCATCCACATGATCTCCATTGATTTGACCGCACCCATCCACAATCCGTCCGATCCAGCACGGTCATTGCATCTAGACACAGATGCCATCGACTGGGATCACGTCAATTCACCTATTTCACCATCATAGTACTGGCCTTTCGGTAAAATGCCTCATTTTACCCCAGGGACAACTCAGGATATTTTTCAAGCTGAAGAGGAACCCGAGGTTCCCAATGTAGATATAAATTTAGCTAATGATATCCATTTGATCCCGACACCACATCAGTTGGAGGACGGATCCCACATGTCAGTCGAGGAGACGACTGACGTAGATATCGGCACAGATCCAATGAATCTACAAATTCTCAAGCTGGGGGTAAGTCTTTCCCTCGAAGAGCAAACCAACTACATTGCCCTTCTCAAATAGAAGAAGGAGGTTTTTGCATGGTCATACAGGGATATGCCAGGACTAGACCCGCAGCTAGTCACGCATAATTTAACGCTTGATCCGAAAATCAAGCCCGTAAAGCAAAAAATATGTAATATGCACCCAACAGTGGCCTTGATGGTCAAAGATGAATTACAAAAGTTGTTGGATGCACAGTTTGTCATCTGCGTGGATTATCCGCCATGGCTGTCCAACATGGTGCCCGTCAAAAAGCCTGACGGGAGGATTCGCATATGCACTAATTTTTGAGATCTAAACAAAGCGAGTCCTAAGGATGATTTCCCCTTGCCGAGCATCGAAACGTTGGTAGATGCTACAACAGGTCATGAAATGCTCTCCCTCATGGATGATTTTTTAGGATACAATCAGATTCGCATCAATCCTGAAGACCAACTAAAAACGACGTTCACAACGCCTTGGGGGACATTTTGTTATAAGGTCATGCCTTTTGGCCTTAAAAATGCTGGTGCCACCTACCAACGTGCCATGACATATATCTTCCATGATTACATGCACAAAACTTTGGAAGATTACATGGATGATCGCCTCATGGAGCATAGAGTTCAACTAAACCCCAAGAAGTGCGTATTTGGCGTCACATCTGGAAAACTCTTGGGTTTGATAGTCTCAAAGCGAGGAATTGAGGTGGACCCAAAGAAAGTCAAGGAAATCCTTGAAATGGTTCCCCAAACTACCATCAAGCATCTCAGAAGTCTGTAGGGAAAGGTCATGTCGATTAAACGCTTCATAGCGCAATTATCTGACAAGTGCCGACCCATGAACAAATTATTGCACAAGGGGGTTACATTTCACTGGGATGACGAGTGCCAGTCAGCCTTTGACAAAATCAAACAATACTTGGCTTCGCTGCCAATATTGGCACCACCTAGACCAGGAGTGCCGTTCTACTTGTACATCTCAGCTACTGAGGTGGCATTGGGCGCCATGCTAGCCCAGAAGAATGAACTTCACAAGGAACAGGCTACTTACTATCTTAGCCGCACCCTGGTCAGTTATGAACTTAACTATGCATACGTTGAGAAACTTTGCTTGGTAGTGGTGTTTGCTACCAAAAAGCTATGCCACTACATGCTGAGCAACACTATGTATGTTGTGTCTAAGGAGAATCCATTGCGATACATGATGAGTTGTACTTATCATAGTAGTCGCACGGCAAAATGGATCATGTTGTTGATGAAATTTGACATAGAGTTTATTGGACAGAAATATGTCAAAGGAAAAGTCATAGCCAATCAACTAGCAGAGGCTCCTATTGAAGACGATCAGCCTCTAGTCATAGAACTACCCGATGATGGGGTCTTCCATGTCTCAGAATCACCAGATTCTGATGAGCCTGAGTCACAGGCCGACATAACCCTATTCTTCGATGGTTCTAAATGTGAGCAAGGTGGTGGCACAGGAATTGTATTCTTCAAACCGCAGGGTGCTCCAATGCCCCTGTCATTTAAATTAAACTTCCCGTGCACAAACAATAACACAGAGTATGAAGCCTTGCTCCTAGGTCTTCAGACAACAATCGCCATGAACATCAAACGACTGAATATCTTTGGTGATTCGCTGTTAATATTCAATCAAGTCAAAAGGGTATATCAATGCAAATGCCCAGTTTTGCAGGCTTATAAAGCCCTTGTGGACAAATTCTTGGCAAAACTTGAGTGGTATGACATCGAGGCACTCCCTCGATCATCGAATCGTTTTGCGAACACAATGGCCTCCTTGGGGTCACTAATTTTGCAAGACCTTTCCGGTGATATGACAACCATTCAATTCAAAACCTTATCGCAATCCATGATGGAGCGTACAAGCTCAGACTTGATGCCAGGAATCCACATGATCCAGATTGAACCATCCTTGGATAAGTTCTTTCGAATCCATGACCATTTGAAACATGCCAACTAGGGGTCCTTGTTCTCCCCTACTCCCATTAATAGCAACACAACGCTATTCTTACAAGTTCTATCCCGTTCAACGTTTGCTAGGGATGAACTTCAAGAGGGATTGGTTGTTCATACTGTCGAGGTTTCTAATCAACAGGACTGGTATTTACCCATTAGAGACTACCTCAAGTTAGGTAATCTCCCGCTTGGATTGACTCATGCCGCAAAACAAGCCCTCAAGCAGAAAGCGGATAAGTATGTCTTGATAGGAGACATTTTGTATCGTCGCAGCTATGAAGGAATCCTTCTTCATTGCTTGGACTAGCAAGAGTCCACTTGGGCGATCGCCCAAGCGCATGATGGTACATGTGGTGGCCACTTTAGTGGTATGGCCATCGCAAAGCGCATTCTTCGCATGGGCTATTGACCATCTTTAGAGCGAGATTGTTGCACCTATGTCAAGAAGTGCGTGAAGTATCAACATCATGCCAATTTGATGCATGTACCTTCCTAGGCCTTGCATACAGTCCAGTCTGCTTGGTCATTTTCGTAGTGGGGCTTCGATCTAATTGGAAAGATCTCCCCTAAGTCATCAGGCCGTCACACGTTTATCATAACAGCCACAGAGTATTTTACCAAGTGGGTGGAAGTAGTTCCGCTTACCTCTACAACAGGACCCCGCATTGTGGAGTTCATTTTGCATAACATCATATGTCATTTTGGTATTCCATCCAAAATAGTCTCGAATAATGGGACACCATTCAAGAACAAAGACGTGCGTGCTTTGACCACAAAGTACAAAATTTAGCATAGTTTTTTGACACCCTATTATCCGCAGGCGAATGGGCAAGCAGAGGCATAAAAAAAAATGCTAGTTTCCATCCTTAAAAAGACCATCGCAAACAGTCATAAGGATTGGCACATTCAAATCCCACTTGCCCTATGGGCCTATCGCACTAGAATTCGGACGCCCACTAGGGCCACCCTATTTTCGCTCGTGTATGGCTTCGAGGCAGTCATGCCTCTAGAGTTGGAGATTCCTTCCCTACGCATATCAATGCAAGAGTTCATCGATGATGACACTACGCGGCAGGCCCGGCTAGGCCAGCTTATGTTGCTTGACGAACGACGCGTTAATGCTCTCGACCATTTACGTATTTATCAAGAGCGACTTAAGAAAGCTTACAACATGAAAGTTCACCTGAGGGACTTTCGGGTTGGTGATTTGGTTTTGAAGGAAAACCAACAGAACTCCAGTTTTCCATCCCACCTAAGGGACAAATTTGTGGCAAATTGGTTAGGTCCATATTTCATTGATAGCAAAATAGGACCTGGGACATACTGGGTAGCTTCTCTTGACGGTATCAAGGAAACAGAACCCTTGAATATCAGTCATTTGCGACCATTTCATATCTAAGAGAGCCATATCCCAAAAATGCTCCAAGGATCCATTAGATCGCTTGGTCAATCCCAAAATGCTCCAAGGATCCATCAGATCGCTTGGTCAATCCCAAAATGCTCCAAGGATTATCACAATCGCTTGGTCAATCCCAAAATGCTCCAAGGATTATCGCAATCGCTTGGTCAATCCCAAAAATGCTCCAAGGATTCTATAATCGCTTGGTCAATCCCAAAATGCTCCAAGGATTCTATAATCGCTTGGTCAATCCCAAAAATGCTCCAAGGATCCTAAAATCGCTTGGTCAATCCCAAAATGCTCCAAGGATCTCTAAAATCGCTTGGTCAATCCCAAAAATGCTCCAAGGATTCTATAATCGCTTGGTCAATCCCAAAATGCTCCAAGGATTTCCACAATCGCTTGGTCAAAAATAAGAAAAGTTAAAATTCAAAAATCATCAAAAACAAAAAAAAAAAAAATTTGAATCTCATTTCTAGGCATACTCAAATTCATCAATAGAGAGCTCTTCTCGCACCTCATCTTCATATTCACAAAAATCAATCCATCAAAAATACAAAAATACATAGCTGCATTAAAGCATTGCATCCATACATTGCATATTTGTGGTCGTACGAGTCAAAGGCACCATAGGATGTAATTGCTCTACTAGTCCATCTTGTTCCACACTGCTCCATTTTACAAAAACAACAAAAACACCATGCATTGCTTTTTACCACACTAGAGTCAGTGGTCTTTTAATGTATCAAGAGTTTTCGTAATTCAGTCATCATTTTTCTCTTTAGCTACGTAATGTACCGAGTCAAAAAGATTTTACGAAGGTAGAGTTACACTTGAAATATGCCTTGTTACATAACATACCAACACAAATTAAAACACATAAAAATTCCCAAGTTGTGTGAACGAAAGATGAAACCTGCACAGTAATCCAGGTCACCATAAGTGAAATGGTTATCTTGCTCATCCCCTTGTGCGAATGGTTCCAGAATGCTGAGAATTGACAAAAGGACGAGTTATTTCCTATCCATTCACCTTAATAAATAGTGGTTTTTACCACTACCAAATCCCAATCATAGTTGGTTCCCAAATTTGTAAGGATTTGTACTACACGTCCCTACAAAGGATGGGTAGTCATCCCCAAGACCCAAAAGGGATCAATGCCATTCACAAACAAAATTCCAACAAATCATCTTCCTAACACTTTCCATTCATCTTTGGTCTCCAAGTTGTAAGGATTCTTACTATCCGCCCCTAACCAGGATGGGTAGTCATCCCCAAGGCCTAAAATATCAATGCCCTTACTCCATAATCTCCATCACCCCCTTGGTTCCCAACGTCATAAGGATTCGTACTACACATCCCTGCAAAGGATGCGTAGTCATCCCCAAGGCCACAAGGATCAAGGCCACTCACCAACCCAAACTCACAATACTCAAAACACAAAATCAAATAATAGTGGTTATCACCACTATTCAAAATCCTCGCTCAAAAAGAATTAATAGAAAATAAACAATGATTTTCATCACTATATAGACGAGAAACTTCCTAAATCATTCAGCCAACAAATATCCTGAACTTGAATCCTTGGAATTCTCAGCATTCGAAAACCATCTAGGTGATCCTCATTACAGGTTTGGTTGACAGCCTATTTGGCAATGGTGGTATCCTACCCGCATGACGATATGTCTGTCACATTCGCTTTGTGTATGTGTAGACCAATGTTTGCATAAGGATGAGCTAGCTTATGGTATCCTGGATAACACCGCAGATTAATCTAACTAAATACAACAAAGGAGTTAGTGGAGCTAATTAGGTGATCCTCAATACAGGTTCGGTTGAAAGCCCATCTGGCACTGGCGGTATCCTGACAAATACCACATAAATGAACTCAATTACACACACAGGGACGTGAAATAGCTTGGTCAAAAACAAGTCTAATTCATACCTTGTTCAAAAGTCTTGTAAGATAAAGTACAATCATGGCTAGTAAGTTAAAACCGTCTGAGTCTCAGAAAACCTTAGCTACATTTCTAAACCAACTGCGCTACTTTTCATCCTTACAATACCATCAAAAAATACAAAAAAAAAGAAAAACCACATATATACATACAAAGTCATGCATCACAGCAATCACGAGTTCTAAACAGTCTATGGTGCCATAGCCAAACATCACAAATTCCATTCATCCATTTCATTTTTGCATATCACATATAAATCAAAAACATTTGCATTCATCATAACATATGCATCCATCAAAATAAATAAGCATACAACAATCGCATTTATCATACCATGTGCATACATAAATATAAAGTAGCATGCATCCATTAACATCAATCATTGTGCATAACATAAAATCATGACATATACACAAAGCAAGAAAATCAAAACAACAAAAACATCACAAAAATGCAACACAAAAACATAGCAATAAGCATGATGTCGGACACAAGTGCTCTTGCACTTAACCTCTTGGCATAGAAAATCGATGTCGGGGCTCAAATTGTCACTCTCCTACTTCCCCAAGAAGGCTACCATAGCCCGACCGCTCCACAGGAAGATGGGTTTTTGACGATTTCACCCCATTATGGCATCACCAAAAGGGTTAACACCCACCAAACACAGGTCTAAATGTCAGGAAATTACACATGCTTAACGACAAACCATCTAAAGGCACCCTTGCACAAGTCATCTTGGGTCAAGCGACTCATCGCTTTTCTCATGAAGGTCATTCCCTCATCGATTTGTCGCTTGAGGGGGTAGTCACACTTAGTCACCAATCAACAAGCACACACCCAATCAAAGCAATGACATGCATTCAAAGAATCATTGACAAAGACAATCACACTCCTGCTTGGGGCAGTAAACAAGCAACAATCAAATTGATCAAACACTTGGCATTCCCGAAGCATGAACACAAGGTTCCCCCGTGGACAAAAGGTTGCGCCCTTTGCCTAATCATGATCGATCAATGTCCAAGATCAAGTCACACCTCACCAAAATAGGTTAACACTTGAAATCAAATTCCTTAGCTCGTCAGAAGCAAGGATTCAAGAATGCATGCCCTTTCCATACTTGGGGCATCAAGAGTTGGTTAGGTTACCAAGAAACCCTAATCATTAGTGCTTTGGTTATCTATTTTTGCTCAAAACTGCATCACCCGTAGCGCTTCCAAAAAAGGGGCATCTGTAGACACCAAAACAGCACCAATCCGATTATGTGACTACAAACACTGATCGCATTGACACACACAGCCTTCAAGGCAGCCCTCAGAGGTCAAACAATGGCCCTAGCCACTTACACAACAATTTTGGAAGGTACCAATCCAGTTACATGATAGTGCTTTGGTTGTTTCTCGTTTGCTTTCTTTGACAATTTCGCCTTCCCTGATGAGAAGGCCCAACTATCGAATGTATCCTCCAAGTCCGGCTCAAGATTTTAGCACTTAGGAAAATACTGCTTTTAACACTTAAGCAAATTTAACACTTAAGAAAATTTAACACTTAGGCAAATGCTGCCTGTCCCGATATCGCGATGATCGTGATATCACGACAGTTGTGACATCGCGCTATCGTGACGTCGTGATAGTCATGACATCACGATAGTCGCAACGTCGCCCTATCACGATATCATGACAGTCATGATGTCGCACTGTCGCGACGGTCACGCTGTCACGATATCACGATAGTCACGATATCGCGATATCACGACAATCGTGATATCGTGACAATCACAATATCGTGACAATCGCTACATTACGCGGTCACGATATCATGACAGTCGCGATATCACGATAGTCGCGCTGTCGCGATATTGCGATAGCTCTGGCCACTGCACCCCGTTTCCATTTTTGTGTCGCGATATCGCGACGTCGCGATATCGCGACGTCGCGATATCGCGACGTCGTGATATCACGACAAAAACTTCGCATTTGCGCCTGGGCAGAGTTTAACCAATCAAAGGCGGACGTTGACCAATCAAAGGCAGATTTTAAGCATTTAAAAGCAAACATTAAAACATTTGAAAGCAAACATTAAACCATTAAAGCAGACATTAAATGAGTGGCAGCCGAAGACAGTCAATTATTGCCGCCTGCTGTGCATGCGCACATAGGTGGGCAGATTGGCAGTTAGGGGACTGTCACAAGGGCAGTCATGTAAGCCCAAGTCAAGGAGGAGTCTCCTCCCTCTTGGGAAGGCATGACCGCCATGTGGCATCCCTGCGTGCCCTTCCAAAGAGACCCCATGGGTCTATAAAATGGTGGACTTTCCAACCCAAAAGGGACAAGTTGAGATGCATTTTTAAAAGCAACGAAGTGCTGCCAAATTAAACACCCGATTGCACTCCTGTTCGATTCATCTCTTCTACACCCGTAATCTCTTTCGCAAGAGAGGTTACTGGGTGGTTTTTAGAAGCGTGGATCTGGACCTGAACCCGACATTGTACCACATTTGATCCATCAATTCGACGACACCACATTCTATGAGATTTTAGGCCCATCCCTAGTGGATTGGCGTCAAAGTCAAGTTTTAGTGGGGGCGGCCCGCTTGGGCACCCCACACTTTTTGTTAGTTGCATGTTAGTCTATTCCGTTATCACGTGTTTTATCCTACGTTACGCTTCATGCTGTTTAAATATTTTATCGAATATATCTTGCATTATGGATTTTAGAAGATATCTGTTTAAATAGTTTATCGAATATATCATGCTCTGGATTTTAGAAGATATCTGTTTAAATAGTTTATCGAATATATCACACTCTGGATTTCAGAAGATATCTATCGAATATTATCATGCTCTCGCAGCTTCTGCTATCCCACTAACTTGCAGGTAGCGACGTCTAATTGGAATGCAGATCGGCTGACTGTTTAAATAGTTTATCGAATATATCCTGCATTACGCTTTATGCTGTTTAGATAGTTTACAATTCAGATTTCAGAAGCCGCTTATCAAATATTATCATGTTTTTGTCGATTTTTGGTTCTTCACTAACTTGCAGGTAACAACGATCAGATTCACCGACTGTTTTGCTGGCAACAGCCTGAGTTATTTTATTCACTAGTTTAATCAATCTTTTGCACACATTTCTTATTGATTTCTAAATTCAAACGCTCTATCCTTTTGTTATAGGTGCTACTAACGTATTTGTGTTTCTTTGATCATAAGAGAAACAACAAACGTCAAGGATTCATCATCGCAAGCGACGACCACGCTTTGGCCTGCCCATTTCAAATGTGGGCATGCGGAAGAAAGAGTATTGATCATGATTGTAATAAAAAACATGCTAACACTCCTAGCCCCTAAAAGGGGAGGAGATGGATTGTAACCGAGTTTGGAATTAATATAAAAGGGTTGTGCTCCTGCTTCCTCTTATGTTTTATCTTGATTTGATTACGTTTTTCCTATTTCATGCATCGAGTTAGTCTTTGTTTATATTGCATCTCAATACTATTTTTCTTTCAAAATCTCATGCTTTTAGTATTCCAATGCAAATGCCCAGTTCTACAGGCCTACAAAGCCCTTGTAGATAAATTACTGGCAAAGCTTGAATGGTACGACATCGAGGCACTCCCTCGATCATCGAATCATTTTGTAGACACTATGGCCTACTTGGGGTCACTAATCCTGCAAGACACTTTCGATGAGATGACAACTATTCAAGTCAAAACATTATCGCAATCCACAATGGAGCATGCAAGCTCTGACCTAACGCCATGAATCCACCTAATCCATATTGAACCATCTCAGGATAAGTTCTCTCGAATCCGTGATAGTCTGAATCACACAAAATGGGGGTCCTTGTTCCTCTTGACCCCTCTTAATAGCAACACAATACTATTCTTACAGGTTTGTTCCCACTCAGCTTTTTCTAGGGATGAACTTCAAGAGGGATTTGCAGTTCACACCATCAAGGTTTCTTATCAGTAGGATTGGTACACACCAATAAGAGACTACCTCAAGCTAGGTAACCTCCCACTTGGATTGACGCACACCACAAAAAGATCATTCAAACAAAAAGTGGCAAAACATGTCTTACTAGGAGACATTTTGTACTGTAGAAGCTATGAAGGAATCCTCCTCCATTGCTTAGACCAGCATGAGTCCACTTGGGCGATCACCCAAGTGCACGATGGTATATGCGATGGCCACTTCAGCGGTATAGCCATCGTAAAGCACATTCTTTGCATTGCCTTTTATTGGCCATCTTTAGAGCGAGATTTTTGCACGTATGTAAAGAAGTGCATGAAGTGTCAACACCATGCCAATTTGACACACGTGCCTTCTCAGACCTTATAGCCGATCCAATCGTCTTGGCAATTTTCATAGTGCAGCTTAGATCTAATTGAAAATATCTCCCCTACGTTGTTAGGTCATCACATGTTCATCATAACGACCACAGAGTACTTCACCAAGTGGGTGGAAGCAATTCCGCTTACCTCTACGACTGGGACCCGCATTGCAGAGTTTATTTTACATAACATCATATGTCATTTTGGTATTGCATCCAAGATCATTTTGGATAATGGGACGTCATTTAAGAACAAATATGTGCATGCTTTGACAACAAAGTACAAAATTAAACACAATTTTTCAACACCTTATTATCTGCAGGCAAATGGGCAAGCAAAGGCGTCAAACAAAATGCTAGTTGCCATCCTTAAAAATATGGTCACAGATAGTCATAAGGATTGGCACATTCAAATCTCGCTTGCCATGTGGGCTTATCACACTAGCATTCGGATTCCCATTGGGGCAACTCCATTTTTGCTAGTGTATGGCTTCGAGGCAATCATGCCTCTAAAGTTGGAAATACCTTCCCTACACATATCAATGCAAGACTTCATCGATGATGACACTACATGGCAGGCCCGATTAGACTAGCTTACGTTGCTCGACAAATGATGTATCAATGCTCTTGAGCATTTACGTATCTATCAAGAGCGACTTAAGAAAGCATACAACATGAAAGTTCACCTGAGGTACTTTTAGGTTGGTGACTTGGTCTTAAAAGAGAACTAGCAAAATTCTAACTTGTCGCCCCATTTAAGGGACAAGTTCATGGAAAATTGGTTAGGTCCTTATGTCATCGATAGTAAAATAGGACCTGGAACATACCGGCTCTCATCTCTTGAAGGAATCAATGAACTAGAACCCTTGAACATTAGTCATTTGAGGCCATTCCACATTTAGAGAGTGATAGCCCACCTCCAAAAGCTCCAAGGATTCCAGCAATCGCTTGGTCAACCCAAAAGCTCCAAGGATTCCAGTAATCAATTGGTCAACCCAAAATGCCCCAAAGGTAACCATAATCCCTTTAGTCAAACCAAAAAGCTCCAAGGATCCCAACAATTGCTTGGTCAAACCAAAAAGCTCCAAGGACTCCAGAAATCACTTGGTCAACTCAAAAGCTCCAAGGATTCCAGCAATCGCTTGGTCAACCCAAAAGCTCCAAGGATTCCAACAATCGCTTGGTCAACCCAAAAGCTCCAAGGATTCCAGCAATCGCTTGGTCAACCCAAAAGCTCCAAGGATTCTCACAATCACTTGGTCAACCTAAAAACACCCCAAAGGTATCAATAATCCCTTTGGTCAAACCAAAAAGCTCCAAGGATTCCCACAATCACTTGGTCAAACCCCAAAAATGCCCCAAAGGTAACCATAATCCCTTTGGTCAAACCAAAAAGCTCCAAGGATTCTAGCAATCGCTTGGTCAAACCAAAAAGCTCCAAGGATTCCAGCAATCGCTTTGTCAAGCCAAAAGCTCCAGGAATTCCAGCAATCGCTTGGTCAACCCAAAAGCTCCAAGGATTCTCACAATCGCTTGGTCAACCTAAAAATGTCCCAAAGGTATCAATAATCCCCTTGGTCAAACCAAAAAGCTCCAAGGATTCCCATAATCACTTGGTCAAACCCAAAAAAAAAAATGCCCCAAAGGTAACCATAATCCCTTTGGTCAAACCAAAAAGCTCCAAGGATTCCCACAATTGCTTGGTCAAACCCCAAAATGCCCCAAAGGTGCCCATAATCCCTTTGGTCAAACCAAAATGCTCCAAGGATCCCACAATCGCTTGGTCAACCTAAAAAACCCTAAAGGTGCACATAATCCCTTTGGTCAAACCAAAAATCTCCAAGGGTTCCCACAATCGCTTGGTCAAAAACAAATATTCAAAAAAACAAACAAAAACAAACGATAATAAAAAATAACAAAAAAATTTGGATCTCCCTTCCATGCATACTCTTAAAAATCAAAACATAAAAATATAATAAACTGCATTAGGCATCGCATCCATACATGACATATTTACTGGTCATACACGTCATAAGCACCATAGATTGTAATTGCTCGGAAGTTTCATCCTTTTCCAAATTCAATCCATTTTGTGTACACATCCATCCAGAATAATGCCATCCACATTTTTTTATCATAGTCAGTTGTCTGCTAAATGTCTTTAGTGTTTTTTATCATTCAGTTGTCTTTAGATTTCTAGTCAAATGTTGTATAAATTCAAATAGATTTTACAAAGGTAGAGTTTTACTTGGATCACACCTTGTTACGTAGCATCCCCACACAAGTTAAAACACATAAAAATTCCTAAGTTGTGTGAACGCAAGAGAAACCTGTAAAGCAGTCTAGGGTACCATAGGTAAAAGGTTAGCCTGCTCATCCCCCTATGTGAATGGTTTGAGAATGCTGAGAATTGACAAAAGGACAAGCTCTTCCCCATCCAATTCCCCATAATAAATAGTGGTTATCACCACTACCACAAAATCCAAACACCTTTGATCCCCAAAGTCATAAGGATTCGTACTGCACACCCATAACAAGGATGGGTAGTCATCCCCAAGGCCTAAAATATCAATGCCATCACATAGAAACATCCCCAATCACCTTTGATCCCCAAAGTCATAACGATTCGTACTACACACCCCTAACAAGAATGGGTAGTCATCGCCAAGGCCTAAAATATCAATTCCATTACATAGAAACATCCCCAATCACCTTTGGTCCCCAAAGTCATAAGGATTTGTACTACACATCCCTAAAAAGGATGGTTAGTCATCCCCAAAGCCAAAAGGGATCAATGCCACTCACAAGCCAACAACCTACGAGCTCAAATTTGCAACCTAAAATGCAAAATCAAATAATAGTGGTTATCACCACTATTCAAACCCCTTGCTCAAAAAGAAAAACAAAAAAAAAAGAAAAATAGATAGTGATTGTTATCACTATGTATGAGAGAAAGTATCCCAACAAGTCAAGTAACCAAAAGACATCTGAGCTTGAATCCCTGGAATTCTTAGCATTCAAAAAACCATCTAAGTGATCCTCATTACGGGTTTGGTGGATAACCTACCTGGCAATGGCAGTATCCTAAATGCATGAAGATATGTCTATCACATTAGCTTTGCATGTGAGAAGACCAATGTTTGCATGTGGATGAGCTAGATTTTGGTACCTTAGATTGGCCTGTAGATTAATCTTACTAAATACAAAAAAGGAGTTAGTGGAGCTAATTAGGCGATCCTCAATACAGGTTTGGTGGACAGCCTACCTGGCACAGGCGGTATCCTGACAAATACCACAAACAAATTCAATCACACACATAGGGATGTGAAATAACTTGGTCAAACTCAAGTCTAATTCATACCTTGTTCCAAAGTCTTGTAAGATAAATGTACAGTCTTGGCTAGTTAAGTTAAAGCATTTGAGTCTCGAAAAAACCTTAACTACATTCCAAAACAAATGTTGTACATGTCCATTCTTGCATCACCATCGGAAAATACAAAACAAACAAAAAATATTACACACGCAAAGTCATCACATAATACAGAAATCCAGTGAATCCTATACAGTTTATGGTGCCACCGACAAGTTATCAACAAAATCATTCCATCCATTTCATATGCATACATCATATAATTAGAAACATCGCATTCATAATAACACATGCATACATCAACATAAATAAATGTGCATAAATTTAAACCATAATAAGTGTATAAACACAAATAAAGTCATGTATATATATCACCAAAATGCCTGCAGGCTGCAGTAAGTCAGTCCTCTGACCATGCAAAAACAACAAAAACTCAAAAACCCCCAAGCCTAGGGCATCGGCCACCATGATCACATAGGATCGGTGTGACTGGAACTACCCCCAGTGGTGTGGGTCCTATGAGACCTCTCAGGGTGGCTACTGCCAGCCCCCGCATCATGCCCACTAGCACTACCCTCACCCACCCACCTGCGATGAGAGGAAGAAGACTACTTAGTCTCACTGTCTCTTGTTTGGCACAAATATCCACCTCTAGTGACCTCACGTAACCACCCATCAAGGTGGATAATCTCTACCTCCAACTCCATTCGATGCCAAACCAAATCCATCTCCCACCAATGGTACAAAACCAATGCATCATCACACTGTGCCAACTGAGTCTGTAGGAGATCCCTCTCCAGCATCGGTGTCCCCATCTCGCTGGCGGCACACAACCAATGTATTCTCTCGCTTTGCCAACTGAGTCCATAGGAGATCCCTCTCCTATAGAACCTCCTCGTGCTCTTCGTCTCATCTCCATAGTAGATCCTCCAATCATGCTATCTCAGTGCGATACCTAGCCCCCATGTCCCCTAGAACTGCCTAAGGCATGGGCATATTTGGGATGGCGGGCTGCTCTAGCACCCATTGCTCCAAAATGTCCTATATATTCGACTACTTAGGAACCCCTAGGTCATCCCCTGTCAAGTCATCAACCTCTACCATATCTGCATCATCAAGCGGAGCTCCCCAACCCTCCCCCAATGCCTTTGCATCCTCACCACCTGCTACTACCGCATCCGCACCCCCTAGAGGCCCCCTCACCCTACCATCGTTGCATGGTCCACCACTGGTCATACTCTACCATAGCCCCGACATTATCCATGTTGTGGACATCAATTGCTACATTTGACTCCTCACCTAGCGGTACAATGATCGTCTAGGCCAGAGTCCTCTCATCACCCTAACACTGATAGATCAACGGCTAACTAGGCAATCCCTGGTGCACCCCAAACTATCGAGTCACTCGGATGTACAGGAAGTACTCTTGATCGGTCCTGTGCCACCCGATCAACCACCTCCCCAACCTCAAGCCATGCTGGACAGTCCCGATACGGATGCCAGAACACCTCCCCTGGAGCAAGACGCAAGAAGGCATCAACATAGTGCCCTACGACACTTGCCCACCGTTGAATCTACCCCTGCTCCTCTGACCTCCGCCATAGAGCCGCATACCCTATCTCCCTGTCCACCATATCTGCCTAAGTGGTCCATAGAAAACCCTATGGCCGCTCTAGTCCACCATAGTCAGCACCTCCCGTGCATCCAAAAACACCATCGACTGACAGTATCGGCTCTTCACCACCTGCAAAATAAAAACAACACAAAAACATTAAAAACATGACAAAAACAAAAAAAATGTATAGCTGAAACATTCAACAAAGGTAAAATAAAACAATTAACAAATGTACATCAAATACATTTAACAAATGTACAGCTAAAACATTTAACAAATAAAAAAAAAATAACAACAAATTTACAGTTACTTAGGGTTCTTAACCTTAAGTTAAAACTGATAAAAAACAAAAAAAATACAAAATAAACAAATTTTTAACCTAGGGTTTCTTAATGTTAGTTTAACCAAAAAAAAAAAAATTAGTTCAAAAACAAAACAAATTTACAGTTACCTATGGTTCTTAACCTTAAGTTAAAACTGATAAAAAACAAAAACAAAAAAAAAAATACAAAATACACAAATTTTTAACCTAGGGTTTCTTAATCTTAGTTTAACCAAAAAAAAAAATCAGTTAAAAAAAAACAAATTTACAGTAACATAGGGTTTTTAACCTTAAGTTAAAACTGCTAGAAAAACAAAAACAAAACAAAATACACAAATTTTTAACCTAGGGTTTCTTAATCTTAGTTTAACCAACAAAAGAAAAGAAAAACAAGATGGCGTACCTAGTTAAAATACATAAATTTTTAACCTAGGGTTTCTTAATCTTAGTTTAAATAGGGTTTAATCTTAGTTTAAATGCCAAATACAAAAAAAAAAAAACAACAAACAAGATTTTAAACTAGGGTTTACTTTTAATTTAAAGCAAAAAATACAAAAACAAAATAAAACAGTTTAACCTAGGGTTTTCATCCTAGTCTAAATGAACAAAATACAAAAACAAAGTAAAACAGTTTAACCTAGGGTTTTCATTCTAGTCTAAATGGAAAAATGAAATATCAAGTAAATTATGACTTTTGAAAATAAAAACAAGCAAAATAAAGAGAAGGAGCACTCATGGGTCTCGCCTCGGCTCCGCCACTGGATGATCCAGTTTGTGAATTCATTTTTCTCGTGAAATTTTGATAGCGCTCCGCTACGCGAACTCGACCTCCTCCTCCTGACAGCTCCAAATTGCCAGAAAAAACAAATGTAAATGAGCCCAAAACCTAGTTTTGGCCCTTAAATAGGCTTTTAGGCCTGTAATCATTCCACCCTAGGATGAGCACTCTAGTTAGCGCTCGTCCCACCCTGGGACGATTACTAAATTGGTACTCGTCCCACTCTGGGATGATTATAGAGCAAGAAAATCAAAAACAACAAAAATTGCATCCAAAATGCACCAAAAACAACAATAAAATTACCGAGCAAAGGCACCTTTGCGCCTACACTTCAAGGCCTCCAAAACCGACATTGGGGTCACAAATCCTCACTATCCTACTCCCTAAGAAGGCTACCATATCCGGACCGCTCCACGGGAGAACGAGTTTTTGAGAATTTCATCCCCACATAGCATCACAAAAAGGGTCCAAACCCAACCAAAAATAGCAATAAAATTTCCGAACAAAGGTGCCTTTGCGCCTGACATTCTTGGCATGCAAAATCGATGTTGGGGTCACAATTTGTCACTATCCTATTCCCTAAGAAGGCTACCATAGTCAGACCGCTCCACAGGACGATAGATTTTTGACAATTTTAGCTCCAAAATACGTCACAAAAAGGGTTAAAACCCACCAAAAATAGGTCAAATTTTTTGGAAACTGCATAAGCATACAAGGAAAACAACTGAAGGTACCCTTACTAAAGTCATCTTGGGTCAAGCGACTCATCGCTTTTCTCATGTCGGTCATTTCGTCATCGATTCGTCGCTTGAGGGGGTAGTCACACTTAGTCACCAACCAACAAATACATACCCAATCAACGAAATGACATGTATTCAAAGAATCATTGACAAATACAATCACACTCCTACTTGGGGAAGCAAACAAGCAATTATCACAAGCTGATCAAACACCTGGCATTCTAGAATCATGAACTCAAGGTTCCCACAGACAAAAGGTTGCACCCTTTGCTTATTCATGACTAAACAATGTCCAAGATCAAGTAAAACCTCACCAAAAAAGGTTAACACTAAGCTCCTTAGCTTGTTAGAAGCAAGGATTCAAGAATGTGTGCCCTTTCCATACCTAGGGTATCAAAAGTTGGTTAGGTTAATAAGAAACCCTAATCATTAGTGCTTTGGTTATCTATTTTTGCTCAGCACTGTGCCATGCTCAACGCATCCCAAAAAGGGGCATCTGTAGACACCAAAACAACACCAATCTGATTATGTGATGACAAGCACTGATCAAATTGACATACATGCCTCTAGGGCAGCCCCCAGAGGTTAAACAGTGGTCCTAACCACTCCCACAACAATTTTGGAAGGTCAGAGGTCAATTTGGCACCTTTCAGGAACTCTGCTCCATACTTGTTCCACCCTGGGATGATTACAAACTACTATTCGTCCCACCCCAGGACGATTAGCAACATTCACTCTAGGGTGGGGTGAATAGTAGGTTTGATGGGAAAAAGGTCAAACCTTGACAAATGGCATCTCAGATCCGCCACTCAACTCCACCTTCAATGCATGGGAGTGTGAGTAAGCATTTTTTAGCTCAAAGAGGCAATCGTAGAGGTAGTCATGGAGCCCTTAATTAGGGAGGAATCTTCTCTCACCTAACAAGGCATGATGGCAAAGTGGCGCATCTTCATGCTCATTCACAAGAGACCCTTAGGTCTATAAAATGGTGAGTCTTCTCACCCAAAAAAGGACAAAGCAAGAGCATTTGGAGCAATGGAGTGCTGCCAAATTACATCCTCACCCATCGCTTGTGCTTCTTACATCCTTGATCTCTCTTTTGGAAGGGAGGTTATTGGGTGATTATTGGAAGCGCAATCTAGAACCAAACCCAAAAATTTAGCCACAATACCCCACCTAATTTGCCAATAGAATCCCCTAGGAGGTTTTGGACCCATCCCAAGTGGATTGGTGCCAAAACCAAGCCCCAAACGATGGGCATCCTGCCCCCGGGCGCTCCCCACACTACTGTAGTCCTAATCGCCCCACCCTAGAGTGATTAGAAATATATAATAGATTTATTTTTTGTTTCATTTGCATTTCATTTTAGGTCACTCATATAGGCTGTCATTCAAATTTCATGTCATTCTGATGAATATTGGCTGTGTTTTCAGTGTTTTCCATTTTCACTAACATACAAGGAGCATCATCGGATATAGGGAGATCGAGGAAGAATCTATGAAATCCGACCTTTTGGGTCGTCTCAAAATGCCCCGTTTTGCCTAATTCCAACTTTGCAAGTGTTTTGGAGGCCCTTGGATGGGACATTTAGGAGGTCACTTTCTAACATCTTGTGACAGTCCTAATCGTCCCACCTCGGATCGATTAGAAATCTATGGCATATTTCTAGACTGTTCCTTTTGCAGTGTGTTCTTGGTAATTTTTTCATGCCTCTGTCCAAATTTTAGCTCATTCTGATATGTTTTGATTATAGTTTTAATTATTTTATGCATGCATTAACCGAAGGCCTTGGGGATCGCATGTTTCCCTCCATCCGCAGGTGCTTTTAATCATTTGATATTTTTTTGAACATAGGATCTAGACACTGGAGGGGCAAAAATGAAGCAAAGACACATTCACGCAAGTGGCAGTGACGTTTGGCCCACCCATTTCACATGTGGGCACACGAAAGAAAGAGTACCATCCGTGGTGTGACAAAACTATGTTTAACGCTCCTAGCCCCTGAAAAGGGAGGAGACGTATTGTAACCTGATCTCGAGCAAATTAATAAAATAAAGGGCTGCACATTACATTTGCTTTACATCTCGTTTCATTTCTCTTGTTTTGCCCTTTTCATGCATTTTCGTTCGTAGGACTTAGCGTTACGTTTTGCTTTTTTTTGCATCGCACCCGGTACGCCATTTTTCTTCTGTATCCTCATGCTTTCACAAATAATTTGGAAAAATAAGAAAAGCAATTCTAAAGATAAAATACCATTGAAAACTAAACTAAAGAATTTGGACTTAACAATATTTTGTTGAGTAGATAACCTTTATAAACCCTAGCTTTTTGAGTAAAGATAAAGTCAATTTTGAGGGAATCACCAAGCCAACTACCTGCGAGCCTATTTTTTTTGTGTAAAAATAAATTTATTATTTAACATTGTAATAATTTTGTATATTAGTGGGGTGGATCATCCATCCATCCATCGTTCTCAAATTGATCATCAACCTATGTATAAT
Source organism: Wollemia nobilis (assembly GCA_028583015.1). Classification (NCBI taxonomy): domain Eukaryota; kingdom Viridiplantae; phylum Streptophyta; class Pinopsida; order Araucariales; family Araucariaceae; genus Wollemia; species Wollemia nobilis. Next base: position 645,611 of record JAQPPZ010002023.1, read on the forward strand.
TAAATTAAACTCGTATCAACATCAACCTATAGTTGAATAAAGTTATCAACTAGTACCAACAATATTATGATGTAAGAGAGATATTATGCAAATTCTAACCAAATGGTTATGCAAATTCAATTCATGGATGCAACAAAAACATCATGCAAGTTCCAATAATATACATATGCATCTCTATCCTATGGATGTAGTAGAGACATCATTTAAGTGCCAACAATATGTTTTTACTTTATCATCTTATGAAAACAACAAAAGTATCATGCATGTACCGACTACACACATTAAGCATTATTATTCTATGGATGCAATAAATATATCAAGCAAATTCTAATGACTTACATTATGCATTATAATATTATGTATGAAATAAATATAAAATGTAATTTTCAAGAACTTATTTGTGAATTAGCAGTAATGGCATTTCTATGCATTAAAATATTATAGTAAAGTAGGAGTATTAGGGTATCTTATCGGTATGTTATACATCTCAAAGTTATAAAATTACACTCTAAATTAGTGTAAGGCTATAGAATAACTTTATCCTTTCTTTTTAGAGCAAAAAATTCCTTTTGGAGCCGCCTTGGTCTGTGAGACCACGAACAGGGGGTTATACACCGTCAAAGTCACCCGAGAGTCGTACCCGACCCTGCCCGCACCAACATTATCAATTGGATTTTGGATACCCAATTCAGCTTTTTGGTAGGGTGGAGATTTGAACCTGGGACTCCCTTGGAGGATTGCATTCTCCTCTCCAACTCACCTACGACACCTGGTGAATAACTTTATCCTTTAACATAAGCATATATGAATTCAATTCACAAGTCCAAAGTTCTATCCTTTGTAAGATAAGTTTACATATTTTTCTTTTAAGTTGCTTTTCATTAGATATAGTTAGATTTTATCAAGTAAAAAAAAGTAGCTACTAGTCAAGGAAACCAATTTTTTTAGCAATAATGGTATTTCTATGCATTAAAATTTGATGGTAAAGTAGGAGTATCGGGATATCTTATCATCATGTTCTACATCTCACAGATATAACATTACACTTTAAATTATTGCAAGGTTATACAACAAATTTATCGTTTAACATGAGGAGCTATGAATTCTAGTCATAAGTCTAAATTTGTGTCCTTTGTAAGATAATTTTACATATTTTCCCCTTAAGGTGTTTTTCATTCAATATAGTTAGATTTTATCAAGTAAAAAAAAGTAGATACTAGTCAAGGAAACCAATAAAATCTATGTCACCTAAATGCCTTCTTATCTATCTTGTTTAATAAGGCAAGAAATATAAATCAAGTAATCTAGGTGATATTTAATATGTTAGAAAAAAATAGTTTTGATTCCTACCTAGATTATTTGATCAAGTCATATTCAAAAGTAGCATGTCCTTTCTAAGAAACGAAGCATTGATACTCTATATTAACTCAACATAGTTTTTTTCTTTTCATATAAGATATTTTTACATGTTATAAGTACTAATAATATATTTTGAGTCATGGTTTATGGGTGTGAACAACGTTTATAGCTCTAACTTGTCATCTTGCTCATTTTTTTTTAGGACAGTATAATTTTTACCCCTATGATTGTCCAAGGTTTACTTATGAGAAGCCAATATACTTTAGCATTGAAATTCTTGCATCCTAATTAAAGTTTAACTAATTTCGTACTCTTAGCTAGGTATTACTTTTAAAAACAATAATTCTCAACTTGAAAATCATTCATTTATTCACTAATTTTATGTATTTCAAGGTAGTATATGATTTCAAATAAACCTTTTTTCATTTATTTTAAGCTAGGGTACATAATTTAATAGTTAATAAATCATTAATGTATCCCAATATAGGCTTTTTTTGGAGCAATTATTCGTTCATGTGTGCCAACTAGGGAATGGTTTTAAAAAATATTCATTTATGTTTCCTAGCTATGATATATTTTTAAGGAGAAAATCATTCATATTCATACATGCTTTCTTGTTGGTATTATACACTTAGCTAATATATCTTTTGGAGGATACGATAATTATTTTTAAATAATTGTAAGGAATCTAATCAAAATTAAATTTGACATACTCATCTCTCATTTTTACTTTGTAACAAAATCCACTTCAAAAATGGATAAGGTTATGTGATATACAATCATTTAGCTTTCTAAATCTCTTCTTGGATTTTTTCCATTATGCATTTAAGCATAAAATTTTAAATGAAAAAAGGAAAACCTAATGTTATATTCTAATAATAAAAATAAATGAATAATCATACAATAACTTTATTTTCAAGATCCTAAATCCCCAAATTGATGACCACAAGAAGGTATGCTTCTGATTACCTCACACCCTTATGCTCTAATAATCCAATATTCTAAATTGAATGCACTAAAATTTTGTACAAAGAGCATGCAACTTCATTATATAACATCAATATTTTTTATAATTTTTTCCTAGTAAAATTATTCCTTTGAACCAATACACTTCGATAAACATAATCTATAGTAGCTTTCTCTATGAATAGGGTTGGTACAATAATAATTTGATATAGAAGAGTGTAGCTAATTATAGTGTTCTCCTTTCCCTCCACTTTATCACTAGTGCCACTTTCATTCTTGATAGCAAGCTAAATGAGGGTGCTTCAAGAAAATTTAGAGTTTTTCATACTTTTTTTTACCTACATATTAATTGAAATGAATAATGTAGTTATCAATTAGTTTATTTAAGTATACATGCATATAAATCATATGATAAATATCGTTAAATATTAGGTCACCATGGGCGTTATGTTATTAAAATTTAATTACATATCAAAGTAAATTATTTTTTTTGTTGTGATTTCCATTGCCACTAGAAATATTTAATGTCTTGACGATAGCAAAAATATCATTTCCACATAATTTTCATTACTGCAAAAATCAAAATGGAAAGTATGATAAATATCCAATAGAAATTGCAATATTGAAAAGCACATTTGAAGATGCATATAACTATCAAATATAAATATCTAGAAAACTAAATGAGGAAAGAGTCTATAAATTTTTTTAGCATCTTCTTAAGTGGAATTATATTTAATGTATTGGTCCCACTAGACCTTGCACTAAGACATCTCTTTATTGTGCTAATGCAATTGCTGCCTTCCAAAGATTCTTGTTGGTTTAACTTAAATCACCACTTGATATTGCACCTTCAATGATTGCTAGTCAAATATGTAAGATGCATTAGTATGATATGGTTTTAACAAGGATACATGAATGTATTCCTTTAAATGATCAGTTTAAACTAGAATGATGAGCTTTGGGATGAAGTGAAGCATGTAACTTTGAGCATGGACCCTATTGATGTCCTCTTCAGATAGCACAAAATTGAAAATGGAGATGATTTTATTTTCAACCTTTCCTCAAGTAGAGATTATCAAATCCTCAGGTGATTAAATTATTTTAAGTCTTCCATAATCTTAACAAAATTCTTAATATACAAGTAATTAAACCCCATATTATAGAACTTTATATTACATTAATACTCTCCTATCAAAAAAAATCTATCTAGTTTATGTAGGACCCTTTGCTTCTTATATACCTAGTTACTCCATGTGCAAATGCCCTTCGAACAAAAGGGCTTCATAAGATCTTAAATCTTTCAACGAAGGGAATAGTGTGAACACAAACAAATATATCTAGTTTATGTAGGACCCTTTTGTTCTTATATACCTAGTTAGTGTAAATGCCCTTCGAACAAAAGGGCTTCATAAGATCTTAAATCGTTCAACGAAGGGAAGGGAATAATGTGAACACAAACAAAAAGTAGCCCCACAAGCAAAAGTAAAAGTTGATGGTATGTACGTGCAAAACATTAAAGTAAAAAAAGATAAACCGTGCATCCTTCATGTTGTGTTTGAAGTGCAAAACATTAAAGTAAAGAAGATAAATCGTGCATCCTTCATGTTGTGTTTGAAGTCCATTTCGGCTGTTTTTTTTTCTTTTGATGGAATTTTGTTTTACATTAATACCTCTACCCTACCTCTACCCTTCTCACACGCAGATTCGACGATGTGAGAAAAGCTAAGGACGGCTGATGTCCACTTCCACTTCCCGTCCGTTTTATCGTTTTTCTTCTAACACGAATTTGAACACGTCGGAGAAAGTCATGGACGGCTGACATCCACGTCCACTTCCCGTATTTTTCGCTTGTAACGATAGGTGGATTCCTGATTTCGGAAGATGTCATCTTCCGCATATGCACAACACTACAAGCGAACAAGACTACATCGACACTGAGAGTTGAACATAGACTGGATTACTATGATTGTATATCACATATAACATTAAACATTACAACGGAGAATATTGAAAAAAAAAAGTAATGTTTAATGTGTAAAAGCATATACAAATTTTTTGGAAAAATAAGAAAAGTAATTCTAAAGATAAAAATACCATTGAAAAATAAAAAATATAAGCAAAAGTAATAATAAAAATTAAAATAATATATAGTTATTATTATTATTTTGTTGAGTAGAAAACCTTTATAAACCCTAACTAATTGAATAAAGATAAAGTCACCTATCGCCTTGTGTAAAAAATAAGTTATTATTACCATTGTAATAATTTTGTATACTAGTGGCGAGCCTATCCGTTTTGTGTTAAAAATAAGTTATTATTACCATGTTTATTACCATTGTAATAATTTTGTATATTAGTGCGGGTGGATCATTCGTTCTCGAATTGATCGTCAACCTATGTATAATTAAATTAAACTTTATTAATTTTATTGTTATAATTTTTAAAAGAGTACAATCTAAAATATTAAAAATATAAAAAAATATTATATTAAAATAAATCAATAAATAAAATTTTAAATATTATAACGACAACAGTATTACAACAAATTCTCCGGCAGTGAACTTTATGCCATTACCTAAATCCTTAATAGACGAAAGCTTCGTGGTAGAGTACCTTGCTTCTGGCACAGACACCTTGAGTAGCCTGGTAAGGGTAGTCGGCCTCATTGTCAATTCCACCATTTTGGATAATAAATTGGAACGCATCATCCATCGTACCTCCGTTACACCCCTGCTGATTGGACGAGGTGTCGCAGTCGACAAGTTGTTTTTCTGACAAAGATATCAAGTTATTGGTGGCAAGCATGTTAATTCCTTCAACTGCTGCAATTGCTGAGAAAGCCCAGCAACAACCTGTGGAAGAATTAAAACCATAATGTTAGGCTTTCCAGAATAAAATATTAAAAACTTTTGAATAAAGATAAAAGCAATCCTTCATCACCGCAATTCATCTGATTCTTCACATCCGTAACGGCGCCATTCTTCCTCCAGTCCATAGATGCGGGTAATTGATCACCGTGTACGTATTGATAACGATGGCTGGAAGAACTCTTTTGCCGGGGCGTGGAGGGACGGAACAGTTTACCCAGGTATATACTCTCGATCTCGTCATGGATAAGGTCTGCGAAATTATTGAGGCCGAGAAAATACGATTGATTTTTCTGGTTCTGCGCGTTGATGTAGAGTAAATTGTTCTTGAATATGTTGAACCGCGTTTGTTTCTCATTCGATCCGTTGTAGACTTTACCGTATTGGCTCATCCATCGTTCGTAAATCTGGAAAACTTTGTCATCGGAGGCCAAATCTTCGTGGTCATTTCCCATCCTTTACGGAGATAAACCAGACCCCATTTCCCATCCGTTACGGAGATAAACCATCCAGACTTCACATGGGATTTGGGTTTGACGGGATGGGTGACCGTGAAATAACAAAGCCTGATTGGAAAGAAAACTATCCATGCTTAACTTTGCAATGGACTTCCAGCCTTTCACATTCATTGGCGATGTACAACAAATTCATACAATCATGTGAAGTCGAAATCAACAAAAGTAAAGGCACAAATCTACATCCGATAGAAGGAAAATAAAACGTATTCAGATTGCAACAAATAGTTTTTGAAATTTTATTTTTAATTTATTAATGATTGTTTATTTAGTAAGTTTGTAGTGTTTAAATTAATATTATTGTAGGATAAAAAAGTTATTAGAAATTTTATTAACACTAAATTATTAATGTTTTTATATTTTTTAAAAGGTTGAATCAAATATAATTATATTTTGAAAGGAAGTTATTAAAATATGTTTTAGACATCTCTTTTTCTTTATGGTTTTAATGAAATTGAGAATAGTTGAAGATGGTCACATTTTTTAAATGTAAAAGGCATCAAGTTAAAGAATTAATAGAATATATTTTTACAAACAAAAAAAGGTGACGGATAAACATGTTGTGTTGCATGGCTAACACAATCAACCAAAAAACCATCATCATTAAAACAAACCAAGAACCCAAGAAAACAACTAATAACTAATAAAAATTGCCTTACGAAATTGATGGACAATATAACAAAATGATTACATAATGACGACCAAAAAAAAATAATCCTTGCAATGATGAGGATCCATTACACAAGTTTAGCCACCACAAATATTCATTCCCACCCAGCATTAATATCAGTGATGCATCACACACCTTTGTGAAATAATCAAAGTGTATGAACCCAAGGAATTTGTACAAGCAAAGAAACCTAGTAGGTGATGACAGGTGACCACCAAATATTTATCTGGTTTATGGGGAGGTTATACCAAAAGCTTTGGCCATTTCATCTCATCCAAGGCTTAACACTATCATAGACTTTCAAAGTACTACTGATGATGAAGGTTCCTAACACTTTGATAGACATAGGAGCAACAAGGAGGGAAGGGAACCCCATGTCCCTCCTGAAAGCACGAGATTCCGGGTGAAGGAAACACTAATTGCGATGCATTCAAAATCAAATACGCTTAAGTCCTAGAAATGTAAATTGCATGAAATGAAAGAGACGCATTGGAAGAGACACAAGCAAATGGAGAAAACACAACCCTTTCATTAAACTTTCTTGATCTCTGTTACAAATACGCCTCTTCACTTTTTAGGGGCTAGGAGCGTTAAAAGAATTTGACTACAATCGAGACTTAAGGTTCCTCTTTCCGCATGCCCACACTTGAAATGAACGGGCCAAGACGATGCCGCCACTGATGTCGATGAGTCTTTGACCTCTGCTGCTCCTCCTGCGAACAAAGAAACAACGAAGATGTCGTAGCACTCGCCGCACATAAGAAGTGTTTGTTCTCTAAAATCGCCAAGAGATGCATGCAAACATTTGTCCGAAACAGTGAGTAAAATGACTCTAAATGACCCGAAACCCGACAGAGGGCAAAAAACATCACCAGAAGGCCACTGCAACTGAGACAGTCGGCCAATCTACCTTCAACTGGAATTTGTCCCTGGGCAGGATGAATTCTGACTGCAATTCGTCCCTAGGTGGGACGAATTCTTCTATGTTGGAAAAGCCGACCTGATGCTGCTCCAATGTCGAATATCAAGACCTGTAAAACGCCTGCAAACAGAAGGGTTATGTAATTGAGGCCATTTTGGGACGACCCAGATGGTCGGATTCTCCCAATTTGACCTCTATCCTCGGGAATTCGATATCACCACCTGCAAGTTAGTGAAACAACAAAGCGACACAAAGCGACACAAAATGTGATAAAATCTGATCAAAATGTTATGAAATTGAAGCTATGAGTTAACCAAATAGAATAACACGATATGCAAACTGAAATAATAATCTAGAATGCTTTAAAACTTAGAAAGTGCAGGGGCGCCCAAGTGGGCCTCCCACCGTTGGCACTTGATTTCGGCACCAATCCACTAGGGATGGGCCCAAAACCTCTTAGGATTGGGGGGTCGGCAAATTGGTTGATTCAGGTGTCCATATGTTGGATTTGGGTCAGATTCAAGCTTCCAAAAGCCACCCAACAACCTCCCTTACAAAAGAGATTGGTGGATGTGAGAATGTGAATCAAAGGGGATGCAAGTGGGTGTTCAACTCGGCAGCACTTCGTTGCTTGAAATCTCCTTCAATATGTCCTTTGGGTGAGAAAAGTCTCACCTTTTATAGACCCATGGGGTCTCTTTTGGGAGGGAAGCATAAGTGCCATGTGTTGGTCATAGGTGCCATGTAGCAATCAAGTCTTACCATGAGGGAGGGGAGTCCTCCATGACTTGGGCTTTCATAACTGCCCTTGTGACAGTCCTCTAATGGCCTATCTATTCACCCACACACGCGTGCGAGGCAGGAGTCATCAACTGACTATCCTGGGCTGCCACTTGGCGCCATTCTTCTTTTTGCCCGTTAAACTTGGAATTCGTCCTTGGGTGAGACGATTTCAGAATTCGTCCCTGGGTGAGACGAATACTGAGCAAAGTGTCTAAATGTACCAAATTGCCTCTTGACCTTACAAAATTTCTATGAAAGTGGTTAGGACCACTATTTGACCTCTGAGGGCTGCCCTGGGGGCTGTGTTTGTCAAAGCGATCAGTGTTTGCAGTCACATAATCGGATTGGTGCTGTTTTGGTGTCTACAGATACCCCTTTTTGGGATGCGTTGTGCATAGCGCAATGCCGAGCAAAAATAGATAACCAAAGCACTAATGATTAGGGTTTCTTGGTAACCTAACAAACTTTTGATGCCCCAAGCATGGAAAGGGCATGCATTCTTGAATCCTTGCTTCTGACGAGCTAGGGAGTTTGATTTCAAGTGTTAACTTATTTTGGTGAGGTGTGACTTGAGCTTGGACATTGATCAGTCATGATTAGGCAAAGGGCGCAACCTTTTATCCTCAGGGGAACCTTGTGTTCATGATTCACAAAATGCCAAGTGTTTGATTGATTTGATTGTTGCTTGTTTACTGCCCCAAGCAGGAGCGTAATTGTCTTTGTCAATGAATCTTTGAATGCATGTCGTTTTCCTTAATTGGGTGTGTGATTGTTGATTGGTGACTAAGTGTGAATACCCCCTCAAGCGACGAATCGATGAGGGAATAACCTTCATGAGAAAAGCGACGAGTCGCTTGACCCAAGATGACTTGTGCAAGGGGGCCTTTAGAGGGTTTACCGTTTATCATGTGTAATTTTTCCAACATTTGGACCTATTTTTGGTGGGCGTTAACCCTTTTGGTGATGCCGTAATGGGGTAAAATCATCGAAAACCCATCTTCCCGTGGAGCGGTCCTGCTATGGTAGCCTTCTTGGGGAAGTAGGAGAGTGAGAATTTGAACCCCGACATCTAATTTCTTTGCCAAGAGATTAAGTGCAAGAGCACTTGTGTCCGGCAATGCTTATTGCTGTTTGTTTGTGTTGTATTTTTTTGTTGTTTTTGAATGGGTTTTGACCCCTTTTGTGATGCCGTTTGGGGGTGAAATTATCAAAAATCCATCTTCCCATGGAGCGGTCCGGCTATGGTAGCCTTCTTAGAGAGTAGGATAGTGACAATGTAAACCCCGACATCAATTTTTCTATGCCAAGAGGTTAAGTGCAAGAGCACTTGTGTCTGGCAATGTTTATTGCTTTTTGTTTGTGTTGTATTTTTTTGTTGTTTTTGAATGGGTTTTGACCCATTTGTGACGTCATTTGGGGGTGAAATTGTCAAAAATCCGTCTTCCCGTGGAGCGGTCCGGCTATGGTAGCCTTCTTAGAGAGTAGGATAGTGACAATGTAAAACCCCGACATCAATTTGCTATGCCAAGAGGTTAAGTGCAAGAGCACTTGTGTCTGGCAATGTTTATTGCGTTTTGTTTGTGTTGCCTTTTTTTGTTGTTTTGTTGTTTTGATTTTCTTTGGTCTTATGCATGATGGTTGATGGATATATGCATGTTGATTTATTTTGATGGATGCATATGCTATGATGAATACAAATGTTTTTGATTTATATGTGATATGCAGAGATGAAATGGATGAATGAGATTTGTGATGTTTGGCTATGGCACCATAGACTGTTTAGAACTCGTTATTTTGTTTTTAGGCGATTGCTATGATGCATGACTTTGTATGTATACATGTGGTTTTTCTATTTTTGTATTTTCTGATGGTATTGTAAGGATGAAAAGTAGCACAGTTGGTTTAGAAATGTAGCTAAGGTTTTCTGAGACTCAAAAGGTTTTTAACTCACTAGCCACGAATGTACTTTATCTTACAAGACTTTTGAACAAGGTATGAATCGAAATTGTTTTTGACCGAGCTATTTCACATCCCTGTGTGTGCAATTGAGTTCATTTATGTGGTATTTGTCAGGATACCGCCAATGCGGATGGGCTTTCAACCGAACCTGTACTGAGGATCACCTAATTAGCTCCACTAACTCCTTTGTTGTATTCAGTTAGATTAATCTGTGATGTTATCGAGGATGCCATAAGCTAGCTCATCCACATGCAAACATTGATCTGTATGCAAGTTAATGTGAAAGATATATCATCATGCGAGAAGTTTACCGCCAGTTACCGATAGGCTATCAACCAAACCGATACTGAGGCTTGCCTCATGACCTGTTAGAATGTTGAGAGTTCCAGGGATTCAAGTTCAACTCCGTTCTTTTCTTCAATTGTATTGGGATACTTGCTCGTTTGTAGTGATAATATCACTGTTTATTTTGGTTTGTTTTCTTTTGAGCAAGGGATTGGGGATATGGAGTGACGAAAATCACTATTGCTTGTGCCTTTTGATGTGTGCACTGTAGGATGTCAAATTTTGGAGTTTTGACGTTTTGCAAATTTTTGATGTTTTGCAACTATTGAGAACTTAGGGATTCTTAGGGAATTGGGTAGGGAGGATGCTTTTCCTTTTGCCAACTCTCAGCATTCTTGGGGTCATTCGCATAAGGGGATGAGCAAGATAACCGTTTCACTTGTGGTGACCTGGATTACTGTGCAAGTTTCATCTTTCGTTCACACAACTTAGGAATTGTTTTATGTGTTTTAATTTGTGTTGGGATGTTACGTAAGAAGGTGTATTTCAAGTATGACTCTACCTTCGTAAAATTTGTCTGACTTGATACATTACATGGCTAAAGAGTAAAATGATGACTGAATCACGAAAACTCTTGATACATTAAAAGACCACTGATTCTAGTGTGGTAAAAGTAATGCATGGCATTTTTGTTGTTTTTGTAAGATGGAACAATGTGGAACAAGATGGACTAGCAGAGCAATTACAGCCTATGGTGCCTTTGACCTGTATGACCACAAATATGCAATGTATGGATGTAATGGTTTGATGCAGCTATGTATTTTTGTATTTTTGATGGATTGATTTTTGTGAATATGAAGATGAAGTGCGAGAAGAACTCTCTATTGATGAATTTGAGTATGCCTAGAAATGAGATGCAAATTTTTATTGTTTTTGATGATTTTTGTTATTTTGAATTTTCTTATTTTTTTTTGACCAAGCGATTGTGGAAATCCTTGGAGCATTTTGGGGTTGACCAAGCGATTTAAAGAGATCCTTGGAGCGTTTTGGGGTGACCAAGCGATTGCAATAATCCTTGGGGCTTTTGGGGTGACCAAGCGATTGCGATAATCCTTGGAGCCTTTGGGATGACCAAGTGATTGCAATAATCCTTGGAGCTTTTGGGGTGACCAAGAGATTGCGATAATCCTTGGAGCTTTTTGGGTGACCAAGAGATTGCGATAATCCTTGGAGCTTTTGAGGTGACCAAGAGATTGCGATAATCCTTGGAGCTTTTGGGGTGACCAAGATATTGTGATAATCCTTGGAGCTTTTTGGGTGACCAAGAGATTGCGATAATCCTTGGAGCTTTTTGGGTGACCAAGAGATTACGATAATCCTTGGAGCTTTTTGGGTGACCAAGAGATTGCGATAATCCTTGGAGCTTTTTGGGTGACCAAGAGATTGCGATAATCCTTGGAGCTTTTTGGGTGACCAAGCAATTGCGATAATCCTTGGAGCTTTTCGGGTGACCAAGAGATTGCGATAATCCTTGGAGCTTTTTGGGTGACCAAGAGATTACGATAATCCTTGGAGATTTTTGGGTGACCAAGAGATTACGATAATCCTTGGAGCTTTTGTGGTGACCAAGTGATTGCGATAATCCTTGGAGCTTTTTGGGTGACCAAGAGATTGCGATAATCCTTGGAGCTTTTTGGGTGACCAAGCAATTACGATAATCCTTGGAGCCTTTGGGGTGACCAAGTGATTGCGATAATCCTTGGAGCATTTTGGGTTTGAATTATGGCTCTTCAGGGGATAGAGGTACCCCCAGCTTGATGGTCTTTGCACTTTGAATTTGGCTCTAGAGGTACAGGCATGAACGGATCAGCCCCATGTGATGATAGGAAGACGAGGTCTTCCATTGGTACTGATGTCATGATAGGGTCTCGAGGTGGGCGTTGCTCATCGTGAATATAGAGCCATGGATCCAACACTAGGTCCCACCCCGCTGGGTCTACCCACCATTCATGCCCTAATCGTATGCCCATCTGTCCCATTAGATCTTCATGAGTTAAAGGGCGGTAATGTCGTCACGCATGTCTGAGATAGTCCATCTCAGTTTCATCTTCTGAATCACTTTTGGAGACCCAAAATTGTTCATTCTCTTTAGCAACTGTTACTTGCAACATTGAGGACTCTCCTTGTTCCAGTAAGTTAATCTAGTCCCATTGCGGTTGTTCCACTCTTGGTGGAGGGACCTGATTCTCTTGACATTGTTTTGGTTCAGTTGGAACTTCTAAGGGGAATAACTTCAAAAATATGTCTGGAAGTCGTTGATGTTCTCTTTGAGGATTAATCTCCAAACTCTCGCCTCTCTCTAGCAAAGGAGAGGGATTACTACTGTTGCCAAGGGTTTTTGTTGACCATGGGAGGTAATCTCCTAAGGTATATTCTGTATTTGGGTTGGCATAAGGATCTGGTGCCAATCCCCCCTTGTTGCCTATTTCTAGGCCTTGCATATTTTCGACCAAGATGTCTAAGGGCAGGGGGTGGTTGAACCCTACTCCTGACTTATCATATGGCATCTGGTATCTTGGTTGGCAAAGGACACGCATCCCTTGCTCATATTTGCCTAGCCCGTATCCGTGCCAATTGCATTGGCCGAGATATTTTAGGGCAAAGTCTGGGTTTGACAGATAGTTGATTTTTTCAACAAAAGGCTCTTCGTATGCTTCCTTTTGTTTGCATGGTTCAAGACCATGATCAAGGCCCCCATACACAAAATTTGTCTAGTTTGGTGGGTAGCCTAGAGGAACAACTGTCCCTATGGGAAGGCGAGGTCTCCCCATGTCTTGTAATGACTCCAATGCGGGGGTTGCCACAACATTTTTCACTAAATACTCCCCTAGGCCCGTATTGGCCATTTCGACAGTGATTTTTGATGATTGGGTGGGAGGAAATGGGAGTCCTTCCTGAGTCCATTCCATGTTTGGTATTTTAGGAGTCTTCGCTTCTACTGTGTGAGGTGTTTCTTCTGTTGATACCATTGAAATTGTGGGCAACCCCTCTTCTAGGGGCTTAGCCTCTTCCATGATCTATTTTCCCTTGTCCTTCTATTTGGCCATGGCAAGTGGCATTGATAATGAAGGAGCAGATGATGAAGACTCACCTGGCTAGGATTTTGTTGATTTGGTCACCAGTGGTGCCTACGGTATTGGACCCTGTTTAGATGGATTTAACTGGAAATCCAAATGCATTGAAGGGAGGATCGATTGAGATAATTGAAGGGCTCTAAGTCCATTGGGACTACATGTATTTCTCCTTCAAAAGCATACTTTAAGCACTGGTGAGTGATCGAAGGTACACACTTCATGTCCCTGATCCAAGGCCGCCCTAGCAGTATATTATAAGCCATCTCGTCTTCCAACACATGGCACAAGGTAGGTATTATCTTTTGTACTACCTGGACAGGCAGAACAACTGTGCCAACTGTCGAGCATATTGCATCGTTGAAAGCTCGCAGTGTGTACGTGGAGGCTATGATGTGAGAGGTTGGTAGCTTCAAATGTTTTAAGGCTTCAGTGGTAATGATGTTACTGGATGAGCCAGTATCTACCAACACTCTCTTGTACAGGATCCCGTTGACCCGCATGATAACATGCAGGGGTGGATCTGCGATGTCATTCGATATTGTTTTGACTTTGTCTTCTCTGAAGGTGATGACCGGCTTCGTACATCGTTTCACATGTCCCACGAAGTTGTTGAAAGAATTTGCTTCGTGAGGCTATAATTCGATGGCTTTTAAAATTTCCATAAGAGCTTCCCTATGGGGTGCTGACTGTTGAATAAGCTCATAAATGGACAACCTAGCCGATGTGGTCTGTAAACTCTGCATGAGTTTGGTCCGTATCGTGACCTCGGGTCTAGGCGGAGGCAACTACGTTGGGCGTTGTTGAGGCTGCGATGTTGTCGAAACTTCCCTCGTAGCTACCTCGGGGGAAACTTCTGGGTACTTTTTGTTCCTTGTCACTATACTAATCATTCCCACAAATCCTTGCATGGGAAGATTCTGTCGTACCTTGTTAATCTGGAGAGGTTTTGCCTATGCTTTGTGGGCAGGCAAAGGGTCCTTGAATACCCCCATTTGTTGATTGTTTGGCGCTATGGGGTTGTCCATGGCCAATGTTCTATTGTCAATCAAATCTTGGATTAATTCTTTGAACTTACAGCATCCATTCAAGTCGTGTCCTCTGCGCCTATGGAATCTACAATACAATTTCTCTCTGTATCCCCTAGGCTTAGGAGCATTAGGGTCTATATTTTGGATTTTTGGCAGAGTGACTAAATTTGCCGCTGACAAGCGGTCAAATAGGGAGTCCCTGGACTCCATGTAAGGGGTGAATTATCGCCTAGGACGACGCTGCTGATTCTACTCCTGTCTTCTATAATCTCTTTCATAAGCAGGAGGCACTACCTGGTAATTAGCCTTTTGAGGCTGCATTTCTGGCACATGCATGGGAACATTTATCGCAACTTGGTTGACTGTAGCGTGTTGTGATTGTGTTGTCCCGGTCTTAGTGGTTTTATTCCACTCTTTCTTTTTAGGCTTGGCGATTGCGCCTTCGCCTATCTTAATCTCTTCTATAACTCTGGCTTGCGCCAAAGCTTCTTCTAAGCTATCGTATTATCGCAGCAACAATAGACCAGAGATTGATTTTAAGTAACTTTTTACGAACATCTACGTGAGATCAGAAATAGGGGGACAGTAGGGTAACTTAGAAAGCAAAGCTCTCCATCGATTCCCATATGCTGCCATTGTTTCTTCCTCAAATTGCTTGAGGCTCGCCAGATCACCCAGTGATGCCTTCTTCCTTGTGTTGAAGGCAAAGCGTTCAAGAAATGCATCTACTAATTGATCTAAGTTGCTTATGTTGTGTTTAGGTAGTTGTGTGAACCAATCCAAGGCAGGGCCTATGAATATGGTTATGAACGTTCTAAGCAACAATGCGTCATTATCTTGGATGCTAAAGCATTGGCTTAGAAATCTTGTAACGTGTTCTTGTGCGTCCTCTTCACCTTTAAAGATTGCCAATTGAGGCAACTTGAAGTGCTCGGGGTAAAGAGGTGTAGGCACTGAGGGATGCACCGGATTACTACGAAGTTGATGTAATGTGGGTTTTTGATGCCCAGCAGCTTTTGTCTCCATAGAATCCAAACGCTCTAATAGCACTTGGTATGCATCGGAAGATTTTATTTCTTCCTCTCTTGTTCGCTCTCGTTGTAAGTTATGATAAACTGGGGGCCTATGGAGGGGTGGCCGAATGGCAATCCTCCTGCCTTGATGGGGAGTTTCAGCATATTCTATTTCTGGTTTGTACTGCTCATAAAGTTCTTGAGGAGTCTCTAGGCGAGACCTATGACCTTGATCGAGTCCTCGCTGAAGGTACCCATCATTGTTTTGGGGAGTGGCCTCCCTCTTGGGTCTGTAAGATCTCGGAGGCAAAGCTTGACGAGGTCGTGGAGACCCGTCCTGCACCAACGAATTGTTCCTCTCATATTGTTTGGCCCTTTGGATGTGAGGGGTTGGCTCCCTCTCAGGTAGTTCATAGCGTAACTCATCCGCTTTGTGTTGCATGCGCTCTCTATCCAAGCGGTGACAGTAATCTATCTCCTGATGAATTTGTTTAAGCTGCGTGATTTGGGCTTGACGGGTGGCATGTCTGGGGACTATCGGGTCAATTTGGTCTACCCTATTTTTCTCAGGAGGTTGGAATGTTTCTCGTATGTGTTTGCTTCGATCTTGATGATCTAAAATTTCAATGGGTCACTTCCCTCTGTCGAGGTAGGCGACATTTACTCGAGGATCTGGCCTCGATGTATGATCATGATACCTAGCAAGGGTAGAAACGCAAGGTTCCCACACTGTTTTTTGTCCTCAAGGAATGCGATGGCTTTCCTCATACTCCCTTTCATTGGTTTGGAAGGGGCGGGTGGAGTTAGCTTGCCCTATGTAAGGAGCCCTGCGCTCTGGATTTTGTCTTTCTGTTCTGATGGGAGGTAAAGAAGGGACGCCATATCCACATTGTCCCTCCAAATGGACGGTGTGCCTCTCTATCTCCTCATCGTGTGGTGACCGCTCATAGCGAACATTTAAGGGAGATCTCCTATGAATGTATCCCTCATGTAAGGGTGTGTGCTGCGTGCTATGCTAAACATAAGTGCTCTTAGAAGGGGTGCCCCTATAGTCCCTATCCGTTAAGGTGTGGAGGGGTCTGCCTTGTGTGTTAGGTCACCAAGGTGGTATGACCAAATCCTTGGGATTGTAACGGAGACGACTCATGCCTCCTTGGACATTCCCCACAGCCTCCGCCCGTGATTGGTCTTTGCTGCGGGTGAGCACCATGACGATGTCTCTCTAGAAAACCCTAAAAATTAAAATGAGTCAGATGGGGCCCAAAATTGGCATGTGCATCCCTTTTATAGTAGATAAGACAAAAATGAAGTCTCAAGTCCTAACTCTAAATACAATAGGAGATATTGACATCCGAACAGCTCAAAAAGTGTAAAAAATTGGGCATGCAATTTTAGAACCTAATTTCGGGGCACTAGATGATGGAATTTGGCCCCGAAAACTGATTTTTCTGGGCAAATAGGATTCTAGGGAAGTTATGGCCCTGGCAAGATGCACTAAAATTTAGGAAAAAGTAAAATTTCCTAAATTTTGTTGGATGCTCCCGCATCACTTATGGGCACATTTGGTGTGATTTTGGGTTGACCAAAGGGTTCATGGACACCTTTGGGGAATTTTGGAGTGACCAACCAATTACGGGAATCCTTGGAGCTTTTGGAGAAAATGACAAAATGCATAGATTTTTATCTTTTGTTTATGATGATTTTTCTTTTTGTTACACTAAGCAGAAATGAACACACACATACACAAACAGTGATTATCTCTTTTAAAGATTTAATGGTGTGTCCTAGACTGGTTTAGTGCATTTTGATGTTTTGTTTTGTTTTTGAATGTTTTTGAAGAACGTTTAAATGCATAATGAAGGCTCATATAACTCCCAAAATGGTCGCCCCTTCAATATACCAACTAGGCCGATATACCAACCTCTCTATATACCCGCCCTTACGAGAGGGAGACTATAGGTACATGAGAGCATAAGGTACATGGTACGTAGGCGGTACGGAAGGGGGATTGTCCTGTTAATGGAACCTACCATAGAAGACTTATCCTCGCACGCATGGGAATCACCCCAGCGACACTCGGTCAGCTTTCGTTAGGATTTACGCCTAACAACGATTGACAATCGGGGTAATGGATGCAAAGCTAAGCCAAGGTGGTGATGAACCCACCAGCTTGGTCTTGCTCAAGGGCTGGGGCCTTACGACCAGCTCCTTGGTTTAAAGTTATTGCGTGGAGTGTGTGGGATTCATTTTATTTAACAAAAATGAAACAAGCATAAATGACTTTCCCTAGGCAATGCAGGATAAAATGAAAACAGTTAAAGAAACAAAAAATTTAACAGAGATTATGAAAATCCCTACCTCTTCTCTGCCTGGACCGGTTGCTTCTAAAATTTTGCTCTAAAAATCTATAGGCAGGAATTCGTCCCTCTGTGAGATGAATTGCAGAACAGAATTCGTCCCTACCAAAGATGAATTTGAATTCATCTCAGGGTCAGATGAATTACAGTAAAGAATTCGTCACAGCCAGAGAAAAATAGCAGTCTGCAACAAAAAAAATGTACCTGTCAAGCACAAACACAAAAATTTAATCAGTTTCTATGATTTTAAAACCAGGGGACAGGGTCCCACCGTGATCGCCACTGAAAGCACGAGATTTCGAGTGAAGGAAACACTAATTACGATGCATTCAAAATCAAATGCGCTTAAGTCCTAGAAATGTAAATTGCATGAAATGAAAGAGACGCATTGGAAGAGACACAAGCAAATGGAGAAAACACAGCCCTTTCATTAAACTTTCTTGATCTTTGTTACAAATACACCTCCTCCCTTTTCAGGGTCTAGGAGCATTAAAAGAATTTGACTACAATCGAGACTTAAGGTTCCTCTTTTCGCGTGCCCACACTTGAAATGGACGGGCCAAGATGATGCCGTCGCTGATTTCGATGAGTCTTTGACCTATGCTGCTCCCCCTACGAATAAAGAAACAACGAAGATGTCGGTAGCACCTGCTGCACATAAGAAGTGTTTGTTCTCTAAAATTTCCAAGAGATGCATGCAAACATTTATCTGAAACAGTGAGTAAAATGACTCTAAATGACCTGAAAACCTGACGGAGGACAGAAAAAATCACCGAAGGCCACCGCCACCGAGACAGTCGGCCAATCTACCTTCAACTCGGAATTTGTCCCTGGGCAGGACGAATTCTGACTGCAATTTGTCCCTGGGTGGGACGAATTCTTCTATGTTGGAAAAGCCGACCTGATGCTGCTCCAATGTCAAATCCCAAGACTTGTAAAATGCCTGCAAACAGAGGGGTTATGTAATTGGGGCCATTTTGGGACGACCCAGATGGTCGGATTCTCCCAATCTGGCCTCTATCCTCAGGAATTCGATATCGCCACCTGCAAGTTAGTGAAACAACAAAGTGACACAAAGCGACACAAAACGTGATAAAATCTGATCAAAATGTTATGAAATTGAATCTATGAGTTAAAAAAATAGAATAACATGATATGCAAACTGAAACAATAATCTAGAATGCTTTAAAACTTAGAAAGTGCGGGGGCGCCCAAGTGGGCCTCCCATCGTTGGCAGTTGATTCCGGCACCAATCCACTAGGGATGGGCCCAAAACCTCTTAGGATTGGGGGGTCAGCAAATTGGTTGATTCAGGTGTCCATATGTTGGATTTGGGTCAGATTCAAGCTTCCAAAAGCCACCCAACAACCTCCCTTTCAAAAGAGATTGGTGGATGTGAGAAGGTGAGTCAAAGGGGATGCAAGTGGGTGTTCAACTCGGCAGCACTTCGTTGCTTGAAATCTCCTTCAATCTGTCATTTGGGTGAGAAAAGTCTCACCTTTTATAGACCCATGGGGTCTCTTTTGGGAGGGAAGCATAAGCGCCATGTGTTGGTCATAGGTGCCATGTGGCAATCAAGTCTTCCCATGAGGGAGGGGAGTCCTCCATGACTTGGGCTTTCATAACTGCCCTTGTGATAGTCCTCTAACGGCCTATCTGTCCACCCACACACGCATGCGAGGCAGGAGTCATAAACTGACTGTCCTGGGCTGCCACTTGGTGCCATTCTTCTTTTTTCCCGTTAAACTTGGAATTCGTCCTTGGGTGAGACGAATCCCAGTTAGTATTCGTCCCTGGGTGAGACGAATACTGAGCAAAGTGTCTAAATTTACCAAATTGCCTCTTGACCTTACAAAATTGCTATGAAAGTGGTTAGGACCAATGTTTGACCTCTGAGGGCTGCCCTGGGAGCTGTGTTTGTCAAAGCAATCAGTGTTTGCAGTCACATAATCGGATTGGTGCTGTTTTGGTGTCTACACCTCCATATATTACAGCCAAAAGGATAATATTCACTGATACAGTATCGAATGAAATTCTTCTAGACATTATTTCTCATGAGGGCTCTAATAACCCACTTAGCACAAAGGGCTTAACCTTAACACTAGGTATTGATAATGCCAACCCCACCATGGGTTCTAGGAAGATAACAATACTCCCAAGAAACATGGTGGAATCCTAAACCATTAGTAGAAGAGGACCATAAAAATTCTCATAGAAGCTCATCAAGATTCTTAAAACAATTCTTATATGGGACCAAGTGAGAAGAATAATAGATACGCGTGGTCAAAAAAACTTTTGAGAAAATTAAGAATCTACCAAACGGATAGCTTCTTGGTGGATGAGTAGATAAGTTTCTATTCCATCCTATTAATGACATACTTCCAAAGCTCTAGTGTAAAACTGTTAAAGGCAAAAGGAATACCTACAAAAATGTAATATTTTCTCCTCTTGGATGATATTCCATTCTTGCCTTAATTTTCATAATATTATTATATAATATTAATAAAATTATTTTCTTATTCAACCTTTTAGTAATAAAAATATTTATATATTTTAAAATATAAAACTCAAAGAAATCCACTATCTTGGTGTTGCTTCATTTGGTGAGAGGAAAGAAAATGCATATTTTGAAGAGACAATTTACTAATATTAAATAATAAAGAAGGTTTTTAAAGAAAATTTATAGTGCTTTTCTCTTAAACTTTCTTTTTATAACAAGTCTCATTTATAAGAGCATTTTATTTTTATTTTCCTAAAAAATATACATTTGAATTTTATCAAGACAAATTTCAAAACCATTGAATTAACATTTTGTGATAAACAAACTTGTTTAATTTTTTGTATTTTATTTTATTTTATATTTTTAATATTAAATTTTTTATAATAATTTTTAATGACTTATAATATCTTTAACATTATATTTCAACATTACAAATTTGTAATGGATTATTAATATTTTTAAAGTGGAACAATGACGAGAACCATAGCTTATGGGTTTTACAACAAATATTAGGAAGTGAGAGTTTCACACCCTCAACCAAGGTTCAAATATTATGGTGAACCTTCACATTTAGCTTGTGGGTTTTGGTACAATTGGTTAGAAGTGAAGAATTTTATACAATTAAATAAGGTTTCAATCCTATGGATGAACATTGATATTTTATCAAATGGCATTGGTCCAATAGGTTATATTCCTCAATATTTAAGGAGGAGATCTAGGTTTAAATCTTCTCAAGCAATAAATGCATAGTGGCCAAGCTATTGTAATACACTATGTTTCATGATATAATTTGGGTGGGGTCATTTCAATCCCATAAATCCATTCAAAATAATTAATTTTAAGAGAATCATTACATAAAACCAAAAGGTAACCTTGTAGGCATACGATTCCATGAAATCTAAAATTACAAAATTATCATATAAACGTAAGACTTATTCTTGGAGGAAGATAAAATATAAATTTTTGCGTTACATCTAATGGATAGACCTTTATCATAGAAAATTGATCCACATAGTCTATATCAAAGAGTTCCTCAATATGCATCTTGTTATACTTTAAAAAACTATTACAAACCTTCACCTATGATTACACTCCACTGATGAGACCCAAAAGGTCGAAACGCATTCGAAGTTTTAAGTTGTATAATTCATTTTTTTAGAATAAAAATTCTTTTTCAGTATTTTTTGTTCCTTCCTAACTTGCTATTTTTATCTTTCTCTAAAAACCTGATTAAAAAACATTTTGTTGTGGTTATTATGCTCTTCACTTGTCGTTTAATACGATCTGGTGAATCAGAAAGCCTCCAGCGCTAGTAGTATGCTCTTCAATTGCCATGGAATGTGATCTAGTGAATCAAAAACTAGCACATGTTTTTTTAATAGAGTACTGTTATGCCATGTTTCCTTCTAAGATAAATATTATTTGGAGCAACACAAATTCTAGCACATCTCTATGTGTGAATGATATTTTTGGCAAGGCTATGCAAGGATTTCATCTGGGTTAAGTGCAAGCAGCTCTAGAGGTTGTTTTTAGGGCCTTTGAGCCCTAGCGGCCAATTTTTTTATGGTTTATGCTGAATATTTTAGAAGGAAATATTGTACGAGATCCAATATGGGTTAGAAATTTGTATTTTAATAGATCATACTGTGAACTTGAGTGACAATGGCTTCCAATTTTCTACACAAAAGAAAAGTGAAAACCATACCTTTCCACGGTGTCTAGGGAAAGGAATAAAGAGATCACGAAACAAGTTTCAAGCAGTTGATCAAAAAATGGCTCATATCTCAATTAAATCTGGTGCTAAGGTGCACCCACAAAATAATTCTACTGTGAAAACCCCTATCAAGGGTAAGAATTTCAAAGACTCAGCCCCAAAAATAAATTTTATGGATGCCCTCCGTGGTGGATAGCCTCAACCTAATGCTAATATCAATCTTAGGGCTTCCCATAAACCTCTAAGAATGCCTAATATTGATCACAATAAAACAGAGTCAGGATGTATTAAATCAGCTAATGGAACTCCTATTTTTAAGCTTGATATGGGTAACATTCAGACTGGCATTAAAGATTTGCAAAAAAGAGGACTAATTTGTTGGTTCGTGGGTTTTCGTTCGAGCCTATCTATTTTCAAATTTTGGGCTACAAAAAGCTAGAAAAATAAAGGTGAGTTACAAATCTCTATTTATCCAAATGGTTATTTTCTTGTTTATTTGCTAATAATGAAGATACAAAGAAACTTTTTCAAGGGGTTCCTTGGTTTTTGGAAGGGTAGGACTTTTCATGAAGCCCTGGCATCCTAAATTTAAATTCGAAGAAGAGATACCTTCTATAGCTCCCGTGTGGGTTAGACTCTTTAGCCTCCCTATTAAATTTTGGAATCCTACTATTTTTTCTTCAATCGAAAACTCTTTAGGAACTTTTATGATGACTTTTGATTGTACTCAAAATTTTTAACATATTATTTATGTTCGTATTTGTGTTTTAATGTATTTTGAAAAACCCCTACCTAAGAATATCACATTAGAATTTGGGGAAGACACTTGGGAGCAAGTAGTGGACTATGAGAACATTCCTTTTGATTGTAGAATTTTCCATGAATATGTTCATTTGGCCAGTGCTTGCGCAAATAAAATTCCTGATCAAAAGAAAGAATATATAAACTCAGCAAGTTTTCAAATGCCTAAGAAGAAGAACACTCAGAAAAAACCAGTTATGAAGGATCAATCAAAGTCATCTCCTAATATGTTTGAAATCCTTTCCACAAATGATGTCCCAAGTGAGGAAGAGGAAATAATGGAAACATAAATCTTAGAAACACAATTTAAATATGAAGGGAAGAACTCAAAGATAAACCAACAAATCAAAGTTTTTCAACAGAAAAAATGGAGAAAATTTACACAAGAAAAACAATCTTTTAAATGTCAAAACATCAAATAATACTGGTCCCAATATAGACTCCGTTGAACCCTCTAGTAAAATTTTGGCTGTCTACAAGCATTCTTCAAGGTTAGAAGACATATTATATTCAATTGGAATAAGTCAAGAAACAAGAAAAACAAATTGAAGATGGATTCTAATAAAAAAGTAGGTCACGAGACCAATTAATATCATATGGTAAAATAAGGTGAAAATCTTGTAGAGGAAGGTAATATTAATGCCCTTTCCAAATTTTTTAGCCCTAGTATTAATGAAGATCATCACTTGGAATATTAGAGGACTCAAAGGGAGTCTTTCAAAACAAAATGAAATTAGAAGAATGATTCAGATAAATCATCCGCATCTTATTTTCCTTCAAGAAACAAAGATGTCAATGGAGGATATGGACTCAATTTCCGAAAAAAATTGGCCAGCTGGAAAAGTGGTTTCCCTCAGTTCCCAGGGGACTTTTGGTGGTATTTCTTGTCTTTGGGACCCAAAAGAGAATTATTCACCATATGGTTGGCAGTTGAGGTCTATTGGCTATAGCTATTCAAAGTAGACATTCCAACCAAATTATGCTCTACATTATTGTTTATGCTTTGACTACTTTGGAGGAAAAAAGAAGACAGTGGAAGGATATAACTCATATTATCTCTTATTTTCCAGAAGCTTGGATCTTGATCGAAGGAGATTTCAATACCATCCTCTCTCTAGATGAGAAAAGAGGGGAAATAGAAATTTGGACAAAAGCACTGAACTCATGAACGAATATATTGCATACCTTCATCTTGTGGACATCCAACCAGATAATGGCCTTATGACTTGGTCTAACAAAAGGTAAGGCTTAGCTTGTATAATGGAGATATTGGATAGGTTTTTGCTCTCTAAAATAGACTCTTAATAATGTTGGTTCAGATCATTGGCCAGTCATGGTGGAAATGTGGAAAACCAATGTGATTTTGTCTCATTTTTATTTTAAATTAATGTGGCTTAGAGACATTTTATTTAGATCTCGTATGCAAAAATGGTAGAAGGAAGGTAAACCAAGGCATGGGACTAAGATGTTTTATTTTTCCAAAATACTGCAATACATTAAATCCAAAATCAAGACTTGGAACTAGAAAGAGTGTGGGGATGTTCATAAAAAAAACATGAAGTTATTACTCATATTAAAAATTTAAATAATAAAATCCATTTAGATGGCCTCATAGATAAGATAAGTGTAGATGAAATTAAACTCACAACTCGGTTAGAGGAGTGGGAAAAAATAGAAGAAATATTATGGAAGCAAAAATCTATAATTTAGTGGCTCAAATAAGGAGATCAAAACACAAATTTCTTCCACAAATCTCTTCTAGCTCGAAGATCTCACAACTTTATTTCTTCCCTGAAATCATATTCTGGAGATGTTTTTTATACTTGGGATGGCATGAACTCTATTGTTGTTGATTACTTTTCCAATATTTTTGCTGCTACTCCTCTTGACTCAACTTCTCAACAAAATTTTCTTCAAGCAATCCCTTCTCTTATCACTTTTGAGGAGAATTCTATTTTGAATGCTCCTATTACTATCAATGAGCTTCAATAGGTATTTTTTTAAATAAAAAAATGGAAAACCTAGGTCCTGACGATTTTCCCATTGAGTTCTACCAAAAGTTCTTGGATATCCTTCATGTTGATTTATTAGAGGTGGTGGAACAAGCCATGAAAGCCAAAGAAATTTTGAAGGTTATCAATAAAACTTATATTACTCTTGTTCCAAAATCTCAAGAGGTTGATCATATATTAGCTTTTAGACCTATTGCTTTATGTAATTTTCTTCTCAAAATCATTACTAAAATCATGGCAGAAAGGTTGAAGCCTCTTTTGCATAAGATTAATTCCCTAGAACAAGGGTGTTATGTGGAAGGGCATCAAATAGTAGATGAGATAGTTCTTGCTCAGGAAGCCATCCATTCCATGGATATGCAAAAATCACCTTCCATGTTCATTCGGTTAGACGTATCCAAATATTATGACAGAGTGGATTGGCACTTCCTTATCAAAGTTTTGAGGCAATTTGGTTTCTCTAAGGATTGTATGGATTGGATTATGGGATGTATCTCTTCAGTTTCCTACTTAGTTCTTATCAATGGTAGGCCTTCTCAATCATTTCCATCTTCTAGAGGTATTAGGCAAGGTGACCCGCTATCCCCTTATTTATTCATCATTCTTGTTGAATGCTTGGGTAGGACTATAACCAAAAATAGGGAAAACAAAAACCTTTAGGGAGTTACCATTGCTCATGGAGCTAGACCTATATCTCATCTTCAATTTTTGGATGACTCTACTCTTTTAGGTAAATCTACAGTTAAGGAAGCTTCTAATATTAAGCAAATCATTAGCTATTTTTCTAAGGTTAACGAACAGTTGATCAATGAAGATAAATCTAAAGTTATTTTATTTCACTGCTCTACTAGACAGGAATCCATGGTCTTGGATAAATTAATATATAATAAGACCTCCCTTCCAATAACTTATTTATGTATTCCCATAAATATTCAAAGGTAGAAAAATAAATATTGGAATTGGTTGTTGGACAAAGTCAAGAAGAAAATTAGAAAGTGGACCAATAGGTGGCTTTCTTTTGGGGGTAGAATCACCTTGGTAAAATCAGTCCTTCAAGCTATTCCTATTTATGTATCTTCCGTGTTGAATATCCCAAAGGTTGTTCTTCAATAATTGTATCAAATCAGTCATCATTTCCTTTGGAGTGGTACTAAGGAGAAAAGAAAATGGGCCTTGGTGAAATGGGACACTTTATGTCTTCCTAAGAATGAAGGGGGGTTAGAATTTTGGTCTTCTATTAATAACAACAAAGCTTTAGCTGCTAAATTATATTGGAGGATGTTGCATAACCCCAATGCTCTTTGGGCCAATAATATCTGTGCTAAATATGTTGAGAACAAAATTCATTAAGACCTTGTTCGCTATCAACTTCCTACCAAAGGTTCTCCCATTTTAGAAGTTCTTAATACTGGTGAGGATTTGATAAAGAAAAATTTATTTTGGATCATTCATAATGGTCAACAAATAAATTTTTGGATAGATTCTTGGGATGGTCACAAGCCTTTGATAACTTAGTTTCCCGATTGGAGGCCTTGGATGGAGGAATTTCACCGAGCTAACTGGATTAAGGTGGCTAATTGCTATCGATACCATACTGGTAATTCAACGATTGGTAGATATTGGATCTTTCGATCCCTGTTGAGGATTGGCCTATTAAAATCCCAAAAAGACAAAGACAAGATATCCAAGGCATCCTTCATATGAGATATCTCTCTTGGTCCTATGAAAAAAAATGTTTTGGATGGAACAACACTACTAAGGGTGAGTAATCAGTTGGTCAAGATTATTTGACCTTATGCCATAATAATCCCAACCATTCTTATTACACATTTTCTTAGTTGTGGGCTCAAAATCTCTGGCCTAAGGTGAGGTTATTTAATTGGCTTTTATTGCATCGTAGGGTGCTTACTGGTGAGCAAATTATGAAGCATGGTTTTCATGGCCCTTTTAGATGTGAAATGTGTGAAGAGAATGTAGAAAATATCAACCATATTTTTATTTAGTGTACTTTAGCCTCTGAGCTATAGAGGAGAATGGCCACTTTACCTCGCTTACAGTGGTCCAATTTTTTTACTTTTGAACAACTTTGGAGGGATTGGCCTAATCAAGAGGGTGTTGATCATTTTATTAGGCAATTAGTTTGGATGGGTTCTACCATTCTTCTTTGGAATATTTGGAATGAAAGGAACAACCGAATTTTTAATCAAGATAGGAAGGATATTCATTATATTTGGCAAAATACCATAGCCACCTTAGTTGAATAAGTCCATCAACTCCTTAATCAGCCCCAAAACTCCAACCAAATATGGGATCAAGTGATGCAAATATTGAAGATTAAATATTCTAAGGGCAACCAACTTAAACAAAATGTGAGTATTAGTAATATGGATAGGACAAGAAATTGGCAACCTCCTCCTAAGAATTTTGGAAAAGTCAATACTTATGGAGCCTCTAGAGGAAACCTTGGAAAAGCTAGTGTGGGAGGAATTGGTAGACTTTCAGATGGCTCCTTGGATTTTACTTTTGCTAAGAATTTGGGTATTCTTTTCAATAACCTTGTTCAGGGGTATGGTATCCTTAGAGGACTTCAAGAGGCTACTAAGTTTGGATGGAAAAATGTTTTAGTTGAGTCTGACTCTCAACTTAAGATTAATATTTTGAATACTCCTAAGAATCATAAGGTTGATTGAAGAATAAAAAAAATTATTGAGAAGATTCAATTAATCCAGATGGGATTTTTGAAAGTTGATTACAATCATGTGGTCAGAGATCAAAATAAGAGTGTTGATGCTTTAGCTAATTTAGCTTTAGATAAAGGTGATCTTACTTGTTATGGCCACTCTCCTAGATGGTGGGCTTTGCAAATTAGGGAAGCTCTTCTTTCTATCATTTCTTTGGATGGATCAAGTTCTGAAGGTACCTAGTTTCTTCTTGTTTTCTTATTTATTTGCTTCTCTTTGGTTCATTCAGGTTTTTTTAGTTCTCTAGATCAAACTATTCTTTCTTTTGTTTCCTCTATTGATTCTTGCCTTAATAGTCTTCTGGTCTAGATAGGTCATTGTTATGTTCAATTTTTTTTTTTTTTTTTTTTTTACTTTTTTAAGGTGGGTGTGTTCTTTTGTTTTTGTTTTGTTTTTGTGTTCTTTGTGTTGTGTTTTTGTTTTTCTTGTATTTTTTTATGTTTTTTGTTATTGTTCTTGTGTTTTTTTTGTTCTTGTTCTTGTGTTTCTCTTTGTTTGTGTTAATTCATGTTTTTATGTGTGAGTGTTTTCTATGTTTTTTTTTTTTTTTTTGTTGTTGGTTGCTTTTTATTTTTATTTTTATTTTATTTTTTTAATATTTTAGGTTTTGGTTGTGTTTATTTTTCATATTTTTTGGGTTATGTCTTCGTAGTGTTATGTTGTTTTTGTCTTGTTTGTGTTTTGTTATGTGGTGCTTGTGTTTTTCTATGTGGTTCATGTTGTGGTTTCTTTTATCTTATTGTATGTATTTTTTGTTGTGCTTTTATTTTTGACACACTCAAGGAGCATGTTTTTTATTTTATTTTATTATTTTTGTTATTTTTTACTTATTTATTTACTTATTTCTAAATTGGTTTTGTGTGTTTGTTTTCTCCTTGAGTATGTCAAGTGTGGTAGGCTAGGTCTGAGTCCTGGGCATTTTTGGTGGAATGGATATCCCTGCCTCCTTGGGTCTTACCCGAAAGTGGCATCCCTTTTGGGATGTTTTCCACAAATATTTAAAAAAAGAGAGAGAAATAGGTGGTATTTCTTTTTTTCATCCCCATTAATTTGAGCTTGCTCTTTCAAATCTACCTTTGAGGCATCAATCTAAGAAGAGTATTTAGAGTATAACTTATAAATATGTACATCCCTAGATAAATTATCTTCATGAAAAGTGTAGTAGAATCTAATAAACCAAATATGCGTAAGTATAACATGTTTGAAAGTTTAAACTATCTTAGTAAATGGTAAAGAACACCAAGGAAAAGCCTATTTCCAAGCAATTTTTTGATTAAACATAGCTATATAATCATGTTAGACACTTTTACAAGTATATTAGGAATGCCATAGATCAATATTATATTTGGAATATTAAAAATACTTCTTTGTACATAATAGATCAAAATTTATTATGAATATAGAAGCAATTATGTTAGCCTTATACAAGAGAATTTTAACTTTAATGAGTAAGTGTCATTTTTAGTATATTTAAGGAAGGTAAAATTTAATTATAACCACCTCATATCACCTCATGATTGTTACCTTCAGCATATTGAATAACAACACCCAAGCATTTAAATACCAATAATTAATATTATATTACTAAAATTTTATATTGGTTTTGTTATGAATGATGCATCTATTTATTCCAACTCATGAAAATTATATTTTATAAAAATTTATACTAATTCATCACACACATCAAGATAGATACCTATATCTTAGTTGTTATTGCTAGCTGGAATGCTGAAAAAAATATTTTTACACCAATAAAATGTTAAGAATTATCCATAATTTATTATGTTTTAGATACATTTAGGTATGAAATAAGACACATGTCACATCAGTGTACCCATATAAGATCACTAATCATATGGATAGTCTTATGTATGATAGAAAAGGTTTAAACACATCCTCATGAAGTAAATGTCATTCTTGGAGCATCACATATAAATACTTACAATGTTATGCATTTCTCCATCTCTACTAGGCAAATAAAACATATACTCTAACTAACAAGAACTTTTTAGAGAGAGATCATCATTGGGACAATTTACTATCTATCCATATAATTCTTATGAAGAATTCCCTCATCTCTTTTTCCTCCCTAAGAGAACTAACCCATATACAAGGTAAAATAAATATTGAACACTAGCACAATAGGACAAAAACATACTGTTGTGCAACAATTCTTACATGAAGTCACCTTAAATCATGTAATATTCTAAGTGGTCAAAAAATCATGAGAATTCATACAATTAATAAATGAATGGTTATCCTACGTAAAATAACCTTAAATGATGCAATCAATTAATGAGTATTGCATCTATATGAAGTCACCTTAATTTAAGCAGTCATGTAAACAAAATTATTATTTTAATTATGGCTTTACCAATATTTTGTGTTCAAACTATATGAGCTCTACCTACAACATCCTCCTTGCATATGTCTACTATGTATAAAATGCCATCCCATTTATTTAGCCATTTGGTTCTGTATTGCAAGTTCTTCTATAATTCAGTCATATCCTCTCTATATTTTTGCTCATCCATACAAAACAAACACATACATGGTACACTATGCATACAATAAGTGCTCACATATACTACCAATAAAATGGTGTCGTATCATTTTAACTACATAAATTACAATATCAACCTATAGTTGAATAAATTTATCAACTAGTACCAACAATATTATGATGTAAGAGAGGTATTATGCAACTTCTAACAAAATACTTATGCAAATTCAATTCATGGATGCAACAAAAACATCATGTAAGTTACAACAATAGATATATGCATCACTAACCTATGGATGTAATAGAGACATCATTTAAGTGCCAACAATATTTTTTTACATTATCATCTTATATACAATAAAAATATCATGCATGTGCCGACTACACACTTTAAGAATTATTATTCTATGGATGCAATAAATATATCATGCAAGTTCTAATGGATTAAATTATGCATTATCATCTTATGAATGAAACCAAGATAAAATGTGAGTTCCAACAACTTATTTGTGTATTAGTAGTAATGGTATTTCTATGCATTAAAATTTGAGAGTAATGTAGGAGTATTAGGGTATCTTATCATCATGTTCTACATCTCATAGTTCTAAAATTACACTCTAAATTAGTGCAAGGCTATAGAATAATTTTATCCTTTAACATAAGCATCTATGAATTCAAGTCACAAGTCCAAATTTCTATCCTTTGTAAGATAAGTTTACATATTTTCCCTTTAAGTTGCTTTTCATTAGATATAGTTAGATTTTATCAAGTAAACAAAAGTAGCTACTAGTCAAGGAAACCAAATTTTTTTAGCAATAGTGGTATTTATGTGCATTAAAATTTTATGGTAAAGTAGAAGTATCAGGATTTCTTATCATCATGTTCTACATCTCATAGTTATAACATTACACTTTAAATTATTATAAGTTTATACAACAATTTTATCCTTTAACATAAGGAGCTATGAATTCAAGTCATAAGTCCAAAGTTGTATCCTTTGTAAGATAAGTTTACATATTTTCCCCTTAAGTTTTTTTTCATTCAATATAGTAAGATTTTATCAAGTAAAAAAAAGTAGCTAGTAGTCAAGGAAACCAACAAAATTTATGTCACCTAAATGCCTTCTTATCTATCTTGATTAATAAGGAAAACCATATAAATCAAATAATCTATGTGATATTTAAAATGTTAGACAAAAATGTTTTTGAATCATCCCCAGATTATTTGATCAAGTCATATTCAAAAGTAACATGTCCTTTCTAAGAAACGAACCATTGATACTCTATATTAACTCAACATAGTTTTTTTCTTTTCATATAAGAAATTTTTACATGTTATAAATACTAAGAATATATCTTGAGTCATGGTTTATGGGTGTGAACAAGGTTTATAGCTCTAACTTCTCATCTTGCTCATTTTTGTTTGTTAGGAGAAGATAATTTTTACCCCTATGATTGTCCAAGGATTACTTATGAGAAGCCAATATACTTTAGCATTGAAATTCTTCCATACTGATTAAAGTTTAACTAATTTCCTACTCTTATTTAGGTATTGCTTTTAAAAACAATAATTATCAACTTGAAAACCATTCATTTATTCACTAATTTCATGCATTTCAAGCTAGTATATGATTTCAAATTATTTTAAGCTAGGGCACATAATTTAATAGTTAATAAATCATTAATGTATCCCAAGATAGGCTTTTTTTGGATCAATCATTCATTCATGTGTGCCAAATAGGGACTGGTTTTAAGAAATTATTCATTTATATTTCCTAGCTACAATATGTTTTTAAGGAGAAAATCATTCATATTCATACTTGCTTTCTTGTTGGTATTATACACTTAGCTAATATATCTTTTGAAGGATTACAATAGTTATTTTGAAAGAATTGTAAGGAATCTAATGAAAATTAAATTTGACATACTCATCTCTCATTTTTACTTTGTAACAAATTCCACTTCAAAAATGGATAAGGTTATGTGATATACAATCATTTAGCTTTCTAAATATCTTCTTGGATTTCTCCTATTACGCATTTAAGCATAAAATTTTAAATGAAAAAATGAAAATCTAATGCTATATTCTAATTATAAAAAAAAATGAATAATCATACAATAAATTTATGTTCAAGATCCTAAATCCCCAAATTGATGACCACAAGAAGGTATGCTTCTAATGCCCTCACGTCCTTATGCTCTAATAATCCAATATTCAAAATTGAATGCACTAAAATTCTGTACAAAGAGCATGCAACTTTATTATATAACATCAATATATTTTTTCCTAGAAAAATTATTCCTTTGAACCAATACACTTCGATAAACATAATCTCTAGTACCTTTCTCTATGAATGGAGTTGGTTCAATAATTATTTTATATAGAAGAGTGCAGCTAATTATAGTGTTTCCCTATCATTCTTGATAGGTAAGTTAAATGAGGGTGCTTCAAGAAAATTTAGAGTTTTTCATAGTTTTTTTGAGGTTTTAGCACCATGCGCCTATTTTCCCCTTTATATAAGGTGAGGAAGGGGTGTCTTTAATTAAATTAAATTTATTTTATGTTGTCATCCATCTTAACCCTTCCCCTTTTTCTTTTTCTAACATTAACATGGTGTTTAGAGTATAGGTAGGGAAGGTTCCTCATGGTATCAAAAGTTACCTCAGATTTAACTTATACCTTATAACTTTTCCCGTTTAACCTTTATAGAAAAATATTCCTTTGGTCAAGTTTAAAAAACATCTTATTTTGCAAGTACTTGGATTATCATGCATGGACCACACGATCATTAGAAATCATATAAATCTCATACCAATGAAATATTCAAACATCATACAAGTCTACTAATGTAGTATATTTCTATGCAAGTCTATTATATATTTCAAAAATAACAACCATAAAATTTACCTCCTTGATTATGCCCTGACTAGTGAACTCAATGAGCATAGCTCTTATCAATCAACATCCAAATCAATGTAGTTATGTAATTTTTATAATAAGGTTTGACCTACATATTAATTGAAATGAATAATGTAGTTATCAATTATTTTATTTAAGTATACATGCATATAAATCATATGATAAATATCTTAAATATTAGGTCACCACTTATCAATCACCATCCAAATCAATGTAGTTATGTAATTTCAGTAATAAGGTTTGACCTACATATTAATTGAAATGAATAATGTAGTTATCAATTATTTTATTGAAGTATACATGCATATAAATCATATGATAAATATCTTAAATATTAGGTCACCATAGGCATTATGTTATTAAAATTTAATTACATGTCAAAGAAATTTTTTTATTGTGATGTCCTTTGCCACTAGAAATATTTAATATCTTCATGATAGCAAAAATATAATTTCCACATAATTTTCATTATTGCAAAAATCAAAATGCAAAGTATGATAAATATCAAATAGAAATTGCAATACTGACAAACACATTTGAAGATGCATAAAACTATCAAACATAACTATCTAGAAAAATAAATGAGGAAAGAGTCTATAACATTTTTTAGCATATTCCTAAGTGGAATTTATTTTAATGTATTGGTCCCATTAGACCTTGCACTAAGACATCTCTCTATTGTGCTAATGCAATTCGTGCCTTCCAAATATTCTTGTTGGTTTAACTTGAATCACCACTTGATCTTGCACCTTTAATGATTGCTAGTCAAATATGTAAGATGCATTAGTATGATATGGTTTTAACAAGGATCATGAATATATTCATTTAAATGATCAGTTTAAGCTAGAATGACCAGCTTTGGGATGAAGTGAAGCATGCAATTTTGAGCATCGACCCTATTGATGTCCTCTTGAGATAGTACAAAATTGAAAATGGAGATGATTTTATCTTCAACCTCTTCTCAAGTAGAGATTATCAAACCCTTAGATGATTCGATTGTTGAGATCCTATTGTGTGCTCTATGACCCAAGGTGGTATGATGAAAGAATTTTGTATCCTTTTTGCCTTCTTTCATCCATTGCGCTCTAGATTTTTGTCACCAAAATACTTCTTCTTTTAGGTGAAACTTCATTTAAGGTAACCAACATGTGTTTTTATTGTTCTAGAAGAGGTTCATCCTGATCATGTTGTAGATCATTCTCAATTTCTAGAATGTCACTTTCCAGCTGAGCTTTTCACTCAATTATGTTATCAAAATATTATCTATTCAAAAATTTTAGTTATTACTTTAAAATTTGAAGTTTGGTTCTAGAACACCTCTCTTTGATAAATATGGGATTCCTTTTCCCATCATCCCTCTAATAGTTTATCAAAAATTTCATGCCTAATCTATATTCTTTTATAGCAAGATGAAATTATTTTAGATCTTTCGTAACCTCAATAAAAATCTTAAACCCCATATTATAAAACTTCATATTACATTAATACTCTCCTATCAAGAAAATCTATAAAGATAAAAAATCTATATAGTTTATGTAGGACCCTTTGGTTCTTATATACCTAGTTACTCCAAGTGTAAATGCCCTTCTAACAAAAGGGCTTCATAAGATCTTAAATCTTTCAATAGTGTGAACACAAACAAATCTATCTAGTTTATGTAGGACCCCTTGGTTCTTATATACCTAGTTACAACAAGTGTAAATGCCCTTCAAACAAAAGGGCTTCATAAGATCTTAAATCTTTCAACGAAGGGAAGGGAATAGTGTGAACACAAACAAAAGTAGCCTCCAAGCAAAAGTAAAAGTTGATGGTATGTACGTGCAAAACATTAAAGTAATGAAGATAAACCGTGCATCCTTCTTGGTGTGTTTGAAGTGCAAATCATTATCCGTCATGTTGGGTTTGAAGTACATTTCGTGTTTTCTTCTTTTGATGGAATTTTGTTTTACATTAATACCGCTTCCCTCCTTAATACCGCTTCCCTCCTTCTTACACGCAGATTTGACGATGTGGGAAAAAGCTATGGACGGCTGATGTCCACTTCCCGTCCATTTTATCGTTTTTCTTCTAACACGAATTTGAACACGTCGGAGAAAGTCATGGACGGCTGACGTCCACGTGCACTTCCCGTATTTTTCGCTTGTAACGATACGTGGATTCCTGATTTCGGAAGATGTCATCTTCCGCATACGCACAACACTACAAGCGAACAAGACTACATCGACAGTGAGGGTTGAACATGACTGGATTACTATCAGACCCCATTTCCCATCCGTTGCAGAGATAAACCTGGGTTTGACGAGGATGGGTGCCCGTTAAATGAGAAAGCCTGGAAAGAAAACTATCCATGCTTAACTTTTCCGTCGACTTCCAGCCTTGCACGTTCATTTGCGATGACAAATTCATACAATCATGTGAAGTCGAAATCAACAAAAGCAATGAAGAGGACGAAAATTTAGGATTTTTTTTTTAACCTCTACGTGAAGGGCACGAAAATTTGTAGGTGTCGGAGAAGTTGAAAAATAAAAAACAAAAGTAAAAGCAATGAATTTTTCACAAAAATTCTTCATTAATGTTGTACACAAAAATTAATTTTTGACTTTGACATTGACTTTAAATCTGGCTTTATAAATTTTCACCGTTCATTTTCTAGGACAATTGAATATCAACTACTTTTTTCACTTGAAGGGCACGAATGTGTACGTGCTAGAGAAGTTGAAAAGGAAAAAACAAATGTAAAACCGATCAAGAGGATGGCGTGCTTTAAACGACGGAGATGAAGAACTATATTTTTGATGTTGGTAGTCAAGAGAGCTCTTTTTAATGTTTTCACATAAATAATAAATAAATAGATAAGGAAATAGTGAATTATTCTGTGAATTTTTATAAGAGGATTTAAAGTAATTATTTATAAAATCATTGATAAAAATATAATAATTTAAAGTGTTATAACAACATTTAATTTATTTATACCAATTGTAATCAAAACCATTCTTTTTAGAATATTATGTAAAAAACTTTAGGAAATTCTATCATATATTTTGTTTATATTTAATTGTCTTTCACCTTAGTGAATTATTTGTATAATCTTTTGTTGCAATTTTACTCTCTTTAGAGAACCTGACTATCGACTAAGTTAATCTCGACAATATAATTAGTTGTTGTGCTAGCTTCTGTTCATCCTTCTCATTGCATCCAAACTCTAATATTGGTTTGGATATCAGGTTACCAAAATTTTCTATAGCAAGGAGCTCTTTGAGGATGATGCTAGCTTGTTCTCTTTTTTTTATCCATTTCCTTTACCAAAGCCTCCATGTCTTGGATGAAGTTTTCCTAGTCTGGCCTTTCATGGAGATATATGTTTAGTTTAAGAAATTCAGTTTGATATTCATAGATTTTGTTATTTGTAGTAATATGTCTTGCTTCCTATTTGGTCATACGGCTCTCTGCACATAGTGGTTGTAGCAAGCAATAACAAGAGTACCTCAAAAGTCTCAGGAGGGACAACACAATTGTTTGGGATTTGGCTCTTCTTTAGGAGGTCCAAGGTTCAAACCATGATGTGGGCGAGTGTGTGAGGGGGTGGGTGTGTGGTGGTTGTGTGTTAAATTATCTATTGATAAGTATAGCTCTTGGATTTATGAGGAGTCATGGATGATAGGAGACTACTCATCCTTGTGCAATGGTCATAGAGGTTTCTCACACTAACCAAAAGAAAACAAGAGTACCTCCAAAATAGAAAGGAAAAGTGATGAGAACCAATAAATAAATTTTATGTGTGATAGAAGCAAGGTCCCACACATGAGATAAGAAGGATGAAATTTTGATACAAAAACAATAGTGTGAATCTCATAAGCAGTGATCTACTATATTTGGAGT
Organism: Wollemia nobilis; assembly: GCA_028583015.1. Lineage (NCBI taxonomy): Eukaryota > Viridiplantae > Streptophyta > Pinopsida > Araucariales > Araucariaceae > Wollemia > Wollemia nobilis. The sequence goes on from JAQPPZ010002023.1 coordinate 682,538, forward strand.
GAGCAAAAACAAAATTTTCTCCAAAAAATAAAGGGGGGTGATGGGAACTAATGGATAAATATTAAGTGTGGTAGAAGTAAGGTCCCACACATGAGAGAAGAAATATGAAGGTTTGATATAAAAATAATAGAGGAAATCTCATAAGCAACTATATTACACCAGGTGGTTGCAAGTGATTGATTATCCTCTTACTTTCTAACCGGTTAATGTGATGATGAAAGGATAGTGGCATATTCCATGATCAAAATTCCATTCATGTTAATACCTATCTATCTATCTATCTATGTAGTCTCGTAGGATGAGAATGTTTCCATCAGAACACTTCTAATTGATTTGTGGAATCAAATCCATCTTGAAGAAGAAAAGAAAGTCACCAAAAAAATGTTCAAAAATATGAGAATGTGAATGTACAAAAATACATGTGTATTTGCAATAGTAAGTTGAAGTGAGAGTTGTCTTATTGAATTTGAAAATTATAACATTAAGCATTACAGCGGAGATTGTTTGAAAAACAACAATTTATACTTGATCTTTTATATTTTACATATATCTTTAAATTTTTTATAAACAAACTAATAAAAATTGATAAACCAAATAAAAATTACTTTATCATAATATATCAAAATAATTTTATCATATATTATTATAAATTTTCTAATGTATATCAAAGATTGTTACGATTGATGTGCCAACATGGAGAAAGAGAATGATATATTTTTTATTTAAAGGTGTGCATATTGGGAAGTGCAAGTGGAAATTTAACTCAAATATTTAAAAAAATAATATTTGTGGCATCAACCCGACTGTTAGAAATCACATTAAATAGGTAAAACATTATTTACTAACTTTTCTTTAAATTATTATTTTTATAAAGGAATGGATAACACCATTTTTCTTTACATTACTGATAATAATATATTTACTATTTGGATTTCAAGCTATAACTAGTTGAATTTAGATTCATACCAGTAGAAACTTATCGAAAATCTTTACAAAACTACCTATAATATTGCATTAAACATGAGATGTAAACAATTTTTAATGTTCACCCTTGAAAGGTGTTTGTAATGCCAACATAACTACGAGTTATTTATGTTGACTTGCCCAAGCCTCCATGTCTTGAATAAAGTTTTCCTAGTATGTCACTTCATTGAGATATGTGTTAAGTTTAAGGATTTTGGTTTGGCATTTATAAATTTTACCATTTGGAGTAGTAGCATGTCTTCCTTATTATTTGGTCATACTCATCTCTACACCTAGTGGTTGTAGAAAGAAATAACAAGAGTTGATGTTCACACAATGACACTGAGAGGGGGGGTGAATCAGTGTAGTTATTTAACTTCAAAACAGCAGCATTCAAAGACTGAAGCACAGAAAACTTATAAAACCGAAGAACAAAATGAGAGCACACCACAACACACAATATAACGAGGTTCACCAATTTGGCTACTCCTCAAAATAATAACCGCTTGGACTTCAATCCAAATCCAGCCTTTGCAAAATTTCAATTTTACAACTTCTTTACCAAAGATCCACCGGAAGGAGCACCAACCCCCGTAATTTTCTCGCTGCAACGGATGGAGCACCAACCCCTAGTACCAAGCACCAACTTGGACTGCAATTCTAATCAAATCAAAATGACATAAAAATGTCTTCACTACTAACTCGACCCCCGACCGGTCTGTAATTTTAACAACCTCTGCACAATCTCATGTCTCTGCTTATTTCTCTATACAGACCCTCTTTTCACAGCAATTCCCTTCTTACTGCAACAACTTCTATCTTTCTTTTAAAACAATTTCTCTTTACAGCTATTCATTTATATACATCCAATCCGGCACGCAGTCGAATCATATACCCAACTGTTCGAATTCTTTTCTCCTGCAAATAAGTGGCTGTTCGAAAATGACTGTTCGAAACCCTGCAATACGGCGTTTCGATTTCTTGTGGTATGGCTGTTTTGAATGCTGCAAACATATCTTCTCGAAAAGCATATCTCGATCCTTCATATTCGGCTCTTTGAATACAAGCAAAATGTCTGTTCGATTCCATGAGTGCGACCGTTCGAAAGCTGAAAAAACTTTTCGAAAACCTTTCGATAATTTATATTTGATTCTTCGAATACATGCAAACGGCTGTTCGAATGCATGACTAACACTTGTCAATCAGTAACTGCAGATCTGACATCAGTTACATTTTATGTAACCGGCTGCATGATGTCTTTTATGACACGTGTCACCATGCCTACTTTTTTGGCTTTTACCTGCCAACCTGTCGCCTGTCGCGATATCGCGACATTTTTAACTTATGCTGACGTCACCCTGAAGGTTGTCGCGAAATCGCGACGTTTTCGGCTTCAAGTGGCTTTTCTTTCATCCTGTCGTGAAATCGCGACACTTTTCAACTTTGCTGACGTCATCATCCTTCTTGTCGCGAAATCGCGACGTTTCGACTCTTGCTGACGTCATCATCCTGCTTGTCACGAAATCGTGACACTTTTGGCTTCCGTACACTCTTCTTTGCCAGCAGCAGCGAAAAAGGAACATGTCACGAAATCGCGACACTTTGCTCTTCCGTACAACTCTCCTTGCCAACTCCAACGAAAATGGAACATGTCACGAAATCGCGACACTATGCTTCATGCAATGGCAAAATTTTTACATCTTTGTGCCTTGTGTTTTCACCTTGCCTCTTTTCATGAAATTTTGACTTGTAATATCATTGCTGCATCTTTCAATTCTACACTTTTGACTAGTAGCGAAATCGCTACTCCTTAGTTTCCCTTTGTTTCAACATGTAGCGCCATCGCTACACCTTAGTTTCTCTTTGTTTCAACATGTAGCGCCATCGCTACACCTTAGTTTCTCTTTGTTTCAACATGTAGCGAAATCGCTACACCTTCTTCTTGTGAATTTTTACTTGTGTCGAAATCGCTGCATCTCAATTTTCTTAACTTCCGATTTGTAGCGAAATCGCTACACCTTTGTTTCCATACATTTCCAACTGTGCTTTGAAATGCGAAACTTTAACATGCATGGAAATCGCTACTCTCTTCATTGCAAGCTCCTTTCCTCCATTTATGTCACGAAATCGCGACACATTTTCTCTCTCCTCGCTGAAAACTCGACATGTCGCGACATCGCGACATTTTGGCGTGCATTTTCTCTCTCCTACTTTTTGTCGCGAAATCGCGACACATTTTCTCTCTCCTCAGTGAAAACTCGACATGTCGCGACATCGCGACATTTTGGCGTGCATTTTCTCTCTCCTACTTTTTGTCGCGAAATCGCGACACATTTTCTCTCTCCTCGCTGAAAACTCGACATGTCGCGACATCGCGACATTTTGGCGTGCATTTTCTCTCTCCCACTTTTTGTCGCGAAATCGCGACAGAAAACATGTCGCGATATCGCGACAGTTTTCTTCCTTGTCTCTTTCTGCCAATTTCTGAATCTGGGTCACCTCTCGTTTTGCTTGAAACTTTCTGCACTTGATCTGACTGACCTCTGAACTGCATCAACTGCATCAATCTGTCTATGTTGACAACAATGACAATACTTTCTCAATGCTTTTGCTGCACCTTGCTCAACAATCTCCCCCTTTGGAATTGTTGGCAACACACAGCAACCTTGCTCAACTTCTTCTCCCCCTTTGCCAATAATACCAAAGGGTCGTTGCAGACTCCCCCGAGTCTCTGTACACCATTCTCAGGAAAATATCGTTATAGTTAGCAAAAATCATAAATATAAGCAAAACTATAAGTATATGCATGCATGCACCCATTGAGAATGTGATCCCTAATTATAGTCAATTCTTGGGAATTGTGACCACTCCCAACTTATTCCTAAGGTACTCAAAAACATCCTTGGGCAATGGTTTTGTGAATATATCAGCTACTTGCTCTGTAGTTGGAACAAAATCCAACTTGACCTCTCCTTCTGCAACTTTATCCTTCAAGAAATGATATCGGATTGCAATGTGTTTGGTTCTTGAATGCATAATTGGATTCTTGGATATGTTGATAGCACTAGTGTTATCACATTTTATTGATATTGGCTCTTTGAAGTGGATACCAAGATCTTTCAAAGTTTGTCTCATCCATAATATCTCGTGTACAGCAAGTTGTGGCCGCAATGTATTCTCGCCTCTGCAGTGGATAGAGAGACCGATTCTTGTTTCTTGTCGTGCCATGCTACCACCTGCCTCCAAGATAAAATGCTCCTCCACTTGTACTCTTTCGGTCATCAATGCACCCCCGCCCAATCTGCATCAGAATATGCAATCAAAGTGAAGTCTTTGCCTTTTGGGTACCACAACCCATAATCTATGGTACCTTTGAGGTACCCCGAAGATCCTTTTTACAACTGTGACATGAGTTTCTTTGGGACTTGCCTCGAAATCTAGCAACCATGCATACCGCCCGTAGTATATCCGGTCTAGTAGCTCGTTAAATACAAGCAGGCTTCCAATCATAGACCCGTACATTGTTTGATCCACATCCTGGAGATTTATCATCCTTGCTCAACTTGGCACTCGTTGTCATGGGAGTGCTCGACCGGTTTATCGTCTTCCATTGTGAACTTTTTCAGCATTTCTTTTACATATTTAACTTGAGAAATAAAAATGCCTTTTTCATTTTGATTGACCTCGAATCCTAAGAAATAAGAAAGTTCACCAATCATTGACATCTCAAATTCTTTTTTCATTTTAATTGATATGTCTTTGCAGTATTCATCCATGTCGTCGCCAAATATTATGTCATCTACATAAACAACAAGAACAATAAGATGACCCTTCTCTGTTTTGACATATAAGTTGCTATCCACCAAACCTTTCTTAAACCCTTGTTTAATTAGATAATTATCCAACCTTGCATACCATGCTCGGGTGCCTGCTTTAATCCATATAAAGCTTTCTTTAACCTCCAAACAAAATCTGGATTGTCACCAAGTTGGAAGCCATCCGGTTGTTCAATGTAAACCTCTTCTTCCAGCTTTTCCATTCAAAAATGCTGATTTTACATCCATTTGATATACTTTGAAGTTTTTATGAACTCGCTAATGCCGTAAACATTCTCGATTGCCTCTAGTCTGGCTACCGGTGCAAAAGTTTCTTCAAAATCAATGCCTTCAACCCGAGCATAGCCTTTACATACCAATCTTGCCTCATTTCTGACAACCTGCCCATCTTCATTCAATTTATTTTTAAAAACCCATTTAGTGCCAATTATGTTTTTATTTGTTGGTCTAGGTACTAATTCCTGTGTATTGTTTTTCTCTATCCGATCTAGTTCTTCATTGATTGCCTTCATCCAACTTTCATCGATGCTTGCTTCAAGCAACATTTTTAGGTTCAATACTAGATAACAGAGAATAGTTCCTCACCGCTGTTCTTCTTGTCTCGAATACCATCCGTGGGATCCCCAATAATCTGCTCACTTGGATGATTTTTCCGCCAGCTTGCTCTGTTTTAAATTTCCTGTTTTCTTCTTCTTCGATTCAGCTTTTACACCATCTCGGATCAATTTTCCTGATTCTTCTCTCGTTTCTTTTTCATCATCACCTTCAATGACTTCTTCATACATAGGGTAGTTTTCTTGATAAGTAGTTTCTTGTTCTCTACCTTCATCAACTTTCACATCAAGCACTTTCAACAATTTTCTTCAACCTCTTGTTGTAACATGTGTAGGCCTTGCTTTTTGTTGAGTAACCAAGAAAGATACCTTCATCACTCTATCTTCAAATTTACCGAGGTTATCTTCAATCCGTTTTATGTAGCACTTGCCGCCAAATACTTTGAAATGTCTTGTTGTTGCCTTTCTCGCCAAACCACAACTCATAAGGTGTTTTGCTTTCATGTGGTCTCAACATGCACCTGTTTTGAATGTAAACCGCAGTATGAACCGCCTCTTTCCAAAATCTGTCACCTATTTTGTTTTCTCTCCAGCATTGTCCTTGCCATTTCCTCGCACCGTTCTATTCTTCCTTTCTACAACACCATTCTCGCTCGAGGTGTCCTAGCCGCTGAAAACCTGTCTTCTTATCCCATGTTTTTGACAAGATTCTACAAATTCTTCGGAGATAAACTCTCCTCCCCCGTCTGATCTTAGGCATTTAATTCTTTTTCCCGATTGATTCTCAACAAGATTTTTGAAGGTTTTAAACATCTCAAAGGCTTCGACTTGAGTTTCAAAAATAGTACCCATGTCATTCTTGAGTAGTCATCTATACACAGCATAAAATATTTGTGTCCATTTATGCTTTCAGCTCTCATGGGTCCACATAGATCAGTGTGAATTAGTTCTAATGGCTTGCTAGTGAAGTATTCTTTTGCTTTGAAAGTGGCTCTGGTTTGTTTTCCCTTTTGGCATGACTCACAGATGCTATTTACAGGTTTGCCAATGTTTGGTATATCTCTAACTTGCTCTTTTTGAACTAATTTTTGCCGGATTGTCAAAACTAATATGCCCAAGCCTCTTGTGCCATAGCCGCTTTTCATCTTCCCCGTCCAATCAAGCATGTTCCTTCTCAGTTTTCGAAAGTGTATACATATTTCTAGAAGTTCTCAGTCCAGTGGCTATTAACTTTCCATTTTTTGTCTTTCTTACTTCACAGCCCTCCTTCTTGAAGATTACATCATGACCTCTCGTCACATATTTGACTTACACTTAGCAAGTTATGCTTCAGGCCAATTACAAACAAGACTTCTTTTGATTTTATATTGCCATCACCGATCTTGACTGATCCCTTTCCAACAATCTTTGCTCCATCATTATTTCCAAATTTCACGGAACCACCTTCATAATTCTGTAAATTCTCAAACTTTTGCTTGTCACCTGTCATGTGACTGGAACAACCACTGTCAAGTATCCAAGGTGCTGATTTGTTCTGAGCTTTAAAAGTAGTCTGGACAATCAAAGATTCCTTTTCTTTCCATTCTGGTTTGATAGCAGATTTTGCTACTTGTTTTGCCTTTGTCCTTTCATTAGCATGTGCCTGTTTTTCAAGAAATTTCTGGTTTTGTTTCAACCCACTTGGCTGAGATTTTCTACCCCGATATTTATTTGATGCAAAAGTGCTTCAGCAGTTTCTAGCAATATGTCCAAAATTATGACAATTATAACATTCAACCGCATAATTCATTAAAGGAGAAAAAACATTTCTCGCCGGTAAAATTCCTTTGAGATACATTATGCCTCGCAATCTGAAATCTTATGGCCATAAGCATTGCATTTAAAACAATAACCAAAAAATGCATGATTAAACCTGGGTGCCGGTCTTTGCCAGTTTGAAGTAGGAGCCATGACTCTTCTCCTCCTTGGATGTGTGACTTTTGTGAATCCATCTTTGTCAGTATTCTTCTTGAATCTGCATTATTGTTTTCTTTTGCATGATTTGGTTTTTCTGGTTCAACCCTGATCTTTTCTTCTTTCTTTATGGGTTCTATATTCAAGTTCTTTGAATCCTTTGAAGATTCTCCTTCATCAAAGCCTAAACCAAATTTTATGCCATAAGGCCTTTGGTTATTTAACATTTTATCCAGCTTTACAAGGATTTTCTTCAAACTTATGAAAAAAGTTCAATTTTCTATTCATCTCCTCTAACCGCATCCTTAACATAACAATGTCTTCCTCTAGCTTGCCGCATTCAACTGTCTTTACAGCTAATTGTTCATCAAGAACTTCGGACATTTTCTTGAATTCCTCTCGTCTCGTATTTTTAGATTGTTTATTATGTCCGTGGCATTCTCTAATTTCTTTGAAAATTTCTTATTCTTCTTCCTTTCTCGCACTCAACTCTTCAAGTGCAAGGAACCAATTCTCCTTCCAAATACACTTCAACTTCATCCTTGGAATTTTCATCACCTTCCCGATTTTTCTCTGCTTCTTTCTTCTTCAAGTGCCATGAACAGAGCTTCACCTCCTTCTTCTTCAGACTCCTCATCTGTGCTTTCTTCAGAACTGCCGACATTCTTGGTTATGAAGCTTTTCTTCTTGAAGTTGTTCTTTCTGAAATTTTGTTTCTTCTTCCAATCACCTTTTTCTTGGTGTGAACCTTCACCATTTTTGGTTCTCTCCTGCATTGGACATTTGGCTGCAAAATGACCGACTCCTCCACAATTGAAGCATTTAAAAGGTAGCTTCCCTCTATATTTTCCTTTTCCTTTTGTGAGTTTTCGAACAAAATTGGCTTCTGTTTCATCCAGATGTTCCTTCATCCTCGGATTCATGTTCAGCTTTTACATTCTTGTGTGCTTTAAAAGCTGCTTCTCTGTCTGTAGACTTGGTTTGTCCTATTCTCATTTCATATGCTGTCAGGGAACCATGCAACTCATCCATGCTGAAGTTGTTTAGATCTTTTGCCTCTTCTATTGCAGAGACTTTGGAATTAAATATTTTGTGAAGTGTTCTGAGAACCTTTTTCACAACAACTGCATCATCAATTTCTTCACCGAGTCCTCTGGATTGCATTAATAATTCCGTTGACTCTCAAGGATATAAGTCTCTATGTTTTCATCTTCATTCATTTGAAGTGCTTCGAACTGTGCTCGATGAGTTTGCAGTTTTGCTTCCTTAATCTTACCTGTCTCCTTCATGGATGCTCTTCAGTTTATCCCACATGTCTTTTGCTGATTTACAACTCATGACTCTTATCAGTTCACTGTCAACAAGCCCACACATTATGGCATTCTTAGCTTTGGAGTTGTTCTCAAATTTCTTTTTCTCAGCAGTATCTGTTGGAGGAGTAGTGGGTGCTGTGTATCCACTATCTACGTAATCCCAAATATCATATCCCAATGCACTCGGATATGTTTGCATTCTCGAGTTTCCGGAAGGTGTAATTTGTTCCATCAAATAAGGGAGCTTTGTTGGATGAAAATCCTTCACCGCCCGCCATTGTTTCTTCCAAGATCTCCTTAGCCGATTAAGCTTGTACAAGGAACCTTGCTCTGATACCAATTGATGTTCACACAATGACACTGAGAGGGGGGTGAATCAGTGTAGTTATTTAACTTCAAAACAACAGAGATTCAAAGACTGAAGCACATAAAACTTATAAAACCAGAAGAACAAAATGAGAGCACACCACAACACACAATATAACGAGGTTCACCAATTTGGCTACTCCTCAAAAATTAACTGCTTGGACTTCAATCCAAATCCAATCTTTGCAAAATTTCAATTTTACAACTTCTTTACCAGAGATCCACCGGAAGGAGCACCAACCCCCGTAATTTTCTCACGCAACGGATGGAGCACCAACCCCTAGTACCAAGCACCAACTTGGACTGCAATTCTAATCAAATCAAAATGACATAAAAATGTCTTCACTACTAACTCGACCCCGACCGGTCCGTAATTTTAACAACCTCTCGCACAATCTCATGTCTCTCGCTTATTTCTCTATACGGACCCTCTTTTCACAAAGCAATTCCCTTCTTACTGCAACAACTTCTTTCTTTCTTTATACAACAATTTCTCTTTACGACTATTCATTTATATACATCCAATCCGGCACGCAGTCGAATCATATACCCAACTGTTCGAATTCTTTTCTCCTGCAAATAAGTGGCTGTTCGAAAACGACTGTTCGAAACCCTGCAATACGGCGTTTCGATTTCTTGTGGTATGGCTATTTTGAATGCTGCAAACATATCTTCTCGAAAAGCATATCTCGATCCTTCATATTCGGCTCTTTGAATACAAGCAAAATGTCTGTTCGATTCCATGAGTGCGACTGTTCGAAAGCTAAAAAAAAACTTTTCGAAAACCTTTCGATAATTTATATTTGATTCTTCGAATACATGCAAACGGCTGTTCGAATGCATGACTAACACTTGTCAATCTGAATCGCAGATCCGACATCGCTTACATTTTATGTAACCGGCTGCATGATGTCTTTTATGACACGTGTCACCATGCCTCGCTTTTTGGCTTTTACCTGCCAACCTGTCGCTCTGTCGCGATATCGCGACATTTTTAACTTATGCTGACGTCACCCCGAAGGTTGTCACGAAATCATGACGTTTTCGGCTTCCAATGGCTTTTCTTTCATCCTGTCGTGAAATCGTGACACTTTTCAACTTTGCTGACGTCATCATCCTTCTTGTCACGAAATCATGACGTTTTCGACTCTTGCTGACGTCATCATCCTGCTTGTCATGAAATCGTGACACTTTCGGCTTCCGTACACTCTTCTTTGCCAGCAGCAGAAAAAAAGGAACATGTCACGAAATCGCGACACTTTGCTCTTCCGTACAACTCTCCTTGCCAACTCCAGCGAAAATGGAACATGTCGCGAAATCGCGACACTATGCTTCATGCAATGGCAAAATTTTTACATCTTTGTGCCTTGTGTTTTCACCTTGCCTCTTTTCATGAAATTTTGACTTGTAATATCATTGCTGCATCTTTCAGTTCTACACTTTTGACTAGTAGCGAAATCGCTACTCCTTAGTTTCCCTTTGTTTCAACATGTAGCGCCATCGCTACACCTTAGTTTCTCTTTGTTTCAACATGTAGCGCCATCGCTACACCTTAGTTTCTCTTTGTTTCAACATGTAGCGAAATCGCTACACCTTCTTCTTGTGAATTTTTACTTGTGTCGAAATCGCTGCATCTCAGTTTTCTTAACTTTCGATTTGTAGCGAAATCGCTACACCTTTGTTTCCATACATTTCCAGCTGTGCTTTGAAATGCGAAACTTTAACATGCATGGAAATCGCTACTCTCTTCATTGCAAGCTCCTTTCCTCCATTTATGTCGTGAAATCGCGACACATTTTCTCTCTCCTCAGCGAAAACTCGACATGTCGCGACATCGCGACATTTTGGCGTGCATTTTCTCTCTCCTACTTTTTGTCGCGAAATCGCGACACATTTTCTCTCTCCTCAGCGAAAACTCGACATGTCGCGACATCGCGACATTTTGGCGTGCATTTTCTCTCTCCTGCTTTTTGTCGCGAAATCGCGACACATTTTCTCTCTCCTCAGCGAAAACTCGACATGTCGCGACATCGCGACATTTTGGCGTGCATTTTCTCTCTCCTACTTTTTGTCGCGAAATCGCGACAGAAAACATGTCGCGATATCGCGACGCTTTTCTTCCTTGTCTCTTTCTCGCCAATTTCCGAATCGGGTCACCTCTCGTTTTGCTTGAAACTTTCTGCACTTGATCTGACTGACCTCTGAACTGCATCAACTGCATCAATCTGTCTGTGTTGACAACAATGACAATACTTTCTCAATGCTTTTGCTGCACCTTGCTCAACAAGAGTATCTCTAAAATATAAAGGAAGAGTGATGAGAACTAATGAATAAAGGTTATATGTGGTAAAAGCAAGGTCCCACACATGATAATGTGAATGCACAACAATACATGTGTATGTGCAATAGAAAGCTGAAGTGAGATTTGTCTTATTGAATTTGAAAATTATAACATTAGGCATTAGAACGGAGAATATTAAAAAAATTAATGTTTAATGTGTAAAATCATATATAAAGATTTTGGAAAAATAAGAAAAGCAATTCTAAAGATAAAAATACCATTGAAAACTAAAAAATATATGTGAAAGTAATGATAGAAATTTTAAAAAATATAGTTATTATTATTATTTTTTTGAGTAGAGAACCTTTATAAACCCTAGCTTGTTGAGTAAAGAGAAAGTCAATTTTGAGGGAATCACCAGGCCAACTACCTGCGAGCCTATTTTTTTGTGTAAAAAGTAAGTTATTATTAACATTGTAATAATTTTGTATCTTAGTGGGGTGGATCATTCATCCATCCATCGTTCTCAAATTTATCATCAACCTATGTATAATTAAATTAAACTCGTATCAACATCAACCTATAGTTGAATAAAGTTATCAACTAGTACCAACAATATTTTGATGTAAGAGAGGTATTATGCAAATTCTAACCAAATGCTTATGCAAATTCAATTCATGGATGCAACAAAAACATCATGCAAGTTCCAATAATATACATATGCATCTCTATCATATGGATGTAGTAGAGACATCATTTAAGTGCCAAAAATGTGTTTTTACTTTATCATCTTATGAATACAACAAAAATATCATGCATGTACCGACTACACACTTTAAGCATTATTATTCTATGGATGCAATAAATATATCATGCAAGTTCTAATGACTTACATTATGCATTATCATCTTATGTATGAAATAAATATAAAATGTAAGTTCCAAGAACTTATTTGTGTATTAGTAGTAATGGCATTTCTATGGATTAAAATATTATAGTAAAGTAGGAGTATTAGGGTATCTTATCAGTATGTTATATATCTCAAAGTTATAAAATTACACTCTAAATTAGTGTAAGGCTATATAATAAATTTATCCTTTAACATAAGCATCTATGAATTCAATTCACAAGTCCAAAGTTCTATCCTTTGTAAGATAAGTTTACATATTTTCCCTTTAAGTTGCTTTTCATTAGATATAGTTAGATTTTATCAAGTAAACAAAGTAGCTACTAGTCAAGGAAACCAATTTTTTTTAGCAATAATGGTATTTCTATGCATTAAAATTTGATGGTAAAGTAGGAGTATCGGGATAATCGTGTTCTACATATCATAGTTATAACATTACACTTTAAATTATTGCAAAGGTTATACAAAAAATTTATCGTTTAACATAAGGAGCTATGAATTCAATTCATAAGTCTAAAGTTGTGTCCTTTGTAAGATAAGTTTGCATATTTTCCCCTTAAGGTGTTTTTCATTCAATATAGTTAGATTTTATCAAGTAAACAAAAGTAGCTACTAGTCAAGGAAACCAATAAAATCTATGTCACCTAAATGCCTTCTTATCTATCTTGTTTAATAAGGCAAGAAATATAAATCAAGTAATCTAGGTGATATTTAATATGTTAGAAAAAAATAGTTTTGATTCCTCCCTAGATTATTTGATCAAGTCATATTCAAAAGTAACATGTCCTTTCTAAGAAGCGAAGCATTGATACTCTATATTAACTCAACATAGTTTTTTTCTTTTCATATAAGATATTTTTACATGTTATAAGTACTAATAATATATCTTGAGTCATGGTTTATGGGTGTGAACAACGTTTATATCTCTAACTTGTCATCTTGCTCATTTTTTTGTTAGGACAATATAATTTTTACCCCTATGATTTTCCAAGGTTTACTTATGAGAAGCCAATATACTTTAGCATTGAAAATCTTGCATCCTAATTAAATTTTAACTAATTTCGTACTCTTAGCTTGGTATTACTTTTAAAAAACAATAATTCTCAACTTTAAAATCATTCATTTATTCACTAATTTTTTGTATTTCAAGCTAGTATATGATTTCAAATAAACCTTTTTTCATTTATTTTAAGCTAGGGTACATAATTTAATAGTTAATAAATCATTAATGTATCCCAATATAGGCTTTTTTTGGAGCAATTATTCATTCATGTTGTGCCAACTAGGGAATGGTTTTAAAAAAATATTCATTTATGTTTCCTAGCTACGATATATTTTTAAGGATAAAATAATTCATATTCATACATGCTTTCTTGTTGGATTTATACACATAGCTAATATATCTTTTGAAGGATACAATAATTATTTTTAAATAATTGCAAGGAATCTAATCAAAATTAAATTTGACATACTCATCTCTCATTTTTACTTTGTAACAAAATCCACTTCAAAAATGGATAAGGTTATGTGATATACAATCATTTAGATTTCTAAATCTCTTCTTGGATTTTTTCCATTATGCATTTAAGCATAAAATTTTAAATGAAAAAGGAAAACCTAATGCTATATTCTAATAATAAAAATAAATGAATAATAATACAATAACTTTATGTTCAAGATCCTAAATCCCCAAATTGATGACCACAAGAAGGTATGCTTCTGATGCCCTTACACCCTTATGCTCTAATAATCCAATATTCTAAATTGAATGCACTAAAATTTTGTACAAAGAGCATGCAACTTCATTATATAACATCAATATTTTCTATAAATTTTTCCTAGTAAAATTATTCCTTTGAACCAATACACTTTGATAAACATAATCTATAATACATTTCTCTATGAATAGGGTTGGTACAATAATTATTTGATATAGAAGAGTGTAGCTAATTATAGTGTTATCCTTTCCCTCCACTTTATCACTAGTGCCACTTTCATTCTTGATAGCAAGCTAAATGAGGGTGCTTCAAGAAAATTTAGAGTTTCTCATAATTTTTTTGACCTACATATTAATTGAAATGAATAATGTAGTTATCAATTAGTTTATTTAAGTATACATGCATACAAATCATATGATAAATATCGTTAAATATTAGGTCACCATGGGCGTTATGTTATTAAAATTTAATTACATATCAAAGTAAATTAATTTGTTTTGTTTTGATGTCCTTTGCCACTAGAAATATTTAATGTCTTGACGATAGTAAAAATATCATTTCCACATAGTTTTCATTACTGCAAAAATCAAAATGTAAAGTATGATAAATATCCAATAGAAATTGCAATACTGACAAGCACATTTGAAGATGCATATAACTATCAAATATAAATATCTAGAAAAATAAATGAGGAAAGAGTCTATAAAACTTTTTGGCATCTTCTTAAGTGGAATTATATTTAATGTATTGGTCCCATTAGACCTTGCACTAAGACATCTCTCTATTGTGGTAATGCAATTAGTGCCTTCCAAAGATTCTTGTTGGTTTAACTTAAATCACCACTTGATCATGCACCTTCAATGATTGCTAGTCAAAGGTGTAAGATGTATTAGTATGATACAGTTTTAACAGGGATACATGAATGTATTCCTTTAAATGATTAGTTTAAACTAGAATGATCAGCTTTGGTATGAAGTGAAGTATGCAACTTTGAGCATCGACCCTATTGATGTCCTCTTCAGATAGCACAAAATTGAAAATGGAGATGATTTTATCTTCAACCTCTCCTCAAGTAGAGATTATTAAACCCTCAAGTGATTTGAATGTTGAGATCCTATTATGTGCTCTATGACCCAAGGTGGTATGATGAAAGAAATTTGTATTCTTGTTGCCTTTTTCATCCATTACGCTCTAGATTTTTATCGCCAAAATACTTCTTCTTTTAGGTAAAACTTAATTTAAGGTAACCAGCATGTGTTTTTCTTGTTCTAGAAGAGGTTCGTCCTAATCATGTTGTAGATCATTCTCAATTTCTAGAAGGTCACTTTCCAGTTGAACTTTCTACTCAATTATGTTATCAAAATCTTATCTATTCAAAAATTGTAGTTATTGCTTTAACCTTTGAAGTTTAGTTCTGGAACAACTCTCTTTGATAAATATGGGATTCCTCTTCCCACCATCCCTCTACTAGTTTATCAAAAATTTCATGCCTAATCTATATTATTTCATAGCAAGATTAAATTATTTTAAGTCTTCCATAACCTCAACAAAAATCTTAATATGCAAGTGATTAAACCCCATATTATAAAACTTTATATTACATTAATACTCTCCTATCAAAAAAATTTATCTAGTTTATGTAGGACCCTTGTGTAAATGCCCTTCGAACAAAAGGGCTTCATAAGATCTTAAATCTTTCAATGAAGGGAATAGTGTGAACACAAACAAATCTATCTAGTTTATGTAGGACCCTTTGGTTCTTATATACCTAGTGAGGGTAAATGCCCTTCGAACAAAAGGGCTTCATAAGATCTTAAATCTTTCAACGAAGGGAAGGGAATAATGTGAACACAAACAAAAGTAGCCCCACAAGCAAAAGTAAGAGTTGGTGGTATGTACTTGCAAAACATTAAAGTAAAGAAGATAAACCGTGCATCCTTCATGTTGTGTTTGAAGTACATTTCGGCAGTTTTTTCCTTTTTGATGGAATTTTGTTTTACATTAATACCTCTACCCTACTCACACGCAGATTTGACGATGTGATAAAAGCTAAGGACGGCTGATGTCCACTTCCACTTCCTGTCCATTTTATCTTTTTTCTTCTAACACGAATTTGAACACGTCGGAGAAAGTCATGGATGGCCGACGTCCACGTCCACTTCCCGTATTTTTCGCATGTAACGATAGGTGGATTCCTAAAATTATTGATCAAAACTTAATATTTTAAAGTGTTATAACAACATTTAATTTATTTATACTATTGGTAATTTATTTAATTTATTTGTGGGGGGTGGGTGTGTGGTGGTTGTGTGTTAAATTATCTATTTATAAGTATAGCTCTTGGATTTACGAGGGGTCATAGATGGGAGAAGACTGCTCAGCCTTATGCGTTGGTTATAGAGGTTTCTCACACTAACCAAAAAAATAAGAGTACCTCTAAAATAGAAAAGAAAAGTGATGAGAACCAATAAATAAAGTTTGTGTTATAGAAGAAAGGTCCCACACATAAGAGAAGAAAGATGAAAGTTTGATACAAAAACAATAGTGTGAATCTCATAAGAAACAATAGTGTGAATCTCATAAGCAGTGATCTACTATATTATATTTTGTGGTTGGAGTGAGCAACAACAAAATTTTATTCAAAAGAGAAAGGGGGGTGATGGGAACTAATGGATAAATGTTATGTGTGGTATAAGTAAGATCCCACACATGAGAAAAGAAATATGAAGGTTTGATACAAAAATTATAAAGTAAATATCATAAGCAATGATCTACTATATTACACCAGCTAGTTGCAAGTGATTGATTATCCTCTTGCTTTCTAACCGGTTAATGTGATGATGTAAGTCTGGTGGCATATTCCATGATTGGCATTTCGTTCATGTTAATACCTATCTATCTATCTATCTATATAGTCTGGCAGGATGAGAAGGTTTCCATCGGAACACTTCTAATTGATTTGTGGAATCAAATCCATCTTGAAGAAGAAAAGAATGTCACCATCAAAATGTTCAAAAATATGAGAATGTAAATGTATAACAATACATGTGTACGTGCAATAGTAAGTTGAAGTGAGAGTTGTCTTATTAAATTTAAAAATTATAACATTAAGCATTATAGCGGAGAATGTTGGAAAAACAACAATTTATACTTGATCTTTTATATTTTGCATATATCTTTATATTTTCTATAAACGAACTAATAAAACTGGTTAAACCAAATAAAAATTGCTTTATCATAATATATAAAAATTACTTTATCATATATTATTACAAATCTTCTAATGTATATCAAATATTTTTACCATTGATATGCCAACATGGAAAAAGAGAATGATATGTTTTTCATTTAAAGGTGTGCATCTTGGGATGTGTAAGTGAAAAGTTAACTCAGCTATTTAAAAAAATAATATTTGTGGCATCAACCTTGACTGTGAGAAATCACATTAAATGGATAAAACATTATTTACTAACTTTTCTTTAAATCATATTTTTTATAAAGGAATGGATAACACCAATTTTCTTTATATTACTGATAATAATATATTTACTATATTTCAAGCTAAAACTAGATGATTTCTGGTTCATACCAGTAGACACTGACCAAAAAGCTTTACAAAAATGCCTATAGTATTGTATAGTATTGCATTAAACATGGTTAACGAAATACTATACAATTTTTAATGTTCATCCTTGAACAATGTGCATAATGCCAACATAAATATGAGTTATTTAGCTTGACTTGCCCAAGCCTCCATGTTTTGAATAAAGTTTTCCTAGTATGTCACTTCATTGAGATATGTGTTTAGTTTAAGGAATTTGGTTTGGCATTCATAAAATTTACCATTTGGAGTAGTAGCATGTCTTCCTTCTTATTTGATCATACTTATATCTACACCTAATGGTTGTAGCAAACAATAACAAGAGTATCTTCAAAAGAGAAAATAAGACTGATGAGAACCAATTAATAAAGGTTATGTGTGGTAAAAGCAAGGTCCCACATATGAGAGGAAAAATATTAAGGTTTCATGCAGAAATAATAGTGTGAATATCAAAAATCTACTATATTACACCTGGTGGTTGCAGCGAACAACAATAAAAGTTTCTCCAAAAGAGAAAGGGCAAGTGATGAGAACTAATCGATTAAGGTTATGTGTGGTAGAAGCAAGGTCCCACACATGAGAGAAGAAAAGTGAAGGTTTTTTGTAGAAACAATAGAGTAAATCTCGTAAGTAGTGATCTACTATATTACACCAAGTGGTTACAAGGGATTGATTATCCTTGTAGTCTGGTTGGATAAGAAGCTTTCCATAGGAACACTTCTAATTGAGTTGTGGAATCATATCCATCTTGAAGAAGAAAATAAATTTACCATCGAAATGTTCAAAAATATGAGAATGTGAATGCACAACAATACATGTGTACGTACAATAGCAAGCTGAAGTGAGAGTTGTCTTCTTAAATTTGAAAATTATAACATTAAACATTACAACGGAGAATATTGAAAAATTTAATGTTTAATGTGTAAAAGCATATACAAATTTTTTGGAAAAATAAGAAAAGCAATTCTAAAGATAAAAATGCCATTAAAAAATAAAAAATATACGCGAAAGTAATAATAAAAATTAAAATAATATATAGTTATTATTATTATTTTATTGAGTAAGAAACCTTTATAAACCCTACCTCATTGAATAAAGATAAATTCACCTATCCATCTTGTGTAAAAAATAAGTTATTATTACCATTGTAATAATTTTGTATACTAGTGGCGAGCCTATTCGTTTTGTGTAAAAAATAAGTTATTACTACCATGTTTATTACCATTGTAATACTTTTGTATATTAGTGGGGGTGGATCATTCATTCTCGAATTGATCATCAACCTATGTATAATTAAATTAATCTTGATTAATTTTATTGTTATAATTTTTAAAAGAGTACAATTTAAAATATAAAAAATATAAAAAAAATATTATATTAAAATAAATCAATAAATAAAATTTTAAATATTATAACGACAACAGTATTACAACTTCTAATGTATATTAGTAGAATGATATGCTTTTCATTTAGAGGTGTGCATCTTGGCAAGTGCAAGTGGAAAGTTAACTTTGGCTCTTTAAAAAAACAATATTTGTGGCATCAGCCTGTGTTAGAAATCGCATTAAACGGATAAAGCATCATCTACAAACTTTTCTTTAAATCACATTTTCTTCATAATGCAATGGATAACACCATTTTTTTTTATTGATAATAATATATTTGCTAATTGGCTTTCAAGCTAAAACTAGATGAAGCCGGATTCACACCGGCAGACACCGACCGGAAAGCTTTACTAAACTGCCTATAGTATAGGCAAAGTTGCATTAAACATGAGATTCAAATTTGCAAATCATGAGATTCAAATTTGATCCTTTGCAGAGGAATCTAGATTAAATAGTTTTTAGTGTTCACCCTTATTATTCATAAACTTAAACGGTGCTCGTAATGCCAGCATAAGTACGAGTTATTTAGCTTGACTTTTAACTGGATAGGATGCTTGCATCGCAATCCCACACGTCCCAGATGGACTGTTAATATTCCTTTCCAACCTAATATACCCATTCTCTCCCCAGCTTTCACCCCACGAGTTTTTCGCGATCCAATAGTCCTTCTCAGCGGAGTCATAACCCACCAGTGTGACAGCATGATTAAGATCAGTTCCACATTCTTCTGCCGTGAATATACCCTGTTACGTGCAACATATGATAGAAGCAAAATTGCTTAATGAAGGTAATGTATAAATAAATAAAAAATATGTGGACAAAACATTTATGCGAAAACTTACAGATTTATAGAGCCGCAAATTGTTGCCATCAATGCCCACACTAATTGGCTGATGTGTTACAGCCTTCTGCAATGACATTTCGTCATTTTCCGGCACGTCCTCGAAGCCATCGATTGTCACTGCATAGGATGCTTCCTGCAAAACATTCCCACACAAATAAATTCTCCGGCAGTGAACTTTACCCCATTACCTAAATCCTTAATAGACGAAAGCTTCGTGGTAGAGTACCTTGCTTCTGGCACAGACACCTTGAATAGCCTGGTAAGGATAGTCGGCCTCATTGTCAATTCCACCGTTTTGGATAATAAATTGGAACGCATCATCCATCTTACCTCCGTTACACCCCTGCTGATTGGACGAGGTGCCCCTGCTGATTGGACGAGGTGTCGCAGTCCACAAGTTCTTGCTCTGATAAAGATATCAGGTTTTTGGTGGCAAGCATGTTAATTCCTTCAACAGCCGCAATTGCTGAGAAAGCCCAGCAACAACCTGTGGAAGAATCAAAACCATAAGGTTAGGGTTTACAGAATAAAATATAAAAAATCTTTTGAAAAAAGATAAAAAGCAATCCTTCATCACCGCAATCCATCTGATTCTTCACATCCGTAACGGCGCGATTCTTCCTCCAGTCCATAGATGCGGGTAATTGATCACCGAGTGCGTATTGATAACGATGGCCGGAAGAACTCTTTTGACGGCCCGTAGAGGGACGGACCAGTTTACCCAGGTACATGCTCTTGAACTCGTCATGGGTAAGGTCTGCGAAATTATTGAGGCCGAGTAAATACGATTGATTTTTCTGGTTGTGCGCGTTGATGTAGAGTAAATTGCTCTTGAATATGTTGAACCGCGTTTGTTTCTCATTCGATCCGTTGTAGACTTTACCGTATTGGCTCATCCATCGTTCGTAAATCTGGAAAACTTTGTCATCGGAGGCCAAATCTTCTTGGTCATTTCCACTCAGCGGATATTCTCTGGAGCAGGCGGATCTTTCTATGCACAGCACAAGGAGAACCGCTAATGAAACGAATACAAAATTTTCCATTGCAATTGAAGGTTCGGAAAAATGGCAGAAATAGAAGTAGAGGTTTGAGTGTTTGTCCCTCACCTCGAAAACTAAGACCGTGGTTCGAAGCTTTTGAGATGATACTGAGAAGGCTTCGATGGGCATTCCCTCTGCAGTCTTTCGAGACTAGCCAGCGGGCATACTCCGTGGAGTAAGCGTCACGATTAAGTTTCTTGGTATTTTCCACAATCTTTGAAAACTAATTTTCGTCTAGAATGTGTACGAATGGGCCCGTGAAAATTCACGTTGGTATCAATACTTTCTAAGATGTTATCTATAGTAAGGGTGAACCAAATTTGGATTATAGCCAGATTGGTCTTCGCCTAGTCGTTTGGTTCATATTGGTCTTGGCCTTGTGGTTTGGTTCGTAGAGTGAGTGTACAGTAATTCCCTTAAGCTTTAACTCTGCCCTCATACATTTTAGTTTGTTTTCTACATAAATTATTGTTTCTAGAGACATATTGTTCAACGATAATTGTTTCAAAGGGATATATTGTTTTCTAAGTTTTACTCTATCAGATCTTTTATTTATTGATCATTTATTTATTTTTTGGAAATTTATTTATCTGTAAAAGCATGTTGAGTAGAGATCTTGTTTAGCATGCTGATCAGCCTTATCCAATTTTCATTATTATTTTTTTTCCTTGAGATTCTGAGAGACTCCAAAAATTTTCTCACCTTATTTTCTTTTTTATTGATAAACTCAAAAACAATGTTATTAGTTCTAATGTTCAAGTTGATTTTTGGTTGTCTATGAGTCGTTTGCTTCCTTAGCCCTCTTTGTTGCCTTCTTGAACTACGACCATTCTAAGAACAATTTCATTTTACATTCATACCTCTTCCCTACTCACACGCAGATTTGACGATGTGGGAGAAACCTATGGACAGCTGACGTCCACACTTCCCGTAATTTTCGTTGTGGATTTCTACGTCAACGGTGAGAGTTGAGTATGATTGGACTACGTGTGGTTTAAAGGAAGTTAACTTTCCTAGGCCCTACTATCGACCCCATTTCCCATCCTTTACGGAGATAAACCAGACGCCATTTCCCATCCGTTACGGAGATAAACCATCCAGACTTCACATGGGATTTGGGTTTGACGGGATGGGTGACCGTGAAATACTTCACATGGGATTTGGGTTTGACGGGATGGGTGACCGTGAAACAACGAAGCCTGATTGGAAAGAAAACTATCCATTCTTAACTTTGCAATCGACTTCCAGCCTTTCACATTCATTAGCGATTTACAACAAAAGTAAAGGCACAAATCTACATCCGAGAGAAGGAAAATAAAACGAATTCAGATTGCAAGAAATAGTTTTTGAAATTTTATTTTTAATTTATTAATGATTGTTTATTTAGTAAGTTTGTAGTGTTTAAATTAATATTATTGTATGATAAAAAAATTATTAGAAAATTTATTAACACTAAATTATTAATGTTTTTATATTTTTTTAAATCATTTATATAAGGTTGGTTGAATCAAATATAATTATATTTTGAAAGGAAGTTATTAAAATATGTTTTAGACATCTCTTTTTCATCATGGTTTTAATGAAATTGAGAATAGTTGAAGATGGTCACATTTTTTAAATGTAAAAGTCATCAAGTTAAATAATTAATAGAATATATTTTTACAAACAAAAAAAGGTGACGGATAAGAATGTTGTGTTGCGTGGCTAACGTAATCAACCAAAAAACCATCATCATTAAAACAAACCAAGAATCCAAGAAAACAACTAATAACTAATAAAAATTGCTTTACTGAACTAATGGACAATATAACGAAATGATTACATACAAGACCAACAAAAAAATAATCCTTGCAATTATGAAGATCCACAGGTTTAGCCACCATAGATATTGATTCCCACCCAGCATTAACATCAGCGATGCATTCCACACCTTTGTGAAATAATCAAAGTGTATGAACCCAAGGAATCTGTACAAGCAAAGAAACCTAGTAGGTGATGACAGGTGACCACCAAATATTCATCTGGTTTATGGAGAGGTTATACCAAAAGCTATGGCCATTTCATCTCAGCCAAGGCTTAACACTCTCGTAGACTTTCAAAATACTACTAATGACGAAGGTTCCTGACTCTTTGATAGACATAGGAGCAACAAGGAGGGAAGGGAACCCCATGCTCCTCCATATCCTACATCCAAAAGGGTAATATTCGCTTATATAGTGTTGAATGAGATTCTTCTAGACCTTATTTCTTGTGAGGGCTCTAATAACCCACTTAGCACAAAGGGCCTAACCTTAACACTGGGTATTGAGAATGCCAAGCCCACCATGGGTTCTAGGAAGATAACAATACTTCCAAGAAACATGGTGGAATCCTAAACCATTAGTAGAAGAGGACCATAAAAAGTCTCATAGAAGCTTATCAAGATTCTTATAACAATTCTTAGATGGGACCAAGTGAGAAGAATAATAGAAACGCGTGGTCAAAAGAACTTTTGAGCAAATTAAGAATTTACCAAAGGGATAGCTTCTTGGTGGACCAGTAGATAAGTTTCTATTCCACCCTATTAATGACATACTTCCAAATCTCTAGTGTCAAACTGTTAAAGGCAAAAGGAATACCTAAAAAATGAAATATTTTCCCCTTTTGGATGATCTTCCATTCTTGCCTTAATTTTCATAATATTATTATATAATATAAATAAAATATATTTTAATAAAATTATTTTCTTATTCAACCTTTTAGTAATAAAAATATTTATATATTTTAAAATTATGATAGATGGAAGAAGGTTTGAGAGGCTCCCCAAATATTTTACACTTGCTTTCACATATTAATCATTAAAGCTTTGGAACTAAAACAAAAAATGAGGACATAAAGCACCCAACTAATTAGCCACACATAAAGACTCCATAAACCAAGATATCTAAAACATATTACTAAACACCCAACACAAAATATTATTGTAAAGCAAGAGCCAAACACGAAGAGACTAGACTTATCAACAAATCAAGCAAAGGAAAGACTAATCAAGTTCATGGGCCACCAACTCCATTTCCTCATGCAAACTCAAAGAAATCCACTATCTTGACGTTGCTTCATTTGGTGAGAGGAAAGCAAATGCATCTTTTGAAGAGACAATTTACTAATATTAAATAATAAAGAAGGTTTTTAAAGAAAATTTGTAGTGCTTTTCTCTTAAAATTTATTCTTATAACAAGTCTCATTTGCAAGAGCATTTTATTTTTATTTTCCTAAAAAATATACATTTGAATTTTATCAAGACAAATTTCAAAACCATTGAATTAACATTTTGTGATAAACAAACTTGTTTAAATTTTTGTCTTTCATTTTATTTTATATTTTTAATATTAAATTTTTTATACTAATTTTTAATGACTTATAATATCTTTAACATTATATTTCAACGTTACAAATTTGTAATGGATTATTAATATTTTTAAAGTGGAACAATGACGAGAACCATAGCCTATGGGTTTTACAACAATTAGTAGGAAGTGAGAGTTTCACACCCTCAACCAAGGTTCAAATATTATGGTGAACCTTCACATTTAGCTTGTGATTTTTGGTACAATTGGTTAGAAGTGAAAAAATTTATACAATTAGATAAGGTTTCAATCCTATGGATGAAATTTTATATTTTATCAAATGGCATTGGTCCAATAGGTTATATTCCTCAATATTTAAAGAGGAGATCTAGGTTTAAATCCTCTCAAGCAATAAATGCACAGTGGCCAAGCTATTGTAATACACTATGTTTCATGATATAATTTGGGTGGGGTCATTTCAATCCCATAAATCAATTCAAAATAATTAATTTTAAGAGAATAATTACATAAAACCAAAAGGTAACCTTGTAGGCATACAAGTCCATGAAATCCAAAATTACAAAATTATCACATAAACGTAAGACTTATTCTTGGAGGAAGACAAAATCTAAATTTTTGCATTACATATAATGGCTAGACCTTTATCATAGATAATTGATCCACATAGTCTATATCAAAGAGTTCCTCAATATGCATCTTGCTATCATTTAAAAAACTATTACAAACCTTCACCTATGATTACACTCCGTTGATGAGACCCATAAGGTTGAAACGCGTTAGGAGTTTTTAGTTGTATAATTCCTTTTTTCAAAATAAAAATTCTTTTTCAATATTTTTTGTTCCTTCCTAACTCGTTATTTTTATCTTTCTCTAAAAACCCCATTAAAAAACATTTTTTTGTGGTTATTATGCTCTTCACTTGTCGTGTAATGTGATATGGTGAACCAAAAAGCCTCTAGTACTAGTAGTATGCTCTTCACTTGCCATGTAATGTGATCTGGTGAATAAAAAACTAGCACATGTTTTTTTAATAGAGTACTGCTATGCCATGTTTCCTTCTAAGATAAATATCATTTGGAGCAATAGAGATTCTAGCGCATCTCTATGTGTGAGCGAGATTTTTGGCAAGCAGATATGCAAGGATTTCATCTGGATTGAGTGCAAGCAGCTCTAGAGGATGTTTTTTAGGGCCTTTGAGCCCTAGCAGACAATATTTTTGTGGTTTATGCTCAATATTTTAGAAGGAAATGTTGTATGGGATACAAGATGGGCTAGAAATTTTTCTTTCAATAGATCATACTATGAACTTGAGTGACAATGGCTTCCAATTTGCTGCACAAAAGAAAAGTGAAAACCATACCTTTCCACGATGTCTAGGGAAAGGAATAAAGATATCATGAAACAAGTTTCAAGCAGTTTATCAAAAAATCTAAATTTTTGCATTACATCTAATGGCTAGACCTTTATCATAGAAAATTGATCCACATAGTCTATATCAAAGAGTTCCTCAATATGCATCTTGCTATCCTTTAAAAAACTATTATAAACCTTCACCTATGATTACACTTCGTTGATGACACCCAAAAGGTCGAAACGCGTTAGGAGTTTTTAGTTGTATAATTCCTTTTTTCAAAATAAAAATTATTTTTCAGTATTTTTTGTTCCTTCCTAACTCGCTATTTTTATCTTACTCTAAAAACCCAATTAAAAAACATTTTGTTGTGGTTATTATGCTCTTCACTTGTCGTGTAATGTGATCTGGTGAATTAGAAAGCCTCCAGCACTAGTAGTATGCTCTTCACTTGCCATGGAATGTGATCTGGTGAATAAAAACAAGCACATATTTTTTTAATAGAGTACTGCTATGCCATGTTTCCTTCTAAGATAACTATCATTTGGAGAAACACATATTATAGCGCATATCTATGTGTGAGCGAGATTTTTGGCAAGCAGATATGCAAGGATTTCATCTGGGTTGAGTGCAAGCAGCTCCAGAGGTTGGTTTTTAGGGCCTTCGAGCCCTAGCGGACAATATTTTTATGGTTTATGCTCAATATTTTAGAAGGAAATGTTGTATGGGATCCAATATGGGTTAGAAATTTTTATTTCAACAGATCATACTGTGAAATTGAGTGACAATGGCTTCCAATTTGCTGCACAAAAGAAAAGTGAAAACCATACCTTTCCACGGTGTCTAGGGAAAGGAATAAAGAGATCACAAAACAAGTTTCAAGTGGTTTATCAAAAAATGGATCATATCTCAAGTGAATCTGGTGCTAAGGTGCACCCACAAAATAATTCTACTATGAAAACCCCTATCAAGGGTAAGAATTTCGAAGACTTAGCCCCAAAAATAAATTTTAGAGATGCCCTCTGTGGTGGACAGCCTCAACCCAATGCTAATATAAATCTTAGGGCTTCCCATAAACCTCTAAGAATGCCTAAGATTGATCATAAGAAAATAGAGTCAGGATGTATTAATGCAGCTGATGGAACTCCTATTTTTAAGCTTGATATGGGTAGCATTCATACTGGCATTGAAGATTTGGAAAAATGAGGACTAATTTATTGGTTTGTGGGTTTTCATTCGAGCCTATCTATTTTCAAATTTTGGGCTACAAAAAGCTAGAAAACTAAAGGTGAGTTACAAATCTCTATTTATCCAAATGGTTATTTTATTGTTTTATTTTCTAATAATGAAGATAGAGAGAAAACTTTTCAAGGGGTTCCTTGGTTTTTGGAAGGGTAGGGCTTTTCATGAAGCCCTGGCATACTAAATTTAAAGCTGAAGAAGAGATGCCTTCTATAGCTCCTGTGTGGGTTAGACTCTTTGGCCTCCCTATTGAATTTTGGAATCCTACTATTTTTTCTTCAATTGGAAACTCTTTAGGAACTTTTATGATGACTGTTGATTGTACTCAAAATTTTGAACATATTATTTATGTTCGAATTTGTGTTTTAATGGATTTTGACAAACCCCTAACTAAAAAGATCACATTAGAATTTGGGGAAGACACTTGGGAGCAAGTAGTGGACTATGAGAACATTATTTTTCGTTGTAGAATTTGCGATGAATATGGTCATTTGGTTAGTGCTTGCCCAAATCATCTTAAATCATGTAATATTTTAAGTGGTCACAAAGTCATGAGAATTCATATAAATAATAAATAAATGGTTATCCTACATAAAATAACCTCAAATGATGCAATAAATTAATGAGTATTGCATTTATATGAAGTCACCTTAAATTAAGCAGTCATGCAAACAAAATTATTATTTTAATTATGGCTTTACCAATATTTTTTGTTCAAACTATATGAGCTCTACCTACAACATCCTCCTTGCATATGTCTACTATGTATAAAATGCCATTCCATTTATTTAGCCGTTTGGTTCTAGATTGCAAGTTCTTCTATAATCCATTCATATCCTCTCTATATTTTGGCTCATCCATACAAAAAAAACACATACATGGTACACCATACATACAATAAGTGCTCACATATACTACCAATCAAAGGTTGTCATATCATTTTAACTACATAAATTACAATATCAACCTTTAGTTTAATAAAGTTATCAACTAGTACCAACAATATTATGATGTAAGAGAGGTATTATGCAAATTCTAACAAAATACTTATCCAAATTCAGTTCATGAATGCAAAAAAAACATCATGCAAGTTCCAACAATAGATATATGCATCACTAACCTATGGATGTAGTAGAGACTAACCTATGCATTAATAAGGTTATAGAATAATTTTATCCTTTAACATAAGCATCTATGAATTCAAGTCACAAGTCCAAATTTCTATCCTTTGTAAGATAAGTTTACATATTTTCCCTTTAAGTTGCTTTTCATTAGATATAGTTAGATTTTATCAAGTAAACAAAAGTAGCTACTAGTCAAGAAAACCAATTTTTTTTAGCAATAATGGTATTTCTATGCATTAAAATTTGATGGTAAAGTAGAAGCATCAGGATATCTTATCATCATCTTCTACATATCATAGTTATAACATTACACTTTAAATTATTGTAAGGTTATACAACAATTTTATCGTTTAACATAAGGAGCTATGAATTCAAGTCATAAGTCCAAAGTTGTATCCTTTGTAAGATAAGTTTACATATTTTCCCCTTAAGTTGTTTTTCATTCTATATAGTTAGATTTTATCAAGTAAAAAAAAGTAGCTTGTAGTCAAGGAAACCAACAAAATTTATGTTGCCTAAATGCCTTCTTATCTATCTTGTTTAATAAGGAAAACCATATAAATCAAATAATCTAGGTGATATTTAATATCTTAGACAAACATATTTTTGAGTCGTCCCTAGATTATTTGATCAAGTCATATTCAAAAGTAACATGTCCTTTCTAAGAAACGAAGCATTGATACTCTATATTAACTCAACATAGTTTTTTTCTTTTTATATAAGAGATTTTTACATGTTATAAGTACTAAGAATATATCTTGAGTCATGGTTTATGGGTGTGAACAAGGTTTATAGCTATAACTTCTCATCTTGCTCATTTTTGTTTGTTAGGACAAGATAATTTTTACCCCTATGATTGTGCAAGGTTTACTTACGAGAAGCCAATATACTTTACATTGAAATTCTTCCATCCTGGTTAAAGTTTTACTAATTTTGTACACTTAGCTAGGTATTACTTTTTAAAACAATAATTCTCAACTTGAAAACCATTCATTTATTCATTAATTTCATGTATTTCAAGCTAGTATATGATTTCAAATAAATTTATTTTTATTTCTTTTAAGCTAGGGCACAAACATTTAATAGTTAATAAATCATTAATGTATCCCAAGATAGGCTTTTTTTGGAGCAATCATTCATTCATGTGTGCCAAATAGGGAATGGTTTTAAGAAATTATTCATTTATGTTTCCTAGCTACGATATGTTTTTAAGGAGAAAATCATTCATATTCATACATGCTTTCTTGTTGGTATTATACACTTAGCTAATATATCTTTTGAAGGATTACAATAATTATTTAGAAAGAATTGTAAGGAATCTAATCAAAATTAAATTTGACATACTCATCTCTCATTTTTACTTTGTAACAAAATCCACTTCAAAAATGTATAAGGTTATGTGATATACAATCAGTTAGCTTTCTAAATCTCTTCTTGGATTCCTCCTATTACGCATTTAAGCGTAAAATTTTAAATAAAAAATGAAAATCTAATGCTATATTCTAATTATAAAAACAAATGAATAATCATACAATAACTTTATGTTCAAGATCCTAAATCCTCAAATTGATGACCATAATAAGGTATGCTTCTGATGCCCTCACATCCTTATGCTCTAATAATCCAACATTCTAAATTGAATGCACTAAAATTTCGTACAAAGAGCATGCAACTTCATTATATAACATCAATATTTTTTATAGTTTTTTCCTAGTAAAATTATTCCTTTGACCTAATACACTTCAATAAACATAATCTATAGTACCTTTCTCTATGAATAGGATTGGTTCAATAATTATTTGATATAGAAGAGTGTAGCTAATTATAGTGTTTCCCTTTCATTCTTGATAGGTAAGTTAAATGAGGGTGCTTCAAGAAAATTTAGATATTTTCATAGTTTTTTTGAGGTTTTAGCACCATGTACCTATTTTCTCTTTTATAGAAGGTGATGAAGGGGTGTCTTTAATTAAATTAAATTTATTTTATATTGTCATCCATCTTAACCCTTCCCATTTTTCTTTTTCTAACATTAACATGTTGTTTAGAGTATAGGTAGGGAAGGTTCCTCATGGTATCAAAAAGTTACCTCAAATTTAACTTATACCTTCTAAATTTTCCCTTTTTAATATTTATAGAAAAATATTCCTTTGGTCAAGTTTAAAAAACATCTTATTTTGCAAGTACTTGGATTATCATGCATGGACCACATGATCATTAGAAATCATATAAAACTCATACCAATGAAATATTCAAACATCATAAAAGTCTACTATTGTAGTATATGTCCATGCAAGTATATTATATATTTCAAAAATAACAACCATAAAAATTATAACCAAAATAAATACAAATACTATTGTATGCACCATTTTATTTTACTAGTCATCTTGTTATTCCTACATATATAATTTACCTCCTTGATTATGCCATGACTAGTGAACTCAATGAGCATAGCTCTTTTCAATCACCATCGAAATCAATGTAGTTATGTAATTTTAGTAATAAGGTTTTACCTACATATTAAATGAAATGAATAATATAGTTATCAATTATTGTATTGAAGTATACATGCATATAAATCATATGATAAATATCTTAAATATTAGGTCACCACTTATCAATCAACATCCAAATCAATGTAGTTATGTAATTTTAGTAATAAGGTTTGACCTACATATTAATTGAAATGAATAATGTAGTTATCAATTATTTTATTAAAGTATACATGCATATAAATCATATGATAAATATATTAAATATTAGGTCACCATGGGCATTATGTTATTAAAATTTAATTACATGTCAAAGTAAATTAACTTTTTTTTTTGTGATGTCCTTTGCCACTAGAAATATTTAATATATTAATGATAGCAAAAATATCATTTTCATATAATTTTCATTACTGCAAAAATCAAAATGCAAAGTATGATAAATATCAAATAGAAATTGCAATATTGACAAACATTTGAAGATGCATATAACTATCAAACATAACTATATAGAAAAATAAATGAGGAAAGAGTCTATGACATTTTTTAGCATCTTCCTAAGTGGAATTTCATTTAAAGTATTGGTCCCATTAGACCTTGCACTAAGACATCTCTCTATTGTATTAATGCAATTGGTGCCTTCCAAAGATTCTTGTTGGTTTAACTTGAATCACCACTTGATCTTGCACCTTTAATGATTTCTAGTCAAATATGTAAGATGCATTAGTATGATGGTTTTAACAAGTATCATGAATGTATTCCTTTAAATGATCAGTTTAAGCTAGAATGATCAGCTTTGGGATGAAGTGAAGCATGCAACTTTGAGCATCGACCCTATTGATGTCCTCTTGAGATAGTACAAACTTGAAAATGGAGATGATTTTATCTTCAACCTCTTCTCAAGTAGAGATTATCAAACCCTCAGGCGATTAAAATGTTGAGATCCTATTGTGTGCTCTATGACCCAAGTTGGTATGATGAAAGAATTTTGTATTTTTGTTGCCTTGTTTCATCCATTGCGCTCTAGATTTTTGTCGGCAAAATACTTCTTCTTTTAGGTAAAAATTCATTTAAGGTAACCAACATGTGTTTTTCTTGTTCTAGAAGAGGTTCATCCTGATCATGTTGTAGATCATTCTCAATTTCTAGAAGGTCACTTTCCAGCTGAGCTTTTCACTCAATTATGTTATAAAAATCTTATCTATTCAAAAATTTTAGTTATTACTTTAACTTGTGAAGTTTGGTTCTAGAACACCTCTCTTTGATAAATATGGGGTTCCTCTTCCCACCATCCCTCTAATAGTTTATCAAAAATTCCATGCCTAATCTATATTATTTCATAGCAAGATGAATATATTTTAGGTCTTTCGTAACCTCAATAAAAATCTTAAACCCCATATTATAAAACTTTATATTACATTAATACTCTTCTATCAAAAAAATCTATAGAGATAAAAAATCTATCTAGTTTATGTAGGACCCTTTGGTTCTTCTATACCTAGTTACTCCAAGTGTAAATGTCCTTCTAACAAAAGGGCTTCATAAGGTCTTAAATCTTTCAACAAAGGGAATAGTGTGAACACAAACAAAAGTAGCCTCCAAGCAAAAGTAAAAGTTGATGGTATGTACGTGCAAAACATTAAAGTAATGAAGATAAATCGTGCATCCTTCTTGTTGTGTTTGAAGTGCAAATCATTAAAGTAAAGAAGATAAACCGTGCATCCTTCATGTTGGGTTTGAAGTACATTTCGTGTTTTTTTCTTTTGATGGAATTTTGTTTTACATGAATACCGCTTCCCTCCTTCTTACAAGCAGATTTGACGATGTGGGAAAAGCTATGGACGGCTGATGTCCACTTCCCGTCCATTTTATCGTTTTTCTTCTAACACGAATTTGAACATGTCGCAGAAAGTCATGGACGGCTGACGCCGACGTCCACTTCCCGTGTTTTTCGCTTGTAACGATAGGTGGATTCCTGATTTCGGAAGATGTCATCTTCCGCATATGCACAACACTACAAGCGAACAAGACTACATCGACAGTGAGATAAACCATTCAGACTTCACATAAGATTTGGGTTTGACGAGGATGGGTGACCGTTAAATGAGAAAGCCTGATTGGAAAGAAAACTATCCATGCTTAAATTTTCCGTCGACTTCCAGCCTTGCACGTTCATTTGCGATGACAAATTCATACAATCATGTGAAGTCGAAATCAACAAAAGCAATGAAGAGGACAAAAAAAATTAGGATTTTTTTTTAACCTCTACGTGAAGAGCACGAAAATTTGTAGGTGTCGGAGAAGTTGAAAAAAAAAAAAATCAAGTGTAAAAGCAATGAATTTTTCACAAAAATTATTCATTAATGTTGTACACAAAAATTAATTTTGACTTTGACATTGACTTTAAATCTGGCTTTATAATTTTTCACCGTTCATTTTCTAGGACAATTGAATATCAACCACCTTTTTCACTTGAAGGGCACGAATGTGTACGTGCTAGAGAAGTTGAAAAGGAAAAAACAAATGTAAAACCGATGAAGAGGATTGCGTGCTTTAAACGACGGAGATGAAGAACTATATTTTTGATGTTGGTAGTCAAGAGAGCTCTTTTTAATGTTTTCACATAAATAATAAATAAATAGATAAGGAAATAGTGAATTATTCTGTGAAAGTTTATAAGATGATTTAAAGTAATTATTTATAAAATCATTGATAAAAACATAATATTTTTAAGTGTTATAACAACATTTAATTTATTTATACCAATTGTAATCAAAACCATTCTTTTTAGAATATTATGTAACAAACTTTAGGAAACTCTATCATATGTTTTGTTTATATTTAATTGTCTTTGACCTTAATGAATTATTTGCATAATCTTTTGTTGCAATTTTACTCTCTTTAGAGAACCTGACTATCGACTAAGTTATTCTCGACAATATAATTAGTTGTTGTGCTAGCTTCTGTTCATCCTTCTCATTGCATCCAAACTCTAATATTCGTTTGGATATCAGGTTACCAAAATTTTCTATAGCAAGGAGCTCTTTGAGGATGATGCTAGCTTGTTCTCTTTTTTTTATTCATTTCCTTTACCCAAGCCTCCATGTTTTGGATGAAGTTTTCCTAGTATGGCCTTTCATGGAGATATATGTTTAGTTTAAGAAATTCAGTTTGATATTCATAGATTTTGTTGTTTGGAGTAGTAATATGTCTTGCTTCCTATTTGGTCATACGATTCTCTGCACATAGTGGTTGTAGCAAGCAATAACAAGAGTACCTCCAAAGTCTTGGGAGGGACAACACAACGGTTCAGGATTTGGCTCTTCTTTAGGAGGTCCAAGGTTCAAACCGTGATGTGGGCGAGTGTGTGAGGGGGTGGGTGTGTGGTGGTTGTGTGTTAAATTATCTATTGATAAGCATAGCTCTTGGATTTATGAGAAGTCATGGATGAGAGGAGACTACTCATCCTTGTGCATTGGTCATACAGGTTTCTCACACTAACCAAAAGAAAACAAGAGTACCTCCAAAATAGAAAGGAAAAGTGATGAGAACCAATAAATAAATTTTATGTGTGATAGAAGCAAGGTCCCACACATGAGAGAAGAAGGATGAAATTTTGATACAAAAACAATAGTGTGAATCTCATAAGAAACAATAGTGTGAATCTCATAAGCAGTGATCTACTATATTTGGAGTGAGCAAAAACAAAATTTTCTCCAAAAAATAAAGGGGGGTGATGGGAACTAATGGATAAATATTAAGTGTGGTAGAAGTAAGGTCCCACACATGAGAGAAGAAATATGAAGGTTTGATATAAAAATAATAGAGGAAATATCATAAGCAACTATATTACACCAGGTGGTTGCAAGTGATTGATTATCCTATTACTTTCTAATGGGTTAATGTGATGATGAAAGGATAGTGGCATATTCCATGATCAAAATTCCATTCATGTTAATACCTATCTGTCTATCTATCTATGTAGTCTCATAGGATGAGAAGGTTTCCATCAGAACACTTCTAATTGATTTGTGGAATCAAATCCATCTTGAAGAAGAAAAGAAAGTCATCGAAAAAATGTTCAAAAATATGAGAATGTGAATGTACAAAAATACATGTGTATGTGCAATAGTAATTTGAAGGGAGAGTTGTCTTATTGAATTTGAAAATTGTAACATTAAGCATTACGGCGGAGAATGTTGGAAAAACAACAATTTATACTTGATCTTTTATATTTTACATATATCTTTAAATTTTTTATAAACAAACTAATAAAACTTGTTAAACCAAATAAAAATTACTTTATCATAATATATCAAAATAATTTTATCATATACTATTATAAATTTTCTAATGTATATCAAAGATTGTTATGATTGATGTGCCAACATGGAGAAAGAGAATGATATATTTTTTATTTAAAGGTGTGCATATTGGGAAGTGCAAGTGGAAAGTTAACTCAAATATTTAAAAAAATAATATTTGTGGCATCAGACCGACTGTTAGAAATCACATTAAATAGGTAAAACATTATTTACTAAATTTTCTTTAAATTATTCTTTTTATAAAGGAATGGATAACACCATTTTTCTTTACATTACTGATAATAATATATTTACTATTTGGATTTCAAGCTATAACTAGATGAATTTAGATTCATACCAGTAGACACTGATCGAAAAGCTTTACAAAACTACCTATAATATTGCATTAAACATGAGATGTAAACAATTTTTAATGTTCACCCTTGAAAGGTGTTTGTAATGCCAACATAACTACGAGTTATTTATCTTGACTTGCCCAAGCCTCCATGTCTTGAATAAAGTTTTCCTAGTATGTAACTTTATTGAGATATGTGTTCAGTTTAAGGAATTTGGTTTGGCATTAATAAATTTTACCATTTGGAGTAGTAGCATGTCTTCCTTCTTATTTGGTCATACTCATATCTACACAAAGTGGTTGTAGCAAGCAATAACAAGAGTATCTCTAAAATATAAAGGAAGAGTGATGAGAACTAATGAATAAAGGTTATATGTGGTAAAAGCAAGGTCCCACACATGAGAGAGGAAATATTAAGATTTCATGCAGAAATAATAGTGTGAATATTAAAAACTACTATATTACACTTGGTGGTTGCAACGAACAACAATAAAATTTTCTCCAAAAGAGAAAGGGTTGGTGATGAGAACTAATGGATAAAGGTTATGTGTGGTAGAAGCAAGGTACCACACATGAGAGAAGAAAGGTGAAGGTTTTTATAGAAACAATAGAGTAAATATCGTAAGTAGTGATCTACTATATTACACCAGGTGGTTATAGGCGATCGATTATCCATGTAGTCTTGTTGGATGAGAAGCTTTCCATAGGAACACTTCTAATTGAGTTGTGGAAACAAATCCATCTTGAAGAAGAAAATAAATTCACCATCAAAATGTTCAAAAATATGATAATGTGAATGCACAACAATACATGTGTATGTGCAATAGAAAGCTGAAGTGAGATTTGTCTTATTGAATTTGGAAATTATAACATTAGGCATTACGACGGAGAATATTAAAAAAATTAATGTTTAATGTGTAAAATCATATACAAAGATTTTGGAAAAATAAGAAAAGCAATTCTAAAGATAAAAATACCATTGAAAACTAAAAAATATATGTGAAAGTAATGATAGAAATTTTAAAAAATATAGTTATTATTATTATTTTTTTGAGTAGAGAACCTTTATAAACCCTAGCTTGTTGAGTAAAGAGAAAGTCAATTTTGAGGGAATCACCAGGCCAACTACCTGCGAGCCTATTTTTTTTGTGTAAAAAGTAAGTTATTATTAACATTGTAATAATTTTGTATCTTAGTGGGGTGGATAATTCATCCATCCATCGTTCTCAAATTTATCATCAACCTATGTATAATTAAATTAAACTCGTATCAACATCAACCTATAGTTGAATAAAGTTATCAACTAGTACCAACAATATTTTTATGTAAGAGAGGTATTATGCAAATTCTTACCAAATGGTTATGAAAATTCAATTCATGGATGCAACAAAAACATCATGCAAGTTCCAATAATATACATATGCATCTCTATCCTATGGATGTAGTAGAGACATCATTTAAGTGCCAACAATATGTTTTTACTTTATCATCTTATGAATACAACAAAAATATCATGCATGTACCAACTACACACTTTAAGCATTATTATTCTATGGATGCAATAAATATATCATGCAAGTTCTAATGACTTACATTATGCATTATCATCTTATGTATGAAATAAATATAAAATGTAAGTTCCAAGAACTTATTTGTGTATAAGCAGTAATGGCATTTCTATGGATTAAAATATTATAGTAAAGTAGGAGTATTAGGGTATCTTATCAGTATGTTATATATCTCAAAGTTATAAAATTACACTCTAAATTAGTGTAAGGCTATAGAATAACTTTATCCTTTAACATAAGAATCTATGAATTCAATTCACAAGTCCAAAGTTCTATCCTTTGTAAGATAAGTTTACATATTTTCCCTTTAAGTTGCTTTTCATTAGATATAGTTAGATTTTATCAAGTAAACAAAGTAGCTACTAGTCAAGGAAACCAAATTTTTTTAGCAATAATGGTATTTCTATGCATTAAAATTTGATGGTAAAGTAGGAGTATCGGGATATCTTATCATCGTGTTCTACATTTCATAGTTATAACATTACACTTTAAATTATTGCAAAGGTTATACAAAAAATTTATCGTTTAACATAAGGACCTATGAATTCAAGTCATAAGTCTAAAGTTGTGTCCTTTGTAAGATAAGTTTACATATTTTCCCCTTAAGGTGTTTTTCATTCAATATAGTTAGATTTTATCAAGTAAACAAAAGTAGCTACTAGTCAAGGAAACCAATAAAATCTATGTCACCTAAATGCCTTCTTATCTATCTTGTTTAATAAGGCAAGAAATATAAATCAAGTAATCTAGGTGATATTTAATATGTTAAAAAAAATAGTTTTGATTCCTCCCTAGATTATTTGATCAAGTCATATTCAAAAGTAACATGTCCTTTCTAAGAAACGAAGCATTGATACTCTATATTAACTCAAAATAGTTTTTTTCTTTTCATATAAGATATTTTTACATGTTATAAGTACTAATAATATATCTTGAGTCATGGTTTATGGGTGTGAACAACGTTTATATCTCTAGCTTGTCATCTTGCTCATTTTTTTGTTAGGACAATATAATTTTTACCCCTATGATTGTCCAAGGTTTACTTATGAGAAGCCAATATACTTTAGCATTGAAAATATTGCATCCTAATTAAAGTTTAACTAATTTCGTACTCTTAGCTAGGTATTAGTTTTAAAAAAAAAAAATTCTCAACTTGAAAATCATTCATTTATTCACTAATTTTATGTATTTCAAGCTAGTATATGATTTCAAATAAACCTTTTTTCATTTATTTTAAGCTAGGGTACATAATTTAATAGTTAATAAATCATTAATGTATCCCAATATAGGTTTTTTTTGGAGAAATTATTCATTCATGTGTGCCAACTAGGGAATGGTTTTAAAAAAATATTCATTTATGTTTCCTAGCTACGATATATTTTTAAGGATAAAATCATTCATATTCATACATGCTTTCTTGTTGGATTTATACACTTAGCTAATATATCTTTTGAAGCATACAATAATTATTTTTAAATAATTGCAAGGAATCTAATCAAAATTAAATTTGATATACTCATCTCTCATTTTTACTTTGTAACAAAATCCACTTCAAAAATGGATAAGGTTATGTGATATACAATCATTTAGCTTTCTAAATCTCTTCTTGGAATTTTTTCCATTATGCATTTAAGCATAAAATTTTAAATGAAAAAGGAAAACCTAATGCTATATTCTAATAATAAAAATAAATGAATAATCATACAATAACTTTATGTTCAAGATCCTAAATCCCCAAATTGATGACCACAAGAAGGTATGCTTCTGATGCCCTACACCCTTATGCTCTAATAATCCAATATTCTAAATTGAATGCACTAAAATTTTGTACAAAGAGCATGCAACTTAATTATATAACATCAATATTTTTATAGTTTTTTTCCTAGTAAAATTATTCCTTTGAACCAATACATTTTGATAGACATAATCTATAGTACCTTTCTTTATGAATAGGGTTGGTTCAATAATTATTTGATATAGAAGAGTGTAGCTAATTATAGTGTTATCCTTTCCCTCCACTTTATCACTAGTGCCACTTTCATTCTTGATAGCAAGCTAAATGAGGGTGCTTCAAGAAAATTTAGAGTTTTTCATAATTTTTTTGACCTACATATTAATTGAAATGAATAATGTAGTTATCAATAGTTTATTTAAGTATACATGCATATAAATCATATGATAAATATCGTTAAATATTAGGTCACCATGAGCGTTATGTTATTAAAATTTAATTACATATCAAAGTAAATTAATTTTTTTTTTTTGATGTCCTTTGCCACTAGAAATATTTAATGTCTTGACGATAGCAAAAATATCATTTCCACATAATTTTCATAACTGCAAAAATCAAAATGTAAAGTATGATAAATATCCAATAGAAATTGCAATACTGACAAGCACATTTGAAGATGCATATAACTATCAAATATAAATATGTAGAAAAATAAATGAGGAAAGAGTCTATAAAAATTTTTGGCATCTTCTTAAGTGAAATTATATTTAATGTATTGGTCCCATTAGACCTTGCACTAAGACATCTCTCTATTGTGGTAATGCAATTAGTGCCTTCCAAAGATTCTTGTTGGTTTAACTTAAATCACCACTTGATCTTCAACCTTCAATGATTGCTAGTCAAAGGTGTAAGATGTATTGGTATGATATGGTTTTAACAGGGATACATGAATGTATTCCTTTAAATGATCAGTTTAAACTAGAATGATCAGCTTTGGGATGAAGTGAAGTATGCAAATTTGAGCATCGACCCTATTGATGTCCTCTTCAGATAGCACAAAATTGAAAATGGAGATGATTTTATCTTCAACCTCTCCTCAAGTAGAGATTATTAAACCCTCAAGTGATTTGAATGTTGAGATCCTATTATGTGCTCTATGAACCAAGGTGGTATGATGAAAGAAATTTGTATTCTTGTTGCCTTCTTTCATCCATTATGCTCTAGATTTTTATCGCCAAAATACTTCTTCTTTTAGGTAAAACTTAATTTAAGGTAACCAGCATGTGTTTTTATTGTTCTAGAAGAGGTTCATCCTAATCATGTTGTAGATCATTCTCAATTTCTAGAAGGTCACTTTCCAATTGAACTTTTTACTCAATTATGTTATCAAAATCTTATCTATTAAAAAATTGTAGTTATTGCTTTAACCTTTGAAGTTTGGTTCTGGAACAACTCTCTTTGATAAATATGGGATTCCTCATCCCACCATCCCTCTACTAGTTTATCAAAAATTTCATGCCTAATCTATATTATTTCATAGCAAGATTAAATTATTTTAAGTCTTCCATAACCTCAAAAAAAATCTTAATATGCAAGTGATTAAATCCCATATTATAAAACTTTATATTACATTAATACTCTCCTATCAAAAAAATCTATCTAGTTTATGTAGGACCCTTGTGTAAATGCCCTTCGAACAAAAGGGCTTCATAAGATCTTAAATCTTTCAACGAAGGGAATAGTGTGAACACAAACAAATCTATCTAGTTTATGTAGGACCCTTTGCTTCTTATATACCTAGTTAGTGTAAATGCCCTTCGAACAAAAGGCCTTCATAAGATCTTAAATCTTTCAACGAAGGGAAGGGAATAATGTGAACACAAACAAAAGTAGCCCCACAAGCAAAAGTAAAAGTTGGTGGTATGTACGTGCAAAACATTAAAGTAAAGAAGATAAACCGTGCATCCTTCATGTTGTGTTTGAAGTACATTTCGGCAGTTTTTTCCTTTTTGATGGAATTTTGTTTTACATTAATACCTCTACCCTACTCACACGTAGATTTGACGATGTGAGAAAAGCTAAGGACGACTGATGTCCACTTCCACTTCCCGTCCATTTTATCATTTTTCTTCTAACACAAATTTGAACACGTCAGAGAATGTCATGGACGGCCGACGTCCACGTCCACTTCCCATATTTTTCGCATGTAACGATAGGTGGATTCCTAAAATTATTGATCAAAACTTAATATTTTAAAGTGTTATAACAACATTTAATTTATTTATACTATTGGTAGTTTATTTAATTTATTTGTAGGGGGTGCGTGTGTGGTGGTTGTGTGTTAAATTATCTATTTATAAGTATAGCTCTTGGATTTACGAGGGGTGATAGATGGGAGAAGACTGCTCAGCCTTATGCGTTGGTTATAGAGGTTTCTCACACTAACCAAAAAAATAAGAGTACCTCCAAAATA
This sequence comes from Wollemia nobilis, assembly GCA_028583015.1. Taxonomy (NCBI): domain Eukaryota; kingdom Viridiplantae; phylum Streptophyta; class Pinopsida; order Araucariales; family Araucariaceae; genus Wollemia; species Wollemia nobilis. The sequence goes on from JAQPPZ010002023.1 coordinate 723,284, forward strand.
GAAAAGAAAAGTGATGAGAACCAATAAATAAAGTTTATGTGTTATAGAAGAAAGGTCCCACACATAAGAGAAGAAAGATGAAAGTTTGATACAAAAACAATAGTGTGAATCTCATAAGAAACAATAGTGTGAATCTCATAAGCAGTGATCTACTATATTATATTTGGTGGTTGGAGTGAGCAACAACAAAATTTTATTCAAAAGAGAAAGGGGGGTGATGGGAACTAATGGATAAATGTTATGTGTGGTAGAAGTAAGATCCCACACATGAGAAAATAAATATGAAGGTTTGATACAAAAATAATAAATTAAATATCATAAGCAATGATCTACTATATTATACCAGCTAGTTGCAAGTGATTGATTATCCTCTTGCTTTCTAACCGGAATGTGATGATGTAAGTCTGGTGGCATATTCCATGATTGGCATTTCGTTCATGTTAATACCTATCTATCTATATAGTCTGGTAGGATGAGAAGGTTTCCATCGGAACACTTCTAGTTGATTTGTGGAATCAAATCCATCTTGAAGAAGAAAAGAATGTCACCATCAAAATGTTCAAAAATATGAGAATGTAAATGTATAACAATACATGTGTACGTGCAATAGTAAGTTGAAGTGAGAGTTGTCTTATTAAATTTAAAAATTATAACATTAAGCATTATGGCGGAAAATGTTGGAAAAACAACAATTTATACTTGATCTTTTATATTTTACATATATCTTTATATTTTCTATAAACGAACTAATAAAACTGGTTAAACCAAATAAAAATTGCTTTATCATAATATATAAAAATTACTTTATCATATATTATTACAAATCTTCTAATGTATATCAAATATTGTTACCATTGATATGCCAACATGGAAAAAGAGAATGATATGTTTTTCATTTAAAGGTGTGCATCTTGGGATGTGTAAGTGAAAAGTTAACTCAGCTATTTAAAAAAATAATATTTGTGGCATCAACCTTGACTGTGAGAAATCACATTAAATGGATAAAACATTATTTACTAACTTTTTTTTAAATCATATTTTTTATAAAAGAATGGATAACACCATTTTTCTTTATATTACTGATAATAATATATTTACTATTTGGCTTTCAAACTAAAAACTAGATGATTTCAGGTTCATACCAGTAGACACTGACCGAAAAGCTTTACAAAAATGCCTATAGTATTGTATAGTATTGCATTAAACATGGTTAACGAAATACTATACAATTTTTAATGTTCACCCTTAAACAATGTGCGTAATGCCAACATAAATATGAGTCATTTAGCTTGACTTGCCCAAGCCTCCATGTCTTGAATAAAGTTTTCCTAGTATGTCACTTCATTGAGATATGTGTTCAGTCTAAGGAATTTGGTTTGGCATTCATAAAATTTACCATTTGGAGTAGTAGCATGTCTTCCTTCTTATTTGATCATACTCATATCTACACCTAATGGTTTGGCATTCATGTCTTCCTACAACAGTATTACAACTTCTAATGTATATTAGTAGAATGATATGCTTTTCATTTAGAGGTGTGCATCTTGGCAAGTGCAAGTGGAAAGTTAACTTTGGCTCTTTAAAAAAACAATATTTGTGGCATCAGCCTGTGTTAGAAATCACATTAAACGGATAAAAATCTACAAACTTTTCTTTAAATCACATTTTCTTCATAATGCAATGGATAACACCATTTTTTTTATTGATAATAATATATTTGCTAATTGGCTTTCAAGCTAAAACTAGATGAAGCCGGATTCACACCGGCAGACACCGACCGGAAAGCTTTACTAAACTGCCTATAGTATAGGCAAAGTTGCATTAAACATGACATGTAAATTTGAACCTTTGCAGATAATCTAATTTAAGTAGTTTTTAATGTTCAACCTTAAAATTCATAAACTTGAACGGTGCTAGTAATGCCAGCATAAGTACGAGTTATTTAGCTTGACTTTTAACTGGATAGGATGCTTGCATCGCAATCCCACACGTCCCAGATGGACTGTTAATATTCCTTTCCAACCTAATATACCCATTATCTCCCCAGCTTTCACCCCAGGAGTTTTTCGCGATCCAATAGTCCTTCTCAGCGGAGTCATAACCCACGAGTGTGACAGCATGATTAAGATCAGTTCCACATTCTTCTGCCGTGAATATACCCTGTTACGTGCAACATATGATAGAAGCAAAATTGCTTAATGAAGGTAATGTATAAATAAATAAAAATATGTGGACAAAACATTTATGGGAAAACTTACAGATTTATAGAGCCGCAAATTGTTGCCATCAATGCCCACACTAATTGGCTGATGTGTTACAGCCTTCTGCAATGACATTTCGTCATTTTCCGGCACGTCCTCGAAGCCATCGATTGTCACTGCATAGGATGCTTCCTGCAAAACATTCCCACACAAATAAATTCTCCGGCAGTGAACTTTATCCCATTACCTAAATCCTTAATAGACGAAAGCTTCGTGGTAGAGTACCTTGCTTCTGGCACAGACACCTTGAATAGCCTGGTAAGGATAGTCGGCCTCATTGTCAATTCCACCGTTTTGGATAATAAATTGGAACGCATCATCCATCAGACCTCCGTTACACCCCTGCTGATTGGACGAGGTGTCGCAGTCCACAAGTTCTTGCTCTGATAAAGATATCAAGTTTTTGGTGGCAAGCATGTTAATTCCTTCAACAGCTGCAATTGCTGAGAAAGCCCAGCAACAACCTGTGGAAGAATTAAAACCATAATGTTAGGCTTTCCAGAATAAAATATAAAAAAACTTTTGAATAAAGATAAAAAGCAATCCTTCATCACCGCAATCCATCTGATTCTTCACATCCGTAACGGCGCGATTCTTCCTCCAGTCCATAGATGCGGGTAATTGATCACCGTGTACGTATTGATAACGATGGCTGGAAGAACTCTTTTGCCGGGGCGTGGAGGGACGGAACAGTTTACCCAGGTATATACTCTCGATCTCGTCATGGATAAGGTCTGCGAAATTATTGAGGCCGAGTAAATACGATTGATTTTTCTGGTTGTGCGCGTTGATGTAGAGTAAATTGCTCTTGAATATGTTGAACCGCGTTTGTTTCTCATTCGATCCGTTGTAGACTTTACCGTATTGGCTCATCCATCGTTCGTAAATCTGGAAAACTTTGTCATCGGAGGCCAAATCTTCTTGGTCATTTCCACTCAGCGGATATTCTCTGGAGCAGGCGGATCTTTCTATGCACAGCACAAGGAGAACCGCTAATGAAGCGAATACAAAATTTTCCATTGCAATTGAAGGTTCGGAAAAATGGCAGAAATAGAAGTAGAGGTTTGAGTGATTGTCCCTCACCTCGAAAACTAAGACCGTGGTTCGAAGCTTTTGAGATGATACTGAGAAGGCTTCGATGGGCATTCCCTCTGCAGTCTTTCGAGACTAGCCAGCGGGCATACTCCGTGGAGTAAGCGTCACGATTAAGTTTCTTGGTATTTTCCACAATCTTTGAAAACTAATTTTCGTCTAGAATGTGTACGAATGGGCCCGTGAAAATTCACGTTGGTATCAATACTTTCTAAGATGTTATCTATAGTAAGGGTGAACCAAATTTGGATTATAGCCAGATTGGTCTTCGCCTAGTCGTTTGGTTCATATTGGTCTTGGTCTTGTGGTTTGGTTCGTAGAGTGAGTGTACAGTAATTCCCTTAAGCTTTAACTCTGCCCTCATACATTTTAGTTTGTTTTCTACATAAATTATTGTTTCTAGGGACATATTGTTCAACGATAATTGTTTCAAAGGGATATATTGTTTTCTAAGTTTCTCTATCAGATCTTTTATTGATTGATCATTTATTTATTTTTTTGGAACTCTGCCCTCATACATTTTAGTTTGTTTTCTACATAAATTATTGTTTCTAGGGACATATTGTTCAACGATAATTGTTTCAAAGGGATATATTGTTTTCTAAGTTTCTCTATCAGATCTTTTATTGATTGATCATTTATTTATTTTTTTGGAAATTTATTTATCTGTAAAAGCATGTTGAGTAGAGATCTTGTTTAGCATGCTGATCAGCCTTATCCAATTTTCATTATTATTATTTTTTCTTGAGATTCTGAGAGACTCCAAAAATTTTCTCACCTTATTTTCTTTTTTATTGATAAACTCAAAAACAATGTTATTAGTTCTAATGTTCAAGTTGATTTTTGGTTGTCTATGAGTCGTTTGCTTCCTTAGCCCTCTTTGTTGCCTTCTTGAACTACGACCATTCTAAGAACAATTTCAGTTTACATTCATACCTCTTCCCTACTCACACGCAGATTTGACGATGTGGGAGAAACCTATGGACAGCTGACGTCCACACTTCCCGTAATTTTCGTTGTGGATTTCTACGTCAACGGTGAGAGTTGAGTATGATTGGACTACGTGTGGTTTAAAGGAAGTTAACTTTCCTAGGCCCTACTATCGACCCCATTTCCCATCCTTTACGGAGATAAACCAGACGCCATTTCCCATCCGTTACGGAGATAAACCATCCAGACTTCACATGGGATTTGGGTTTGACGGGATGGGTGACCGTGAAATACTTCACATGGGATTTGGGTTTGACGGGATGGGTGACCGTGAAACAACGAAGCCTGATTGGAAAGAAAACTATCCATTCTTAACTTTGCAATCGACTTCCAGCCTTTCACATTCATTAGCGATTTACAACAAAAGTAAAGGCACAAATCTACATCCGAGAGAAGGAAAATAAAACGAATTCAGATTGCAAGAAATAGTTTTTGAAATTTTATTTTTAATTTATTAATGATTGTTTATTTAGTAAGTTTGTAGTGTTTAAATTAATATTATTGTATGATAAAAAAATTATTAGAAAATTTATTAACACTAAATTATTAATGTTTTTATATTTTTTAAAATCATTTATATAAGGTTGGTTGAATCAAATATAATTATATTTTGAAAGGAAGTTATTAAAATATGTTTTAGACATCTCTTTTTCTTCATGGTTTTAATGAAATTGAGAATAGTTGAAGATGGTCACATTTTTTAAATGTAAAAGTCATCAAGTTAAATAATTAATAGAATATATTTTTACAAACAAAAAAAGGTGACGGATAAGCATGTTGTGTTGCGTGGCTAACGTAATCAACCAAAAAACCATCATCATTAAAAAAAACCAAGAATCCAAGAAAACAACTAATAACTAATAAAAATTGCCTTACTGAACTAATGGACAATATAACGAAATGATTACATACAAGACCAACAAAAAAATAATCCTTGCAATTATGAAGATCCATTACACAAGTTTAGCCACCATAGATATTGATTCCCACCCAGCATTAACATCAGCGATGCATCACACACCTTTGTGAAATAATCAAAGTTTATGAACCCAAGGAATCTGTACAAGTAAAGAAACCTAGTAGGTGATGATAGGTGACCACCAAATATTCATTTGGTTTATGGAGAGGTTATACCAAAAGCTATGGCCATTTCATCTCAGCCAAGGCTTAACACTCTCGTAGACTTTCAAAATACTACTAATGACGAAGGTTCCTGACTCTTTGATAGACATAGGAGCAACAAGGAGGGAAGGGAACCCCATGCTCCTCCATATCCTACAATCAAAAGGGTAATATTCACTGATATAGTGTCGAATGAGATTCTTCGAGACCTTATTTCTCATGAGGGTTCTAATAACCCACTTAGCACAAAGGGCCTAACCTTAACACTGGGTATTGAGAATGCCAAGCCCACCATGGGTTCTAGGAAGATAACAATACTCCCAAGAAACATGGTGGAATCCTAAACCATTAGTAGAAGAGGACCATAAAGAGTCTCATAGAAGCTTATCAAGATTCTTATAACAATTCTTAGATGGGACCAAGTGAGAAGAATAATAGAAATGCGTGGTCAAAAGAAATTTTGAGCAAATTAAGAATTTACCAAAGGGACAGCTTCTTGGTGGACCAGTAGATAAGTTTCTATTCCACCCTATTAATGACATACTTCCAAAGCTCTAGTGTCAAACTGTTAAAGGCAAAAGGAATACCTAAAAAATGAAATATTTTCCCCTCTTGGATGATCTTCCATTCTTGCCTTAATTTTCATAATATTATTATATAATATAAATAAAATATATTTTAATAAAGTTATTTTCTTATTCAACCTTTTAGTAATAAAAATATTTATATATTTTAAAATTATGATAGAGGGAAGAAGGTTTGAGAGGCTCCCCAAATATTTTACACTTGCTTTCACATATTAATCATTAAATCTTTGGAAATAAAACAAAAAAGGAGGACATAAAGCACCCAACTAATTAGCCACACATAAAGACTCCATCAACCAAGATATCTAAAACATATTACTAAACACCCAACACAAAATATTATTGTAGAGAAAGAGCCAAACACAAAGAGACTAGACTTATCAACAAATCAAGCAAAGGAAAGACTAATCAAGTTCATGGGCCACCAACTCCATTTCCTCATGCAAACTCAAAGAAATCCACTATCTTGGTGTTGCTTCATTTGGTGAGAGGAAAGCAAATGCATCTTTTGAAGAGATAATTTACTAATATTAAATAATAAAGAAGGTTTTTAAAGAAAATTTGTAGTGCTTTTCTCTTAAAATTTATTCTTATAACAAGTCTCATTTGCAAGAACATTTTATTTTTATTTTCCTAAAAAATATACATTTGAATTTTATCAAGACAAATTTCAAAACCATTGAATTAACATTTTGTGATAAACAAACTTGTTTAAATTTTTGTCTTTCATTTTATTTTATATTTTTAATATTAAATTTTTTATACTAATTTTTAATGACTTATAATATCTTTAACATTATATTTCAATGTTACAAATTTGTAATGGATTATTAATATTTTTAAAGTGGAACAATGATGAGAACCATAGCCTATGGGTTTTACAACAATTAGTAGGAAGTGAGAGTTTCACACCCTCAACCAAGGTTCAAATATTATGGTGAACCTTCACATTTAGCTTGTGGGTTTTGGTACAATTGGTTAGAAGTGAAAAATTTTATACAATTAGATAAGGTTTCAATCCTATGGATGAAATTTTATATTTTATCAAATGGCATTGGTCCAATAGGTTATATTCCTCAATATTTAAAGAGGATATCTAGGTTTAAATCCTCTCAAGCAATAAATGCACAGTGGCCAAGCTATTGTGATACACTATGTTTCATGATATAATTTGGGTGGGGTCATTTCAATCCCATAAATCAATTCAAAATAATTAATTTTAAGAGAATAATTACATAAAACCAAAAGGTAACCTCGTAGGCATACGAGTCCATGAAATCCAAAATTACAAAATTATCACATAAACGTAAGACTTATTCTTGGAGGAAGACAAAATCTAAATTTTTGCATTACATATAATGGCTATACCTTTAACATAGATAATTGATCCACATAGTCTATATCAAAGATTTCCTCAATATGCATCTTGCTATCCTTTAAAAAACTATTACAAACCTTCACCTATGATTACACTCCATTGATGAGACCCAAAAGGTTGAAACGCGTTAGGAGTTTTTAGTTGTATAATTCCTTTTTTCAGAATAAAAATTCATTTTCAATATTTTTTGTTCCTTTCTAACTCATTATTTTTATCTTTCTCTAAAAACCTGATTAAAAAACATTTTGTTGTGGTTATTATGCTCTTCACTTGTCGTGTAATGTGATCTGGTGAATCAAAAAGCCTCTAGCGCTAGTAGTATGCTCTTCACTTGCCATGGAATGTGATCTGGTGAATAAAAAACTAGCACATGTTTTTTTAACAGAGTACTGTTATGCCATGTTTCCTTCTAAGATAACTATCATTTGGAGAAATAGAGATTCTAGCGCATCTCTATGTGTGAGCGAGGTTTTTGGCAAGCATATATGCAAGGATTTCATCTGGATTGAGTGCAAGCAGCTCTAGAGGATGTTTTTTAGGGCCTTTGAGCCCTAGCAGACAATATTTTTGTGGTTTATGCTCAATATTTTAGAAGGAAATGTTGTATGGGATACAAGATGGGCTAGAAATTTTTCTTTCAACAGATCATACTGTGAACTTGAGTGACAATGGCTTCTAATTTTCTGCACAAAAGAAAAGTGAAAACCATACCTTTCCACGGTGTCTAGGGAAAGGAATAAAGATATCACGAAACAAGTTTCAAGCAGTTTATCAAAAAATCTAAATTTTTGCATTACATCTAATGGCTACACCTTTATCATAGAAAATTGATCCACATAGTCTATATCAAAGAGTTCCTCAATATGCATCTTGCTATCCTTTAAAAAACTATTATAAACCTTCACCTATGATTACACTTCGTTGATGACACCCACAAGGTCGAAACGCGTTAGGAGTTTTTAGTTGTATAATTCCTTTTTTTAGAATAAAAAATATTTTTTAGTATTTTTTGTTCCTTCCTAACTCGCTATTTTTATCGTACTCTAAAAACCCGATTAAAAAACATTTTGTTGTGGTTATTATGCTCTTCACTTGTCGTGTAATGTGATCTGGTGAATTAGAAAGCCTCCAGCACTAGTAGTATGCTCTTCACTTGCCATGGAATGTGATCTGGTGAATAAAAACAAGCACATCTTTTTTTAATAGAGTACTGCTATGCCATGTTTCCTTCTAAGATAAATATCATTTGGAGCAACACAGATTCTAGTGCATCTCTATGTGTGAGCGAGATAGCAGATATGCAAGGATTTCATCTGGGTTGAGTGCAAGCAGCTCCAGAGGTTGGTTTTCGGGGCCTTTGAGCCCTAGTGGACAATATTTTTGTGGTTTATGCTCAATATTTTAGAAGGAAATGTTGTATGGGATCCAATATGGGTTAGAAATTTTTATTTCAACAGATCATACTGTGAACTTGAGTGACAATGGCTTCCAATTTGCTGCACAAAAGAAAAGTGAAAACCATACCTTTCCACGGTGTCTAAGGAAAGGAATAAAGAGATCACGAAACAAGTTTCAAGCAGTTTATCAAAAAATGGATCATATCTCAAGTGAATCTAGTGCTAAGGTGCACCCACAAAATAATTCTACTATGAAAACCCCTATCAAGGGTAAGAATTTTGAAGACTTAGCCCCAAAAATAAATTTTAGAGAAGCCCTCTATGGTGGACAGCCTCAACCCAATGCTAATATAAATCTTAGGGCTTCCCATAAACCTCTAAGAATGCCTAAGATTGATCATAAGAAAACAGAGTCAGGATGTATTAAAGCAGCTGATGGAACTCCTATTTTTAAGCTTGATATGGGTAGCATTCATACTGGCATTGAAGATTTGGAAAAATGAGGACTAATTTATTGGTTTGTGGGTTTTCATTCGAGCCTATATATTTTCAAAGTTTGGGCTGCAAAAAGCTAGAAAACTAAAGGTGAGTTGCAAATCTCTATTTATCCAAATTGTTATTTTATTTTTTTATTTGCTAATAACGAAGATAGAGAGAAAACTTTTCAAGGGGTTCCTTGGTTTTTGGAAGGGTAGGGCTTTTCATGAAGCCCTGGCATACTAAATTTAAAGCTAAAGAAGAGATGCCTTCTATAGCTCCTGTGTGGGTTAGACTCTTTGGCCTCCCTATTGAATTTTGGAATCCTACTATTTTGTCTTCAATTGGAATCTCTTTAGGAACTTTTATGATGACTGTTGATTGTACTCAAAATTTTGAACATATTATTTATGTTCGAATTTGTGTTTTAATGGATTTTGACAAACCCCTAACTAAAAATATCACATTAGAATTTGGGAAAGACACTTGGGAGCAAGTAGTGGACTATGAGAACATTCTTTTTCGTTGTAGAATTTGCCATGACTATGGTCATTTGGCTAGTGCTTGCTCAAATCACCTTAAATCATGTAATATTCTAAGTGGTCACAAAGTCATGAGAATTCATATAATTAATAAATAAATGGTTATCCTACATAAAATAACCTCAAATGATGCAATAAATTAATGAGTATTGCATCTAATATGAAGTCACCTTAAATTAAGCAGTCATGCAAATAAAATTATTATTTTAATTATGGCTTTACCAATATTTTTTGTTCAAACTATATGAGCTCTACCTACAACATCCTCCTTGCATATGTCTACTATGTATAAAATGCCATCCAATTTATTTAGCCATTTGGTTCTAGATTGCAAGTTCTTCTATAATCCATTCATATCCTCTCTATATTTTGGCTCATCTATACAAAACAAACACATACATGGTACACCATGCATACAATAAGTGCTCACCTATACTACCAATCAAAGGTTGTTGTATCATTTTAACTACAAAAATTACAATATCAACCTTTAGTTTAATAAATTTATCAACGAGTACCAACAATATTATGATGTAAGAGAGGTATTATGCAAATTCTAACAAAATACTTATGCAAATTCAGTTCATGGATGCAACAAAAACATCATGCAAGTTCCAACAATAGATATATGCATCACTAACCTATAGATGTAGTAGAGACTAACCTATGCATTAATAAGGTTATAGAATAATTTTATCCTTTAACATAAGCATCTATGAATTCAAGTCACAAGTCCAAATTTCTATCCTTTGTAAGATAAGTTTACATATTTTCCCTTTAAGTTGCTTTTCATTAGATATAGTTAGATTTTATCAAGTAAACAAAAGTAGCTACTAGTCAAGGAAACCAAATTTTTTTAGCAATAATGGTATTTATGTGCATTAAAATTTGATGGTAAAGTAGAAGTATCAGGATATCTTATCATCATCTTCTACATCTCATAGTTATAACATTACACTTTAAATTATTGTAAGGTTATACAACAATTTTATCGTTTAACATAAGGAGCTATGAATTCAAGTCATAAGTCCAAAGTTGTATCCTTTGTAAGATAAGTTTACATATTTTCCCCTTAAGTTGTTTTTCATTCTATATAGTTATATTTTATCATGTAAAAAAAAGTAGCTTGTAGTCAAGGAAACCAACAAAATTTATGTCACCTAAATGCCTTCTTATCTATCTTTTTTAATAAGGCAAACCATATAAATCAAATAATCTAGGTGATATTTAATATCTTAGACAAACATATTTTTGAATCGACCCTAGATTATTTGATCAAGTCATATTCAAAAGTAACATGTCCTTTCTAAGAAACGAAGCATTGATACTCTATATTAACTCAACATAGTTTTTTTCTTTTTATATAAGAGATTTTTACATGTTATAAGTACTAAGAATATATCTTGAGTCATGGTTTATGGGTGTGAATAAGGTTTATAGCTATAACTTCCAATCTTGCTCGTTTTTGTTTGTTAGGACAAGATAATTTTTACCCCTATGATTGTGCAAGGTTTACTTATGAGAAGCCAATATACTTTAGCTTTGAAATTCTTCCATCCTGGTTAAATTTTTACTAATTTTGTACTCTTAGCTAGGTATTACTTTTAAAAAAAATAATTCTCAACTTGAAAACCATTCATTTATTCATTAATTTCATGTATTTCAAGCTAGTATATGATTTCAAATAAATTTATTTTTATTTCTTTTAAGCTAGGGCACAAAAATTTAATAGTTAATAAATCATTAATGTATCCCAAGATAGGCTTTTTTTGGAGCAATCATTCATTCATGTGTGCCAAATAGGGAATGGTTTTAAGAAATTATTCATTTATGTTTCCTAGCTACGATATGTTTTTAAGGAGAAAATCATTCATATTCATACATGCTTTCTTGTTGGTATTATACACGTAGCTAATATATCTTTTGAAGGATTACAATAATTATTTTAAAAGAATTGTAAGGAATCTAATCAAAATTAAATTTGATATACTCATCTCTCATTTTTACTTTGTAAAAAAATCCACTTCAAAAATGGATAAGGTTATGTGATATACAATCATTTATCTTTCTTAATCTCTTCTTGGATTCTTCCTATTACGCATTTAAGCGTAAAATTTTAAATGAAAAATGAAAATCTAATGCTATATTCTAATTATAAAAACAAATGAATAATCATACAATAACTTTATGTTCAAGATCCTAAATCCCCAAATTGATGACCATAAGAAGGTATGCTTCTGATGCCCTCACATCCTTATGCTCTAATAATCCAACATTCTAAATTGAATGCACTAAAATTTCGTACAAAGAGCATGCAACTTCATTAAATAACATCAATATTTTTTATAGTTTTTTCCTAGTAAAATTATTCCTTTGAACCAATACACTTCAATAAACATAATCTATAGTACCTTTCTCTATGAATAGGATTGGTTCAATAATTATTTGATATAGAAGAGTGTAGCTAATTATAGTGTTTCCCTTTCATTCTTAATAGGTAAGTTAAATGAGGGTGCTTCAAGAAAATTTAGATATTTTCATAGTTTTTTTGAGGTTTTAGCACCATGTACCTATTTTCTCTTTTATAGAAGGTGGGGAAGGGGTGTCTTTAATTAAATTAAATTTATTTTATATTGTCATCCATCTTAACCCTTCCCATTTTTATTTTACTAACATTAACATGGTGTTTAGAGTATAGGTAGGGAAGGTTCCTCATGGTATCAAAAAGTTACCTCAAATTTAACTTATACCTTATAACTTTTCCCTTTTTAATATTTATAGAAAAATATTCCTTTGGTCAAGTTTAAAAAACATCTTATTTTGCAAGTACTTGGATTATCATGCATGGACCACACGATCATTAGAAATCATATAAAGCTCATACCAATGAAATATTCAAACATCATACAATTCTACTAATGTAGTATATGTCTATGCAAGTCTATTATATATTTCAAAAATAACAACCATAAAAATTATAACCAAAAGAAATAAAAATACTATTGTATGCACCATTTTATTTTACTAGTCATCTTGTTATTCCTACATATATAATTTACCTCCTTGATTATGCCCTGACTAGTGAACTCAATGAGCATAGCTCTTTTCAATCACCATCGAAATCAATGTAGTTATGTAATTTTAGTAATAAGGTTTTACCTACATATTAAATGAAATGAATAATGTAGTTATCAATTATTGTATTGAAGTATACATGCATATAAATCATATGATAAATATCTTAAATATTAGGTCACCACTTATCAATCAGCATCCAAATCAATGTAGTTATGTAATTTTAGTAATAAGGTTTGACCTACATATTAATTGAAATGAATAATGTAGTTATCAATTATTTTATTGAAGTATACATGCATATAAATCATATGATAAATATATTAAATATTAGGTCACCATGGGCATTATGTTATTAAAATTTAATTACATGTCAAAGTAAATTAAGCTTTTTTTTTGTTGTGATGTCCTTTGCCACTAGAAATATTTAATATATTGATGATAGCAAAAATATCATTTCCACATAATTTTCATTACTGCAAAAATCAAAATGCAAAGTATGATAAATATCAAATAGAAATTGCAATATTGACGAACATTTGAAGATGCATATAACTATCAAACATAACTATATAGAAAAATAAATGAGGAAAGAGTCTATGACATTTTTTAGCATCTTCCTAAGTGGAATTTCATTTAATGTATTGGTCCCATTAGACCTTGCACTAAGACATCTCTCTATTGTATTAATGCAATTGGTGCCTTCCAAATATTCTTGTTGGTTTAACTTGAATCACCACTTGATCTTGCACCTTTAATGATTTCTAGTCAAATATGTAAGATGCATTAGTATGATATGGTTTTAACAAGTATCATGAATGTATTCCTTTAAATGATTAGTGAAAGCACGATATTTCAGGCAAAGGAAACACTAATTATGCAATGTAAGACGAAATGTAACGCTTTAACCTTATGCACCAAAACAAAGGAAAGAGACAATTTGGAAAGGAAAGAAAAGATGTAAAGAAATCACAGCCCTCTTTATTCAAATATCTTATCCTCGGTTACATAGACGTCTCCTCCCTTTTTAGGGGCTAGGAGCGTTAAATTTGTCTTTGTTACAATGTGTGACATAGTCTTCCTCCTTCCGCGTGCCCACGATTGCAATGGGCGGGCCAAGATGATGCCGTCGCTGATGTCGATGAGTTATTAACCTCCGTTGCTTCTCCTACGAACAAAGAAACAACCAAGATGTCAGTAGCATCTGCCGCAAATGAAAAGTGTTTGTTCTCTAAAACTAACGAAATATGCATGTAAACATTTGCCTAAAATAGTAAATACAGTGAGTCCAAATGGCTTCAAAACTTGACAGAAGATAGGAAAAGTTACCAGAAGGCCACTGCCACTGAGACAGCTGGCCAATCTACCTTCAACTAGAATTCATCCCTGGGCAGGATGAATTCGACTGTAATTCGTCCCTGGGTGGGACGAATTCTTCTATGTTGAAGAAACCGACCTGCTGCTGCTCCAATGTTGAATCCTGAGACCTGCAAAACACTTGCAAATAGGGGGTTTATGTAATTGGGGCCATTTTGGGACGACCCAGATGGACGGATTCTCCCAATTTGGCCTCTACCCTCGAGAATTTGACCTCGACACCTGTAAGTCAGCAAAACAACAAAGCGACACAAAACATACTAGAATCTGACCAAAAGTTACAAAATTGCAGCTATGGGTTAATCAAACCTAATAACACAAAATGCAACCTGAAAAAGTAATCTAAAATGCTCTAAAACTTAAAATAGGATTTGGGAAGTGCGGGGGTGCCCAAGTGGGCCTCCCACCGTTGGCACTTGATTTTGGAGCCAATCCACTAGGGATGGGCCCAAAACATCTTAGGATTGGTGGGTCGATGAATTGGTTGGTTCAGGTGTCCATGCGTTGGATTTGGGTCAGGTTCGAGCTTCCAAAGGCCACCCAACAACCTCCATTGCAAAAGAGATTGGTGGATGTGGGAAGGTGAACCAAAAGGGATGCAAGTGGGTCTTCAACTCTGGTAGCACTTCGTTGCTTGAAAACTCCTTCAACCTGTATATTTTGGGTGAGAAAAGTCCCACCTTTTATAGACCCATGGGGTCTCTTTTGGGAGGGAAGCACAAATGCCATGTGTTGGTCATAGGCGCCATGTGGCGGTCTTGTCTTCCCATGAGGGAGGGGAGTCCTCCGTTGACTTGGGCTTTGATAAATGCCTTGTGTGACAGTCTTCTAACGGCCCCTCTGTCCACCTACACACGCGTGCGAGGCAGGAGTCATCAACTAACTGTTCTGGGCTGCCACTTGGCGCCATTTTTTATTTTTGCCCATTAAGCTTAGAATTTGTCCCACCCAGGGACGGATTCAGAATTCATCCTGGGGTGGGACGGATTCTATTTTGAATTCGTCCCTGGGTGAGACGAGTACTAGGCAAAGTGTCCAAGTGTGCCAAATTGCTCCTTGACCTTACAAAATTGCTATGAAAGTGGTTAAGACCATTGTTTAACCTTTGAGGTCTGCACTAGGGGCTGTGTTTGTCAAAGCGATCAGTGTTTGCAGTCACATAATCGGATTGGTGTTGTTTTGGTGTCTACAGATGCCCCTTTTTGGGAAGCGCTGCAGGTGACGCAGTGTTGAGCAAAAATAGATAACCAAAGCACTAATGATTAGGGTTTCTTGGTAACGTAACCAACTTTTGATGCCCCAAGTATGGAAAGGGCATGCATTCTTGAATCCTTACTTCTGACGAGCTAAGGAATTTGATTTCAAGTATTAACCTATTTTTTTGAGGTGTGACTTGCACTTAGACATTGATCAGTCATGAACAGGCAAAGGGCATTTTTATCCTCAGGGGGAACCTTGTGTTCATGATTCATGAAATGCCAAGTGTTTGATTGATTTGATTGTTGCTTGTTTATTGCCCCAAGCAGGAGCATGATTGTCTTTGTCAATGATTCTTTGAATGCATGTCATTTTCCTTAATTGGGTGTGTGATTGTTGGTTTGTGACTAAGTGTGAATACCCCCTCAAGTGACAAATCGATGAGGGAATGACCTTCGTGAGAGAAGCGACGAGTCGTTTGACCCAAGATGACTTGTGCAAGGGTGCCTTTAAAGGGTTTACCATTAAGCGTGTGCAATTTTTCCAACATTTGGACCTGTTTTTGGTGGGTGTTAACCCTTTTGGTGATGTCGTAATGAGGTGAAATCATCGAAAATCTAACTTCCCATGGAGCGGTTCGGCTATTGTAGCCTTCTTGGGGAAGTAGGAGAGCGATAATTTGGACCTCGACATCGATTTTCTTTGCCTAGAGGTTAAGTGCAAGAGCACTTATGTCCGGAAATGTTTTTTTTTTTATGTGTTTTTGTTGAATTTTGTACTGTTTTTGAGTGGGCTTTGACCCTTTTGTGATGTCGTTTGGGGATGAAATTGTCTAAAATTCGTCTTCCCGTGGAGCGGTCCGGCTATGGTAGCCTTCTTAGGGAGTATGATAGTGACAATTTGTGACTCCAATGTCGATTTTTTATGCCCTTGTTGTCAGGTGCAGTAGCAATCCTGTTGGGAAATTTTATTGACTGTTTTTAGTGCATTTTTAGTCATTTTTTGATTGATTTTTTTTTTTTTTTTTTTTTTTTTGTGCTGGCCTGAATTCGTCCATGGGTGGGACGAATTCCATCTGGAGAATTCGTCCCTGGGTGGTACGAGCGCTGATCAGAGCGCTCGTCCCAGTCAAGGATGAATTCCAGTGCAAAAGGCCTATTTAATGGACAAAACTTGATTTTGGGCTCATTTGTGTCATTTTTTTCTTGCGATTTTGGAGCTCTGGGAGGAGGTAATTCTGCGAAGCGAAGCGCTGCTGGAATTATCTCTACCATCATGAGTGCACAAACTGGTTCGAGTGGCGGAGCCGAGGCGAGACCTGTAAGTGACCCTAGAGTTTATTTTGCTTTAATTTAATGCATTGTTTTTGTGTTGACGCTTTTCAAAACTTTAATATTTTTTTTTGTGATGTTTTTGTTTAACAGTTAAGGTTAGAAACCTTAGAACTGAAAATTTGATCTGTTATATATATATATATATATATATTTTTTTTTTGTTGTGTTTGTGTTGATTTTTTTTTTGCTTTGCAGGTTGTTAGGAGCCGGTACCGTGTACCCGCTGCATTTACTGAGGCATGGTTAGCATTGACCGATGATGACTGGGAATGGGTTGATGCCCTTGGGCTCAAGCAGGTGGCTCGACTGGAGCCTGTGGTTTCTGATCAGGCCTATCTGACGACCCTGATCAAGAATTTGGATCCATGGACCAATACTTTCCATCTCCCGACAGGGGAGATGACTGTGACTCTTGAGGACGTCTATCGGTTACTTCGGATTCCGATAGATGGTCTGCCTATTAGGACATCGCCATTTGATCAGCGGACTACTATACTTACGAGATGTTTTGGGCATGGGGGGTAGCTGGGTGTAGCAAGCCCAGTGGAGACAACCGAGGTGGATTGCCAGGCTGGCAGTATTTTGGTTAGCTGGTGGCAGGAGAGGGGGGTGTTAGGAGTGAGGCACGCATTCTTGATGGGCCTCATTTCTAACATTCTTCTCCCTGATTCGTCAGGCGCGAGGTTCCCGTGGAACCTGCTGGATTTGGTGTGGCAGTTGTCAGAGTGCCCGATAGAGGCACCGTTGATTCTAAGATGGGGACAAACTTTGTTGGCATAGCTCTACAGGGAGCTGTATGGGGTCCGCTGTCGACAGCGAAAGGGTGTCAATTGCAGTTTTTTGTTTTAGTGCTAGGGTTGGC
Organism: Wollemia nobilis; assembly: GCA_028583015.1. Lineage (NCBI taxonomy): Eukaryota > Viridiplantae > Streptophyta > Pinopsida > Araucariales > Araucariaceae > Wollemia > Wollemia nobilis. Next base: position 740,975 of record JAQPPZ010002023.1, read on the forward strand.
AGCACATAGCTGTTGAGAGGCCTACCGGGTTACCGTGGATGACTCGGGCGATGATGGAGGATGAGGAGATTGGTTACGTAATTTTGTGGTGACGGTCTACGAAGCAGGGGCAGAGTCGGTGATGGGCAGGTGCCGTTGAGCACTACACTAATGCCTTTTCTCGGCTCACTCTAGGGGAGGTGTTTTGGCATCCCTATCGGGACTGTCCAGCCTGGCCTAAGGCTAGAGAGTTGCTTCGATGGGTACGGAGGGAGCGATGGTTGATAGGGCATCACGGGATGGAGCATGAGTTCTTTTCGTACCTCCAGGTTACACGACAGTTTGGAGTGTGCCAGGGGTTGCCTGGTGAGCCCATAGTCTATCGGCATCAGGGAGACGAGAGGGATCTGGAGCCACAGGTCACCGTGCCATTGGGCGAGGAGTCGGATGTGGTGATTGAGGTCCCGGATGTGGATGACGTCGGTACTACCACTTAGTATGACTTGTGGTGGGTATTGCGGAACTAGAGAGGCGAGGGGCCACTGGGAGGCACAGAGGCGGTAGTGGAGGATGCTGAGGCAGCAGGGGGTGATTGGGGGGGCCGTTGGATGATGCAGACATGGTGGATGTGGGAGATGAGGATGTGGACTTGGGTGTTCCAGAGCAATCGGACATGCAGGATGTGGAGGAGCAGTTGGAGCCTGAGTAGGCTACTGTCCCCGCGAGTCCTATGCGTCCGACAGATACAAATGAGGTGGTGTCAGATGTAGGTGTTGAGATTGCTCGACTGACAGAGCTACTATGGATGCGGGATCTAGAGTAGGGGATGCACGACAATAGAGGGATCTTCTGCGGGCTCAGTTGGCAAAGCGGGATAGATTTTTGGCGCAGCGTAATGATGCATTGTCTATCTATCATCAGCAAGAGGTAGAGTGGTGTCTGTATCAAATAGACTTGGAGAGGGAGGTCATCCGCCTTGGTGGGCGGCTACCTGAGCCTTCGATTAGTAGATCTTCTCGACGAACGAGGGATAGTTTGACTGAGCAGTCAGCATCATCTCGTCGCAGGCAGTTAGATGACGGGGGTGGTAGCAGGCATGATGCGGGGGCTAGTAGTAGCTGCCCTGTAGGGTCCCGTAGGACCCACACCACGGGGGGTAGTTCCCATCGCACCGATCCTGCGTGATCATGGTGGTCGATGCCTTAGGTTGGGTTTTTGGATATGATTGCGGGGTCTGAGGACCGGTTTTGTAGCCTGTGGGCATCTTTTTGACGATATATATATATATATACCAGTTTTATTTTTGGTTTTGTACATGTGATGATGTGATTTTTTTTTGTTATGCATGTTTATTTATTTTGATGAATGCAGATGTTATGATAAATGTATATGTTTTTTATGTCTATGTGATATGCGAGGTGAAATGGATGAATGAAATTTATGATGATTGCACTGTAGGCTATTTAAGAAGCTCTTTATTTACATGGTTTTTCTATTTTTTTTTTTTTTGATGGTATCATAAGGATGATAAATAGCGCAGATGGTTTTGGGATGAATGTAAGATTTTCTGAGATTCAGTTAGTTTTAACTCACCATCCATGACTGTACTTTATCTTACAAGACTTTTTGACCAAGGTATGAATCAGACTTTTTTTTGACCCAGTTATTTCATATCCTTGTGTGTGCAATTGAGTTCATTTAGTGGTATTTGTTAGGATACCGCCAGTGCCAGATGGGCTTTCAATCGAACCTGTACTGAGGATCACCTAATTAGCTCCATGAATTCCTTTGTTGTATGTACTAAGATTAATCTGCAATGTAATCCAGGATGCCATAAGCTAGCTCATCCACATGCAAACATTGATCTGTACGCAAGTTAATGTGAAAAATATATCGTCATGCGGGAGGTTTACTTCTGTTACCGATAGGCTATCAACAAAATTGGTACTGAAGCTTGCCTTATTACCTATAGAATGTTGAGAGTTCCAGGGATTCAAGGTCAACTCCCTTCTTTTCTTCAATTGTATTGGGATACTTGCTCATTGTAGTGATGAGATCACTGTTTATTTTGATTTGTTTTTTTTTCGAGCAAGGGATTGGGGATATGGAGTGATGAAAATCACTTTTGTTTGTGCCTTTTGATGTGTGCACTATAGTTTGTCAAATTTAGAGTTTTGACATTTTGCTTTTGTGTTTTGCAACTATTGAGAACTTTAGGGATTCTTAGGGAATTGGGTAGGGAGGATGCTTGTCCTTTTTCCAAATCTCAGCATTCTAGCTTCTTGACATACTCGCAACAATCTCGCTCTAAATATGGTCAATAATAGCCCATGCGAAGAATGCGCTTTGCGATGGCCATACCGCTAAAGTTGCCACCACATGTACCGTCATGCGCTTGGGCGACTGCCCAAGTGGATTCTTGTTGGTCCAAACAACGAAGAAGAATTCTGTCATAGCTTCGACGATACAAAATGTCTCCTATCAAGACATACTTAGCCTCTTTTTGCTTGAATGTTCGTTTTGCGGCATGCGTCAATCCAAAGGGAATATTACCTAATTTGAGGTAATCTCTTATGGGTAAATACCAGTCCTGTTGATCAGAAACCTCGATAGTATGAACAACCAATCCCTTTTGAAGTTCTTCCCTAACAAATGTTGAATGGGATAGAACTTGTAAGAATAGTGAAAGCACGAGATTCCGGGCAAAGGAAACACCAAGTGTGATTGCATTCAAAATTAAGTACGCTTGAGTCCTAGAAACGTAAATTGCATGAAATAGAAAAGAAACACATTGGAAGAGACACAATCAAATAGAGAAAACATAGCCCTTTCATTAATTTCCCTTGATGTCTGTTACAATGACGTCTCCTCCCTTTTCATGGGTTAGGAGCGCAAATAGAGTTTGATTACAATCACTGAATGATTACCCTTTTCGCATGCCCATGATTGCAATGAGCGGGCCAAGATGATGCCGTCGCTGATATCAATGTGTTCTTCACCTCTGCTGCTTCTCCTGCGAACAAAGAAATGACCAAGACGTCAGTAGCACCTGCTACAAATGAAAAGCGTTTGCTCTCTAAAACTAATGAAATATGCATGTAAATATTTGCCTAAAACAGTGAATACAATGAATCCAAATTGCTTCAAAACTTGATAGAAGGTAAGAAAAGTTACCAGAAGGCCACTGCCACTGAGGCAGCTGGCCAATCCACCTTAAACTAGAATTCGTCCCTGGGCAGGACGAATTCTGACTACAATTCGTCCCTGGGTGGGATGAATTCTTCTGTGTTGAGGAAATCGACCTGCTACTGCTCCAATTTTGGATCCCGAGACCTGCAAAATGCCTGCAAATAAGGGTGTTATGTAATTGGGGCCATTTTGGGACGACCCAGATGGTCGGATTTTCCCAATTTGGCCTCCACCCTCGGGAATTTGACCTTGACACCTGCAAGTTAGCGAAACGACAAAGCAATACAAAACATACTAAAATCTGACCAAAAGTTACAAAATTGTAGCTATGGATTAATCAAACCTAATAACACAAAATGCAATCTGAAAAGTGATCTAAAATGCTCAAAAACTAAAAATAGGACTTGGGAAGTGCGGGGGTGCCCAAGTGGGCCTCCCACCATTGGCACTTGATTTTGGAGCCAATCCACCAGGGATGGGCCCAAAACCTCTTAGGATTGGGGGGTCGGCGAATTGGTTGGTTCAGGTGTCCATGCATTGGATTTGGGTCAGGTTCGAGCTTCCAAAGGCCACCCAAAAACCTCCCTTGCAAAAGAGATTGGTGGATGTGGGAAGGTGAACCAAAAGGGATGCAAGTGGGTCTTCAACTCCCCTTTTCGCGTGCCCACGATTGCAATGAGCGGGCCAAGATGATGCCGCCACTGATATCGATGTATTCTTCGCCTCTGCTGCTTCTCCTGTGAACAAAGAAATGACCAAGACGTCAGTAGCACGTGCTGCAAATGAAAAGCGTTTGCTCTCTAAAACTAACGAAATATGCATGTAAATATTTGCCTAAAACAGTGAATACAGTGAATCCAAATTGCTTCAAAACTTGACAGAAGGTAAGAAAAGTTACCAGAAGGCCACTGCCACTGATGCAGCTGGCCAATCCACATTAAACTGGAATTCATCCCTGGGCAGGATGAATTCTGACTGCAATTCGTCCCTGGGTTGGATGAATTCTTCTGTGTTGAGGAAATCGACCTGCTGTTGCTCCAATGTCGGATCCTGAGACCTGCAAAACGCCTGCAAACAAGGGGGGTTATGTAATTGGGGCCATTTTGGGATGACCCAGATGGTCGGATTTTCCCAATTTGGCCTCCACCCTCGAGAATTTGACCTTGACACCTACAAGTTAGCGAAACGACAAAGCAATACAAAACATCCTAAAATCTGACCAAAAGTTACAAAATTGCAGCTATGGATTAATCAGACCTAATAACACAAAATGCAATCTTAAAAGTGATCTAAAATGCTCAAAAACTAAAAATAGGACTTGGGAAGTGCGGGGGTGCCCAAGTGGGCCTCCCACCGTTGGCACTTGATTTTGGAGCCAATCCACCAGGGATGGGCCCAAAACCTTTTAGGATTGGGGGGTCGGCGAATTGGTTGGTTCAGGTATCCATGCATTGGATTTGGGTCAAGTTCGAGCTTCCAAAGTCCACCCAACAACCTCCCTTGCAAAAGAGATTGGTGGATGTGGGAAGGTGAACCAAAAGGGATGCAAGTGGGTCTTCAACTCCCCTTTTCGCGTGCCCACGATTGCAATGAGTGGGCCAAGATGATGCCGCCACTGATATCGATGTGTTCTTCGCCTCTGTTGCTTCTCCTATGAACAAAGAAATGACCAAGACGTCAGTAGCACCTGCTGCAAATGAAAAGCATTTGCTCTCTAAAACTAACAAAATATGCATGTAAATATTTGCCTAAAACAGTGAATACAGTGAATCCAAATTGCTTCAAAACTTGACAGAAGGTAAGAAAAGTTACCGGAAGGCCACTGCCACTGAGGCAACTGGCCAATCCACCTTAAACTGGAATTCATCCCTGGGCAGGACGAATTCTGACTGCAATTCGTCCCTGGGTGGGACGAATTCTTTTGTGTTGAGGAAATCGACCTGCTGCTGCTCCAATGTCGGATCTCGAGACCTGCAAAACGCCTACAAACAAGGGGGTTATGTAATTAGGGCCATTTTGGGACGACCCAGATGGTCGGATTTTCCCAATTTGGCCTCCACCCTCGGGAATTTGACCTTGACACCTGCAAGTTAGCGAAACGACAAAGCAATACAAAACATCCTAAAATCTGACCAAAAGTTACAAAATTGTAGCTATGGATTAATCAAACCTAATAACACAAAATGCAATCTGAAAAGTGATCTAAAATGCTCAAAAACTAAAAATAGGACTTGGGAAGTGCGGGGGTGCCCAAGTGGGCCTCCCACCGTTGGCACTTGATTTTGGAGCCAATCCACCAGGGATGGGCCCAAAACCTCTTAGGATTGGTGGGTCAGAGAATTGGTTGGTTCAGGTATCCATGCGTTGGATTTGGGTTAGGTTCGAGCTTCCAAAGGCCACCCAACAACCTCCCTTGCAAAAGAGATTGGTGGATGTGGGAAGGTGAACCAAAAGGGATGCAAGTGGGTCTTCAACTCGGCAGCACTTCGTTGCTTGAAAACTCCTTCAACCTCTCTATTTTGGGTGAGAAAAGTCCCACCTTTTATAAACCCAAGGGGTCTCTTTTGGGAGGGAAGCACAAATGCCATGTGTTGGCCATAGGCACCATGTGGCAGTCTTGTCTTCCCATGAGGGAGGGGAGTCCTCCACTGACTTGAGCTTTGATAAATGCTTTTTGTAACAGTCTTCTAACGGCCCCTCTATCCACTTACACATGCGTGCAAGGTAGGAGCCCTTAACTGACTGTTCTGGGCTGCCACTTGGCACCATTTGCATTTTTTCCCGTTAAGCTTAGAATTCGTCCCACCCAGGGACAGATTCAGAATTTGTCTTGGGGTGGGACGGATTCTATTTTGAATTCGTCCCGGGGTGAGACGAGTACTGGGAAAAGTGTCCAAGTGTGCCAAATTGCTTCTTGACCTTACAAAATTGCTATGAAAGTGGTTAGGACCACTGTTTAACCTCTGAGGGCTGCCCTGGGGCTGTGTTTGCCAAAGCGATCAGTGTTTGCAGTCACATAATCGGATTGGTGTTGTTTTGGTGTCTACAAATAGCGTTGTGTTGCTATTAATGGGAGTGGGGGAAAACAAAGACCCCCAGTTGGCATGTTTCAAACAGTCTCGGATTCAAAATAACTTATCCGAAGATGGTTCGATCTGGATCATGTGGACTCCCGACGTCAAGTCTGTGCTTGCGCGCTCCATCGCGGGTTGCGATAAGGTTTTGACCTGAATGGTTGTTATATTACCGGAAAGGTCTTGCGGGATTAGTTACCCCAAGGAGGCCATTGTGTCTACAAAATGATTCGATGATCGAGGGAGTGCCTCGATGTCATACCACTCAAGTTTTGCTAGGAATTTGTCCACGAGGGCTTTATAGGCCTTTAGAACTGGGCATTTGCATTGATATACCCCTTTGACTTGATTGACGATTAACAGCGAATCGCCAAAGATGTTCAGTCTTTTGATGTTCATGGCAATTGTTGTTTGAAGACCTAGGAGCAAGGCTTCATATTCTGCATTGTTGTTGGTGCACTGGAAATTTAATTTAAATGACAGGGGCATTGGAGCGCCCTGCGGTGTGAAGAATACAATTCCTGCGCCACCACCTTGCTCGCATTTAGAACCATCAAAAAATAAGGTTATGTCGGCTCGAGACTCGGGCTCTTCAGAATCTGGCGATTTTGAGACATGGAAGACCTCATCATCGGGTAGTTCTATGACTAGAGGCTGATCGTCTTCAAGAGGAGCCTCTGCTAGTTGATCGGCTATGACTTGTCCTTTTATAGATTTTTGCCCAATAAACTCAATGTCAAATTCCGTCAACAACATGATCCATTTCGCCGTGTGACTACTATGATAAGTACGACTCATCATGTATCGTAATGGATTCTCCTTAGACACAACATACGTAGTGTTGCTCAGCATGTAGTGGCGTAGCCTTTTGGTAGCAAACACCACCTGCCAAGCAGAGTTTTTCAACGTATGCATAGTTAAGTTTGTAACTGACCAGGGTGTGGCTAAGATAGTAAGTAGCCTATTCTTTGTGAATTTCATTCTTCTGGGCTAGCATTGTGCCCAGTGCCACCTCGCATAGCTGAGATGTATAAGTAGAACGACATACCTGGTCTAGGTGGTGCCAATACCGGCGGCGAAGCCAAGTATCGTTTGATTTCGTCAAAGGCTGACTGGCACTCGTCATCCCAATGAAATGTGACCCCCTTGTGCAATAATTTGTTCATGGGTCGACATTTTTCAGATAATTGTGCTATGAAGCGTTTAATCGACGCGACCTTTCCTTGCAGACTTCTGAGCTGCTTGATAGTGGTTGGGGGAGCCATTTCAAGGATTTCCTTGACTTTGTTTGGGTCCACTTCGATGCCTCTCTTTGAGACTATAAAACCCAAGAGTTTTCCAGATGTGACGCTGAACATGCACTTCTTGGGATTCAATCTGACCTTATGCTCTATGAGGCGATCGAGAATCTTGCTTAAGTCACCGAGATGATCTGAGCGCAAGAGAGACTTGGCTAACAAATCATCCATGTAATCTTTCAAATTTTTGTGCATGTAATCATGGAAGATATAAGTCATAACACGTTGGTATGTAGCGCCAGCGTTTTTAAGGCCAAAAGGCATGACCTTATAGCAAAATGTCCCCCAAGGCGTTGTGAATGTCGTTTTGAGTTGGTCTTCAGGATTGATACGAATTTGATTGTATCCTGAGAAATCGTCCATTAGGGAGAGCATTTCGTGACCTTCTATAGTGTCTACCAATGCGTCGATGCTTGGCAAGGGGAAATCATCCTTAGGACTCGCTTTGTTTAGGTCTCGAAAGTCGGTGCATATGCGAATCCTCCCGTCGGGCTTCTTGATGGGAACCATGTTGGACAACCATGGCGGATAATCCACGCAGATGACAAATTGTGCATCCAACAGCTTTTGCAATTCGTCTTTGACCATCAAGGCCATTGTTGGGTGCATCTTTCTTAGTTTTTTCTTTACAGGCTTGATTTTCGGATCAAGCATTAAATTGTGCATGACTAGCTGTGGGTCTAGTCCTGGCATATCTTTGTACGACCATGCAAAAACTTCCTTCTTCTCTTTGAGAAGGGCAATATATTTGGCTTGCTCTTCGGGGGAAAGGCTTACCCCCAGCTTGAGAATTCATGGATTCATTGGATCTGTGCCGATGTCTACGTCAGTCGTCTCCTCGACTGACATGTGGGATCCATCCTCCAACTGATGTGGAGTTGGGATTAAATGGATATCATCAGCTGAGTTAAGATCTGTGTTTAGAACCTCGGGTCCCTCTTTAGCTTGAAAAATATCCCGAGTTGTCCTTGGGGTAAAATGAAGCATTTCACCGAAAGGCCAATACTCTGATGGTGACAATGGTGAATTGACGCGATCCCAGTCGATGGCATCCATGTCTAGATGCAACGACCGTGATGGATCGGTCAGATTGCGGATTGGTGCGATTAAATCAATGGAGATCATGTGGATGGAATGAATTTGGTCTCCAGAAATGCGGGTGTGATGACTTGATTCTTTTAGATGTTCCCTATACTCTTGATCTGGCTCTATGGGAACAGGCACGAATGGATCCTCTCTAGGTGCAAATTCATCTCTATGTGTGAAAAGGAAGGCGGGGTCTTCCCTCGAAACTGTTGTCATGATGGGATCTCGAGGTGGACGATGCTCATCTTGAATTTGGAGCCATAGGTCTAACACTTGGTCCCACATCGCTGGGTCTACGTGCCATTCATGCCCTAGTAGTATACCCATCTGTCCCATTAGATCTTCATGAGTTAGAGCACGGTGATGTCGTCGCACATGTCTGAGATAGTCTATTTCAGTTTCATCTTTTGAATCACTTTCATAGATCCAAAATTGTTCATCCTCTTTAGCATCTGTTGCTTGCGATGTTGAGGACTCTCCCTATTCCATTGAATTAATCTGGTCCCATCGCGGTTGTTCCACTCTTAGTGGAGGGACCTGATTCTCTTGAGACTGTGTTATTTCGTCTGGAACCTCTAAGGGGAACAATTTCAGAAAGATGTCTGGCAGCCGTTGATGTTCTTTTTGAGGATTAATCTCTGAACTTTCACTTCTCTCTAGCAAAGAAGAGGGATTACTGTTGTTTCCAGGGGTTTTTTTTGACCATGGGAGGTAGTCTCCCAATGTGTATTCTGTATTCAGATTGGCATAAGGATCCAATGCCAATCCCCCCTTGTTGCCTATTTCTAGGCCTTGCATATTTTCAACCAAGATGTCAAATGGCAGGGGATGGTTGAACCCTACCCCTGACTTGTCATATGGCATCTGATATCTTGGTTGGAAAAGGATCCACATCCCTTGCTCATATCTGTCGAGCCCGTATCCATGCCAATTGCATTGGTCGAGATATTTTAGGGCAAATTCTAGGTTTGACAGATAATTGATGTTTTCAACAAAAGGCTCTTCGTCTGTTTCCTTTTGTTGGCATGGTTCAAGACCATGATCAAAGCCCCCATACACAAAATTTGTCTAGTTCGGTGGGTAGCCTAGAGGGACGATTGTTCCAATGGGAAGGTGAGGTCTTCCCATGTCTTGTACTGACTCCAATGTGGGGGTTGCCACAACATTTTGCACTAAGTATTCCCCCAGGACTGTACTAGCCATTTCAACAGTGATTTTTGATGATTGGGTGGGAGGAAACGATAGTCCTTCCTGAGTCCATTCCATGTTTGGTGGTTCAGGAATCTTGGTTTCCGTTGCGTTGGGCGCTTCCTCTGTTGTTATTGTTGAAATTATGGGCAACTTTTCTTCTAAGGGCTTAACCTCTTCCATGATTTGTTTTCCCTTGTCCTTCTGTTGGGCCATGATAAGTGGCGTTGATGATGAAGGAGCCGATGATGAAGTCTCACCTGGTTGGGATTTTGTCTTGTTGGCCACCAGTGGTGCCTGCGGTATTGGACCCTGTTTAGATGGATTTAATTGGAAATCCAAGTGCGTTGAAGGGAGGGTCGATTGAGGTATGAATTGTACCGCATTGCAATACTTGAAGGGCTCTAAGTCCATTGGGACTACATGTATTTCTCCTTCATAAGCATACTTCAAGCACTGGTGGGCGATCGAAGGGACACATTTCATATCTCTGATCCAAGGCCGCCCTAGCAGTATATTATAAGCCATTTCTCCTTCCAGCACATGGCATAGTGTAGGTATTGACTTTTGTCCTACCTGGACTGGCAGAACGACTGTGCCGACTATCGAGCATATTGCATTGTTAAAAGCTCGTAGTGTGTATGTGGAGGCTGTGATGTGAGAGGCTGGCAGCTTCAAATGCTTCAAGGCTGCAGTGGTTATGATGTTACTGGACGAGCCAGTATCTATCAACACTCTCTTGTACGAAATCCCGTTGACCCACGCGATAACGTGCGTGGGTGGATCTGCCATGTCATTTGATATCATTTTGACCTCATCTTCTCTGAATGTGATGACCGGTTCCGTACATTGTTTCACATGTCCCACGAAGGCGTTGAAAGAATTTGCCTCGTGGGGTTGTAATTCAATGGCTTTTAAAATGTCCATAAGAGCTTCTCTATGGGGAGCTGATTGTTGAATAAGCTCATAGATGTACAGCCTAGCAGACGTGGTCTGCAAACTCTACATGAGTTTGGTTCGTATCGTGACCTCAGGTCTAGGCGGAGGTAACTGCATTGGGCGTTGTTGAGGATGCGATGTTGCTGGAACTTCCCTCGTAGCTACCTCAGGGGCAGCTTTCGGGTACCTTCTGTTCCTTGTTACTATGCTAATCATTCCCACAAATCCCTGTGTGGGAATATCTTGTCGCACCTCGTTAATCTAGAGTGGTTTTGTTTGTGCCTCGTGGGCTGGCAAGGGGTCCTTGAATACCCCCATTTGCTGGTTGTTTGGTGCGATGGGATTGTCCACAACTAATTTTCAATTGTCGATCAAATCCTGGACTAGGTCTTTGAATTTCCAGCACCCATTCAAGTCATGTCCTCTGCGCCTATGGAATCTACAATACAATTCCTCTTTGTACCCCCTAGGCTTGGGAATGTTAGGGTCTATAATTTGGATTTTCGATAGAGTGACTAAATTTGCCACTGACAAGCGGTCAAATAAGGAATCCCTAGACTCCGCATATGGTGTGAAATTTTGCCTAGGGCGACACGGGTAATTTTGCTCCTGTCTTCTATTATCTCTTTCATAAGCAGGAGGCACTTCTTAGTAGTTAGCCTTTTGAGGCTACGTTTCTTGCACAGGCACGGGAACATTTATCGCAACTTGGTTGACTGCAGCGTGTTGTGGTTGCGTTGTCCCAGTTTTAGTGGTTTTATTCCACTCTTTCTTCTTAGGCTTGGCAATTGCACCTTCGCCTATCTTAATCTCTTCTATGACTCTGGCTTGTGCCAAAGCTTCTTCTAAGCTGTCGTATTGTCGTAGCAACAATAGACCAGAGATTGATTTTAAGCAACTTTTTGCGAACATCTGCATGAGATCAGACATAGGAGGACGGTAGGGTAACCTAGAAAGCAAAGCTCTCCATAGATTCCCGTACGCTACCATTGTTTCCTCTTCAAATTGCTTGAGGCTCGCTAAATCACTTAGTGATGCCTTCTTCCTTGTGTTGAAGGCAAAGCGTTCAAGAAACGCGTCTACTAATTGATCTAAATTGCTTATGCTGTGTTTGGGCAGTTGTGTGAACCAATCCGAGGCAGGGCCTGCGAATGTGGTTATGAATGTTCTAAGCAAAAATGCATCATTATCTTGGATGCCAAAGCATTGGCTTAGAAATCATGTAACGTGTTCCTGTGCGTCCTCTTCACCTTTAAAAACTGCCAATTGAGGCAACTTGAAGTGTTCGGGGTAAAGAGGTGTAGGCACTGAGGGATGCACCGAATTACTGCGGAGTAGACGTAATGTGGTTTTTTGATGCCCAGCAGCTTTTGTCTCCATAGACTCCAAACGCACCAATAGCGCTTGGTATGCATTGGAAGATTTTACTTCTTCCTCTCTTGTTCGCTCTTGTTGCAAGTTACGGTAAACTGGAGGCCTATGGAGGGGTGGCCGAATGGCATCATTCTTGCCTTGATGGGGAGTTTCAACATATTCCTCTTCTAGTTCATACTCCTCGTAAAATTCTTGAGGAGTCTCTGGGCGAAACCTATGACCCTGATCAAGCTCTTGCTGAAGGTACCCATCATTGTTTCGGGGAGTTGCCTCCCTCTCGAATCTATGAGGTCTTGGAGGCAGATCTTGACGAGGTCTGGAGACCTGTCCTGCACCAACGGATTATGCCTCTCATACTGTTTCAGCTCTTTGGATGCGAGGGGTTGGCCCCCTCTCAGGTATTTCATAGCGTAACTCATCCACTTCGCGTTGCATGCGTTCTCTATCCAAGCGGTGTCGGTACTCTATCTCCTGATGACTTTGTTTAAGCCGCATGATTTGGGCTTGATGGGCGGTATATCTGGCGACAGCTGGGTCAATTTGGTCTACCCTATTTTTCTCAGGAGGTTCGAATGTTTCTTCTATGTGTTTACCTCGAGTTTTCTGGTCTAAGGTTTCAATGGGTCGCTTCCCTCTATCGAGGTAAGCGGTATGTGCTCGAGGTTCTGGCCTCAAGGGGTGATCATGATATCCTACTGGTGCGAAAATGCAAGGTTCCCGCGTTGTTTGTTGCCCTCGAGGAATGCGATGGCTTTCCTCGTACTCCCTTTCATAGGTGTAAAGGGGGTGGGCGGAGTTAGTTCGCCCTATGTAAGGAGCCCTGCGCTCCGAATTTGGTCTCTCTGTTCTGATGATAGGTAAAGAAGGGATGCCATATCCACGTTGCCCCTCCAAATGGACGGTGTGCCTGTCTAGCGCTTCATCGCGCGGTGGCCACTCATGCCTAACTTCAAGAGGTGATTCTCTATTTATGTCAAGGTCTACATGTAATGCATCTTCCCGAAAGGGGCTGCTTTGAATAGGCATACCCCACCGAGGATTCTGAATTGGATTCTTTTGTAGGTTAGACCTATAAGGCGGTATGACCAAATCTTCAGGACTGAAGTGAAGGCGACTTGTGCCTGCTTTTTGTGTACCTTCCGAAGCTTTTGCCCTCGATTGGGCTTGACTGCGGGTGTACACCATTGCGGTGCTTCTATGCTATCTAAATAAGTTTTTATCTCGTTTATGATTTTTTTTTGTCTACACTAAGCAGAATTAAGCACACACATTCACAAAACCGTGATTATCTCTTTTAAGGATTATTGGTGTGCCCTAAACTGGTTTAGTGCATTTTGGTGTTTTATTTTGTTTTTGTAGGTTTTGAAGATCATTTAAATGCATTATGACGGCTCATATAACTCCCAAAATGGTAGCCCCTTCAATATACCAACCAGGCCGATATACCAACCTCTCTATATACCCGCCCTTACGAGAGGGAGACTATAGGTACGTGAGAGCAGAAGGTACGTGGTACGTAGGCGGTACGAAAGGGGGATTGTCCTGTTAATGGCACCTACCATAGAAAACTTATCCTCGCGCGTATGGGAATCACCCCAGCGACACTCGGTCTGTCTTTGTCAGGATTTATGCCTAACAACAGTTGAAAATCGGGAAATGAATGCAAATCAAGCCAAGGTGGTGATGAAATCCACCAATGGTCTTGATCAAGGGTTGGGGTTTAAAATTGTTTCGTGATGTGTGTGGGATTCGTTTTATTCAACAAAAATGAAACAAGCATACATGAATTTTCTTATGCAATGCAAGACAAGATGAAGACAATCAAAGGAACAGAAACATAAACAAAAAATATAACAGAGATCATGAAAATCCCTACCTCTTCTCTGCCTGCTCCTGTTGTCTCTGAATTTCTACTCTAAAAATCTACAGGCAAGAATTCGTCCCTCTGGGAGACGAATTGCAGAACAGAATTTGTCCCTCCCAGAGACGAATTTGAATTCATCCCAGGGTCAGACGAATTGCAGAATAGAATTCGTCCCTGCCAGAGACGAATAGCAGTCTGCAACAAAAAAAAATGTACCTATCAAGCACAAAACACAAAAATTTAATTAGTTTCTATGATTTTAAAAACCAGGGAACAGGGTCCCACCATGATCGCCACTAAAAGCACGAGATTTCGGGCAAAGGAAACACTAATTATGCAATGTAAGACGAAATGTAATGCTTTAACCTTATGCACCAAAACAAAGGAAAGAGACAATTTGGAAAGGAAAGAAAAGATGTAAAGAAATCATAGCCCTCTTTATTCAAATATCTTATCCTCGGTTACATAGACGTCTCCTCCCTTTTTAGGGGCTAGGAGCGTTAAATTTGTCTTTGTTACAATGTGACTTAGTCTTCCTCCTTTCGCGTGCCCACGATTGCAATGGGCGGGCCAAGATGATGTCGCCGCTGATGTCGATGAGTTCTTAACCTCCGCTGCTTCTCCTGTGAACAAAGAAACAACCAAGATGTCAATAGCATCTGTCGCAAATGAAAAGTGTTTGTTCTCTAAAACTAACGAAATATGCATGTAAACATTTTCCTGAAACAGTAAATACAGTGAGTCCAAATGGCTTCAAAACTTGACAGAAGATAGGAAAAGTTACCAGAAGGCCACTGCCACTGAGACAGCTGGCCAATCTACCTTCAACTGGAATTTGTCCCTGGGTAGGACGAATTCTGACTGCAATTCATCCTTGGGTGGGACGAATTCTTCTGTGTTGAAGAAACCGACTTGCTGCTGCTCCAATGTTGAATCCCGAGACCTACAAAACACCTACAAATAGGGGGGTTATGTAATTGGGGCAATTTTGGGATGACCTAGATGGTCGGATTCTCCCAATTTTGCCTCTACCCTCGGGAATTTGACCTCGACACCTGCAAGTCAGCAAAACAACAAAGCAACACAAAACATACTAGAATCTGACCAAAAGTTACAAAATTGCAGCTATGGGTTAATCAAACCCAATAACACAAAATGCAACCTAAAAAAGTAATCTAAAATGCTCTAAAACTTAAAATAGGATTTGGGAAGTGCGGGGGTGCCCAAGTGGGCCTCCCACCGTTAGCACTTGATTTTGGAGCCAATCCACTAGGGATGGGCCCAAAACCTCTTAGGATTGGGGGGTCGATGAATTGGTTGGTTCAGGTGTCCATCTGTTGGATTTGGGTCAGGTTCAAGCTTCCAAAGGCCACCCAAAAACCTCCCTTGCAAAAGAGATTGGTGGATGTGGGAAGGTGAACCAAAAGGGATGCAAGTGGGTCTTCAACTCGGTAGCACTTCGTTGCTTGAAAACTCCTTCAACCTATATATTTTGGGTGAGAAAAGTCCCACCTTTTATAGACCCATGGGGTCTCTTTTGGGAGGGAAGCACAAATGCCATGTGTTGGTCATAGGCGCCATGTGGCAGTCTTGTCTTCCCATGAGGGAGGGGAGTCTTCCGTTGACTTGGGCTTTGATAAATGCCTTTTTTGACAGTCTTCTAACGGCCCCTCTGTCCACCTACACACGCGTGAGAGGCAGGAGTCATCAACTGACTGTTCTGGGTTGCCACTTGGCGCCATTTGTCTTTTTTCCCGTTAAGCTTAGAATTCATCCCACCCAGGGACGGATTCAGAATTCATCCTGGGGTGGGACAGATTCTATTTTGAATTCGTCCCTAGGTGAGACGAATACTGGGCAAAGTGTCCAAGTGTGCCAAATTGCTCCTTGACCTTACAAAATTGCTATGAAAGTGGTTAAGACCATTGTTTAACCTCTGAGGGCTGCCCTGGGGGCTGTGTTTGTCAAAGCGATCAGTGTTTGCAGTCACATAATCGGATTGGTGCTATTTTGTTGTCTACAATTAGTTTAAGCTAGAATGATCAGCTTTGGGATGAATTGAAGCATGCAACTTTGAGCGTCGACACTATTGATGTCCTCTTGAGATAGTACAAACTTGAAAATGGAGATGATTTTATCTTCAACCTCTTCTCAAGTAGAGATTATCAAACCCTCAGGCGATTCAAATGTTGAGATCCTATTGTGTGCTCTATGACCCAAGTTGGTATGATGAAAGAATTTTGTATTCTTGTTGCCTTGTTTCATCCATTGCGCTCTAGATTTTTATCACCAAAATACTTCTTGTTTTAGGTAAAACTTCATTTAAGGTAACCAACATGTGTTTTTCTTGTTCTAGAAGAGGTTCATCCTGATCATGTTGTAGATCATTCTCAATTTCTAGAAGGTCACTTTCCAGCTGAGCTTTTCACTCAATTATGTTATAAAAATCTTATCTATTCAAAAATTTTAGTTATTACTTTAACTTGTGAAGTTTGGTTCTAGAACACCTCTCTTTGATAAATATGGGGTTCCTCTTCCCACCATCCCTCTAATAGTTTATCAAAAATTCCATGCCTAATCTATATTATTTCATAGCAAGATGAATATATTTTAGGTCTTTCGTAACCTCAATAAAAATCTTAAACCCCATATTATAAAACTTTATATTACATTAATACTCTTCTATCAAGAAAATCTATAGAGATAAAAAATCTATCTAGTTTATGTAGGACCCTTTGGTTCTTCTATACCTAGTTACTCCAAGTGTAAATGTCCTTCTAACAAAAGGGCTTCATAAGGTCTTAAATCTTTCAACAAAGGGAATAGTGTGAACACAAACAAATCTATCTAGTTTATGTAAGACCCTTTTGTTCTTATATACCTAGTTACAACAAGTGTAAATGCCTTCAAACAAAAGGGCTTCATAAGATCTCAAATATTTCAACGAAGGGAAAGGAATAGTGTGAACACAAACAAAAGTAGCCTCCAAGCAAAACTAAAAGTTGATGGTATGTACGTGCAAAACATTAAAGTAATGAAGATAAATCGTGCATCCTTCTTGTTGTGTTTGAAGTGCAAATCATTAAAGTAAAGAAGATAAACCGTGCATCCTTCATGTTGGGTTTGAAGTACATTTCATGTTTTTTTTCTTTTGATGGAATTTTGTTTTACATGAATACCGCTTCCCTCCTTCTTACAAGCAGATTTGACGATGTGGGAAAAGCTATGGACGGCTGATGTCCACTTCCCGTCCATTTTATCGTTTTTCTTCTAACACGAATTTGAACATGTCGCAGAAAGTCATGGACGGCTGACGCCGACGTCCACTTCCCGTGTTTTTCGCTTGTAACGATAGGTGGATTCCTGATTTCGGAAGATGTCATCTTCCGCATATGCACAACACTACAAGCGAACAAGACTACATCGACAGTGAGATAAACCATTCAGACTTCACATAAGATTTGGGTTTGACGAGGATGGGTGACCGTTAAATGAGAAAGCCTGATTGGAAAGAAAACTATCCATGCTTGACTTTTCCGTCGACTTCCAGCCTTGCACGTTCATTTGCGATGACAAATTCATACAATCATGTGAAGTCGAAATCCACAAAAGCAATGAAGAGGACAAAAATATTAGGATTTTTTTTAACCTCTACGTGAAGAGCACGAAAATTTGTAGGTGTCGGAGAAGTTGAAAAAAAAAAAAAACTAGTGTAAAAGCAATGAATTTTTCACAAAAATTATTCATTAATGTTGCACACAAAAATTAACTTTTGACTTTGACATTGACTTTAAATCTGGCTTTATAATTTTTCACCGTTCATTTTCTAGGACAATTGAATATCAACCACCTTTTTCACTTGAAGGGCACGAATGTGTACGTGCTAGAGAAGTTGAAAAGGAAAAAACAAATGTAAAACCGATGAAGAGGATTGCGTGCTTTAAACGACGGAGATGAAGAACTATATTTTTGATGTTGGTAGTCAAGAGAGCTCTTTTTAATGTTTTCACATAAATAATAAATAAATAGATAAGGAAATAGTGAATTATTTTGTGAAAGTTTATAAGATGATTTAAAGTAATTATTTATAAAATCATTCATCAAAACATAATATTTTTAAGTGTTATAACAACATTTAATTTATTTATACCAATTGTAATCAAAACCATTCTTTTTAGAATATTATGTAACAAACTTTAGGAAACTCTATCATATGTTTTGTTTATATTTAATTGTCTTTGACCTTAATGAATTATTTGCATAATCTTTTGTTGCAATTTTACTCTCTTTAGAGAACCTGACTATCGACTAAGTTATTCTCGACAATATAATTAGTTGTTGTGCTAGCTTCTATTCATCCTTCTCATTGCATCCAAACTCTAATATTCGTTTGATATTAAGTTATTCTCGACAATATAATTAGTTGTTGTGCTAGCTTCTGTTCATCCTTCTCATTGCATCCAAACTCTAATATTCGTTTGGATATCAGGTTACCAAAATTTTCTATAGCAAGGAGCTCTTTGAGGATGATGCTAGCTTGTTCTCTTTTTTTTATTCATTTCCTTTACCCAAGCCTCCATGTTTTGGATGAAGTTTTCCTAGTATGGCCTTTCATGGAGATATATGTTTAGTTTAAGAAATTCAGTTTGATATTCATAGATTTTGTTGTTTGGAGTAGTAATATGTCTTGCTTCCTATTTGGTCATACGAATCTCTGCACATAGTGGTTGTAGCAAGCAATAACAAGAGTACCTCCAAAGTCTCGGGAGGGACAACACAACGGTTCAGGCTTTGGCTCTTCTTTAGGAGGTCCAAGGTTCAAACCGTGATGTGGGCAAGTGTGTGAGGGGGTGGGTGTGTGGTGGTTGTATGGTAAATTATCTATTGATAAGTATAGCTCTTGGATTTATGAGAAGTCATGGATGAGAGGAGACTACTCATCCTTGTGCATTGGTCATACAGGTTTCTCACACTAACCAAAAGAAAACAAGAGTACCTCCAAAATAGAAAGGAAAAGTGATGAGAACCAATAAATAAATTTTATGTGTGATAGAAGCAAGGTCCCACACATGAGAGAAGAAGGATGAAATTTTGATACAAAAACAATAGTGTGAATCTCATAAGAAACAATAGTGTGAATCTCATAAGCAGTGATCTACTATATTTGGAGTGAGCAAAAACAAAATTTTCTCCAAAAAATAAAGGGGGGTGATGGGAACTAATGGATAAATATTAAGTGTGGTAGAAGTAAGGTCCCACACATGAGAGAAGAAATATGAAGGTTTGAAATAAAAATAATAGAGGAAATATCATAAGCAACTATATTACACCAGGTGGTTGCAAGTGATTGATTATCATCTTACTTTCTAATGGGTTAATGTGATGATGAAAGGATAGTGGCATATTCCATGATCAAAATTCCATTCATGTTAATACCTATCTGTCTATCTATCTATGTAGTCTCGTAGGATGAGAAGGTTTCCATCAGAACACTTCTAATTGATTTGTGGAATCAAATCCATCTTGAAGAAGAAAAGAAAGTCACCGAAAAAATGTTCAAAAATATGAGAATGTGAATGTACAAAAATACATGTGTATGTGCAATAGTAATTTGAAGTGAGAGTTGTCTTATTGAATTTGAAAATTGTAACATTAAGCATTACGGCGGAGAATGTTGGAAAAACAACAATTTATACTTGATCTTTTATATTTTACATATATCTTTAAATTTTTTATAAACAAACTAATAAAACTTGTTAAACCAAATAAAAATTACTTTATCATAATATATCAAAATAATTTTATCATATATTATTATAAATTTTCTAATGTATATCAAAGATTGTTACGATTGATGTGCCAACATGGAGAAAGAGAATGATATATTTTTTATTTAAAGGTGTGCATATTGGGAAGTTCAAGTGGAAAGTTAACTCAAATATTTAAAAAAATAATATTTGTGGCATCAGCCCGACTGTTAGAAATCACATTAAATAGGTAAAACATTATTTACTAACTTTTCTTTAAATTATTCTTTTTATAAAGGAATGGATAACACCATTTTTCTTTACATTACTGATAATAATATATTTACTATTTGGATTTCAAGCTATAACTAGATGAATTTAGATTCATACCAGTAGACACTGATCGAAAAGCTTTACAAAACTACCTATAATATTGCATTAAACATGAGATGTAAACAATTTTTAATGTTCACCCTTGAAAGGTGTTTGTAATGCCAACATAATTGCGAGTTATTTATCTTGACTTGCCCAAGCCTCCATGTCTTGAATAAAGTTTTCCTAGTATGTCACTTTATTGAGATATGTGTTCAGTTTAAGGAATTTGGTTTGGCATTCATAAATTTTACCATTTGGAGTAGTAGCATGTCTTCCTTCTTATTTGGTCATACTCATATCTACACAAAGTGGTTGTAGCAAGCAATAACAAGAGTATCTCTAAAATATAAAGGAAGAGTGATGAGAACTAATGAATAAAGGTTATATGTGGTAAAAGCAAGGTCCCACACATGAGAGAGGAAATATTAAGATTTCATGCAGAAATAATAGTGTGAATATTAAAAACTACTATATTACACTTGGTGGTTGCAACGAACAACAATAAAATTTTCTCCAAAAGAGGAAGGGTTGGTGATGAGAACTAATGGATAAAGGTTATGTGTGGTAGAAGCAAGGTCCCACACATGAGAGAAGAAATGTGAAGGTTTTTTATAGAAACAATAGAGTAAATCTCGTAAGTAGTGATCTACTATATTACACCAGGTGGTTATAGGTGATCGATTATCCATGTAGTCTTGTTGGATGAGAAGCTTTCCATAGGAACACTTCTAATTGAGTTGTGGAAACAAATCCATCTTGAAGAAGAAAATAAATTCACCATCAAAATGTTCAAAAATATGATAATGTGAATGCACAACAATACATGTGTATGTGCAATAGAAAGCTGAAGTGATATTTGTCTTATTGAATTTGGAAATTATAACATTAGGCATTACAATGGAGAATATTAAAAAAATTAATGTTTAATGTGTAAAATCATATACAAAGATTTTGGAAAAATAAGAAAAGCAATTCTAAAGATAAAAATACCATTGAAAACTAAAAAATATATGTGAAAGTAATGATAGAAATTTTAAAAAATATAGTTATTATTATTATTTTTTTGAGTAGAGAACCTTTATAAACCCTAGCTTGTTGAGTAAAGAGAAAGTCAATTTTGAGGGAATCACCAGGCCAACTACCTGCGAGCCTATTTTTTTTGTGTAAAAAGTAAGTTATTATTAACATTGTAATAATTTTGTATCTTAGTGGGGTGGATCATTCATCCATCCATCGTTCTCAAATTTATCATCAACCTATGTATAATTAAATTAAACTCGTATCAACATCAACCTATAGTTGAATAAAGTTATCAACTAGTACCAATAATATTTTGATGTAAGAGAGGTATTATGCAAATTCTAACCAAATGCTTATGCAAATTCAATTCATGGATGCAACAAAAACATCATGCAAGTTCCAATAATATACATATGCATCTCTATCCTATGGATGTAGTAGAGACATCATTTAAGTTCAACAATATGTTTTTACTTTATCATCTTATGAATACAACAAAAATATCATGCATGTACCGACTACACACTTTAAGCATTATTATTCTATGGATGCAATAAATATATCATGCAAGTTCTAATGACTTACATTATGCATTATCATCTTATGTATGAAATAAATATAAAATGTAAGTTCCAAGAACTTATTTGTGTATAAGCAGTAATGGCATTTCTATGGATTAAAATATTATAGTAAAGTAGGAGTATTAGGGTATCTTATCAGTATGTTATATATCTCAAAGTTATAAAATTACACTCTAAATTAGTGTAAGGCTATAGAATAACTTTATCCTTTAACATAAGCATCTATGAATTCAATTCACAAGTCCAAAGTTCTATCCTTTGTAAGATAAGTTTACATATTTTCCCTTTAAGTTGCTTTTCATTAGATATAGTTAGATTTTATCAAGTAAACAAAGTAGCTACTAGTCAAGGAAACCAATTTTTTTTAGCAATAATGGTATTTCTATGCATTAAAATTTGATGGTAAAGTAGGAGTATCGGGATATCTTATCATCGTGTTCTACATCTCATAGTTATAACATTACACTTTAAATTATTGCAAAGGTTATGCAAAAAATTTATCGTTTAACATAAGGAGCTATGAATTCAAGTCATAAGTCTAAAGTTGTGTCCTTTGTAAGATAAGTTTACATATTTTCCCCTTAAGGTGTTTTTCATTCAATATAGTTAGATTTTATCAAGTAAACAAAAGTAGCTTCTAGTCAAGGAAACCAATAAAATCTATGTCACCTAAATGCCTTCTTATCTATCTTGTTTAATAAGGCAAGAAATATAAATCAAGTAATCTAGGTGATATTTAATATGTTAAAAAAAATAGTTTTGATTCCTCCCTAGATTATTTGATCAAGTCATATTCAAAAGTAACATGTCCTTTCTAAGAAACGAAGCATTGATACTCTATATTAATTCAACATAGTTTTTTTCTTTTCATATAAGATATTTTTACATGTTATAAGTACTAATAATATATCTTAAGTCATGGTTTATGGGTGTGAACAACGTTTATAGCTCTAGCTTGTCATCTTGCTCATTTTTTTGTTAGGACAATATAATTTTTACCCCTATGATTGTCCAAGGTTTACTTATGAGAAGCCAATATACTTTAGCATTGAAAATGTTGCATCCTAATTAAAGTTTAACTAATTTTGTACTCTTAGCTAGGTATTACTTTTAAAAAACAATAATTCTCAACTTGAAAATCATTCATTTATTCACTAATTTTATGTATTTCAAGCTAGTATATGATTTCAAATAAACCTTTTTTCATTTATTTTAAGCTAGGGTACATAATTTAATAGTTAATAAATCATTAATGTATCCCAATATAGGCTTTTTTTGGAGAAATTATTCATTCATGTGTGCCAACTAGGGAATGGTTTTAAAAAAATATTCATTTATGTTTCCTAGCTACGATATATTTTTAAGGATAAAATCATTCATATTCATACATGCTTTCTTGTTGGATTTATACACTTAGCTAATATATCTTTTGAAGCATACAATAATTATTTTTAAATAATTTCAAGGAATCTAATCAAAATTAAATTTGACATACTCATCTCTCATTTTTACTTTGTAACAAAATCCACTTCAAAAATGGATAAGGTTATGTGATATAAAATCATTTAGCTTTCTAAATCTCTTCTTGTATTTTTTCCATTATGCATTTAAGCATAAAATTTTAAATGAAAAAGGAAAACCTAATGCTATATTCTAATAATAAAAATAAATGAATAATCATACAATAACTTTATGTTCAAGATCCTAAATCCCCAAATTGATGACAACAAGAAGGTATGCTTCTGATGCCCTACACCCTTATGCTCTAATAATCCAATATTCTAAATTGAATGCACTAAAATTTTGTACAAAGAGCATGCAACTTCATTATATAACATCAATATTTTTTATAAATTTTTCCTAGTAAAATTATTCCTTTGAACCAATACACTTTGATAAACATAAACTATAGTACCTTTCTCTATGAATAGGGTTGGTACAATAATTATTTGATATAGAAGAGTGTAGCTAATTATAGTGTTATCCTTTCCCTCCACTTTATCACTAGTGCCACTTTCATTCTTGATAGCAAGCTAAATGAGGGTGCTTCAAGAAAATTTAGAGTTTTTCATAATTTTTTTGACCTACATATTAATTGAAATGAATAATGTAGTCATCAATTAGTTTATTTAAGTATACATGCATATAAATCATATGATAAATATCGTTAAATATTAGGTCACCATGGGCGTTATGTTATTAAAATTTAATTACATATCAAAGTAAATTAATTTTTTTTGTTTTGATGTCCTTTGCCACTAGAAATATTTAATGTCTTGACAATAGCAAAAATATCATTTCCACATAATTTTCATTACTGCAAAAATCAAAATGTAAAGTATGATAAATATCCAATAGAAATTGCAATACTGACAAGCACATTTGAAGATGCATATAACTATCAAATATAAATATGTAGAAAAATAAATGAGTAAAGAGTCTATAAAACTTTTTGGCATCTTCTTAAGTGAAATTATATTTAATGTATTGGTCCCATTAGACCTTGCACTAAGACATCTCTCTATTGTGGTAATGCAATTAGTGCCTTCCAAAGATTCTTGTTGGTTTAACTTAAATCACCACTTGATCTTGCACCTTCAATGATTGCTAGTCAAAGGTGTAAGATGTATTGGTATGATACGGTTTTAACAGGGATACATGAATGTATTCCTTTAAATGATCAGTTTAAACTAGAATGATCAGCTTTGGGATGAAGTGAAGTATGCAAATTTGAGCATCGACCCTATTGATGTCCTCTTCAGATAGCACAAAATTGAAAATGGAGATGATTTTATCTTCAACCTCTCCTCAAGTAGAGATTATTAAACCCTCAAGTGATTTGAATGTTGAGATCCTATTATGTGCTCTATGACCCAAGGTGGTATGATGAAAGAAATTTGTATTCTTGTTGCCTTCTTTCATCCATTATGCTCTAGATTTTTATCGCCAAAATACTTCTTCTTTTAGGTAAAACTTAGTTTAAGGTAACCAGCATGTGTTTTTCTTGTTCTAGAAGAGGTTCATCCTAATCATGTTGTAGATCATTCTCAATTTCTAGAAGGTCACTTTCCAATTGAACTTTTTACTCAATTATGTTATCAAAATCTTATCTATTAAAAAATTGTAGTTATTGCTTTAACCTTTGAAGTTTGGTTCTAGAACAACTCTCTTTGATAAATATGGGATTCCTCTTCCCACCATCCCTCTACTAGTTTATCAAAAATTTCATGCCTAATCTATATTATTTCATAGCAAGATTAAATTATTTTAAGTCTTCCATAACCTCAAAAAAAATCTTAATATGCAAGTGATTAAACCCCATATTATAAAACTTTATATTACATTAATACTCTTCTATCAAAAAAATCTATCTATTTTATGTAGGACCCTTGTGTAAATGCCCTTCGAACAAAAGGGCTTCATAAGATCTTAAATCTTTCAACGAAGGGAAGGGAATAATGTGAACACAAACAAAAGTAGCCCCACAAGCAAAAGTAAAAGTTGGTGGTATGTACGTGCAAAACATTAAAGTAAAGAAGATAAACCGTGCATCCTTCATGTTGTGTTTGAAGTACATTTCGGCAGTTTTTTCCTTTTTGATGGAATTTTGTTTTACATTAATACCTCTACCCTACTCACACGCAGATTTGACGATGTGAGAAAAGCTAAGGACGGCTGATGTCCACTTCCACTTCCCGTCCATTTTATCGTTTTTCTTCTAACACGAATTTGAACACGTCGGAGAATGTCATGGACGGCCGACGTCCACGTCCACGTCCACTTCCCGTATTTTTCGCATGTAACGATAGGTGGATTCCTAAAATTATTGATCAAAACTTAATATTTTAAAGTGTTATAACAACATTTAATTTATTTATATTATTGGTAATTTATTTAATTTATTTGTAGGGGTGGGTGTGTGGTGGTTGTGTGGTAAATTATCTATTTATAAGTATAGCTCTTGAATTTACGAGGGGTCATAGATGGGAGAAGACTGCTCAGCCTTATGCGTTGATTATAGAGGTTTCTCACACTAACCAAAAAAATAAACTCGAAAACAATGTTATTAGTTCTAATGTTCAAGTTGATTTTTGGTTGTCTATGAGTCATTTGCTTCCTTAGCCTTCTTTGTTGCCTTCTTGAACTACGACCATTCTAAGAACAATTTCATTTTACATTCATAACTCTTCCCTACCCACACGCAGATTTGACGATGTGGGAGAAACCTATGGACAGCTGACGTCCACACTTCCCGTAATTTTCGTTGTGGATTTCTACGTCAACGGTAATAGTTGAGTATGACTGGACTACGTGTGGTCTAAAGAAAGTGAACTTTCCTAGGCCCTACTATCGACCCAATTTCATATCCGTTACGGAGATAAACCATCCAGACTTCACATGTGATTTGGGTTTGACGGGGTGGGCGACCGTGAAATAACAAAGCCTGATTGGAAAGAAAACTATCCATGCTTAACTTTGCAATCGACTTCCAGCCTTTGACATTCATTGGCGATGTACAACAAATTCATACAATCATGTGAAGTCGAAATCAACAAAAGCAAAGGCACAAATCTACATCCGATAGAAGGAAATA
Organism: Wollemia nobilis; assembly: GCA_028583015.1. Classification (NCBI taxonomy): domain Eukaryota; kingdom Viridiplantae; phylum Streptophyta; class Pinopsida; order Araucariales; family Araucariaceae; genus Wollemia; species Wollemia nobilis. The sequence continues at coordinate 767,283 of JAQPPZ010002023.1, forward strand.
AAACGTATTCAGATTGCAAGAAACAGTTTTTGAAATTTTATTTTTAATTTATTAATGATTGTTTATTTAGTAAGTTTGTAGTGTTTAAATTAATATTATTGTATGATAAAAAAATTATTAGAAAATTTATTAACACTAAATTATTAATGTTTTTATATTTTTTAAAATCATTTATATAAGGTTGGTTGAATCAAATATAATTATATTTTGAAAGGAAGTTATTAAAATATGTTTTAGACATCTCTTTTTCTTTATGGTTTTAATGAAATTGAGAATAGTTGAAGATGGTAACATTTTTTAAATGTAAAAGTCATCAAATTAAATAATTAATAGAATATATTTTTACAAACAAAAAAAGGTGACGGATAAGCATGTTGTGTTGCGTGGCTAACATAATCAACCAAAAAACCATCATCATTAAAACAAACCAAGAATCCAAGAAAACAACTAATAACTAATAAAAATTGCCTTACTGAAATAATGGACAATATAACGAAATGATTACATACAAGACCAACAAAAAAATAATCCTTGCAATTATGAAGATCCATTACATAGGTTTAGCCACCATAGATATTGATTCCCACCCAGCATTAACATCAGCGATGCATCACACACCTTTGTGAAATAATCAAAGTGTATGAACCCAAGGAATCTGTACAAGCAAAGAAACCTAGTAGGTGATGACAGGTGACCACCAAATATTCATATGGTTTATGGAGAGGTTATACCAAAAGCTATGGCCATTTCATCTCAGCCAAGGCTTAACACTCTTGTAGAATTTCAAAATACTACTAATGAAGAAGGTTCCTGACTCTTTGATAGACATAGGAGCAACAAGGAGGGAAGGGAACCCCATGCTCCTCCATATCCTACATCCAAAAGGGTAATATTCGCTTATATAGTGTTGAATGAGATTCTTCCAGACCTTATTTCTCGTGAGGGCTCTAATAACCCACTTAGCACAAAGGGCCTAACCTTAACACTGGGTATTGAGAATGCCAAGCCCACCATGGGTTCTAGGAAGATAACAATACTCCCAAGAAACATGGTGGAATCCTAAACCATTAGTAGAAGAGGACCATAAAAAATCTCATAGAAGCTTATCAAGATTCTTATAACAATTCTTAGATGGGACCAAGTGAGAAGAATAATAGAAACGCGTGGTCAAAAGAACTTTTGAGCAAATTAAGAATTTACCAAAGGGATAGTGAAAGCACGAGATTCCGGGCGAAGGAAACACTAATTGCGATGCATTCAAAATCAAATATGCTTAAGTCCTAGAAATGTAAATTGCATGAAACGAAAGAAATGCATTGGAAGAGACACAAGCAAATGGAGAAAACACAGCCCTTTCATTAAACTTTCTTGATCTCTGTTACAAATACGCCTCCTCCCTTTTCAGGGGCTAGGAGCATTAAAATAATTTGACTACAATCGAGACTTAAGGTTCCTCTTTCCGCGTGCCCACACTTGAAATGGGTGGGCCAAGATGATGTCGCCGCTGATGTTGATGAGTCCTTCACCTTTGTTGCTCCTCCTGCGAACAAAGAAAAAACAAATATGTCAGTAGCACCTGTTGCAAATAGTGAGTGTTTGTTCTCTAAAATCGCCAAAAGATGCATGTAAATAATTAGCCAAATCGATAGACAAAATGACTCTAAATGACCTAAAAATCTGACAGAGGACTGAAGACATCACCGAAGGCCACCGCCATTGAAACAATTGGCCAATCTGCCTTCAACTAGAATTCATCCCTGGGCAGGACGAATTCTGACTGCTATTCATCCCTGGGTGGGACGAATTCTACTGTGTTGGAAAATCCGACCTGCTGTTGCTCCAATATCGAATCTTGGGACCTGCAAAACGCCTAAAAATAGGGGGGTTATGTAATTTGGGCCATTTTGGGACAACCCAGATGGTCAGATTCTCCCAATTTAGCCTCTATCCTTGGGAATTCGATATCGCCACCTGCAAGTTAGTGAAACAACAAAGCGACACAAAGCATGATAAAATCTAATCAGAATGTTATGAAATTGAAGCTATGATTTAACCAAACAGAATAACATGATATGCACCCTGAAACAATAATCTAGAATGCTTTTGAAACAAAACTTGGAAAGTGCGGGGGTGCCCAAGTGGGCCTCCCACCGGTGGCACTTGATCTTGGCACCAATCCACTAGGGATGGGCCCAAAACCTCTTAGGATTGGGATGTCTACAAATTGGTTGATTTAGGTGTCCATATGTTGGATTTGGGTCAGATTCAAGCTTCCAAAAGCCACCCAATAACCTCCCTTGCAAAAGAGATTGGTGGATGTGACAAGGTGAATCAAATGGGATGCAAGTGGGTGTTCAACTCGGTAGCACTTCGTTGCTTGAAATCTCCTTCTATCTGTTCTTTTGGGTGAGAAAAGTCCCACCTTTTATAGACCCATGGGGTCTCTTTTGAGAGGGGAAGCATAAGCGCCATGTGTTGGTCATAGGTGCCATGTGGCAGTCAAGTCTTCCCATGAGGGAGGGGAGTCCTCCATGACTTGGGCTTTCATAATTGCCCTTGTGACAGTCTTCTAACGGCCTATCTATCCACCCACACACGCGTACGAGGCAGGAGTCATCAACTAACTGTCTCTGGCTGCCACTTGGCACCATTCTTCTTTTTGCCCGTTAAACTTGGAATTCGTCCTACCCAGGGACGAATTCGAATTCGTCCCTTGGTGAGACGAATTCCAATTTGAATTCGTCCCAAGGTGGGACGGATTTGGAGTAGGTTGTCCGAAGGTGCCAAATTGCCTTCTGACCTTCCAAAATTGTTGTAAAAGTGGTTAGGACCACTGTTTAACCTCTGAGGGCTGCCCTAGGGGCTATGTGTGTCAAAGTGATCAGTGTTTGTAGTCACATAATCAGATTGGTGCTGTTTTGGTGTCTATAGATAGCTTCTTGGTGGACCAGTAGATAAGTTTCTATTCCACCCTATTAATGACATACTTCCAAAGCTCTAGTGTCAAACTGTTAAAGGCAAAAGGAATACCTAAAAAATGAAATATTTTCCCATTTTGGATGATCTTCCATTCTTGCCTTAATTTTCATAATATTATTATATAATATAAATAAAATATATTTCAATAAAATTATTTTCTTATTCAACCTTTTAGTAATAAAAATATTTATATATTTTAAAATTATGATAGAGGGAAGAAGGTTTGAGAGGCTCCCCAAATATTTTACACTTGCTTTCACATATTAATCATTAAAGCTTTGGAACTAAAACAAAAAATGAGGACATAAAGCACCCAACTAATTAGCCACACATAAAGACTCCATAAACCAAGATATCTAAAACATATTACTAAACACCCAACACAAAATATTATTGTAGAGCAAGAGCCAAACACGAAGAGACTAGACTTATCAACAAATCAAGCAAAGGAAAGACTAATCAAGTTCATTGGCCACCAACTCCATTTCCTCATGCAAACTCAAAGAAATCCACTATCTTGACGTTGCTTCATTTGGTGAGAGGAAAGCAAATGCATCTTTTGAAGAGACAATTTACTAATATTAAATAATAAAGAAGGTTTTTAAAGAAAATTTATAGTGCTTTTCTCTTAAACTTTCTTCTTATAACAAGTCTCATTTGCAAGAGCATTTTATTTTTATTTTCCTCAAAAATATACATTTGAATTTTATCAAGAGAAATTTCAAAACCATTGAATTAACATTTTGTGATAAACAAACTTGTTTAAATTTTTGTCTTTCATTTTATTTTATATTTTTAATATTAAATTTTTTATACTAATTTTTAATGACTTATAATATCTTTAATATTATATTTCAACGTTACAAATTTGTAATGGATTATTAATATTTTTAAAGTGGAACAATGACGAGAACCATAGCCTATGGGTTTTACAAAAATTAGTAGGAAGTGAGAGTTCCACACCCTCAACCAAGGTTCAAATATTATGGTGAACCTTCACATTTAGCTTGTGATTTTTGGTACAATTGGTTAGAAGTGAAAAATTTTATACAATTAGATAAGGTTTCAATCCTATGGATGAAATTTTATATTTTATCAAATGGCATTGGTCCAATAGGTTATATTCCTCAATATTTAAAGAGGAGATCTAGGTTTAAATCCTCTCAAGCAATAAATGCACAGTGGCCAAGCTATTGTAATACACTATGTTTCATGATATAATTTGGGTGGGGTCATTTCAATCCCATAAATCAATTCAAAATAATTAATTTTAAGAGAATAATTACATAAAACCAAAAGGTAACCTTGTAGGCATATAATTCCATGAAATCCAAAATTACAAAATTATCACATAAACGTAAGACTTATTCTTGGAGGAAGATAAAATCTAAATTTTTGCATTACATCTAATGGCTAGACCTTTATCATAGATAATTGATCCACATAGTCTATATCAAAGAGTTCCTCAATATGCATCTTGCTATCCTTTAAAAAACTATTACAAACCTTCACCTATGATTACACTCCGTTGATGAGACCCAAAAGGTTGAAATGCGTTAGGAGTTTTTAGTTGTATAATTCCTTTTTTCAGAATAAAAATTATTTTTCAGTATTTTTTGTTCCTTCCTAACTCGTTATTTTTATCTTACTCTAAAAACCTGATTAAAAAACATTTTGTTGTGGTTATTATGCTCTTCACTTGTCGTGTAATGTGATCTGGTGAATCAGAAAGCCTCCAGCACTAGTAGTATGCTCTTCACTTGCCATGGAATGTGATCTGGTGAATAAAAAACTAGCACATGTTTTTTTAACAGAGTACTGCTATGCCATGTTTCCTTCTAAGATAAATATCGTTTGGAGCAATAGATATTCTAGCGCATCTCTATGTGTGAGCGAGATTTTTGGCAAGCAGATATGCAAGGATTTCATCTGGATTGAGTGCAAGCAGCTCTAGAGGATGTTTTTTAGGGCCTTTGAGCCCTAGCAGACAATATTTTGTGGTTTATGCTCAATATTTTAGAAGGAAATGTTGTATCGGATACAAGATGGGTTAGAAATTTTTCTTTCAACAGATCATACTGTGAACTTGAGTGACAATGGCTTCCAATTTGCTGCACAAAAGAAAAGTGAAAACCATACCTTTCCACGCTGTCTAGGGAAAGGAATAAAGATATCACGAAACAAGTTTCAAGCAGTTTATCAAAAAATATAAATTTTTGCATTACATCTAATGGCTACACCTTTATCATAGAAAATTGATCCACATAGTCTATATCAAAGAGTTCCTCAATATGCATCTTGCTATCCTTTAAAAAACTATTATAAACCTTCACCTATGATTACACTTCGTTGATGACACCCAAAAGGTCGAAACGCGTTAGGAGTTTTTAGTTGTATAATTCCTTTTTTCAGAATAAAAATTATTTTTCAGTATTTTTTGTTCCTTCCTAACTCGCTATTTTTATCTTACTCTAAAAACCAGATTAAAAAACATTTTTTTGTGGTTATTATGCTCTTCACTTGTCGTGTAATGTGATCTGGTGAATTAGAAATCCTCCAGCACTAGTAGTATGCTCTTCACTTGCCATGGAATGTGATCTGGTGAATAAAAAACAAGCACATATTTTTTTAACAGAGTACTGCTATGCCATGTTTCCTTCTAAGATAAATATCATTTGGAGCAACACAGATTCTAGCGCATCTCTATGTGTGAGCGAGATTTTTGGCAAGCAGATATGCAAGGATTTAATCTGGGTTGAGTGCAAGCAGCTCCAGAGGTTGGTTTTTAGGGCCTTTGAGCCCTAGTGGACAATATTTTTGTGGTTTATGCTCAATATTTTAGAAGGAAATGTTGTATGGGATCCAATATGGGTTAGAAATTTTTATTTCAATAGATCATACTGTGAACTTGAGTGACAATGGCTTCCAATTTTCTGCACAAAAGAAAAGTGAAAACCATACCTTTCCACGGTGTCTAGAGGAATAAAGAGATCACGAAACAAGTTTCAAGTAGTTTATCAAAAAATGGATCATATCTCAAGTGAATCTAGTGCTAAGGTGCACCCACAAAATAATTCTACTATGAAAACCCCTATCAAGGGTAATAATTTCGAAGACTTAGCCCCAAAAATAAATTTTAGAGAAGCCCTCTGTGGTGGACAGCCTCAACCCAATGCTAATATAAATCTTAGGGCTTCCCATAAACCTCTAAGAATGCTTAAGATTGATCATAAGAAAATAGAGTCAGGATGTATTAACGCAGTTGATGGAACTCCTATTTTTAAGCTTGATATGGGTAGCATTCATACTGGCATTGAAGATTTGGAAAAATGAGGACTAATTTATTGGTTTGTGGGTTTTCATTCGAGCCTATCTATTTTCAAAGTTTGGGCTGCAAAAAGCTAGAAAACTAAAGGTGAGTTGCAAATCTCTATTTATCCAAATGGTTATTTTATTATTTTATTTGCTAATAACGAAGATAGAGAGAACTTTTCAAGGGGTTCCTTGGTTTTTGGAAGGGTAGGGATTTTCATGAAGCCCTGGCATACTAAATTTAAAGCTGAAGAAGAGATGCCTTCTATAGCTCCTGTGTGGGTTAGACTCTTTGGCCTCCCTATTGAATTTTGGAATCCTACTATTTTTTCTTCAATTGGAAACTCTTTAGGAACTTTTATGATGACCCGTTGATTGTACTCAAAATTTTGAACATATTATTTATGTTCGGATTTGTGTTTTAATGGATTTTGAAAAACCCCTAACTAAAAAGATCACATTAGAATTTGGGGAAGACACTTGGGAGCAAGTAGTGGACTATGAGAACATTCTTTTTCGTTGTAGAATTTGCCATGAATATGGTCATTTGGCTAGTGCTTTCCCAAATCATCTTAAATCATGTAATATTCTAAGTGGTCACAAAGTCATGAGAATTCATATAATTAATAAATAAATGGTTATCCTACATAAAATAACCTCAAATGATGCAATAAATTAATGAGTATTGCATTTATATGAAGTCACCTTAAATTAAGCAGTCATGCAAACAAAATTATTATTTTAATTATGGCTTTACCAATATTTTTTGTTCAAACTATATGAGCTCTACCTACAACATCCTCCTTGCATATGTCTACTATGTATAAAATGCCATCCCATTTATTTAGCCATTTGGTTCTAGATTGCAAGTTCTTCTATAATCCATTCATATCCTCTCTATATTTTGGCTCATCCATACAAAACAAACACATACATGGTACACCATGCATACAATAAGTGGTCACATATACTGCCAATCAAAGGTTGTTGTATCATTTTAACTACAAAAATTACAATATCAACCTTTAGTTTAATAAAGTTATCAACGAGTACCAACAATATTATGATGTAAGTGAAAGCACGAGATTCCGGGAAAAGGAAACACTAATTATGCAATGTAAGACGAAATGTAACGCTTTAACCTTATGCACCAAAACAAAGGAAAGAGACAATTTGGAAAGGAAAGAAAAGATGTAAAGAAATCACAGCCCTCTTTATTCAAATATCTTATCCTCGGTTACATAGACGTCTCCTCCCTTTTTAGGGGCTAGGAGCGTTAAATTTGTCTTTGTTACAATGTGTGACTTAGTCTTCCTCCTTCCGCGTGCCCACGATTGCAATGGGCGGGCCAAGATGATGCCGCCGCTGATGTCGATGAGTTCCTAACCTCCGCTGCTTCTCCTGCGAAAAAAGAAACAACCAAGATGTCGGTAGCATCTGCCGCAAATGAAAAGTGTTTGTTCTCTAAAACTAACGAAATATGCATGTAAACATTTGCCCGAAACAATGAATACAATGAGTCCAAATGGCTTCAAAACTTGACAGAAGATAAGAAAAGTTACCGGAAGGCCACTGCCACTGAGACAGCTGGCCAATCTACCTTCAATCGGAATTCGTCCCTGGGCAGGATGAATTCTGACTGCAATTCGTCCCTGGGTGGGACGAATTCTTCCGTGTTGAAGAAACCGACTCGTCGCTGCTCCAATGTCGGATCCCGAGACCTGCAAAACGCCTGCAAACAAGGGGGTTATGTAATTGGGGCCATTTTGGGACGACCCAGATGGTCGGATTCTCCCAATTTGGCCTCTACCCTCGGGAATTTGACCTCGACACCTGCAAGTCAGCGAAACAACAAAGCGACACAAAACATACTAGAATCCGACCAAAAGTTACAAAATTGCAGCTATGGGTTAATCAAACCTAATAACACAAAATGCAACCTGAAAAAGTAATCTAAAATGCTCTAAAACTTAAAATAGGACTTGGGAAGTGCGGGGGTGCCCAAGTGGGCCTCCCACCGTTGGCACTTGATTTTGGAGCCAATCCACTAGGGATGGGCCCAAAACCTCTTAGGATTGGGGGGTCGGCGAATTGGTTGGTTCAGGTGTCCATGTGTTGGATTTGGGTCAGGTTCGAGCTTCCAAAGGCCACCCAACAACCTCCCTTGCAAAAGAGATTGGTGGATGTGGGAAGGTGAACCAAAAGGGATGCAAGTGGGTCTTCAACTCGGAAAGCACTTCGTTGCTTGAAAACTCCTTCAACCTGTATATTTTGGGTGAGAAAAGTCCCACCTTTTATAGACCCATGGGGTCTCTTTTGGGAGGGAAGCACAAATGCCATGTGTTGGTCATAGGCGCCATGTGGCAGTCTTGTCTTCCCATGAGGGAGGGGAGTCCTCCGTTGACTTGAGCTTTGATAAATGCCTTTTGTGACAGCCTTCTAACGGCCCCTCTGTCCACCTACACACGCATGCAATGCAGGAGTCATCAACCGACCGTTTCGGGCTGCCACTTGGCACCATTTGTCTTTTTGCCCGTTAAGCTTAGAATTCGTCCCACCCAGGGACGGATTCGGAATTCGTCCTGGGGTGGGACGGATTCTATTTTGAATTCGTCCCCGGGTGAGACGAATACTGGGCAAAGTGTCCAAGTGTGCCAAATTGCTTCTTGACCTCACAAAATTGCTATGAAAGTGGTTAAGACCACTGTTTAACCTCTGAGGGCTGCCCTGGGGGCCGTGTTTGTCAAAGCGATCAGTGTTTGCAGTCACATAATCGGATTGGTGCTGTTTTGGTGTCTACAGATGCCCCTTTTTGGGAAGCGCTACGGGTGACGCAGTGCTGAGCAAAAATAGATAACCAAAGCACTAATGATTAGGGTTTCTTGGTAACCTAACCAACTTTTGATGCCCCAAGTATGGAAAGGGCATGCATTCTTGAATCCTTGCTTTCGACGAGCTAAGGAATTTGATTTCAAGTATTAACCTATTTTGTTGAGGTGTGACTTGAACTTAGACATTGATCAGCATGAACAGGCAAAGGGCATTTTTATCCTCATGGGGAACCTTGTGTTCATGATTCACGAAATGCCAAGTGTTTGATTGATTTGATTGTTGCTTGTTTACTACCCCAAGCAGGAGCGTGATTGTCTTTGTCAATGATTCTTTGAATGCATGTCATTTTCCTTAATTGGGTGTGTGATTGTTGGTTGGTGACTAAGTGTGACTACCCCCTCAAGCGACGAATCGATGAGGGAATGACCTTCGTGAGAGAAGCGACGAGTCGCTTGACCCAAGATGACTTGTGCAAGGGTGCCTTTAAAGGGTTTACCGTTAAGCGTGTGCAATTTTTCCAACATTTGGACCTATTTTTGGTGGGTGTTAACCCTTTTGGTGATGCCGTAATGAGGTGAAATCATCGAAAATCTAACTTCCCGTGGAGCGGTCCGGCTATTGTAGCCTTCTTGGGGAAGTAGGAGAGCGATAATTTGGACCTCGACATCGATTTTCTTTGCCTAGAGGTTAAGTGCAAGAGCACTTATGTCCGGAAATGTTTTTGCTGTTTGTTTTGTTGCATTTTTTCTTGTTTTGAGTGGGCGTTTACCCCTTTTGGTGATGTCGTGGGGAAATTCATCGAAAATCTAACCTCCCGTGGAGCGGTCCGGCTATTGGTAGCCTTCTTAGGGGAGTAGGATAGGAGCGACAATTTGGACCTCGACATCGATTTTCTTTGCCTAGAGGTTAAGTGCAAGAGCACTTATGTCTGGCAATGTTTATTGTTGTGTTTTTGTTGAATTTTGTACTGTTTTTGAGTGGGCTTTGACCCTTTTGTGATGTCGTTTGGGGATGAAATTGTCTAAAATCCGTCTTCCCGTGGAGCGGTCCGGCTATGGTAGCCTTCTTAGGGAGTATGATAGTGACAATTTGTGACTCCAATGTCGATTTTGTATGCCCTTGTTGTCAGGTGCGAGTAATCCCGTCGGGCAATTTTATTGTCTCGTTTTTAGTGCATTTTTAGTCATTTTTTTTTTTTTTTTTGTGCTGGCCTCGAATTCGTCCCTGGGTGGGACGAATTCCAGCTGGAGAATTCGTCCCCGGGTGGGACGAGCGCTAATTAGAGCGCTCGTCCCACTCAAGGACGAATTCCAAGTGCAAAAGGCCTATTTAATGGCCAAAACTTGATTTTGGGCTCATTTGTGTCATTTTTTTCTTGCGATTTTGGAGCTCTGGGAGGAGGAGGTAATTCTGCGAAGCGAAGCGCTGCTGGAATTCTCTCTGCCATCATGAGTGCACAAACTGGTTCGAGCGGCGGAGCCGAGGCGAAACCTGTAAGTGTCCCTAGAGTTTATTTTGCTTTTATTTAATGCATTGTTTTTGTGTTGACGCTTTTCAAAACTTTAAGATTTTTTTGTGATGTTTTTGTTTAACAGTTAAGGTTAGAAACCCTAGAACTAAAAATTTGATCTGTTATTTTTTTTTTTTTTGCTTTGTAGGTTGTTAGGAGCCGGTACCGTGTACCCGCTGCATTTACTGAGGCGCGGTTGGCATTGACCGATGATGATCGGGAATGGCTTGATGCCCTTGGGCTCAAGCGGGTGGCTCGACCGGAGCCTCGTGGTTTCGGATCGGGCCTATCTGATGGCCCTGATCAAGCTTTGGGATCCACGGACCAATACTTTCCATCTCCCGACAGGGGAGATGACTGTGACTCTTGAGGACGTCTATCGGTTGCTTCGGATTCCGATAGATGGTCTGCCTATTAGGACATCGTCGTTTGATCAGCGACTTGCTATACTTACGAGATGTTTTGGGCATGGGGGGTAGCTGGGTGTAGCAAACCCAGTGGAGACATCCGAGGTGGATTGCCAGGCGGCGGGATTTTGGTTAGCTGGTGGAAGGAGAGGGGGTGTTAGGAGTGAGGCACGCATTCTTGATGGGCCTCATTTCTAACATTCTTCTCCCTGATTCGTCAGGCGCGAGGTTCCCGTGGAACCTGCTGGATTTGGTGTGGCAGTTGGCATAGTGCCCGATAGAGGCACCGTTGATTCCGAGATGGGGACAGACTTTGTTGGCACAGCTCTACGGGGAGTCTGTACGGGGTCCGCTGTCGACAGCGGAAGGGTGTCAGTTGTAGTTTTTTGTTGCAGTGTTGGGGTTGGCAGCACATAGCTGTTGAGAGGCCTATCGGGTTACCGTGGATGACTCGGGCGGTGATGGAGGATGAGGAGATTGGTTATGCAGCTTTGTGGCGACGGTCTCACGGAGCAGGGGCAGAGTCGGCGATGGGCAGGTGCCGTTGAGCACTACATTGATGCCTTTTCTCGGCTCACTCCAGGGGAGGTGTTTTGGCATCCCTATCGGGACTGTCCAGCCTGGCCTGAGGCTGGAGAGTGGCTCCGACGGGTACGGAGGGAGCGATGGTTGACTGGGCGGCACGGGATGGAGCATGAGTTCTTTCTGTACCGTCGGGTTACACGATAGTTTGGGGTGCGCCAGGGGTTGCCTGGTGAGCCCGTAGTCTATCGGCATCGGGGAGACGAGAGGGATCTGGAGCCACCGGTCACCGTGCCATTGGGCGAGGAGTCGGATGCGGTGATTGAGGTCCCGAATGTGGATGACGTCGGTACTACCACTGAGTATGACTCGTGGTGGGTATTGCGGCGCTGGAGAGGAGAGGGGCCACTGGGAGGCGCGGAGGCGGCAGTGGAGGATGCTGAGGCAGCAGGGGGTGATTGGGGGGCCGTTGGATGATGCAAACATGGTGGATGTGGGAGATGAGGATGTGGACTTGGGTGTTCCGGAGCAGCCGGACATGCAGGATGTGGAGGAGCAGTTGGAGCCTGAGTAGGCTACTGTCCCCGCGAGTCCTATGCATCCGGTAGATACAGAGGAGGTGGGGTCAGATGTAGGTGTTGAGATTGCACGACTGACAGAGCTGCTGCGGATGCAGGATCTGGAGAGGGATCTTCTGTGGGCTCAGTTGGTAGAGCGGGATAGAGTTTTGGCGCAGCGCGATGATGCATTGTCTATCTATCATCGACGAGAGGCAGAGTGGTGTCTGTACTCGGATAGACTTGGAGAGGGAGGTCATCCGCCTTGGTGGGCGGCTACCTGAGCCTTCGATCAGTAGATCTTCTCGACGGACGAGGGATAGTTTGACTGAGCAGTCAGCATCATCTCGTCGCAGGCGGTTAGATGAGGGGGGTGGTAGCAGGCATGATGCGGGGGCTAGTAGTAGCCGCCCTGCAGGTCCCGTAGGACCCACACCACGAGGGGTAGTTCCCGTCGCACCGATCCTGCGTGATCATGGTGGTCGACGCCTTAGGTTGGGTTTTTGGATATGATTGCGGGGTCCGAGGACCGGTTTTGTAGCCTCGCGGGCATCTTTTTGACGAAAAAAAAATATATATATATATATATATATACCGGTTTTATTTTTGGTTTTGTACATGTGATGATGTGATTTTTTTTTGTTATGCATGTTTATTTATTTTGATGAATGCAGATGTTATGATAAATGTATATGTTTTTGATGTCTATGTGATATGCGAGGTGAAATGGATGAATGACATTTGTGATGATTGCACTGTAGGTTGTTTAAGAAGCTCTTTATTTACATGGTTTTTCTTTTTTTGTATTTTTTGATGGTATCATAAGGATGATAAGTAGCGCAGATGGTTTTGGAATGAATGTAAGATTTTCTGAGATTCAATCAGTTTTAACTCACCATCCATGACCGTACTTTATCTTACAAGACTTTTTGACCAAGGTATGAATCGGACTTGTTTTTGACCAAGTTATTTAACATCCCCGTGTGTGCAATTGAGTTCATTTAGTGGTATTTGTTAGGATACCGCCAGTGCCGATGGGCTTTCAACCGAACCTGTACTGAGGATCACCTAATTAGCTCCACGAATTCCTTTGTTGTATGTACTAAGATTAATCTACGGTGTAATCCAGGATGCCATAAGCTAGCTCATCCACATGCAAACATTGATCTGTACGCAAGTTAATGTGACAGATATATCGTCATGCGGGAGGTTTACTTCTGTTACCGATAGGCTATCAACCAAATTGGTACTGAAGCTTGCCTTATGACCTATAGAATGCTGAGAGTTCCAGGGATTCAAGGTCAACTCCCTTCTTTTCTTCAATTGTATTGGGATACTTGCTCATTGTAGTGATGAGATCACTGTTTATTTTGATTTGTTTTTCTTTTGAGCAAGGGATTGGGGATATGGAGTGATGAAAATCACTGTTGTTTGTGCCTTTTGATGTGTGCACTATAGTTTGTCAAATTTGGAGTTTTGACATTTTGCAATTTTTTGTGTTTTGCAACTATTGAGAACTTTAGGGATTCTTAGGGAATTGGGTAGGGAGGATGCTTGTCCTTTTGCCAACTCTCAACATTCTAGGGGTCATTCGCACAGGGGGATGAGCAAGATAACCGTTTCGCTTGTGGTGACCTAGATTATTTTGCAGTGTTTCATCTTTCGTTCACACAACTTGGGAATTTTTTAGTGTTTTAATTTGTGTTGGGATGTTACGTAACAAGGTGTATTTCAAGTATGACTCTACCTTCGTAAAATCTGCTCGATTTGATACATTACATGGCTAAAGAGGAAAATGATGACTGAATCACCGAAACTCTTGGTACATTCCCAGACCACTGACTGTAGTGTGGTAAAAGTTATGCTTGGTGTTTTTGTTGTTTTTGTAACATGAGACAATGCGGAACAAGGTGGACTATCAGAGCTATTGCAGCTTATGGTGCCTTTGACCTGTATGACTACAAATATGCAATGTATGGATGCAATGCTTAATGCAACTATGTATTTTTGTAATTTTGATGGATTGTTTTTGGTGAAGGTGAAGATGAGGTGCGAGAATATGAATTTTTTTTTGATGAATTTGAGTATGCCTAGAATTGAGATGCAAATCTTTGTTGTTTTTGATGATTTTTGTTGTTTTGTTTTTTGAATTTCTTGATTTTTTTGACCAAGCGATTGCGATAATCCTTGGAGCTTTTTGGGTTGACCAAGAGATTGCGATAATCCTTGGAGCTTTTTGTATTGACCAAGAGATTGCGATAATCCTTGGAGCTTTTTGGGTGACCAAGAGATTGCGATAATCCTTGGAGCTTTTTGGTGACCAAGAGATTGCGATAATCCTTGGAGCTTTTTGGATTGACCAAGAGATTGCGATAATCCTTGGAGCTTTTTGGGTGACCAAGAGATTGCGATAATCCTTGGAGCTTTTTGGGTGACCAAGAGATTGCGATAATCCTTGGAGCTTTTTGGGTGACCAAGAGATTGCGATAATCCTTGGAGCTTTTTGGGTGACCAAGAGATTGCGATAATCCTTGGAGCTTTTTGTATTTGACCAAGAGATTGTGATAATCCTTGGAGCTTTTTTGCCTTTTTTTTTTTTTTTTTTGGTATATGGCTTTCTTAGATATGAAATGGTCGCAAATGACTGATATTCAAGGGTTCTGTTTCCTTGATACCGTCAAGAGAAGCTAGCTTGTACGTTCCCGGTCCTATTTTGCTATCAATGACATAAGGACCTAACCAATTTGCCATGAATTTGTCCCTCATATGGGACGGCAAATTAGAGTTTTGTTGGTTTTCCTTCAAAACCAAATCACCAACCCGAAAGTCTCTTAGGTGAACTTTCATGTTGTAAGCTCTCTTAAGCCACTCTTGATAGATACGTAAGTGCTCGAGAGCATTAACGCGTCGTTCTTCAAGCAACGTAAGTTGGTCTAATCGGGCCTGTCGTGCAGTGTTATCATCGATGAACTCCTGCATTGATATGCGCAGGGAAGGAATTTCCAACTCGAGAGGCATTACTGCCTCTGAGCCATACACTAGTGAAAACGGAGTTGCCCCAGTGGGCGTCCGAATGCTAGTGCGATAAGCCCAAAGGGCAAGTGGGATTTGTATGTGCCAATCCTTATGACTGTCTACGACGGTCTTTTTAAGGATGGCGACTAGTGTTTTGTTTGACGCCTCTGCTTGCCCATTTGCTTGCGGATAATAGGGTGTTGAAAAGTTGTGCTGAATTTTGTACTTTGTGGTTAAAGCACGCACGTCTTTGTTCTTGAATGATGGCCCATTATCCGAGATTATTTTGGATGGAATACCAAAATGACATATGATGTTATGCAATATGAACTCCACAATGCGGGGTCCTTTCATTGAGGTTAACGGAATTGCTTCCACCCATTTGGTAAAATATTCTGTGGCCGTTATGATAAACGTGTGACGGCCTGACGATGCAGGGGAGATATTTTCGATTAGATCGAGGCCCCACTACGAAAATGGCCAAGCAGACTGGACTGTCTGTAGGGCCTGGGAAGGTACGTGCATCAAATTGGCATGATGTTGACATTTCACGCACTTCTTGACATACTCGCAACAATCTCGCTCTAAATATGGCCAATAATAGCCCATGCGAAGAATGCGCTTTGCAATGGCCATACCGCTAAAGTGGCCACCACATGTACCGTCATGCGCTTGGGAGACTGCCCAAGTGGACTCTTGCTGGTCCAAACAACGAAGAAGAATTCCGTCATAGCTTCGACGATACAAAATGTCTCCTATCAAGACATATTTTGCCGCTTTCTGTTTGAATGTTCGTTTTGCGGCGTGCGTCAATCCAAAGGGAAGATTACCTAACTTGAGGTAGTCTCTTATGGGTAAATACCAGTCCTGTTGATCAGAAACCTCGATAGTATGAACAACCAATCCCTTTTGAAGTTCTTCCCTAACAAATGCTGAATGGGATAGAACTTGTAAGAATAGCGTTGTGTTGCTATTAATGGGAGTGGGGGAAAACAAAGACCCCAGCTTGGCACGTTTCAAACAATCTTGAATTCGAAAGAACTTATCCGAAGATGGTTCGATCTGGATCATGTGGACTCCTGGCGTCAAGTCTGAGCTTGCGCGCTCCATCGCGGGTTGCGATAAGGTTTTGACCTGAATGGTTGTTATATCACCGAAAAGGTCTTACGGGATTAGTGACCCCAAGGAGGCCATTGTGTCCGCAAAATGATTCGATGATCGAGGGAGTGCCTCGATGTCATACCACTCAAGTTTTGCCAGGAATTTGTCCACGAGGGCTTTATAGGCCTTCAGAATCGGGCATTTGCATTGATATACCCCTTTGACTTGATTGACGATTAACAGTGAATCACCAAAGATGTTCAGTCTTTTGATGTTCATGGCGATTGTTGTTTGAAGACCTAGGAGCAAGGCTTCATATTCTGCATTGTTGTTGGTGCACTGGAAATTTAATTTAAATGACAGGGGCATTGGATCCCCCTGCGGTGTGAAGAATACAATTCCTGTGCCACCACCTTGCTCACATTTAGAACCATCAAAAAATAAGGTTATGTCGGCATAAGACTCAGGCTCATCAGAATCTGGCGATTCTGAGACATGGAAGACCCCATCATTGGGTAGTTCTATGACTAGAGGCTGATCATCTTCAAGAGGAGCCTCTGCTAGTTGATCGGCTATGACTTGTCCTTTTATAGATTTTTGCCCAATAAACTCAATGTCAAATTTTGTCAACAACATGATCCATTTCATCGTGCGACTACTATGATAAGTACGACTCATCATGTATCGCAATGGATTCTCCTTAGACACAACATACGTAGTGTTGCTCAGCATGTAGTGGCGTAGCCTTTTGGTAGCAAACACCACTGCCAAGCGCAAAGTTTTTCAACGTATGCATAGTTAAGTTCGTGACTGACCAGGGTGCGGCTAAGATAGTAAGTAGCCTGTTCTTTGTGAAGTTCATTCTTCTAGGCTAGCATTGCGCCCAGTGCCACCTCAGTAGCTGAGATGTATAAGTAGAACGGAACACCTGGTCTAGGTGGTGCCAATACTGGTGGCGAAGCCAAGTATTGTTTGATTTCGTCAAAGGCTGACTGGCACTCGTCATCCCAATGAAATGTGATCCCTTTGTGCAATAATTTGTTCATGGGTCGGCATTTGTCGGATAATTGCGCTATGAAGCGTTTAATCGACATGACCTTTCCTTGCAGACTTCGAGCTGCTTGATAGTGGTTGGGGGAGCCATTTCAAGGATTGCCTTGACTTTGTTTGGGTCCACTTCGATGCCTCTCTTTGAGACTATAAAACCCAAGAGTTTTCCGGATGTGACGCCGAACACGCACTTCTTGGGATTCAGTCTGACCTTATGCTCTATGAGGCGATCGAGAATCTTTCTTAAGTCACCGAGATGATTTGAGCACAAGAGAGACTTGGCTAACAAATCATCCATGTAATCTTCCAAAGTTTTGTGCATGTAATCGTGGAAGATATAAGTCATAGCACGTTGGTATGTAGCGCCAGCGTTTTTAAGGCCAAAAGGCATGACCTTATAGCAAAATGTCCCCCAAGGCGTTGTGAATGTCATTTTGAGTTGGTCTTCAGGATTGATATGAATTTGATTGTATCCTGAGAAACCGTCCATTAGGGAGAGCATTTCGTGACCCGTTGTAGCATCTACCAATGTGTCGATGCTTGGCAAGGGGAAATCATCTTTAGGACTCGCTTTGTTTAGGTCTCGAAAGTTGGTGCATATGTGAATCCTCCCGTTGGGCTTCTTGACGGGAACCATGTTGGACAACCATGGTGTAGACACCAAAACAGCACCAATCCGATTATGTGACTGCAAACACTGATCGCTTTGACAAACACAGCCCCCAGGGCAGCCCTCAGAGGTTAAACAGTGGTCTTAACCACTTTCATAGCAATTTTGTAAGGTCAAGAAGCAATTTGGCACACTTGGACACTTTGCCTAGTATTCGTCTCACCCAGGGACGAATTCAAAATAGAATCCGTCCCACCCCAGGATGAATTTCGAATCCGTCCCTGGGTGGGACGAATTCTAAGCTTAACGGGCAAAAAGGCAAATGGTGCCAAGTGGCAGCCCAGAACAGTCAGTTAATGACTCCTGCCTTGCACGCGTGTGTAGGTGGACAGAGGGGCCGTTAGAAGACCGTCACAAAAGGCATTTATCAAAGCTCAAGTCAATGGAGGACTCCCCTCCCTCATGGGAAGACAAGACTGCCACATGGCGCCTATGGCCAACACATGGCATTTGTGCTTCCCTCCCAAAAGAGACCCCATGGGTCTATAAAAGGTGGGACTTTTCTCACCCAAAATATACAAGGTTGAAGGAGTTTTCAAGCAACGAAGTGCTGCCGAGTTGAAGACCCACTTGCATCCCTTTTGGTTCACCTTCCCACATCCACCAATCTCTTTTGCAAGGGAGGTTGTTGGGTGGCCTTTGGAAGCTCGAACCTGACCCAAATCCAACACATGGACACCTGAACCAACCAATTCGCCGACCCCCCAATCCTAAGAGGTTTTGGGCCCATCCCCGGTGGATTGGCTCCAAAATCAAGTGCCAACGGTGGGAGGCCCACTTGGGCACCCCCGCACCTCCCAAGTCCTATTTTTAGTTTTTGAGCATTTTAGATTACTTTTTAGATTGCATTTTGTGTTATTAGGTTTGATTAATCCATAGCTGCAATTTTGTAACTTTTGGTCAGATTCTAGTATGTTTTGTGTTGCTTTGTCGTTTCGCTGACTTGCAGGTGTCGAGGTCAAATTCCCGAGGGTGGAGGCCAAATTGGGAGAATCCGACCATCTGGGTCGTCCCAAAATGGCCCCAATTACATAACCCCCCTGTTTGTAGGCATTTTGCAGGTCTCGGGATCCGACATTGGAGCAGCAGCAGGTCGGTTTCTTCAACACAGAAGAATTCGTCCCACCCAGGGACGAATTGCAGTCAGAATTCGTCCTGCCCAGGGACGAATTCCAGTTGAAGGTAGATTGGCCAGCTGTCTCAGTGGCAGTGGCCTTCTGGTAACTTTTCTTATCTTCTGTCAAGTTTTGAAGCCATTTGGACTCACTGTATTCACTGTTTGTGCAAATATTTACATGCATATTTCGTTAGTTTTAGAGAGCAAACGCTTTTCATTTGCAGCAGGTGCTACTGACATCTTGGTTGTTTCTTTGTTCGCAGGAGAAGCAGCAGAGGTGAAGAACTCATCGACATCAGCGGCGGCATCATCTTGGCCCGCCCATTGCAATCGTGGGCACGCGAAAAGAGGAATCATTCAGTGATTGTAATCAAACTCTATTTGCGCTCCTAGCCCCTGAAAAGGGAGGAGACGTCATTGTAACAGAGAATCAAGGGATATTTGAATGAAAGGGCTGTGTTTTCTCTATTTGCTTGTGTCTCCTTCCAATGTGTTTCTTTTCCATTTCATGCAATTTACATTTCTAGGACTTAAGCGTACTTGATTTTGAATGCAATCGCACTTAGTGTTTCCTTTGCCCGGAATCTCGTGCTTTCAGTGGCGATCACGGTGGGACCTGTTCCCTGGTTTTTAAAATCATAGAAACTGATCAAAGTTTTGTGTTTTGTGCTTGATAGGTACATTTTTTTTGTTGCAGACTGCTATTCGTCTCTGACTGGGACGAATTCTTTTCTGCAATTCGTCTGACCCTGAGACGAATTCAAATTCGTCTCTGGGAGGGACGAATTCTGTTCTGCAATTCGTCTCCCAGAGGGACGAATTCCTGTCTGCAGATTTTCAGAGCAGAAATTCAGAAGCAACTGGAGCAGGCAGAGAAGAGGTAGGGATTTTTATCATCTCTGTTAAATTTTCTATTTCTGTTTCTGTTTCTTTAATTGTTTTCATTTAATCCTGCATTGCATTAGGAAAAGTCATGTATGCTAGTTTCATTTTTGTTGAATAAAACGAATCCCACACACATCACGAAACAATTTTAAACCAAGGAGCTGGTCGTAAGACCCCAGCCCTTGATCAAGACCATTGGTGGATTTCATCACCACCTTGGCTTGATTTGCATCCATTTCCCGATTGTCAACTGTTGTTAGGCGTAAATCCTGACGAAGACAGACCGAGCGTAGCTGGGGTGATTCCCATGCGCGCGAGGATAAGTTTTCTATGGTAGGTGCCATTAACAAGACAATCCCCCTTCCGTACCGCCTACGTACCATGTACCTTCTCGCTCTCACGTACCTATAGTCTCCCTCTCGTAAGGGCGGGTATATAGAGAGGTTGGTATATCGGCCTGGTTGGTATATTGAAGGGGCGACCTTTTGGGAGTTATAAGAGCCTACATGATGCATTTAAACGTTCTACAAAACCTACAAAAACAAAACAAAACATCAAAATGCACTAAACCAATTTAGGACACACCAATAATCCTTAAAAGAGATAATCACGATTTTGTGAATGTGTGTGTTTAATTCTGCTCAGTGTAGACAAAAAAAAAAAATCATAAAAACGAGATAAAAACTTATTTAGATAGCATAGAAGCACCGCAATGGTGTACACCCGCAGTCAAGCCCAATCAAGGGCAGAAGCTCCGGAAGGTACACAAAAAGCAGGCACAAGTCGCCTTCACTTCAGTCCTGAGGATTTGGTCATACCGCCTTATAGGTCAAACCTACAAAAGAATCCAATTCATAATCCTCGGTGGGGTATGCCTATTCAAAGCAGCCCCTTTCGGGAAGATGCCTTACATGTAGACCTTGACATAAATAGAGAATCACCTCTTGAAGTTAGGCATGAGTGGCCACCGCGCGATGAAGCGCTAAACAGGCACACCGTCCATTTGGAGGGGCAACGTGGATATGGCATCCCTTCTTTACCTCTCATCAGAACAGAGAGACCAAATCCGGAGCGTAGGGCTCCTTACATAGGGCGACCTAACTCCGCCCACCCCATTTACACCCATGAAAGGGAGTATGAGGAAGATCATCACATTCCTCAAGGACAACAACATATAACGCGGGAACCTTATGCATTTCTGCACCAACCGGATATCATGATCACCCCTTGAGGCCGAAACCTCGAGCACATACCGCCTACCTCGACAGAGGGAAGCGACCCCTTGAGATTTTAGAGCATCAAAACCGAGGTAAACCCATAGGAGGAACATTTGAACCTTCTGAACAAAATAGGGTAGATCAAATTGACCCGGCTGTCGCCGGATATACCACCCGTCAAGCCCAAATCATGCGGCTTAAACAAAGTCGTCAAGAGATAGAGTATCAATATCGCTTGGATAAAGAACGCATGCAACGCGAAGCGGATGAGTTACGCTATGAAATACCCGAGAGGGGGCCAACCCCTCGCATCCAAAGAGCCGAACAAGATGAGAGGCGTAATCCGTTGGTGCAGGACAGGTCTCCACGACCTCGTCAAGCTCTGCCTCCAAGACCCCATAGATTCGAGAGGGAGGCAACTCCCCGAAACAATGATGGGTACCTTCAACAAGAGCTTGATCAGGGTCACAGGTTTCGCCTAGAGACTCCTCAAGAATTTTATGAGGAGTATGAACCAGAAGAGGAATATATTGAAACTCCCCATCAAGGCAGGAAGGATGCCATTCGGCCACCCCTCCATAGGCCTCCAGTTTACCGTAACTTGCAACAAGAGCGAACAAGAGAGGAAGAAATAAAATCTTTCGATGCATACCAAGCGCTATTGGAGCGTTTGGAGTCTGTGGAGACAAAAGTTGCTGGGCATCAAAAACCCACATTACGTCTACTCCGCAATAATCCGGTGCATCCCTCAGTGCCTACACCTCTTTACCCCGAACACTTCAAGTTGCCTCAATTGGCAGTTTTTAAAGGTGAAGAGGACGCACAGGAACACGTTACACGATTTCTAAGCCAATGCTTCGGCATCCAAGATAATGACGCATTATTGCTTAGAACATTCATAACCACATTCGTAGGCCCTGCCTCGGATTGGTTCACACAACTGCCCAAACACAGCATAAGCAGCTTAGATCAGCTAGTAGATGCGTTTCTTGAACGTTTCGCCTTCAACACAAGGAAGAAGGCATCACTTAGTGATCTTGCTAGCCTTAAACAATTTGAGGAGGAAACAATGGCAGCGTACGGGAACCGATGGAGAGCTTTGCTTTCTAAGTTACCCTACCGTCCTCCCATGTCGGACCTCACGCAAATGTTCGCAAAAAGTTGCTTAAAATCAATCTCCGGTCTATTGTTGCTGCGACAATACGACAGCTTAGAAGAAGCTTTGGCGCAAGCCAGAGTCATAGAAGAGATTAAGATAGGCGAAGGCGCAATTGCCAAGCCTAAGAAGAAAGAGTGGAATAAAACCACTAAAACTGGGACAACGCAACCACAACACGCTGTAGTCAACCAAGTTGCGATAAATGTCCCCGCGCTTGTGCAAGAAACGCAGCCTCAAAAGGCTAACTACCGTGCAAGTGCCTCCCGCTACGAAAGAGATAACAGAAGACAGGAGCAAGATCAGCAGCGTCGCCCTAGGCGACAATTCACCCCGTATGCGGAGTCTAGGGACTCCTTATTTGACCGCTTGTCGGCGGCAAATTTAGTTACTCTGCCGGAAATCCAAATTTTTGACCCTAACATTCCCAAGCCTAGGGGGTATAGGGAGGAATTGTATTGCAGATTCCATAGGCGCAGAGGACATGACCTAAATGGGTGCTGGAAATTCAAAGAACTAGTCCAGGATTTGATCGACAACCGAACATTGGTCGTGGACAACCCCATCGCACCAAACAACCAACAAATGGGGGTATTCAAGGACCCCTTGCCTGCCCACGAGGCACAGACAAAACCGCTCCAGATTAACGAGGTGCGACAAGATCTTCCCGCGCAAGGATTTGTGGGAATGATTAGCATTGTAACAAGGAACAGAAAATACCCAACAGTTGCCCCCGAGGTAGCCTGCGAGGGAAGTTCCGTCGACATCGCAGCCTCAACAACGCCCAACGCAGTTACCTCCGCCTAGACCTGAGGTCACGATACGAACCAAACTCACGCAGAGTTTGCGGACCACGTCGGCTAGGCTGTCCATCTACGAGCTTATTCAACAATCAGCTCCCCATAGAGAAGCTCTTATGGACATTTTAAAAGCCATTGAAGTACAACCCCACGAAGCAAATTCTTTCAACGCCTTCGTGGGACATGTGAAACAATGTACGGAGCCTCGTCATCACATTCAGAGAAGACGAGGTCAAAACGATATCAAATGACATGTCGGATCCACCCCTGCACGTTATCGTGCGGGTCAACGGGATCCCGTACAAGAGAGTGCTGATAGATACGGGCTCGTCCAGTAACATTATAACCACTGCAGCGTTGAAACATTTAAAACTGCCAACCTCTCACATCACCGCTTCCACGTACACACTCGCGAGCTTTTAACGATGCAATTTGCTCGACAATCGGCACGGTTGTTCTCGCCTATACAGTAGGACAAAAGTCAATACCCACACCGTGCCATGTGCCGGAAGGCGAAATGGCTTATAATATACTCGCTAGGGCGGCCTTGGATCGTGGGACATGAAGTGTGTCCCCTCGATCGCACACCAGAGCTTGAAGTATGCCTATGAAGGGCAAATACATGTAGTCCCAATGGACTTAGAGCCCTTCAAGTATTGCAATGCGGTACAATTCATACCTCAATCGACCCTCCCATCAACGCATTTGGATTTTCAATTAAATCCATCTAAACAGTGGTCCGATACCGCAAGTACCACTGGTGGCCAACAAGGCAAAATCCCAACCAGGTGAGACTTCATCACCTACTCCTTCATCATCAACGCCACCTATCGTGGCCCAACAGAAGGACAAGGGAAAGCAAATCATGGAAGAGGTTAAGCCTCTAGAAGAGGGGTTGCCCACGATTTCAACGATATCAACAGAGGAAGCACCCAACGCAACAGAAACCAAGACTCCTGAACAACCAAACATGGAATGGACTCAAGAAGGACTACCATTTCCTCCCACCCAATCATCAACAATCACCGTTGAGATGGCCAGGACAGGCCTCGGGGGAATACTTAGTGCAAAATGTTGTGGCAACCCCCACACTGGAGTCAGTATAAGACATGGGAAGACCTCGCCTTCCCATTGGAACAATCGTCCCTCTAGGCTACCCACCGAACCAAACGAATTTTGTGTATGGGGGCCTTGATCATGGTTTCGAACCATGCGAACAAAAGGAAACAGATGAAGAGCCTTTTGTCGAAAACATCAATTATCTGTCGAACCCAGAATTTGCCCTAAAATATCTCGAACAATGCAATTGGCATGGGTATGGGCTAGGCAAGATATGAGCAAGGGATGCGGATCCTTTGCCAACCAAGATATCAGATGCCATATGACAAGTCAGGGGTAGGGTTCAACCATCCCCTGCCATTAGACATCTTGGTTGAAAATATGCAAGGCCTAGAAATAGGCAACAAGGGGGGATTGGCACAAGACCCGTACGCCAATCCAAACACAGAATACACATTAGGGGATTATCTCCCATGGTCTACAAACACCCCTGGAAATAACAATAATCCCTCTCCTTTGCTAGAGAGAGGTGAAAGTTCAGAGAGCAATCCTCAAAGAGAACAACAACGGCTTCAGACATTTTTCTTAAACTATTCCCCTTAGAGGTTCCAGATGAAATAACACAGTCTCAAAAGAATCAGGTCCCTCCACTAAGAGTGGAACAACCGCAATGGGACCAGATTAATTCACTGGAACAGGAAGAGTCCTCAATGTCGCAAGCAACAGATGTTGAAGAGGATGAACAATTTTGGATCTATGAAAGCGATTCTGAAGACGAAACCGAAATGGACTATCTCAGACATGCGCGACGACATCACCGCGCTCTAACTCATGAAGATCTAATGGGACAAATGGGTATACGGTTAGGACATGAATGGCACGTAGACCCAGCGAGGTGGGACCAAGTGTTAGGCCTATGGCTCCAAATTCAAGATGAGCATCGTCCACCTCGAGATCCCATCATGACAAGAGTGCCAAGGGAAGACCCCGCCTTCCTTTTCACACATAGAGATGAATTTGCACCTAGAGAGGATCCATTCGTGCCTGTTCCCGTAGAGCCAGATCCGGAGTATAGGGAACATCTAAAAGAATCAAGTCATCACACCCGTGGTTCTGGAGACCAAATTCATTCCATCCACATGATCTCCATTGATTTGACCACACCCATCCGCAATCCGACCGATCCATCACGGTCATTGCATCTAGACATGGATGCCATCGACTGGGATCGCGTCAATTCACCATTGTCACCATCAGAGTACTGGCCTTTCGGTGAAATGCTTCATTTTACCCCAAGGACAACTCAAGATATTTTTCAAGTTGAAGAGGGACCCGAGGTTCCAAACGTAGATCTTAACTCAGCTGATGATATCCATTTAATCCCAACTCCACATCAGTTGGAGGACGGATCCCACATGTCAGTCGAAGAGACGACTGACGTAGACATCGGCACAGATCCAATGAATCCACGGATTCTCAAGTTGGGGGTAAGCCTTTCCCCCGAGGAGCAAGCCGATTATATTGCCCTTCTTAAAGAAGAAGAAGGAGGTTTTTGCATGGTCGTACAAAGATATGCCAGGACTAGACCCGCAGCCTAGTCATGCACAACTTAACGCTTGATCCGAAAATCAAGCCCGTAAAGCAAAAACTAAGAAAGATGCACCCAACAAGTGGCCTTGATGGTCAAAGACGAATTGCAAAAGCCGTTGGATGC
The DNA here is from genome assembly GCA_028583015.1 of Wollemia nobilis. Lineage (NCBI taxonomy): Eukaryota > Viridiplantae > Streptophyta > Pinopsida > Araucariales > Araucariaceae > Wollemia > Wollemia nobilis. The sequence continues at coordinate 793,186 of JAQPPZ010002023.1, forward strand.
ACAATTTGTCATCTCGCGTGGATTATCCGCCATGGTTGTCCAACATGGTTCCCGTCAAGAAGCCCGACGGGAGGATTCGCATATGCACCGACTTTCGAGACCTAAACAAAGCGAGTCCTAAGGATGATTTCCCCTTGCCAAGCATCGACGCATTGGTAGACGCTACAGCAGGTCACGAAATGCTCTCCCTAATGGACGGTTTCTCAAGATACAATCAAATTCGTATCAATCCTGAAGACCAACTCAAAACGGCATTCACAACGCCTTGGGGGACATTTTGTTATAAGGTCATGCCTTTTGGCCTTAAAAACGCGGGCGCTACATACCAACGTGCTATGACTTATATCTTCCACGATTACATGCACAAAACTTTGGAAGATTACATGGATGATTTGTTAGCCAAGTCTCTCTTGCGCTCAGATCATCTCGGTGACTTAAGCAAGATTCTCGATCGCCTCATAGAGCATAAGGTCGATTGAATCCCAAGAAGTGCGTGTTCGGCGTCACATCTGGAAAACTCTTGGGTTTTATAGTCTCCAAGAGAGGCATCGAAGTGGACCCAAACAAAGTCAAGGCAATCCTTGAAATGGCTCCCCCAACCACTATCAAGCAACTTAGAAGTCTGCAAGGAAAGGTCGCGTCGATTAAACGCTTCATAGCACAATTATCTGACAAATGCCGACCAATGAACAAATTATTGCACAAGGGGGTCACATTTCATTGGGATGACGAGTGCCAGTCAGCCTTTGACGAAATCAAACAATACTTGGCTTCGCCGCAGTATTGGCACCGCCTAGACCAGGTGTGCCGTTCTACTTATACATCTCAGCCATCGAGGTGGCACTCGGGCGCAATGCTAGCCCGTAAGAATGAACTTCACAAAGAACAAAGCTACTTACTATCTTAGCCGCACCTTGGTCAGCTACGAACTTAACTATGCATACGTTGAAAAACTCTGCTTGGCAGTGGTGTTTGCTACCAAAAGGCTACGCCACTACATGCCGAGCAACACTACGTATGTTGTGTCTAAGGAGAATCCATTGCGATACATGATGAGTCGTACTTATCATAGTAGTCGCACGGCGAAATGGATCATGTTGTTGACGGAATTTGACATTGAGTTTATTGGGCAAAAATCTATAAAAGGACAAGTCATAGCCGATCAACTAGCAGAGGCTCCTCTTGAAGACGATCAGCCTCTAGTCATAGAACTACCCGATGATGAGGTCTTCCATGTCTCGTAATCGCCAGATTCTGAAGAGCCTGAGTCTCGGGCCGACATAACCTTATTTTTTGATGGTTCTAAATGCGAGCAAGGTGGTGGCGCAAGAATTGTATTCTTCACACCGCAGGGCGCTCCAATGCCCCTGTCATTTAAATTAAACTTCCAATGCACCAACAACAATGCAGAATATGAAGCCTTGCTCCTAGGTCTTCAGACAACAATCGCCATGAACATCAAAAGACTGAACATCTTTGGTGATTCGCTGTTAATCGTCAATCAAGTCAAAGGGGTATATCAATGCAAATGCCCAGTCCTAAAAGCCTATAAAGCCCTCGTGGATAAATTCCTGGCAAAACTTGAGTGGTATGACATCGAGGCACTCCCTCGATCATCGAATCATTTTGCGGACACAATGGCCTCCTTAGGGTCACTAATCCCGCAAGACCTTTCCGGTGATATAACAACCATTCAGGTCAAAACCTTATCGCAACCCGCGATGGAGCGCGCAAGCTCAGACTTGACGCCAAGAATCCACATGATCCAGATCGAACCATCTTCGGATAAGTTCTTTCGAATCCGAGACTATTTGAAACATGCCAACTGGGGGTCTTTGTTCTCCCCCACTCCCATTAATAGCAACACAACGCTATTCTTACAAGTTCTATCCCAATCAGCATTTGTTAGGGAAGAACTCCAAAAGGGATTGGCTGTTCAAACTCGTCGAGGTATCCGATCAACAGGATTGGTATTTACCCATAAGAGACTACCTCAAGTTAGGTAATCTACCCTTTGGATTGACGCAAGCCGCAAAACGAACATTCAAACAGAAAGCGGCAAAATATGTCTTGATAGGAGACATTTTGTATCGTCGCAGACTACGACGGAATTCTTCTTCGTTGCTTGGACCAAGAAGAGTCCACTTGGGCAGTCACCCAAGCGCATGACGGTACATGTGGCGGCCACTTCAGTGGTATGGCCATTGCAAAGCGCATTCTTCGCATGGGCTATTATTGGCCATCTTTAGAGCGAGATTGCTGCGCGTATGTCAAGAGGTGCGTAAAATGTCAACATCATGCCAATTTAATGCACGCACCTTCCCAGGCCCTACAGAAAGTCCAGTCTGCTTGGCCATTTTCGTAGTGGGGCCTCGATCTAATCGGAAAGATCTCCCCGGCATCGTCAGGCCGTCACACGTTTATCATAACGGCCACAGAATATTTTACCAAATGGGTGGAAGCAATTCCGTTAACCTCTACGACAGGACCCCGCATTGCGGAGTTCATTTTGCATTACATCATATGTCGTTTTGGTATTCCATCCAAAATAATCTCGGATAATGGGCCATCATTCAAGAACAAAGACGTGCGTGCTTTAACCACAAAGTACAAAATTCAGCACAACTTTTCAACACCCTATTATCCGCAAGCAAATGGGCAAGCAGAGGCGTCAAACAAAACGCTAGTCGCCATCCTTAAAAAGACCGTCGCAGACAGTCATAAGGATTGGCACATACAAATCCCACTTGCCCTTTGGGCTTATCGCACTAGCATTCGGACGCCCACCGGGGCAACTCCGTTTTCACTAGTGTATGGCTCAGAGGCGTAATGCCTCTCGAGTTGGAAATTCCTTCCCTCCGCATATCAATGCAGGAATTCATCGATGATGACACTGCACGGCAGGCCCGGTTAGACCAACTTACGTTGCTTGACGAAAGACGCGTTAATGCTCTCGAGCACTTACGTATCTATCAAGAGCGGCTTAAGAGAGCTTACAACATGAAAGTTCACCTAAGAGACTTTCGGGTTGGTGATTTGGTTCTGAAGGAAAACCAACAAAACTCTAATTTGCCGTCCCATATGAGAGACAAATTCATGGCAAATTGGCTAGGTCCTTATGTCATTGATAGCAAAATAGGACCGAGAACGTACAGGCTAGCTTCTCTTGACGGTATCAAGGAAACAGAACCCTTGAATATCAGTCATTTGCGACCATTTCATATCTAAGAAAGCCATATACCAAAAAAAAAAAAAAAAGCTCCAAGGATTATCGCAATCTCTTGGTCAATCCAAAAGCTCCAAGGATTATCGCAATCTCTTGGTCAATCCAAAAAGCTCCAAGGATTATCGCAATCTCTTGGTCAATCCAAAAAGCTCCAAGGATTATCGCAATCTCTTGGTCAATCCAAAAAGCTCCAAGGATTATCGCAATCTCTTGGTCAACCAAAAAGCTCCAAGGATTATCGCAATCTCTTGGTCAATACAAAAAGCTCCAAGGATTATCGCAATCTCTTGGTCAACCCAAAAGCTCCAACGATTATCGCAATCGTTTGGTCAAAAAAAATCAAGAAATTCAAAAAAAACAAAACAACAAAAATCATCAAAAACAACAAAGATTTGCATCTCAATTCTAGGCATACTCGAATTCATCAAAAACAACAAAAACACCAAGCATAACTTTTACCACACTACAGTCAGTGGTCTGGGAATGTACCAAGAGTTTCAATGATTCAGTCATCATTTTCCTCTTTAGCCATGTAGTGTACCAAGTCGAACAGATTTTACGAAGGTAGAGTCATACTTGAAATACACCTTGTTACGTAACATCCCAACACAAATCAAAACACTAAAATTCCCAAATTGTGTGAACGAAAGACGAAACCTGCAAAATAATCTAGGTCACCACAAGCGAAACGGTTATCTTGCTCATCCCCCGGTGCGAATGACCCCTAGAATGCTGAGAGTTGGCAAAAGGACAAGCATCCTCCCTACCCAATTCCCTAAGAATCCCTAAAGTTCTCAACAGTTGCAAAACACAAAAATTTGCAAAATGTCAAAACTCCAAATTTGACAAACTATAGTGCACACATCAAAAGGCACAAACAACAGTGATTTTCATCACTCCATATCCCCAATCCCTTGCTCAAAAGAAAAACAAATCAAAATAAACAATGATCTCATCACTACAATGAGCAAGTATCCCAATACAATTGAAGAAAAGAAGGGAGTTGACCTTGAATCCCTGGAACTCTCAGCATTCTATAGGTCATAAGGCAAGCTTCAGTACCAATTTGGTTGATAGCCTATCGGTAATGTAAGTAAACCTCCCGCATGACGATATATCTGTCACATTAACTTGCGTACGGATCAATGTTTGCATGTGGATGAGCTAGCTTATGGCATCCTGGATTACACCGCAGATTAATCTTAGTACATACAACAAAGGAATTCGTGGAGCTAATTAGGTGATCCTCGAATAAGGTTCGGTTGAAAGCCCATCCGGCATCGGCGGTATCCTAACAAATACCACTAAATGAACTCAATTGCACACACAGGGATGTGAAATAACTTGGTCAAAAACAAGTCCGATTCATACCTTGTTCAAAAGTCTTGTAAGATAAAGTACAATCATGGCTAGTGAGTTAAAACCGTCTGAGTCTCGTAAAACCTTAGCTACATTTCTAAACCAACTGCGCTACTTTTCATCCTTACAATACCATCAAAAAATACAAAAAAGAAAAACCATGTATACATACAAAGTCATGCATCACAACAATCGCCTAAAAACAAAATAACAGAGTTCTAAACAGTCTATGGTGCCATAGCCAAACATCACAAACCCCATTCATCCATTTCATATCTCGCATATCACATATAAATCAAAACCATTTGCATTCATCATAGCATATGCATCCATCAAAATAAATCAACATGCATACATCCATATTCATCAACCATCATGCACAAGATCAAAGAAAATCAAAACAACAAAAACAACAAATAAATGCAACACAAAAACAAAAAGCAATAAACATTGCCGACACAAGTGCTCTTGCACTTAACCTCTTGGCATAGAAAACTGATGTCGTTACATTTCCTATCCTACTCCCAAAAAGGCTACATAGTCACCAAAACAACAAACAATAAACAGCACACAAGTGCTCTTGCACTTAACCTCTCATAGCATAAGATCGGTTTACATTGTCACTATCCTACTCCCTAAGAAGGCTACCATAGCCGGACCGCTCCACGGGAGGACGGATTTTAGACAATTTAATCCCCAAATGGTTCATCACAAAATCAAACCCTAAAAACATACAAAATTCAACATAAAACAAACAGCAATAACATTGCCGACATAAGTGCTCTTGCACTTAACCTCTAGGCAAAGAAAATCGATGTCGAGGTCCAAATTATCGCTCTCCTACTTCCCCAAGAAGGCTACAATAGCCGGACCGCTCCACGGGAAGTTAGATTTTCGATGATTTCACCTCATTACGGCATCACCAAAAGGGTTAACACCCACCAAAAATAGGTCCAAATGTTGGAAAAATTGCACACGCTTAACGGTAAACCCTCTAAAGGCACACCTTGCACAAGTCATCTTGGGTCAAGCGACTCGTCGCTTCTCTCACGAAGGTCATTCCCTCATCGATTCGTCGCTTGAGGGGGTAGTCACACTTAGTCACCAACCAACAATCACACACCCAATTAAGGAAAACGACATGCATTCAAAGAATCATTGACAAAGACAATCACGCTCCCCGCTTGGGGCAAGTAAACAAGCAACAATCAAATCAATCAAACACTTGGCATTTCGTGAATCATGAACACAAGGTTCCCCCCGAGGATAAAAACGCCCTTCACTTGTTCATGACTCATCAATGTCTAAGTTCAAGTCACACCTCACCAAAACAGGTTAATACTTGAAATCAAATTCCTTAGCTCGTCGAAGCAAGGATTCAAGAATGCATGCCCTTTCCATACTTGGGGCATCAAAAGTTGGTTAGGTTACCAAGAAACCCTAATCATTAGTGCTTTGGTTATCTATTTTTGCTCAAGACTCGCGTCACCCGCAGCGCTTCCCAAAAAGGGGCATCTCGTAGACACCAAAACAAGCACCAATCCGATTATGTGACCGCAAACACCGATCGCTTTGACAAACACAGCCCCCAGGGCAGCCCTCGGAGGTTAAACAAGTGGTCTTAACCACTTTCATAGCAATTTTGTAAGGTCAAGAAGCAATTTGGCACACTTGGACACTTTGCCCAGCATTCGTCTCACCCAGGGACGAATTCAAAATAGAATCCGTCCCACCCCAGGACGAATTCCGAATCCGTCCCTGGGTGGGACGAATTCTAAGCTTAACGGGCAAAAAGGCAAATGGTGCCAAGTGGCAGCCTGCAACGGTCGGTTAATGACTCCTGCCTTGCACGCGTGTGTAGGTGGACAGAGGGGCCGTTAGAAGACCGTCACAAAAGGCATTTATCAAAGCTCAAGTCAATGGAGGACTCCCCTCCCTCATGGGAAGACAAGACTGCCACATGGCGCCTATGGCCAACACATGGCATTTGTGCTTCCCTCCCAAAAGAGACCCCATGGGTCTATAAAAGGTGGGACTTTTCTCACCCAAAACATACAGGTTGAAGGAGTTTTCAAGCAACGAAGTGCTGCCGAGTTGAAGACCCACTTGCATCCCTTTTGGTTCACCTTCCCACATCCACCAATCTCTTTTGCAAGGGAGGTTGTTGGGTGGCCTTTGGAAGCTCGAACCTGACCCAAATCCAACACATGGACACCTGAACCAACCAATTCGCCGACCCCCCAATCCTAAGAGGTTTTGGGCCCATCCCTGGTGGATTGGCTCCAAAATCAAGTGCCAACGGTGGGAGGCCCACTTGGGCACCCCCGCACCTCCCAAGTCCTATTTTTAGTTTTTGAGCATTTTAGATTACTTTTTAGATTGCATTTTGTGTTATTAGGTTTGATTAATCCATAGCTGCAATTTTGTAACTTTTGGTCAGATTCTAGTATGTTTTGTGTTGCTTTGTCGTTTCGCTGACTTGCAGGTGTCGAGGTCAAATTCCCGAGGGTGGAGGCCAAATTGGGAGAATCCGACCATCTGGGTCGTCCCAAAATGGCCCCAATTACATAACCCCCTTGTTTGCAGGCGTTTTGCAGGTCTCGGGATCCGACATTGGAGCAGCAGCAGGTCGGTTTCCTCAACACAGAAGAATTCGTCCCACCCAGGGACGAATTGCAGTCAGAATTCGTCCTGCCCAGGGACGAATTCCAGTTGAAGGTAGATTGGCCAGCTGTCTCGATGGCAGTGGCCTTCCGGTAACTTTTCTTATCTTCTGTCAAGTTTTGAAGCCATTTGGACTCACTGTAATTACTGTTTCAGGCAAATATTTACATGCATATTTCGTTAGTTTTAGAGAGCAAACGCTTTTCATTTGCAGCAGGTGCTACTGACATCTTGGTTGTTTCTTTGTTCGCAGGAGAAGCAACGGAGGTGAAGAACTCATCGACATCAGCGGCGGCATCATCTTGGCCCGCCCATTGCAATCGTGGGCACGCGAAAAGAGGAATCATTCAGTGATTGTAATCAAACTCTATTTAGCGCTCCTAGCCCCCGAAAAGGGAGGAGACGTCATTGTAACAGAGGATCAAGGGATATTGAATGAAAGGGCTGTGTTTTCTCTATTTGCTTGTGTCTCTTCCAATGTGTTTCTTTTCCATTTCATGCAATTTACATTTCTAGGACTTAAGCGTACTTAATTTTGAATGCAATCGCACTTGGTGTTTCCTTTGCCCGGAATCTCGTGCTTTCACATGGCGGATAATCCACGCAGATGACAAATTGTGCATCCAACAACTTTTCCAATTTGTCTTTGACCATCAAGGCCACTTTTGGGTGCATCTTTCTTAGTTTTTGCTTTACAGGCTTGATTTTCGGATCAAGCGTTAAATTGTGCATGACTAGTTGTGGGTCTAGTCCTGGCATATCTTTGTACGACCATGCAAAAACTTCCTTCTTCTCTTTGAGAAGGGCAATATATTCGGCTTGCTCTTTGGGGGAAAGGCTTACCCCCAGCTTGAGAATCTGTGGATTCATTGAATCTATGCTGATGTCTACGTCAATCGTCTCCTCAACTGACATGTGGGATCCATCCTCCAACTGATGTGGAGTTGGGATTAAATGGATATCATTAGCTGAGTTAAGATCTGCGTTTGGAATCTCGGGTCCCTCTTCAGCTTGAAAAATATCCTGAGTTGTCCTTGGGGTAAAATGAAGCATTTCATCGAAAGGCCAATACTCTGATGGTGACAATGGTGAATTGACGCGATCCCAGTCGATGGCATCCATGTCTAGATGCAATGACCGTGATGGATCGGTCGGATTGTGGATGGGTGCGGTTAAATCAATGGAGATCATGTGGATGGAATGAATTTGGTCTCCAAAACCACGGGTGTGATGACTTGATTCTTTTAGATGTTCCCTATACTCTGGATCTGGCTCTATGGGAATAGGCACGAATGGATCCTCTCTAGGTGCAAATTCATCTCTATGTGTGAAAAGGAAGGCGAGGTCTTCCCTTGGCACTACTGTCATGATGGGATCTCGAGGTGGACGATGCTCATCTTGAATTTGGAGCCATAGGTCTAACACTTGGTCCCACCTCGCTGGGTCTACGTGCCATTCGTGTCCTAACAAGGATACCCATCTGTCCCATTAGATCTTCATGAGTTAGAGCGCAGGTGATGTCGTCGCACATGTCTGAGATAGTCCATTTTGGTTTCGTCTTCTGAATCACTTTCATAGATCCAAAATTGTTCATCCTCTTTAGCATCCGTTGCTTGCGACATTGAGGACTCTTCCCGTTCCAGTGAATTAATCTGGTCCCATTGCGGTTGTTCCACTCTTAGTGGAGGGACCTGATTCTCTTGAGACTGTGTTATTTCGTCTGGAACCTCTAAGGGGAACAATTTCAGAAATATGTCTGGCAGCCGTTGATGTTCTTTTTGAGGATTAATCTCTAAACTTTCGCTTCTCTCTAGCAAAGAAGAGGGATTACTGTTGCTGCCGTGGGTGTTTGTTGACCATGGGAGGTAGTCTCCCAATGTGTATTCTCGTATTCGGATTGGCATAAGGATCCAATGCCAATCCCCCCTTGTTGCCTATTTCTAGGCCTTGCATATTTTCAACCAAGATGTCTAATGGCAGGGGATGGTTGAACCCTACCCCTGAATTTTTATATGGCATCTGATATTTTGGTTGGCAAAAGATCCGCATCCCTTGCTCATATCTGCCGAGCCCGTATCCATGCCAATTGCATTGTCCAAGATATTTTAGGGAAAATTCTGGGTTTGACAGATAATTGATGTTCTCAACAAAAGGCTCTTCGTCTGTTTCCTTTTGTTGGCATGGTTCAAGACCATGATCAAAGCCCCCATACACAAAATTTTTCTGGTTCGGTGGGTAGCCTAGAGGGACGATTATTCCAATGGGAAGGCGAGGTCTTCCCATGTCTTGTACTCGACTCCGAGTGTGGGGGTTGCCACAACATTTTGCAATAAGTATTCCCCCAGGCCTGTACTGGCCATTTCAACAGTGATTGTTGATGATTGGGTGGGAGGAAACGATAGTCCTTCCTGAGTCCATTCCATGTTTGGAGGTTCAGGAATCTTGGTTTGTGTTGTGTTGGGTGTTTCCTCTGTTGATATCATTGAAATCGTGGGCAACCCCTCTTCTAGATGCTTAACCTCTTCCATGATTTGCTTTCCCTTGTCCTTCTGTTGGGCCACGATAGGCGGCGTTGATGATGAAGGAGTAGGTGATGGAGTCTCACCTGGTCGGGATTTTGCCTTGTTGGCCACCAGTGGTACTTGTGGTATCGGACCCTGTTTAGATGGATTTAATTGAAAATCCAAATGCGTTGATGGGAGGGTCGATTGAGGTATGAATTGTATCACATTGCAATACTTGAAGGGCTCTAAGTCCATTGGGACTACATGTATTTGCCCTTCATAGGCATACTTCAAGCACTGGTGTGCGATCGAGGGGACACACTTCATGTCCCTAATCCAAGGCCACCCTAGCAGTATATTATAAGCCATTTCGCCTTCCAAAGACATGGCACAGGTGTGGGTATTGAATTTTGTCCTACCTGGATAGGCAGAACAACCGTGCCGACTGTCGAGCAAATTGCATCGTTAAAAGCTCGCAGTGTGTACGTGGAAGCGGTGATGTGAGAGGCTAGCAGTTTTAAATGTTTTAACGCTGTAGTGGTTATAATGTTACTGGACGAGCCAATATCTATCAGCACTCTCTTGTACGGGATCCCGTTGACCCGCGCGATAACGTGCAGGGGTGGATCTGCCATGTCATTTGATATAATTTTGACCTCGTCTTCTCTGAATGTGATGACAGGCTCCTTACATTGTTTCACATGTCCCACGAAGGCGTTGAAAGAATTTGCTTCGTGGGGTTGTACTTCAATGGCTTTTAAAATGTCCATAAGAGCTTCTCTATGGGGAGTTGATTGTTGGATAAGCTCGTAGATGGACAGCCTATCCAATGTGGTCCGCAGACTCTGCGTGAGTTTGGTCCGTATCGTGACCTCGGGTCTAGGCGGAGGCAACTGCGTTGGGCGTTGTTGAGGCTGCGATGTCGACGGAACTTCCCTCACAGCTACCTCGAGGGCAACTGTTGGGTATCTTCTGTTCCTTGTTATAATGCTAATCATTCCCACAAATCCTTGTGCGGGAAGATCTTGTCGCACCTCATTAATCTGGAGCGGTTTTGTCTATGCCTCATGGGCAGGCAAGGGGTCCTTGAATGCCCCCATTTGTTGGTTGTTTGGTGCGATGGGATTTTCCACAACTAATGTTCGGTTTTCGATCAAATCCTGGACTAGTTCTTTGAATTTCCAGCACCCATTCAAGTCATGTCCTCTACGCCTATGGAATCTACAATACAATTCCTCTCTGTACCCCCTAGGCTTGGGAATGTTAGGGTCTATAATTTGGATTTCCGATAGAGTGACTAAATTTGCCACTGACAAGCGGTCAAATAAGGAATCCCTAGACTCCGCATATGGTGTGAAATTTTTCCTAGGGCGACGTGGGTAATTTTGCTCCTGTCTTCTATTATCTCTTTCATAAGCAAGAGGCACTGCCTGGTAGTTAGCCTTTTGAGGCTACGTTTCTTGCACAGGCGCGGGAACATTTATCGCAACTTGGTTGACTGAAGCGTGTTGTGGTTGCGTTGTCCCAATTTTAGTGGTTTTATTCCACTCTTTCTTCTTAGGCTTGGAAATTGCACCTTCGCCTATCTTAATCTCTTCTATGACTCTGGCTTGCGCCAAAGCTTCTTCTAAGTTGTCGTATTGTCGCAGCAACAATAGACCAGAGATTGATTTTAAGCAACTTTTTGCAAACATCTACGTGAGATCAGACATAGGAGGACGGTAGGGTAACCTAGAAAGCAAAGCTCTCCATCGATTCCCATACGCTACCATTGTTTCCTCTTCAAATTGCTTGAGGCTCGCTAAATCACTTAGTGATGCCTTCTTCCTTGTGTTGAAGGCAAAGCGTTCAAGAAACGCGTCTACTAATTGATCTAAATTGCTTATGCTATGTTTGGGCAGTTGTGTGAACCAATCCGAGGCAGGGCCTACGAATGTGGTTATGAATGTTCTAAGCAACAATGCGTCATTATCTTGGATGCCGAAGCATTGGCTTAGAAATCGTGTAACGTGTTCCTGTGCGTCCTCTTCACCTTTAAAAACTGCCAATTGAGGCAACTTGAAGTGTTCGGGGTAAAGAGGTGTAGGCACTGAGGGATGCACCGGATTACTACGGAGTAGACGTAATGTGGGTTTTTGATGCCCAGCAGCTTTTGTCTCCATAGACTCCAAACGCTCCAATAGCGCTTGGTATGCATTGGAGGATTTTACTTCTTCCTCTCTTGTTCGCTCTTGTTGCAAGTTACGGTAAACTGGAGGCCTATGGAGGGGTGGCCGAATGGCATCCTTCATGCCTTGATGGGGAGTTTCAACATATTCCTCTTCTGGTTCATACTCGTAAAATTCTTGAGGAGTATCTGGGCGAAACCTATGACCCTGATCAAGCTCTTGCTGAAGGTACCCATCATTGTTTCGGGGAGTTGCCTCCCTCTCAAATTTATGAGGTCTTCGAGGCAGAGCTTGACAAGGTCGTGGAGACCTGTCCTGCACCAATGGATTACACCTCTCATACTGTTAAGCTTTTTGGATGTGAGGGGTTGGCCCCCTCTTAGGTATTTCATAGCGTAACTCATCCGCTTCGCGTTGCATGCGCTCTCTATCCAAGCGGTGTTGATACTCTATCTCCTGATGACTTTGTTTAAGCCGCATGATTTGGGCTTGACGGGCGGTATATCTGGCGATAGCTGGGTCAATTTGGTCTACCCTATTTTTTTTAGGAGGTTCGAATGTTTCTTCTATGTGTTTACCTCAAGTTTGCTGGTCTAAGGTTTCAATGGGTCGCTTCCCTCTGTCGAGGTAAGAGGTATGTGCTCGAGGTTCTGGCCTCAAGGGGTGATCATGATATCCTACTGGTGCAGAAATGCAAGGTTCTCGCATTGTTTGTTGCCCTGGAGGAATGCGATGGCTTTCCTCATACTCCCTTTCATAGGTGTGAATTGGGTGGGCGGAGTTAGGTTGCCCTATGTAAGGAGCCCTGCGCTCCGGATTTGGTCTCTCTGTTCTAATGATAGGTAAAGAAGGGATGCCATATCCACGTTGCCCCTCCAAATGGACGGTGTGCCTGTCTATCGCTTCATCACGCGGTGGCCACTCATGCCTAACTTCAAGATGTGATTCTCTATTTATGTCAAGGTCTACATGTAAGGCATCTTCCCAAAAGGGGCTACTTTGAATAGGCATACCCCACCGAGGATTCTGAATTGGATTCTTTTGTAGGTTAGACCTATAAGGTGGTATGACCAAATCCTTAGGACTGAAGTGAAGGCGACTTGTGCCTACTTTTTGTGTACCTTTCGGAGCTTCTGCCCTTGATTGGGCTTGACTGCGGGTGTACACCATTGCGGTGTTTCTATGCTATCTAAATAAGTTTTTATCTCGTTTATGATTTTTTTTTTTGTCTACACTAAGCATAATTAAGCACACACATTCACAAAACCATGATTATCTCTTTTAAGGATTAAATGGTGTGTCCTAAACTGGTTTAGTGCATTTTGATGTTTTGTTTTGTTTTTGTAGGTTTTGAAGATCGTTTAAATGCATTATGATGGCTCATATAACTCCCAAAACGGTAGCCCCTTCAATATACCAACCAGGCCGATATACCAACCTCTCTATATACCCGCCCTTACGAGAGGGAGACTATAGGTACGTGAGAGCAGAAGGTACGTGGTACGTAGGTGGTACGGAAGGGGGATTGTCCTGTTAATGGCACCTACCATAGAAGACTTATCCTCGCGCGCATGGGAATCACCCCAGCGACACTCGGTCTGTCTTCATCAGGATTTATGCCTAACAACAGTTGACAATCGAGAAATGGATGCAAATCAAGCCAAGGTGGTGATGAAATCCACCAATGGTCTTGATCAAGGGTTGGGGTCTTACGACCAGCTCCTTGGTTTAAAATTGTTTCGTGATGTGTGTGGGATTCGTTTTATTCAACAAAAATGAAACAAGCATACATGAATTTTCTTATGCAATGCAGGACAAGATGAAAACAATCAAAGGAACAAAAATAGAAACAAAAAATATAACAGAGATCATGAAAATCCCTACCTCTTCTCTGCCTGCTCCTGTTGTCTTTGAATTTTTGCTCTGAAAATCTGCAGGCAGGAATTCGTCCCTCTGGGAGACGAATTGCAGAATAGAATTTGTCCCTCCCAGAGACGAATTTGAATTTGTCCCAGGGTCATACGAATTGCAGAACATAATTCGTCCCTGTCAGAGATGAATAGCAGTCTGCAACAAAAAAATGTACCTGTCAAGCACAAAACACAAAAATTTAATCAGTTTCTGTGATTTTAAAAACAAGGAACAGGTCCCACCGTGATCGCCACTAAAAGCACGAGATTCCGGGCAAAGGAAACACTAATTGCAATATAACCAAAACCAAATGCGCTTAAGTCCTAGAAACATAAAGTGCATGAAATGGAAAAGAAACGCATTGGAAGAGACACAAGCAAATGGAGAAAATACAGCCTTTTCATTAATATCCCTTGATCTCTGTTACAATGACGTCTCCATCCTTTTCGGGGGCTAGGAGCGTTAAAAGAATTCGATTACAATCACTCAATGTTCCTCTTTTTGCGTGCCCACGATTGCAATGGGCGGGCCAAGATGATGTCGTCGCTGATGTCGATGAGTTCTTCACCTCCGCTACTTCTCCTAAAAACAAAGAAACAACCAAGATGTCAGTAGCACCTGTTGTAAGTGAAAAGTGTTTGTTCTAAAATCATCAAAAGATGCATGCAAACATTTATCTAAAACAGTAAACAAAATGATTCTAAACAGCCTGAAAACTTGCCAGAACACATAAAATGTTACTATAAGGCCATTGCCACTGAGACACCTGGCCAATCTACCTTCAACTGGAATTTGTCCCTGGGTGGGACGATTTCTGACTGCAATTCGTCCCTGGGTGGGATGAATTCTTCTATGTTGAAGAAGTCGACCTGCTGCTGCTCCAATGTCGATTCCCGAGACCTACAAAATGCCTACAAACAAGGGGGTTATGTAATTGGGGCCATTTTGGGATGACCCAGATGGTCGGATTCTCCCAATTTGGCCTCTACCCTTGGGAATTTGATCTCACCACCTGCAAGTCAGTGAAACAACAAAGCAACACAAAACATACTAGAATCTGACCAAAAGTTATGAAATTGCAGCTATGAGTTAACCAAACATAATAACACAAAATGCAACCTAAAAAAAAGTAATCTAGAATGCTCTAAAACCTAGAAAGTGCGGGGGTGCCCAAGTGGGCCTCCCACCATTGGCACTTGATTTCGGCGCCAATCCACTAGGGATGGGCCCAAAACCTCTTAGGATTGGGGGGTCGGCGAATTGGTTGGTTCAGGTGTCCATGTGTTGGATTTAGGTCCGATTCAAGCTTCCAAAAGCCACCCAACAACCTCCCTTGCAAAAGAGATTGGTGGATGTGGGAAGGTGAACCAAAAGGGATGCAAGTGGGTCTTCAACTCGGCAGCACTTTGTTGCTTGAAAACTCCTTCAACCTGTATATTTTGGGTGAGAAAAGTCCCACCTTTTATAGACCCATGGGGTCTCTTTTGGGAGGGAAGCACAAATGCCATGTGTTGGTCATAGGCGCCATGTGGCAGTATTGTCTTCCCATGAGGGAGGGGAGTCCTCCGTTGACTTGGGCTTTGATAAATGCCTTTTGTGACAGTCTTCTAATGGCCCCTCTATCCACCTACACATGCGTGCGAGGCAGGAGTCATCAACTGACTGTTCTGGGCTGCCACTTGGTGCCATTTGTCTTTTTGCCCGTTAAGCTTAGAATTCGTCCCACCCAGGGACGGATTCAGAATTCGTCCTGGGGTGGGACGAATTCTATTTTGAATTCGTCCCTGGGTGAGACGAATACTGGGCAAAGTGTCCAAGTGTGCCAAATTGCTTCTTGACCTTACAAAATTGCTATGAAAGTGGTTAAGACCACTGTTTAACCTCTGAGGGCTGCCCTGGGAGCTGTGTTTGTCAAAGCGATCAGTGTTTGTAGTCACATAATCGGATTGGTGCTGTTTTGGTGTCTACAGTAAGAGAGGTATTATGCAAATTCTAACAAAATACTAATGAAAATTCAGTTCATGGATGCAACAAAAACATCATGCAAGTTCCAAAAATAGATATATGCATCACTAACCTATGGATGTAGTAGAGACTAACCTATGCATTAATAAGGTTATAGAATAATTTTATCCTTTAGCATAAGCATCTATGAATTCAAGTCACAAGTCCAAATTTCTATCCTTTGTAAGATAAGTTTACATATTTTCCCTTTAAGTTGTTTTTCATTAGATATAGTTAGATTTTATCAAGTAAACAAAAGTAGTTACTAGTCAAGGAAACCAAATTTTTTTAGCAATAATGGTATTTCTATGCATTAAAATTTGATGGTAAAGTAGAAGTATCAGGATATCTTATCATCATCTTCTACATCTCATAGTTATAACATTACACTTTAAATTATTGTAAGGTTATACAACAATTTTATCGTTTAACATAAGGAGCTATGAATTCAAGTCATAAGTCCAAAGTTGTATCCTTTGTAAGATAAGTTTACATATTTTCCCCTTAAGTTGTTTTTCATTCTATATAGTTATATTTTATCATGTAAAAAAAAGTAGCTTGTAGTCAAGGAAACCAACAAAATTTATGTCACCTAAATGCCTTCTTATCTATCTTTTTTAATAAGGCAAACCATATAAATCAAATAATCTAGGTGATATTTAATATTTTATAAAAAAATATTTTTGAATCGACCCTAGATTATTTGATCAAGTCATATTCAAAAGTAACATGTCCTTTCTAAGAAACGACGCATTAATACTCTATATTAACTCAACATAGTTTTTTTCTTTTTATATAAGAGATTTTTACATGTTATAAGTACTAAGAATATATCTTGAGTCATGGTTTATGGGTGTGAACAAGGTTTATAGCTATAACTTCTCATCTTGCTCATTTTTATTTGTTAGGACAAGATAATTTTTACCCCTATTATTGTGCAAGGTTTACTTATGAGAAGCCAATATACTTTAGCATTGAAATTCTTCCATCCTGGTTAAAGTTTAACTAATTTTATACTCTTAGCTAGGTATTACTTTTAAAAAAAATAATTCTCAACTTGAAAACCATTCATTTATTCATTAATTTCATGTATTTCAAGCTAGTATATGATTTCAAATAAATTTATTTTTATTTCTTTTAAGCTAGGGCACAAAAATTTAATAGTTAATAAATCATTAATGTATCCCAATCTAGGATTTTTTTTGGAGCAATCATTCATTCATGTGTGCCAAATAGGGAATGGTTTTAAGAAATTATTCATTTATGTTTCCTAGCTATGATATGTTTTTAAGGAGAAAATCATTCATATTCATACATGCTTTCTTGTTGGTATTATACACTTAGCTAATATATCTTTTGAAGGATTACAATAATTATTTTGAAATAATTGTAAGGAATCTAATCAAAATTAAATTTGATATACTCATCTATCATTTTTACTTTGTAACAAAATCCACTTCAAAAATGGATAAGGTTATGTGATATACAATCATTTAGCTTTCTAAATATCTTCTTGGATTTCTCCTATTACGCATTTAAGCGTAAAATTTTAAATGAAAAATGAAAATCTAATGTTATATTCTAATTATAAAAAAAATGAATAATCATACAATAACTTTATGTTCAAGATCCTAAATCCCCAAATTGATGACCACAAGAAGGTATGCTTCTGATGCCCTCACATCCTTATGCTCTAATAATCCAACATTGTAAATTGAATGCACTAAAATTTCGTACAAAGAGCATGCAACTTCATTATATAACATCAATATTTTTTATAGTTTTTTTCTAGTAAAATTATTCCTTTGAACCAATACACTTCAATAAACATAATCTATAGTACCTTTCTCTATGAATAGGATTGGTTCAATAATTATTTGATATAGAAGAGTGTAGCTAATTATAGTGTTTCCCTTTCATTCTTAATAGGTAAGTTAAATGAGGGTGCTTCAAGAAAATTTAGATATTTTCATAGTTTTTTTGAGGTTTTAGCACCATGTACCTATTTTCTCTTTTATAGAAGGTGGGGAAGGGGTGTCTTTAATTAAATTAAATTTATTTTATATTGTCATCCTGAAAGCACGAGATTCTGGGTAGAGGGAGCACTAATTATGCAACATAAGACGAAATGTAACGCTTTAATCCTATGCACAAAAACGAAGAAAGGAGACAATTTGAAAATGAAAGAAAAGATGTAAAGAAATCACAGCCCTCTTTATTCAAATATCTTATCCTCGGTTACATAGACGTCTCCTCCCTTTTTGGGGGCTAGGAGCGTTAAATTCGTATTTGTTACAATATGTGACTTAGTCTTCCTCTTTCCGCGTGCCCACGTTTGAATGGACGGGCCAAGACGATGCCGCCGCTTACGCTGATGAGTCCTTACCTCTGCTGCTCCTCCTGCGAACAAAGAAACAACGAATATGTCAGTAGCACCTGCTGCAAGTGAAAAGTGTTCGTTCTTCTAAAATCATCGAAAGATGCATGCAAACATTTATCTAAAACAGTAAACAAAATGATTCTAAACAGCCTGAAAACTTGCCAGAAGACAGAAAATGTTACCGAAGGCCATTGCCACCGAGACAGCTGGCCAATCCGCCTTCAACCGGAATTCGTCCCTCGGGTGGGACGATTTTCGACTGCAATTCGTCCCTGGGTGGGACGAATTCTGGAATTCGTCCCTGGGTGGGACGATCTCTGACTGCAATTCGTCCCTGGGTGGGACGAATTCTTCTGTGTTGAAGAAGCCGACCTGCTGCTGCTCCAATGTCGATTCCCGAGACCCGCAAAACGCCTGCAAACAAGGGGGTTATGTAATTGGGGCCATTTTGGGACGACCCGGATGGTCGGATTCTCCCAATTTGGCCTCTACCCTCGGGAATTTGATCTCGCCACCTGCAAGTCAATGAAACAACAAAGCGACACAAAACATACTAGAATCTGACCAAAAGTTACGAAATTGCAGCTGTGAGTTAACCAAACATAATAACACAAAATGCAACCTGAAAAAGTAATCTAGAATGCTCTAAAACCTAGAAAGTGCGGGGGTGCCCAAGTGGGCCTCCCACCGTTGGCACTTGATTCCGGCGCCAATCCACTAGGGATGGGCCCAAAACCTCTTAGGATTGGGGGGTCGGCGAATTGGTTGGTTCAGGTGTCCATGTGTTGGATTTGGGTCAGGTTCAAGCTTCCAAAAGCCACCCAACAACCTCCCTTGCAAAAGAGATTGGTGGATGTGGGAAGGTGAACCAAAAGGGATGCAAGTGGGTCTTCAACTCGGCAAAGCACTTCGTTGCTTGAAAACTCCTTCAACTCCGTATATTTTGGGTGAGAAAAGTCCCACCTTTTATAGACCCATGGGGTCTCTTTTGGGAGGGAAGCACAAATGCCATGTGTTGGTCATAGGCGCCATGTGGCGGCCTTGTCTTCCCATGAGGGAGGGGAGTCCTCCGTTGACTTAGGCTTTGATAAATGCCTTTTGTGACAGTCCTCAAACGGCCCCTCCGTCCACCTACACACGCGTGCAAGGCGAGAGTCATCAATCGACCGTTCGGGCTGCCACTTGGCGCCATTTGTCTTTTTGCCCGTTAAGCTTAGAATTCGTCCCACCCAGGGACGGATTCAGAATTCGTCCCGGGGTGGGACGGATTCTATTTTGAATTCGTCCCCGGGTGAGACGAATACCGGGCAAAGTGTCCAAGTGTGCCAAATTGCTTCTTGACCTTACAAAATTGCTATGAAAGTGGTTAAGACCACTGTTTAACCTCTGAGGGCTGCCCTGGGGGCTGTGTTTGTCAAAGCGATCAGTGTTTGCAGTCACATAATCGGATTGGTGCTGTTTTGGTGTCTACAGATGCCCCTTTTTGGGAAGCGCTGCGGGTGACGCAGTGCTGAGCAAAAATAGATAACCAAAGCACTAATGATTAGGGTTTCTTGGTAACCTAACCAACTTTTGATGCCCCAAGTATGGAAAGGGCATGCATTCTTGAATCCTTGCTTCTGACGAGCTAAGGAATTTGATTTCAAGTATTAACCTGTTCTGTTGAGGTGTGACTTGAACTTAGACATTGATCACCATGAACAGGCAAAGGGCGTTTTTATCCTCAGGGGGAACCTTGTGTTCATGATTCACGAAATGCCAAGTGTTTGATTGATTTGATTGTTGCTTGTTTATTGCCCCAAGCAGGAGCGTGATTGTCTTTGTCAATGATTCTTTGAATGCATGTCATTTTCCTTAATTGGGTGTGTGATTGTTGGTTGGTGACTAAGTGTGACTACCCCCTCAAGCGACGAATCGATGAGGGAATGACCTTCGTGAGAGAAGCGACGAGTCGCTTGACCCAAGATGACTTGTGCAAGGGTGCCTTTAAAGGGTTTACCGTTAAGCGTGTGCAATTTTTCCAACATTTGGACCTATTTTTGGTGGGTGTTAACCCTTTTGGTGATGCCGTAATGAGGTGAAATCATCGAAAACCTAACTTCCCGTGGAGCGGTCCGGCTATGTTAGCCTTCTTGGGGAAGTAGGAGAGAGATAATTTGAACCTCGCCATCGATTTTCTTTGCCCAGAGGTTAAGTGCAAGAGCACTTATGTCCGGCAATGTTTTTTGCTGTTTGTTTTTGTTGAATTTTGTACTATTTTTGAGTGGGCTTTGACCCTTTTGTGATGTCATTTGGGGATGAAATTGTCTAAAATCTGTCTTCCCGTGGAGCGGTCCGGCTATGGTAGCCTTCTTAGGGAGTATGATAGTGACAATTTGTGACTCCAATGTCGATTTTGTATGCCCTTGTTGTCAGAGGAGTAATCTCGTCGGGCAATTTTATTGTCTGTTTTTAGTGCATTTTTAGTCATTTTTTGATTTTTTTTTAAGTGCTGGCCTGAATTCGTCCCTGGGTGGGACGAATTCCAGCTGGAGAATTCGTCCCTAGGTGGGACGAGCGCTAATCAGAGCGCTCGTCCCAGTCAAGGACGAATTCCAGTGCAAAAGGCCTATTTAATGGCCAAAACTTGATTTTGGGCTCATTTGTGTCATTTTTTTCTTGCGATTTTGGAGCTCTGGGAGGAGGAGGTAATTCTGCGAAGCGAAGCGCTGCTGGAATTCTCTCTGCTATCATGAGTGCACACACTGGTTCGAGCGGCGGAGCCGAGGCGAAACCTGTAAGTGTCCCTAGAGTTTATTTTGCTTTTATTTAATGCATTGTTTTTGTGTTGACGCTTTTCAAAACTTTAAGATTTTTTTGTGATGTTTTTGTTTAACAGTTAAGGTTAGAAACCCTAGAACTGAAAATTTGATCTGTTAATATTTTTTTTTTTTTTTTTTTGTGTTGATTTTTTTTTTGCTTTGCAGGTTGTTAGGAGCCGGTACCGTGTACCCGCTGCATTTACTGAGGCGCGGTTGGCATTGACCGATGATGACTGGGAATGGCTTGATGCCCTTGGGCTCAAGCAGGTGGCTCGACTGGAGCCTGTGGTTTCGGATCAGGCCTATCTGATGGCCCTGATCAAGCTTTGGGATCCGTGGACCAATACTTTCCATCTCCCGACAGGGGAGATGACTGTGACTCTTGAGGACGTCTATCGGTTGCTTCGGATTCCGATAGATGGTCTGCCTATTAGGACATCGCCGTTTGATCAGCGGACTGCTATACTTACGAGATGTTTTGGGCATGGGGGGCAGCTGGGTGTAGCAAACCCAGTGGAGACAGCCGAGGTGGATTGCCAGGCTGGCGGGATTTTGGTTAGCTGGTGGCAGGAGAGGGGGGTGTTAGGAGTGAGGCACGCATTCTTGATGGGCCTCATTTCTAACATTCTTCTCCCTGATTCGTCAGGCACGAGGTTCCCGTGGAACCTGCTGGATTTGGTGTGGCAATTGGCAGAGTGCCCGATAGAGGCACCGTTGGATTCCGAGATGGGGACAGACTTTGTTGGCACAGCTCTATGGGGAGTTGTATGGGGTCCGTTGTCGACAACGGAAGGGTGTCGCTTGCAGTTTTTTGTTGCAGTGCTGGGGTTGGCAGCACATAGCTGTTGAGAGGCCTACCGGGTTACCGTGGATGACTCGGGCGGTGATGGAGGATGAGGAGATTGGTTATGCAGTTTTGTGGCGGTGGTCTACGGAGCAGGGGCAGAGTCGGTGATGGGCAGGTGCCGTTGAGCACTACACTGATGCCTTTTCTCGGCTCACTCCGGGGAGGTGTTTTGGCGTCCCTATCGGGACTGTCCAGCCTGGCCTGAGGCTGGAGAGTGGCTCCGACGGGTACGGAGGGAGCGGTGGTTGACTGGGCGGCACGGGACGGAGCATGAGTTCTTTCCATACCATCGGGTTACACGATAGTTTGGGGTGCGCCAGGGGTTGCCTGGTGAGCCCGTGGTCTATCGACGGTGGGGAGATGAGAGGGATCTGGAGCCACCGGTCACCGCGCCATTGGGCGAGGAGTCGGATGTGGTGATTGAGGTCCCGGATGTGGATGACATCGGGACTACCACTGAGTATGACTCGTGGTGGGTACTGCGGCGTTGGAGAGGAGAGGGGCCACTGGGAGGCGCGAAGGCGGCAGTGGAGGATGCTGAGGCAGCAGGGGGTGATTGGGGGGGTCCGTTGGATGATGCGGACATGGTGGATGTGGGAGATGAGGATGTGGACTTGGGTGTTCCGGAGCAGCCGGACATGCAGGATGTGGAGGAGCAGTGGGAGCCTGAGCAGGCTACCGTCCCCGCGAGTCCTATGCGTCCGACAGATACAGAGGAGGTGGGGTCGGATGTAGGCGTTGAGATTGCGCGACTGACAGAGCTGCTGCGGATGCGGGATCTGGAGTTGGGGGATGCGAGGCGGGAGCTGGGGGATGCGCGGCAGGAGAGGGATCTTCTACGGGCTCAGTTGGCAGAGCGGGATAGAGTTTTGGTGCAGCGCGATGATGCATTGTCTATCTATCATCGACGAGAGGCAGAGTGGTGTCTGTACCGGATAGACTTGGAGAGGGAGGTCATCCGCCTTGGTGGGCGGCTACCTGAGCCTTCGGTCGGTGGATCTTCACGATGGACAAGGGATAGTCTGACTGAGCAGTCAGCATCATCTCGTCGCAGGCGGTTAGATGAGGGGGGTGGTAGCAGGCATGATGCGGGGGCTAGTAGTAGCCGCCTGCGAGGTCCCGTAGGACCCACACCACGGGGGGTAGTTCCCGTCGCACCGATCCTGCGTGATCATGGTGGTCGACGCCTTAGGTTGGGTTTTTGGATATGATTGCGGGGTCTGAGGACCGGTTTTGTAGCCTACGGGCATCTTTTTGACGATATATATATATATACCGGTTTTATTTTTGGTTTTGTACATGTGATGATGTGATTTTTGTTATGCATGTTTATATTTATTTTGATGAATGCAGATGTTATGATGAATGTAAATGTTTTTGATGTCTATGTGATATGCGAGGTGAAATGGATGAATGACATTTGTGATGATTGCACTATAGGCTGTTTAAGAAGCTCTTTATTTACATGGTTTTTTTTTTTTTTTTTTTGTATTTTTTGATGGTATCATAAGGATGATAAGTAGCGCAGATGGTTTTGGAATGAATGTAAGGTTTTCTGAGATTCAGTCAGTTTTAACTCACCATCCATGACTGTACTTTATCTTACAAGACTTTTTGACCAAGGTATGAATCAGACTTGTTTTTGACCCAGTTATTTCATATCCCTGTGTGTGCAATTGAGTTCATTTAGTGGTATTTGTTAGGATACCGCCGATGCAGATGGGCTTTCAACCGAACTCGTACCGAGGATCACCTAATTAGCTCCACGAATTCCTTTGTTGTATGTACTAAGATTAATCTGCGGTGTAATCCAGGATGCCATAAGCTAGCTCATCCACATGCAAATATTGATCTCGTACGCAAGTTAATGTGACGAGATATATCGTCATGCGGGAGGTTTACTTCATTACCCATAGGCTATCAACCAAATTGGTACTGAAGCTTGCCTTATGACCTATAGAATGCCGAGAGTTCCGGGGATTCAAGGTCAACTCCCTTCTTTTCTTCAATTGTATTGGGATACTTGCTCATTGTAGTGATGAGATCACTGTTTATTTTGATTTGTTTTTCTTTCAAGAAAGGGATTGGGGATATGGAGTGACGAAAATCACCGTTGTTTGTGCCTTTTGATGTGTGCACTGTAGTTTGTCAAATTTGGAGTTTTGACATTTTGCAAATTTTTTGTGTTTTGCAACTCGTTGAGAACTTTAGGGATTCTTAGGGAATTGGGTAGGGAGGATGCTTGTCCTTTTGCCAACTCTCAGCATTCTAGGGGTCATTCGCACGGGGGATGAGCAAGATAACCGTTTCGCTTGTGGTGACCTAGATTATTTTGCTAGGTTTCGTCTTTCGTTCACACAATTTGGGAATTTTAGTGTTTTGATTTGTGTTGGGATGTTACGTAACAAGGTGTATTTCAAGTATGACTCTACCTTCGTAAAATCTGTTCGACTTGATACACTACATGGCTAAAGAGGAAAATGATGACCGAATCACTGAAACTCTTGGTACATTCCTGGACCACCGACCGTAGTGTGGTAAAAGTTATGCTTGGTGTTTTTGTTGTTTTTGTAACATGAGACAATGCGGAACAAGGTGGACTATCATAGCTATTGCAGCTTATGGTGCCTTTGACCCGTATGACTACAAATATGCAATGTATGGATGCAATGCTTAATGCAACTATGTATTTTTGTAATTTTGATGGATTGTTTTTGGTGAAGGTGAAGATGAGGTGCGAGAATATGAATTTTTTTGATGAATTTGAGTATGCCTAGAATTGAGATGCAAATCTTTGTTGTTTTTGATGATTTTTGTTGTTTTGTTTTTTTTGAATTTCTTGATTTTTTTTGACCAAGCGATTGCGATAATCGTTGGAGCTTTTTGGGTTGACCAAGAGATTGCGATAATCCTTGGAGCTTTTTGTATTGACCAAGAGATTGCGATAATCCTTGAGCTTTTTGGTGACCAAGAGATTGCGATAATCCTTGGAGCTTTTTGATTGACCAAGAGATTGCGATAATCCTTGGAGCTTTTTGGTTGACCAAGAGATTGCGATAATCCTTGGAGCTTTTTGGGTGACCAAGAGATTGCGATAATCCTTGGAGCTTTTTGTATTGACCAAGAGATTGCGATAATCCTTGGAGCTTTTTGGGTGACCAAGAGATTGCGATAATCCTTGGAGCTTTTTTTTTTTTTTTTTTGGGATATGGCTTTCTTAGATATGAAATGGTCGCAAATGACTGATATTCAAGGGTTCTGTTTCCTTGATACCGTCAAGAGAAGCTAGCCGGTACGTCCTGGGTCCTATTTTACTATCAATGACATAAGGACCTAACCAATTTGCCATGAATTTGTCCCTCATATGGGACGGCAAATTAGAGTTTTGTTGGTTTTCCTTCAGAACTAAATCACCAACCTGAAAGTCTCTTAGGTGAACTTTCATGTTGTAAGCTTTCTTAAGCCGCTCTTGATAGATACGTAAGTGCTCGAGAGCATTAACGCGTCGTTCGTCAAGCAACGTAAGTTGGTCTAATCGGGCCTGCCGCGCAGGTGTTATCATCGATGAACTCCCGCATTGATATGCGCAGGGAAGGAATTTCCAACTCGAGAGGCATTACTGCCTCTGAGCCATACACCAGTGAAAACGGAGTTGCCCCAGTGGGCGTCCGAATGCTAGTGCGATAAGCCCAAAGGGCAAGTGGGATTTGTATGTGCCAATCCTTATGACTTTCTGCGACGGTCTTTTTAAGGATGGCGACTAGCATTTTGTTTGACGCCTCTGCTTGCCCATTTGCTTGCGGATAATAGGGTGTTGAAAAGCTGTGCTGAATTTTGTACTTTGTGGTTAAAGCACGCACGTCTTTGTTCTTGAATGATGGCCCATTATCCGAGATTATTTTGGATGGAATACCAAAACGACATATGATGTAATGCAAAATGAACTCCGCAATGCGGGGTCCTGTCGTAGAGGTTAACGGAATTGCTTCCACCCATTTGGTAAAATATTCCGTGGCCGTTATGATAAACGTGTGACGGCCTGACGATGCAGGGGAGATCTTTCTGATTAGATCGAGGCCCCACTGTGAAAATGGCCAAGCAGACTGGACTGTCTGTAGGGCCTGGGAAGGTGCGTGCATTAAATTGGCATGATGTTGACATTTCACGCACCTCTTGACATACTCGCAACAATCTCGCTCTAAAGATGGCCAATAATAGCCCATGCGAAGAATGCGCTTTGCGATGGCCATACCGCTAAAGTGGCCACCACATGTACCGTCATGCGCTTGGGCGACCGCCCAAGTGGACTCTTGCTGGTCCAAACAACGAAGAAGAATTCCGTCATAGCTTCGACGATACAAAATGTCTCCTATCAAGACATATTTTGCCGCTTTCTGTTTGAATGTTCGTTTTGCGGCGTGCGTCAATCCAAAGGGAAGATTACCTAACTTGAGGTAGTCTCTTATGGGTAAATACCGATCCTGTTTATCAGAAACCTCGACAGTATGAACAGCCAATCCCTTTTGAAGTTCTTCCCTAACAAATGCTGATTGGGATAGAACTTGTAAGAATAGCGTTGTGTTGCTATTAATGGGAGTGGGGGAAAACAAAGACCCCCAGTTGGCACGTTTCAAACAGTCTCGGATTCGAAAGAACTTATCCGAAGATGGTTCGATCTGGATCATGTGGACTCCTGGCGTCAAGTCTGAGCTTGCGCGCTCCATCGCGGGTTGCGATAAGGTTTTGACCTGAATGGTTGTTATATCACCGGAAAGGTCTTGTGGGATTAGTGACCCCAAGGAGGCCATTGTGTCCGCAAAATGATTCGATGATCGAGGGAGTGCCTCGATGTCATACCACTCAAGTTTTGCCAGGAATTTGTCCACGAGGGCTTTATAGGCCTTTAGAACTGGGCATTTGCATTGATATACCCCTTTGACTTGATTGACGATTAACAGCGAATCGCCAAAGATGTTCAATATTTTGATGTTCATGGCGATTGCTTGTTCGAAGACCTAGGAGCAAGGCTTCATATTCTGCATTGTTGTTGGTGCACTGGAAGTTTAATTTAAATGACAGGGGCATTGGAGCGCCCTGCGGTGTGAAGAATACAATTCCTGTGCCACCACCTTGCTCGCATTTAGAACCATCAAAAAATAAGGTTATGTCGGCCTGAGACTCAGGCTCATCAGAATCTGGCGATTCTGAGACATGGAAGACCCCATCATCGGGTAGTTCTATGACCGGAGGCTGATCGTCTTCAAGAGGAGCCTCCGCTAGTTGATCGGCTATGACTTGTCCTTTTATAGATTTTTGCCCAATAAACTCAATGTCAAATTCCGTCAACAACATGATCCATTTCGCCGTGCGACTACTATGATAAGTACGACTCATCATGTATCGCAATGGATTCTCCTTAGACACAACATACGTAGTGTTGCTCGACATGTAGTGGCGTAGCCTTTTGGTAGCAAACACCACTGCCAAGCAGAGTTTCTCAACGTATGCATAGTTAAGTTCGTAACTGACCGTGGTGCGGCTAAGATAGTAAGTAGCCTGTTCTTTGTGAAGTTCATTCTTCTGGGCTAGCATTGCGCCCAGTGCCACCTCAGTAGCTGAGATGTATAAGTAGAACGGCACACCTGGTCTAGGTGGTGCCAATACTGCGGCGAAGCCAAGTACTGTTTGATTTCGTCAAAGGCTGACTGGCACTCGTCATCCCAATGAAATGTGACCCCCTTGTGCAATAATTTGTTCATGGGTCGGCATTTGTCAGATAATTGTGCTATGAAGCGTTTAATCGACGCGACCTTTCCTTGCAAACTTCGAGCTGCTTGATAGTGGTTGGGGGAGCCATTTCAAGGATTGCCTTGACTTTGTTTGGGTCCACTTCGATGCCTCTCTTTGAGACTATAAAACCCAAGAGTTTTCCAGATGTGACGCCGAACACGCACTTCTTGGGATTCAATCTGACCTTATGCTCTATGAGGCGATCGAGAATCTTGCTTAAGTCACCGAGATGATCTGAGCGCAAGAGAGACTTGGCTAACAAATCATCCATGTAATCTTCCAAAGTTTTGTGCATGTAATCGTGGAAGATATACGTCATAGCACGTTGGTATGTAGCGCCAGCATTTTTAAGGCCAAAAGGCATGACCTTATAGCAAAATGTCCCCCAAGGCGTTGTGAATGCCGTTTTGAGTTGGTCTTCAGGATTGATACGAATTTGATTGTATCCCGAGAAACCGTCCATTAGGGAGAGCATTTCGTGACCTGCTGTAGCGTCTACCAATGCGTCGATGCTTGGCAAGGGGAAATCATCCTTAGGACTCGCTTTGTTTAGGTCTCGAAAGTCGGTGCATATGCGAATCCTCCCGTCGGGCTTCTTGACGGGAACCATGTTGGACAACCATGGCGGATAATCCACGCAGATGACAAATTGTGCATCCAACAGCTTTTGCAATTCGTCTTTGACCATCAAGGCCACTGTTGGGTGCATCTTTCTTAGTTTTTGCTTTACAGGCTTGATTTTCGGATCAAGCGTTAAATTGTGCATGACTAGCTATGGGTCTAGCCCTGGCATATCTTTGTACGACCATGCAAAAACTTCCTTCTTCTCTTTGAGAAGGGCAATATATTCGGCTTGCTCTTCGGGGGAAAGGCTTACCCCTAGCTTGAGAATCCGTGGATTCATTGGATCTGTGCCGATGTCTACGTCAGTCGTCTCCTCGACTGACATGTGGGATCCGTCCTCCAACTGATGTGGAGTTGGGATTAAATGGATATCATCAGCCGAGTTAAGATCTACGTTTGGAACCTCGGGTCCCTCTTCAGCTTGAAAATATCCTGAGTTGTCCTTGGGGTAAAATGAAGCATTTCACCGAAAGGCCAGTACTCGATGGTGACAATGGTGAATTGACGCGATCCCAGCCGATGGCATCCATGTCTAGATGCAATGACCGTGATGGATCGGTCGGATTGCGGATGGGTGCGGTCAAATCAATGGAGATCATGTGGATGGAATGAATTTGGTCTCCGGAACCGTGGGTGTGATAACTTGTTTCTTCTAGATGCTCCCTATACTCTGGATCTGGCTCTACGGGAACGGGCACGAATGGATCCTCTCTAGGTGCAAATTCATCTCTATGTGTGAAAAGGAAGGCGGGGTCTTCCCTCGGCACTGTTGTCATGATGGGATCTCGAGGTGGACGATGCTCATCTTGAATTTGGAGCCATAGGTCTAACACTTGGTCCCACCTCGCTGGGTCTACGTGCCATTCATGTCCTAACAGTATACCCATCTCGTCCCATTAGATCTTCATGAGTTAGAGCACGGTGATTTTGTCGCGCATGTCCGAGATAGATCATCTCAGCCTCATCTTCTCGAATCACTTTCATAGATCCAAAATTGTTCATCCTCTTCAAAAACTATTGCTTGCGACGTTGAGGACTCTTCCTGTTCCAGTGAATTAATCTGGTCCCATTGCGGTTGTTCCACTCTTAGTGGAGGGACCTGATTCTCTTGAGACTGTGTTATTTCGTCTGGAACCTCTAAGGGGAACAGTTTCAGAAAGATGTCTGGCAGCCGTTGATGTTCTCTTTGAGGATTAATCTCTGAACTTTCGCCTCTCTCTAGCAAAGAAGAGGGATTACTGTTGCTTGCCAGGGGTGTTTGTTGACCATGGGAGGTAGTCTCCCAATGTGTATTCTCGTATTCGGATTGGCATAAGGACCCAATGCCAATCCCCCCTTGTTGCCTATTTCTAGGCCTTGCATATTTTCAACCAAGATGTCTAATGGCAGGGGATGGTTGAACCCTACCCCCGACTTGTCATATGGCATCTGATATCTTGGTTGGCAAAGGATCCGCATCCCTTGCTCATATCTGCCGAGCCCGTATCCATGCCAATTGCATTGGCCGAGATATTTTAGGGCAAATTCTGGGTTTGAGAGATAATTGATGTTTTCAACAAAAGGCTCTTCGTCTGCTTCCTTTTGTTGGCATGGTTCAAGACCATGATCAAAGCCCCCATACACAAAATTTGTCTGGTTCGGTGGGTAGCCTAGAGGGACGATTGTTCCAATGGGAAGGCGAGGTCTTCCCATGTCTTGTACTGACTCCAGTGTGGGGGTTGCCACAACATTTTGCACTAAGTATTCCCCCAGTCCTGTACTGGCCATTTCAACGATGATTGTTGATGATTGGGTGGGAGGAAACGGTAGTCCTTCCTGAGTCCATTCCATGTTTGGTGGTTCAAGAATCTTGGTTTTCGTTGCGTTGGGCGCTTCCTCTGTTGTTATTGTTGAAATTGTGGGCAACCTTTCTTCTAAGGGCTTAACCTCTTCCATGATTTGTTTTCCCTTGTCCTTCTGTTGGGCCATGATAGGTGGCGTTGATGATGAAGGAGCCGATGATGAAGTCTCACCTGGCTGGGATTTTGCCTTGTTGGCCACCAGTGGTGCCTACGGTATTGGACCTTGTTTAGATGGATTTAATTGGAAATCCAAATGCGTTGAAGGGAGGGTCGATTGAGGTATGAATTGTACCGCATTGCAATACTTGAAGGGCTCTAAGTCCATTGGGACTACATGTATTTCTCCTTCATAAGCATACTTCAAGCACAGGTGGGCGATCGAAGGGACACATTTCATATCCCCGATCCAAGGCCGCCCTAGCAAGTATATTATAAGCCATTTCACCTTCCAAGCACATGGCACAGTGTGGGTATTGACTTTTGTCCTACCTGGATCGGCAGAACGACTGTGCCGACTGTCGAGCATATTGCATCATTAAAAGCTCGCAGTGTGTACATGGAGGCTGTGATGTGAGAGGTTGGCAACTTCAAATGCTTTAAGGCTGCAGTGGTTATGATGTTACTGGACGAGCCAGTATCTATCAACACTCTCTTGTACGGAATCCCGTTGACCCGCGCGATAACGTGCAGGGGTGGATCTCGCCATGTCATTTGATATCGTTTTGACCTCATCTTCTCTGAATGTGATGACCGGCTCCGTACATTGTTTCACATGTCCCACGAAGGCGTTGAAAGAATTTGCCTCATGGGGTTGTAATTCAATGGCTTTTAAAATGTCCATAAGAGCTTCTCTATGGGGAGCTGATTGTTGAATAAGCTCGTAGATGGACAGCCTAGCCGACGTGGTCCGCAAACTCTGCGTGAGTTTGGTTCGTATCGTGACCTCAGGTCTAGGCGGAGGTAACTGCGTTGGGCGTTGTTGAGGATGCGATGTTGCCGGAACTTCCTTCGTAGCTACCTCAGGGGCAGCTGTCGGGTACCTTCTGTTCCTTGTTACTATGCTAATCATTCCCACAAATCCCTGTGTGGGAAGATCTTGTCGCACCTCGTTAATCTGGAGTGGTTTTGTTTGTGCCTCGTGGGCTGGCAAGGGGTCCTTGAATACCCCCATTTGTTGGTTGTTTGGTGCGATGGGGTTGTCCACAACCAATGTTCTCTTGTCGATCAAATCCTGGACTAGGTCTTTGAATTTCCAGCACCCATTCAAGTCATGTCCTCTGCGCCTATGGAATCTACAATACAATTCCTCTCTGTACCCCCTAGGCTTGGGAATGTTAGGGTCTATAATTTGGATTTTCGGTAGAGTGACTAAATTTGCCGCTGACAAGCGGTCAAATAAGGAGTCCCTAGACTCCGCATATGGGGTGAAATTTTGCCTAGGGCGACGCGGGTAATTTTGCTCCTGTCTTCTATTATCTCTTTCATAAGCAGGAGGCACTGCCTGGTAGTTAGCCTTTTGAGGCTGCGTTTCTTGCACAGGCGCGGGAACATTTATCGCAACTTGGTTGACTGCAGCATGTTGTGGTTGCGTTGTCCCAGTTTTAGTGGTTTTATTCCACTCTTTCTTCTTAGGCTTGGCAATTGCGCCTTCGCCTATCTTAATCTCTTCTATGACTCTGGCTTGCGCCAAAGCTTCTTCTAAGCTGTCGTATTGTCGCAGTAACAATAGACCAGAGATTGATTTTAAGCAACTTTTTGTGAACATCTACGTGAGATCAGACATAGGAGGACGGTAGGGTAACCTAGAAAGCAAAGCTCTCCATCGATTCCCGTACGCTGCCATTGTTTCCTCTTCAAATTGCTTGAGGCTCGCTAAATCACTTAGTGATGCCTTCTTCCTTGTGTTGAAGGCAAAGCGTTCAAGAAACGCGTCTACTAATTGATCTAAATTGCTTATGTTGTGTTTGGGCAGTTGTGTGAACCAATCCGAGGCAGGGCCTGCGAATGTGGTTATGAATGTTCTAAGCAACAATGCGTCATTATCTTGGATGCCGAAGCATTGGCTTAGAAATCGTGTAACGTGTTCCTGTGCGTCCTCTTCACCTTTAAAAACTGCCAATTGAGGCAACTTGAAGTGTTCGGGGTAAAGAGGTGTAGGCACTGAGGGATGCACCGGATTACTGTGGAGTAGACGTAATGTGGGTTTTTGATGCCCAGTAGCTTTTGTCTCCACAGACTCCAAACGCTCCAATAGCGCTTGGTATGCATCGGAAGATTTTATTTCTTCCTCTCTTGTTCGCTCTTGTTGCAAGTTACGGTAAACTGGAGGCCTATGGAGGGGTGGCCGAATGGCATCCTTCCTCCCTTGATGGGGAGTTTCAACATATTCCTCTTCTGGTTCATACTCCTCGTAAAATTCTTGAGGAGTCTCTCGGGCGAAACCTATGACCCTGATCAAGCTCTTGCTGAAGGTACCCATCATTGTTTCGGGGAGTTGCCTCCCTCTCGAATCTATGAGGTCTTGGAGGCAGAGCTTGACGAGGTCGTGGAGACCTGTCCTGCACCAACGGATTACGCCTCTCATACTGTTTAGCTCTTTGGATGCGAGGGGTTGGCCCCCTCTCAGGTATTTCATAGCGTAACTCATCCGCTTTGCGTTGCATGCGCTCTCTATCCAAGCGGTGTCGATACTCTATCTCCTGATGACTTTGTTTAAGCCGCATGATTTGGGCTTGACGGGCGGTATATCTGGCGACAACTGGGTCAATTTGGTCTACCCTATTTTGCTCAGGAGGTTCGAATGTTTCTCCTATGTGTTTACCTCGAGTTTGCTGGTCTAAGGTTTCAATGGGTCGCTTCCCTCTGTCGAGGTAAGCGGTATGTGCTCGAGGTTCTGGCCTCAAGGGGTGATCATGATATCCTGCTGGTGCGGAAATGCAAGGTTCCCACGTTGTTTGTTGCCCTCGAGGAATGCGATGGCTTTCCTCGTACTCCCTTTCATGGGTGTAAAGGGGGTGGGCGGAGTTAGGTCGCCCTATGTAAGGAGCCCTGCGCTCCGGATTTGGTCTCTCTGTTCTGATGATAGGTAAAGAAGGGACGCCATATCCACGTTGCCCCTCCAAATGGACGGTGTGCCTGTCTAGCGCTTCATCGCGCGGTGGCCACTCATGCCTAACTTCAAGAGGTGATTCTCTATTTATGTCAAGGTCTACATGTAAGGCATCTTCCCGAAAGGGGCTGCTTTGAATAGGCATACCCCACCGAGGATTTTGAATTGGATTCTTTTGTAGGTTAGACCTATAAGGCGGTATGACCAAATCCTCAAGACTGAAGTGAAGGCGACTTGTGCCTGCTTTTTGTGTACCTTCCGGAGCTTCTGCCCTTGATTGGGCTTGACTACGGGTGTACACCATTGCGGTGCTTCTATGCTATCTAAATAAGTTTTTATCTCGTTTATGATTTTTTTTTTGTCTACACTAAGCAGAATTAAGCACACACATTCACAAAACCGTGATTATCTCTTTTAAGGATTATTGGTGTGCCCTAAACTAGTTTAGTGCATTTTGGTGTTTTGTTTTGTTTTTGTAGGTTTTGAAGATCGTTTAAATGCATTATGACGGCTCATATAACTCCCAAAACGGTAGCCCCTTCAATATACCAACCAGGCCGATATACCAACCTCTCTATATACCCGCCCTTACGAGAGGGAGACTATAGGTACGTGAGAGCAGAAGGTACATGGTACGTAGGCGGTACGGAAGGGGGATTGTCCTGTTAATGGCACCTACCATAGAAAACTTATCCTCGCGCGCATGGGAATCACCCCAACGACACTCGGTCTGTCTTCGTCAAGATTTACGCCTAACAACAGTTGACAATCGGGAAATGGATGCAAATCAAGCCAAGGTGGTGATGAAATCCACCGATGGTCTTGATCAAGGGCTGGGGTCTTACGACCAGCTCCTTGGTTTAAAATTGTTGCGTGAAGTGTGTGGGATTCATTTTATTTAACGAAAATGAAACAAGCATAAATGACTTTTCCTATGCAATGCAGGATAAAAATGAAAACAGTCAAAGAAATAGAAATAGAAACAAAAATTTTAACAGAGATTATAAAAATCCCTACCTCTTCTCTGCCTGCTCCAGTTGCTTCTGAATTTCTGCTCTGAAAATTCATAGGTAGGAATTCGTCCCTCTGGGAGACGAATTGCAGAACAGAATTCGTCCCTCCCAGAGACGAATTTGAATTCGTCCCAGGGTCAGACGAATTTCAGAATAGAATTCGTCCCTGCCAGAGACGAATAGCAGTCTGCAACAAAAAAATGTACCTGTCAAGCACAAAACACAAAAATTTAATCAGTTTCTATGATTTTAAAAATAGGGAACAGGTCCCACCGTGATCGCCACTGAAAGCACGAGATTTCGGGTAGAGGGAGCACTAATTATGCAACATAAGACGAAATGTAACGCTTTAATCCTATGCACAAAAACGAAGAAAGGAGACAATTTGAAAATGAAAGAAAAGATGTAAAGAAATCACAGCCCTCTTTATTCAAATATCTTATCCTCGGTTACATAGACGTCTCCTCCCTTTTTGGGGGCTAGGAGCGTTAAATTCGTATTTGTTACAATATGTGACTTAGTCTTCCTCTTTTCGCGTGCCCACGTTTGAATGGACGGGCCAAGACGATGCCGCCGCTTACGCTGATGAGTCCTTACCTCTCCGTTGCTCCTCCTGCGAACAAAGAAACAACGAATATGTCAGTAGCACCCGCTGCAAGTGAAAAGTGTTCGTTCTTCTAAAATCATCGAAATATGCATGCAAACATTTATCTAAAACAGTAAACAAAATGATTCTAAACAGCCTGAAAACTTGCCAGAAGACAGAAAATGTTACCAGAAGGCCATTGCCACTGAGACAGCTGGCCAATCTGCCTTCAACTGGAATTCGTCCCTGGGTGGGATGATTTCTGACTGCAATTCGTCCCCGGGTGGGACGAATTCTGGAATTCGTCCCTGGGTGGGACGATCTCTGACTGCAATTCGTCCCTGGGTGGGACGAATTCTTCCGTGTTGAAGAAGCCGACCTGCTGCTGCTCCAATGTCGATTCTCGAGACCTGCAAAATGCCCCGCAAACAAGGGGGTTATGTAATTGGGGCCATTTTGGGACGACCCAGATGGTCGGATTCTCCCAATTTGGCCTCTACCCTCGGGAATTTGATCTCGCCACCTGCAAGTCAATGAAACAACAAAGCGACACAAAACATACTAGAATCGACCAAAAGTTACGAAATTGCAGCTGTGAGTTAACCAAACATAATAACACAAAATGCAACCTAAAAAAGTAATCTAGAATGCTCTAAAACCTAGAAAGTGCGGGGGTGCCCAAGTGGGCCTCCCACCGTTGGCACTTGATTCCGGCGCCAATCCACTAGGGATGGGCCCAAAACCTCTTAGGATTGGGGGGTCGGCGAATTGGTTGGTTC
The DNA here is from genome assembly GCA_028583015.1 of Wollemia nobilis. Lineage (NCBI taxonomy): Eukaryota > Viridiplantae > Streptophyta > Pinopsida > Araucariales > Araucariaceae > Wollemia > Wollemia nobilis. The sequence continues at coordinate 828,792 of JAQPPZ010002023.1, forward strand.
AGGTGTCCATGTGTTGGATTTGGGTCAGGTTCAAGCTTCCAAAAGCCACCCAACAACCTCCCTTGCAAAAGAGATTGGTGGATGTGGGAAGGTGAACCAAAAGGGATGCAAGTGGGTCTTCAACTCGGCAGCACTTCGTTGCTTGAAAACTCCTTCAACTCTGTATATTTTGGGTGAGAAAAGTCCCACCTTTTATAGACCCATGGGGTCTCTTTTGGGAGGGAAGCACAAATGCCATGTGTTGGTCATAGGCGCCATGTGGCGGCCTTGTCTTCCCATGAGGGAGGGGAGTCCTCCGTTGACTTGGGCTTTGATAAATGCCTTTTGTGACGGTCTTCTAACGGCCCCTCTGTCCACCTACACACGCATGTGGGGCAGGAGTCATCAACTGGCTGTCCTGGGCTGCCACTTGGCACCATTCTTCCTTTTGCCCGTTAGCTTAGAATTCGTCCCACCCGGGGACGGATTCGAGAATTCGTCCCGGGGTGGGACGGATTCTATTTTGAATTCGTCCCCGGGTGAGACGAATACCGGGCAAAGTGTCCAAGTGTGCCAAATTGCTTCTTGACCTTACAAAATTTCTATGAAAGTGGTTAAGACCACTGTTTAACCTCTGAGGGCTGCCCTGGGGGTTGTGTTTGTCAAAGCGATCAGTGTTTGCAGTCACATAATCGGATTGGTGCTGTTTTGGTGTCTACACATCCATCTTAACCCTTCCCATTTTTATTTTACTAACATTAACATGGTGTTTAGAGTATAGGTAGGGAAGGTTCCTCATGGTATCAAAAAGTTACCTCAAATTTAACTTATACCTTATAACTTTTCCCTTTTTAATATTTATAGAAAAATATTCCTTTGGTCAAGTTTAAAAAACATCTTATTTTGCAAGTACTTGGATTATCATGCATGGACCACACGATCATTAGAAATCATATAAAGCTCATACCAATGAAATATTCAAACATCATACAAGTCTACTAATGTAGTATATGTCTATGCAAGTCTATTATATATTTAAAAAATAACAACCATAAAAATTATAACCAAAAGAAATTCAAATACTATTGTATGCACCATTTTATTTTACTAGTCATCTTGTTATTCCTACATATATAATTTACCTCCTTGATTATGCCATGACTAGTGAACTCAATGAGCATAGCTCTTTTCAATCACCATCGAAATCAATGTAGTTATGTAATTTTAGTAATAAGGTTTTACCTACATATTAATTGAAATGAATAATGTAGTTATCAATTATTTTATTGAAGTATACATGCATATAAATCATATGATAAATATCTTAAATATTAGGTCACCACTTATCAATCAACATCCAAATCAATGTAGTTATGTAATTTTAGTAATAAGGTTTGACCTACATATTAATTGAAATGAATAATGTAGTTATCAATTATTTTATTGAAGTATACATGCATATAAATCATATGATAAATATATTAAATATTAGGTCACCATGGGCATTATGTTATTAAAATTTAATTACATGTCAAAGTAAATTAAGCTTTTTTTTGTTGTGATGTCCTTTGCCACTAGAAATATTTAATATATTAATGATAGCAAAAATATCATTTCCATATAATTTTCATCACTGCAAAAATAAAAATGCAAAGTATGATAAATATCAAATAGAAATTGCAATACTGACAAGCACATTTGAAGATGCATATAACTATCAAACATAACTATATAGAAAAATAAATGAGGAAAGAGTCTGAAATTTTTTAGCATCTTCCTAAGTGGAATTTCATTTAATGTATTGGTCCCATTAGACCTTGCACTAAGACATCTCTCTATTGTATTAATGCAATTGGTGCCTTCCAAATATTCTTGTTGGTTTAACTTGAATCACCACTTGATCTTGCACCTTTAATGATTTCTAGTCAAATATGTAAGTTGCATTAGTATGATATGGTTTTAACAAGGATCATGAATGTATTCCTTTAAATGATCAGTTTAAGCTAGAATGATCATCTTTGGGATGAAGTGAAGCATGCAACTTTGAGCATCGAACCTATTGATGTCCTCTTGAGATAGTACAAACTTGAAAATGGAGATGATTTTATCTTCAACCTCTTCTCAAGTAGAGATTATCAAACCCTCAGGCGATTCAAATGTTGAGATCCTATTGTGTGCTCTATGACCCAAGTTGGTATGATGAAAGAATTTTGTATTCTTGTTGCCTTGTTTCATCCATTGCGCTCTAGATTTTTATCACCAAAATACTTCTTGTTTTAGGTAAAACTTCATTTAAGGTAACCAACATGTGTTTTTCTTGTTCTAGAAGAGGTTCATCCTGATCATGTTGCTGATCATTCTCAATTTCTAGAAGGTCACTTTCCAGCTAAGATTTTCACTCAATTATGTTATCAAAATATTATCTATTCAAAAATTTTAGTTATTACTTTAACCTGTGAAGTTTGGTTCTAGAAAACCTCTCTTTGATAAATATGGGATTCCTCTTCCCGCCATCCCTCTAATAGTTTATCAAAAATTTCATGCCTAATCTATATTCTTTCATAGCAAGATGAATATATTTTAGGTCTTTCGTAACCTCAATAAAAATCTTAAACCCCATATTATAAAACTTTATATTACATTAATACTCTTCTATCAAGAAAATCTATAGAGATAAAAAATCTATCTAGTTTATGTAGGACCCTTTGGTTCTTCTATACCTAGTTACTCCAAGTGTAAATGTCCTTCTAACAAAAGGGCTTCATAAGATCTTAAATCTTTCAAAGAAGGGAATAGTGTGAACACAAACAAATCTATCTAGTTTATGTAGGACCCTTTTGTTCTTATATACCTAGTTACAACAAGTGTAAATGCCTTCAAACAAAAGGGCTTCATAAGATCTCAAATCTTTCAACGAAGGGAAAGGAATAGTGTGAACACAAACAAAAGTAGCCTCCAAGCAAAACTAAAAGTTGATGGTATGTACGTGCAAAACATTAAAGTAATGAAGATAAATCGTGCATCCTTCTTGTTGTGTTTGAAGTGCAAATCATTAAAGTAAAGAAGATAAACCATGCATCCTTCATGTTGGGTTTGAAGTACATTTCATGTTTTTTTCTTTTGATGGAATTTTGTTTTACATGAATACCGCTTCCCTCCTTCTTACACGCAGATTTGACGATGTGGGAATAGCTATGGACGGCTGATGTCCACTTCCCGTCCATTTTATCATTTTTCTTCTAACACGAATTTGAACACGTCGCAGAAAGTCATGGACAGCTGACGCCGACGTCCACTTCCCGTGTTTTTTGCTTGTAACGATAGGTGGATTCCTGATTTCGGAAGATGTCATCTTCCGCATATGCACAACACTACAAGCGAACAAGACTACATCGACAGTGAGATAAACCATTCAGACTTCACATAAGATTTGGGTTTGACGAGGATGGGTGACCGTTAAATGAGAAAGCCTGATTGGAAAGAAAACTATCCATGCTTAATTTTTCCGTCGACTTCCAGCCTTGCACGTTCATTTGCGATGACAAATTCATACAATCATGTGAAGTCGAAATCAACAAAAGCAATGAAGAGGACAAAAAAAATTAGGATTTTTTTTTAACCTCTATGTGAAGAGCACGAAAATTTGTAGGTGTCGGAGAAGTTGAAAAAAAAAAAAAACTAGTGTAAAAGCAATGAATTTTTCACAAAAATTATTCATTAATGTTGTACACAAAAATTAATTTTGACTTTGACATTGACTTTAAATCTGGCTTTATAATTTTTCACCGTTCATTTTCTAGGACAATTGAATATCAACCACCATTTTCACTTGAAGGGCACGAATGTGTACGTGCTAGAGAAGTTGAAAAGGGAAAAACAGATGTAAAACCGATGAAGAGGATTGCGTGCTTTAAACGACGGAGATGAAGAACTATATTTTTGATGTTGGTAGTCAAGAGAGCTCTTTTTAATGTTTTCACATAAATAATAAATAAATAGATAAGGAAATAGTGAATTATTCTGTGAAAGTTTATAAGATGATTTAAAGTAATTATTTATAAAATCATTGATCAAAACATAATATTTTTAAGTGTTATAACAACATTTAATTTATTTATACCAATTGTACTCAAAACCATTTTTTTAGAATATTATGTAAAAAACTTTAGGAAACTCTATCATATGTTTTGTTTATATTTAAATGTATTTCACCTTAGTGAATTATTTGCATAATATTTTGTTGCAATTTTATTTTCTTTAGAGAACCTGACTATGGACTAAGTTATTCTCGACAATCTAATTAGTTGTTGTGCTAGCTTATGTTCATCCTTCTCATTGCATCCAAACTCTAATATTCGTTTTGATATCAGGTTACCAAAATTTTTTATAGCAAGGAGCTCTTTGAGGATGATGCTAGCTTGCTCTCTTTTTTTATTCATTTCCTTTACCCAAGCCTCCATGTCTTGGATGAAGTTTTCCTAGTATGGCCTTTCATGGAGATATATGTTTAGTTTAAGAAATTTAGTTTGATATTCATAGATTTTGTTGTTTGGAGTAGTAATATGTCTCGCTTCCTATTTGGTCATACAACTCTCTACACATAGTGGTTGTAGCAAGCAATAAGAAAAGTACCTTCAAAGTCTCGGGAGGGACAACACAATGGTTCAGGCTTTGGCTCTTCTTCAGGAGGTCCAAGGTTCAAACCGTGATGTGGGCGAGTGTGTAAGGGGATGGGTGTGTGGTGGTTGTGTGTTAAATTATATATTGATAAGTATAGCTCTTGGATTTATGAGGGGTTATGGATGAGAGGAGACTGCTCATCCTTGTGCATTGGTCGTAGGGGTTTCTCACACTAACCAAAAGAAAACCAGAGTACCTCCAAAATAGAAAGGAAAATTGATGAGAACCAATAAATAAATTTTATGTGTGATAGAAGCAAGGTCCCACACATGAGAGAAGAAAGATGAAATTTTGGTACAACAAAAATAGTGTGAATCTCATAAGCAATGATCTACTATATTGTATTTGGTGGTTGGAGTGAGCAAAAACAAAATTTTCTCCAAAAGAGAAAGGGGGTGATGGGAACTAATGGATAAAGATTATGTGTGGTAGAAGTAAGGTCCCACACATGAGAGAATAAAGATGAAGGTTTGATACAAAAATAATAGAGGAAATCTCGTAAGCAGTGATCTACTATATTACACCAGGTGGTTGCAAGTGATTGATTATCCTCTTGTTTTCTAACCGGTTAATGTGATGATGAAAGTCTAGTGGCATATTCCATGATTAAAATTCTATTCATGTTAATACCTATCTATCTATCTATCTATGTAGTCTCGTAGGATGAGAAGGTTTCCATCAGAACACTTCTAATTGATTTGTGGAATCAAATCCATCTTGAAGAAGAAAAGAAAGTCACCATAAAAATGTTCAAAAATATGAGAATGTGAATGTACAAAAATACATGTGTATGTGCAATAGTAAGTTGAAGTAAGAGTTGTCTTCTTGAATTTGAAAATTATAACATTAAGCATTACGACGAAGAATGTTAGAAAAAAAACAATTTATACTTGATCTTTTTTATTTTACATATATCTTTACATTTTTTATAAACAAACTAATAAAACTGGTTAAACCAAATAAAAAATACTTTATCATAATATATCAAAATTATTTTATCATATATTATTATAAAATGTATATCAAATATTGTTACGATTGATGTGCCAACATGGAGAAAGAGAATGATATGTTTTTCATTTAAAGGTGTGCATATTGGGAAGTGCAGGTGGAAAGTTAACTCAAATATTTAAAAAAATAATATTTGTGGCATCAACCCGACTGTTGGAAATCACATTAAATGGGTAGAACATTATTTACTAACTTTTATTTAAATTATGATTTTTATAAAGGAATGGATAATTGAAAGCATGAGGATATGAAAACAAAAAGGAAATGCCAAGATGCGATGCAAGCGAAGCCAAAGATAACGCTAAATCCTACGAACTGAAATGCATGAAAGGAGAGAAACATAAACGCATTGAAACAAGGTATAAAAGCAAATATGGAGTACAACCCTTTTTATTAATATGCTTTAGAACCCAGTTACAATCTGTCTCCTCCCTTTTCAGGGGCTAGGAGCGTTAAATATGTTCTTGTCACATCAACAGATGGTATTCCTTCTTTCGCGTGCCCACATGTAGAATGGGCGGACCAAACGTCACCGCAACTTGCATTGATGAGTCTTGAATCCTTGTTGCTCCTCTAATGTCGAGATCCTATGTTCAAGGAAACAAAAAATAATCAGTAGCACCTGTAGATAAAATGAAACATGCAATCCCCAAGCCTACGATTAGTGCATGCAAAAAATAAATAAAATGATAACTAAATAGCATCAGAATGATCTAAAAATTTAATAGAAGCATGAGGACATTACCAAGAGGGCACTACAAATGGAACAATTGGAAAATTCACCATGGATTTCTAATCGCTCCGGGGTGGGACGATTAGACCTGCAACAAAATGTTAGAAAGCACTGTTCCAAATGTCACATCCGGGAAGCTCCAAATCACCTAAAAATTTGGGGGTTAGGTAAAATGGGGTATTTTGGAAAGACCCAAAAGGTCAGATTTTTCCAATTTGGCCTCTATCACCAGGAATTTGATGATGCTACCTGCATGTTAGCAAAAGCGGGAAATGACAAAAACATGATCAAAATAGCTCAAAATGATGTGAAATTTGAATGACAACCTATCTAAGCAACATAGAATCAGATGCAAAAATAATAGAAAGGAAATCTACTACAAATTTCTAATCACTCCGGGGTGGGGCAATTAGGACTGCAGTAGTGCGGGGGGCACCCGGGGGCAGGACGCCCACCGTTTGGGGCCCGATTTTGGCACCAATCCACTTGGGATGGGTCCAAAACCTCTTGTGGGGTGTTGTCGACAAATTTGGTAGGATTTTATGGCCAAATGTCGGGTTTTGGTTTTGGATTTGTGCTTCCAATAATCACCCAATGACCTCCCTTCCAAAAGAGATCAAGGATGTGAAAGGCACAAATCAAAAGGTGTGAGGATGTAAAACGGCAGCACTTCATTGCTCAAAATGCTCCTTCTCTCATTATTTTTTGGGGTGAGAAGACTCACCATTTTATAGACCTGATGATCTCTGTGTATGAGCATGCAGAGGCACCACTTGGTAATCATGCCTTTCCAGGAGGGGAGAAGATTCCTCCATGATTAAGGGCTCCATGGCTACCTCTGTAACTACCTCTAGCACTCCAAAACGCTCACTCGCACTCCCATGCAATGAAGGAGGAGTTAAGTGGTGGATCTGAGCTACCATTTGTCAAGATTTGACCTTTTGCCCATCAAACCTGCTATTCGCCCCACCCTGGAGTGAATACTGCTAATCGTCCCTGGGTGGAATGAATACCAGTTTGTAATCATCCCTGGGTGGAACGAATAAGGAGCAGAGTGCCTAAAAGGTGCCAAATTGACCTCTGACCTTCCAAAACTATTGTGAGAGTGGTTAGGACCACTGTTTAACCTCTAGGGGCTGCCCTGGGGGCTGTGTGTGTCAACTCGATCAGTGTTTGCAGTCACATAATCAGATTGGTGTTGTTTTGGTGTCTATAGATGCCCCTTTTTGGGATGCACTGTGCATGGTGTAGTGCTAAGCAAAAATAGATAACCAAAGCACTAATGATTAGGGTTTCTCAGTAACCTAACCAACTTTTGATGCCCCAAGTATGGAAAAGGGGCACGCATTCTTGAATCCTTGATTCTGACGAGCTAAGGAACTTAATTCAAGTGTTAACCTTTTTCGGTGAGGTGTTACTTGAGCTTGGACATTGATCAGTCATGAATAGGCAAATGGTGCAACCTTTTGTCTATGGGAACCTTGAGTTCATGATTCATGAATGCCAAGTTGTTTGATCAGCTTATGATTATTGCTTGTTTGTTGCCCCAAGTAGGGGCATGATTATATTTGTCAATGATTCTTTGGATGCGTGCCATTTCCTTAATTGGGTGTGTATTTGTTGATTGGTGACTAAGTGTGACTACCCCCTCAAGCGACGAATCGATGAGGGAATGACCTACATGAGAAAAGCGATGAGTCACTTGACCCAAGATGACTTAGGTAAGGGTGCCTTTCAGTTGTTTATCTTTGAATGTGTGTGCAGTTTCCCGACATTTAGACCTATTTTTGGTGGGTGTTTAACCCTTTTGGTGACGCCATTTGGAGATGAAATTCTCGACAATCCGTCCTCCCGTGGAGCGGTCCGGCTATGGTAGCCTTCTTAGGGAGTAGGATAGTGAGGATTTGTGACCCCGATGTCTGTTTTGCATGCCAAGAAGCAGAGGCGCAAATGCGCCTTGTTCGGCAATGTTATTGCTATTTTTGGGTGGGTTTGGACCCTTTTTGGGATGCCGTTTGGGGATGAAATTCTCGACAATCCGTCCTCCCGTGGAGTGGTCCGGCTATGGTAGCCTTCTTAGGGAGTAGGATAGTGAGGATTTGTGACCTTGACGTCTGTTTTGCATGCCCGGAATTTCAAGTGCAAAAGCACTCTTATTGGAAAATTTTGTTGTCTTGTTTTTGTGCATTTTGTGTAGTTTTTGCTATTTTTGAAATTTTTGCTCTGTAATCATCCCTGGGTGGGGCGAATACCAGTTTTGTAATCGTCCTAGGGTGGGACGAGCTCTAACCAGAGCACTCATCCTAGGGTGGAATGATTACAGGCCTAAAAGCCTATTTAAGGGCCAAAACTAGGGTTTGGGCTCATTTGCATTCAATTTTTTTGGCGATTTGGAGCTTTGAGGAGGAGGAGGTCGAGTCTGCGAAGTGAAGCGTTGTCAAATTTTCCCGACACCATGAGTTCACGAACCGGATCGAGTGGCGGAGCCGAAGTGAGACCGGTAAGTGCTCCTCTTCGTTATTTGCTTTTGTTTTATGTTACAGTTTTAAAATCGTAATTTATTTTGAGTTTGTTTTTCCGTTTAAACTAAGGTAAAACCCTAGGCTAAAAAGAAATGTTTTTTTATTTTTTGTTTGTATGTTTGTTAAGGTTACAAGAAACCCTAGGTTGAAAAGCGATGTTTTTATTGTTTTAAAACTAAAACCCTAGGTTAAACTGAGAGCAAAACCCTAGCTTAGAAAAATTGTTTGAATTTAATTTTTTGTATTTTCATTTAAAAAACCCTAGATTGAAATGCGTTCTTTTTGTTGTTTTGTTTTTAAACTAAAACCCTAGCTTTAGAAATATTTGTTGTGTTCTGAGTTTTTATTTGTGAACTTCAGTTATAAACCTGAGGTTAACGAAAAACTGTTATTTTGATTTTGATTTTTTTGTTTTTATTTATCAGTTTAAACGTAGAGTTAAAAAACCCTAGGTACTGACAAACTATTTTTGAATTTGTTGTTGTTTTTATTTATCAGTTTAAACGTAGAGTTAAAAACCCTAGGTACTGACAAACATTTTTTTTTTTTTGAATGTGAAATTGTTTTTGTTTTTATTTATCAGTTGAACTTTAGAGTTAAAAACCCTAGGACTGACAAATGTTTTTGAATTTTTTTTTTGAATTTTGTTTATCGTTATTTGTCTATTTTTAGCTATACATTGTTTTATGCATTGTTGTATATTCATGTTATTGTTGTATAGTTTATCATGTTTTTAATATTTTTGTTTTGTTTTCTTTTACAAGTTGTGAAGAGTCGGTACCGTGTGCCTACGATTTTCTCTGAAGCGTGGGAGGCACTGACTTTGGATGACTGGGAGTGGCTTGATGCCCTTGGGCTCAAGCAGGTGACTCAGCTAGAGCCTGTGGTGGGGGATCGGGCCTATCTGACAGCCCTAATCAACTTGTGGGATCCCCGGACCAATACCTTTCATCTCCCAATAGGGGAGATGACGGTGATGCTTGAGGATGTCTATTGGATTCTGTGGATTCCGATAGATGGACTTCCTATTCGGACTACTCCGTGTGATCAGGAGACAACAGTGCTGACACGATGCGACTGCCAGATTGGCAGTATTTTGGTGCGATCATCTAAGGAGCAGGGACAGAGTCAGCGGTGGGCACGTTTTGTAGGGCACTATTTTGATGCCTTTGCTCGACTTGCTCCAAGGGAGGTTTTTTGGTGCCCATATCAGGACTGTACAGCCTAGCCTGAGGCTGGAGAGTGGCTTCGGCGGGTGCACCGGGGGATATGGATGATTAGGTGACATGGGACTAAGTAGGAGTACTTTCCATATGTTCGAGTGACACAATAGTTTGGGGTGCACCAGGGGTTGCATGGTGAGCCTTTGATCTATCGGTGTTTGCGTGACAAGAGGACTCTGGCCTGGCTGATCATCGCACTGCTGGGTGAGGAGTTGGATGCAGCGATTGATGTTCTTGACATGGACAACATCGGGGTGACCGCTGAGTTTGACCAGTGGTGGAATTTGTGGCATTGGCGAGGTGAGGGGCCTCTAGGTGGTGCAAAGGTGGCAGTAGCAGGTGGTGAGGATGTAGAGGCATTAGCAGAGGGATATGGGGTTCTGTTGGAGGATGCGGGCATGGTAGAGGTGGACAACTTTTGGGGGGATGATTTTGGGGTTCCAGAGCAGCCAGATATGTAGGACATCCCAGAGTATTGGGAGCCAGAGCAGGATGCCTTTTCAGAGATGTTGATGCCTCAGGTAGTCCTAGAGGATACAGAGGTAGGGTTGCACGCTGAGATAGCACGATTGGAGGGGCTACTTTGGAGATGGGATGAGGAGCTCGAGGATGCATTGCAGGAGAGGGATCTCCTACGGATGTAGTTGGTGGAGAGGGAGAATGCATTTGTTGTGTACCATCGGTGGGATGGGGATACAAATGCTACACGGGAGATGGATCTCCTACGAATGTAGCTGGCATAGCGCGATGAGAACTTGGTGATGGTTCGTCAGTGGGAGATGGACTTGATTCGACATCAGTTTGAGCTGGAGGTAGATATTATCCACCTCGATGGGTGGATCCATAAGATTAGTAGAGGTGGATCATCGTGCCGCATGAGAGGGAGCGATACTGAGCAGTCAGCATCCTCTCGGTGCAGGCGACTGGATGAGGGGGCGCTAGTAGGCATGATGTGGGGGCTAGCAGCAGCCGCCCTGAGGGGTCCCATAGGACCCACACCACGGGGGGTAGTTCCCATCACACCGATCCTGCATGATCATGGTGGCCGATGCCCTAGGCTTGGGGGTTTTTGAGCTTTTGCCTTTTTGCGAGGTCAGAGGACCAGTTTATTGTAGCCTGTGGGCATTTTTGATGATATATATATATATATAAATGACTTTCTTTTGTTTATACACGTGTTGTGATTTAATTTTATGCACAGTGACTGATGTTTGATGGATGCATGTTAATTTACATTATGTATGGATATGTTGCAATGAATGCTAATGTTTCCTAATTTATATGATATGCAAATGGAATGGATGAATTGAATTTGTGATTTTTGGTGGTGGCACCATAGACTGTTTAGAACTTATGGCTTGTTGTCCTAGGCGATTGGTGTGGTAAATGACCTTTTTATGTATACATGTTTTTTTGTATTTTTTGATGGCGATGCAAGGATGAAAGATATCACAGTTGGTTTAGAATGTAGTTAAGGTTTTCTGAGACTCAGGTGTTTTAACTAACTAGCCAAGACTGTACTTTTATCTGACAAGACTTTTGAACAAGGTATGAATCCGACTTGTTTTTGACCAAGTTATTTCACATCCCTATGTGTGCAATTGAGTTTGTTTATGTGGTATTTGTCAGGATACCGCTAGTGCCAGATAGGTTGTCAACCAAACCTGTACTGAGGATCACCTAATTAGCTCCACTAATTCCTTTGTTGTATTTAGTTAGATTAATCTGTGGTGCTATCTAGGATACCATAAGCTAGCTCATCCACATGCAAACATTGATTTGCACACAAGTTAATGTGATAGATATATCATCATGTGGGAGGTTTGCCACTAGTGACCGATAGGTTATCCACCAAACCGATACTGAGGTTTACCTCATGACCTTTTGAATGTTGAGAGTTCCAGGGATTCAAGTTCGACTCCCTTATTTTCTTCAATTGTATTGGGATACTTGCTCTTCTATAGTGATAAAAATCACTATTTATTTTTGTTTTTTCTTTTGAGCAAGGGATTTGAATATTGAGTGATGAGAATCACTATTGTATGTGCCTTTTGATGTATGCACTTTGGTTGTGATGTCAAATTTTTTTGGAGTTTTGACTTTTGCAAATTTTTTATGTTTTGTAACTTTTTGAGAACTTGGGATTCTTGGGGAATTGGGTAGGGAAGATGCTTGTCCTTTTGCCAACTCTCAGCATTCTTGGGGTCATTCGCACAGGGGGATGAGCAAGATAACCTTTTCACTATATGGTATCCTGAATTGCTTTGCAGGTTTCATCCTTCGTTCACACAACTTGGGAATTTTTATGTGTTTTAACTTGTGTTGGGATGCTACGTAACAAGGTGTGATCCAAGTAGAACTCTACCTTTGTAAAATTTGTCTGACTTTGTACAGTATTTGGCTAGAAAGCTAATGATAGCTGAATGACAAAAACTCTAGATACATTAGAAGACAACTGACTATGATATGGTGAAAATATGTGAATGGCATTTATTTTTGATGGACTATTTATAGAGTGGAGAAATGTGTAAAAAGATGGATTTGCCAAATAATTACAGTCTATGGTGCCTTTGACCTGTATGACCAACAAATATGCAATGTATGGATGTGAGCTTAATGCAGCTATTATTTTTGTGTTTTCGATTGATTGAGTTTTCTGAGTATGACAATGAGATGCAAAAGAGTTCTTTATTGTTGTGATGATTTTGAGTATGCATGGAAATGAGATGCAAAGTTTTGTTATTTTTGATGATTTTATTGTTTTGAATTTTTTTTTGTTTTTGACCAAGCGATTGTGGGAACCCTTGGAGATTTTGGTTTGACCAAAGGGATGATGGGTACCTTTGGGGCGTTTGGTTTGACCAAAGGGTTTGTGGGCACCTTTGGGGCATTTTTGGGTGACCAAGCGATTATGAGAATCCTTGGAGCTTTTGGTTTGACCAAAGGGATTATGGGTACCTTTGGGGTGTTTGGTTTGACCAAAGGGTTTGTGGGCACCTTTGGGGTGTTTTTGGGTGACCAAGCGATTGTGAGAATCCTTGGAGCTTTTGGTTTGACCAAAGGGATTATGGGTACCTTTGGGGCGTTTAGGGGTTGACCAAGCGATTATGGGAATCCTTGGAGCTTTTGGTTTGACCAAAGGGTTGGTGGACACCTTTGGGGCATTTTGGGATTGACCAAGCAATAATGGGGATCCTTGGGGATTTTGGTTTGACCAAAGGGGTAATGGGCACCTTTGGGGTGTTTTGGGGTTGACCAAGCGACTACGGGAATCCTTGGAGCATTTTGGGTTGACCAAGTGATTGCAAGAATCCTTGGAGCTTTTGGTTTGGGCTATGGCTCTTTTAAATATGGAATGGCCACAAATGACTAATGTTCAAGGGTTCTAGTTCCTTGATTCCATCAAGAGAGGCTAGCCGGTATGTTCCAGGTCCTATTTTACTATCGATGACATAAGGACCTAACCAGTTTGCCGTGAACTTGTCCCTTAGATGGGGCGGCAAGTTAGAATTTTGTTGGTTCTCTTTTAAGACCAAGTCACCAACCTGAAAGTCCCTCAGGTGAACCTTCATGTTGTATGCTTTCTTAAGTCGCTCTTGATAGATACGTAAATTCTCGAGAGCATTAATGCATCATTCGTCGAGCAACGTAAGTTGGTCTAACAAGGCCTACCACACAGTGTCATCATCGATGAACTCTTGCATTGATATACATAGGGAAGGTATTTCCAAATCGAGAGGCATGACTGCCTCGAAGCCATACACCAACAAAAATAGAGTTGCCCCAGTGGGCATCCAAATGCTAGTGCAATAAGCCCACAGGGCAAGTGGGATTTGAATGTGCCAATCCTTATGACTATCTACGATTGTCTTTTTGAGGATGGTGACTAGCATTTTGTTTGACGCCTCTGCTTGCCCATTTGCCTATGGATAATAGGGTGTCAAAAAAATATGCTAAATTTTGTACTTTGTGGTCAAAGCATGCACATCTTTGTTCTTGAATGACGTCCCATTATCCAAGATTATCTTGGATGGAATACCAAAATGACATATGATTTTATGTAAAATGAACTCCGAAATGCGGGGTCCAGTCATAGAGGTAAGCGGAATTGCTTCCACCCACTTGGTGAAGTACTATGTGGCCGTTATGATAAATGTGTGATGACCCAATGACGCAAGGGAGATATTTCCGATTAGATCTAAGCCCCACTGTGAGAACGGCCAAGCCGATTGGATCGGTTGCAAGGCCTGAGAAGGTACGTGTGTCAAATTGGCATGGTGTTGACACTTCACGCACTTCCTTACATAGGTGCAACAATATCGCTCTAAATATGGCCAATAATAGCCCATGCATAGAATGCACTTTGCGATGGCCATACCACTGAAGTGGCCACCGCATGTACCCTCATGCTCTTGGGTGATTTCCCAAGTGGACTCCTGATGGTCCAAGAAATGAAGGAGGATTCCTTCGTAGTTGCAATGATACAAAATGTCTCCTAACAAGACATGTTTTTCCACTTTCTATTTGAATGATCTTTTTGCGGCATGCGTCAATCCAAGTGGGAGGTTACCTAGCTTGAGGTAATCTCGTATGGGTGTATACCAATCCTGCTGATCGAAAACCTCGACAGTATGAACAACCAATCCCTCTTGAAGTTCATCCCTAGAAAAAGTTGAGCGGGAAAGAACTTGTAAGAATAGCGTTGTGTTGCTATTAAGGGGAGTAGGGGAGAACAAGGACCCCCAGTTGGCATGATTCAGACAATCATGGATTCGAGAGAACTTGTCCGGGGATGGTTCAATCTAGATCAGGTGGATTCCTAGCGTTAATTCAGAGCTTGCACGCTCCATCATGGATTGCGATAGTGTTTTGACTTGAATGGTTGTCATATCACCAAAAATATCTTATGGGATTAGTGACCCCAAGGAGGCCATAGTGTCCGCAAAATGATTCTATGATCGAGGGAGTGCCTCGATGTCGTACCATTCAAGCTTTTCCAGGAATTTGTCCACAAGGGCTTTGTAGGCCTACAAAACTAGGCATTTACATTGGAATACCCCTTTGACTTGGTTGACAATTAACAGTGAATCACCAAAGATGTTCAATCATTTGATGTTCATGGTGATTATTGTCTAAAGACCTATGAGCAAGGCTTCGTATTTGGCATTGTTGTTGGTGCATGGGAAATCTAATTTAAATGATAGAGGCATTGGAGCCCCTTGTAGTGTGAAGAATACAATTCCTATGCCACCCTCTTGCTCACATTTAGAACCATCAAAAAATAGGGTTATGTCGGCCTGTGACTCAAGATCATCAGAATCTGGCGATTCTGAGACATGGAAGACCCCATCATCGGGTAGTTCTATGGTCAGAGGCTGATCGTCTTTGAGAGGAGCCTCTGCTAGTTGATCGGCTATGACTTGACCTTTGATGGATTTTTGTCCAATGAACTCGATGTCAAACTCCGTCAACAACATGATCCATTTCACCGTGTGACTACTATGATAAGTATGACTCATCATGTACCGCAATGGATTCTCCTTAGACACAACATAGGTCGTGTTGCTCAACATGTAATGGCCTAGCTTTTTGATAGCAAACACCACTACCAAGCAGAGCTTCTCAACGTATGCATAGTTAAGTTCATAAGTGACCAGGGTGTGGCTAAGATAGTAAGTAGCCTGTTCTTTGTATAGTTCATTTTTCTAGGCTAGCATGGCGCCAAGTGCCACCTCTATAGCTGAGATGTATAAGTAGAACGACCTCTAGTCTAGGTGGCACATAAGAAATTAAATTGTCAAAGGGCCACCTCACCCGAGTGAAGCACCCTGTGAAAATTTATTCATGGGTGATGATAGACTAGAAGCGCTTGATTAGACCTTCCCATAGGCTTTGAGCTTCTTATGGTAGTTGGGGAAGCATTGATGCATTGACTTTTGGGCCACTTGAGCCCTCTTTGAGACATAAAAATAGATCAAAACATACTCCGGTTCATTATTCCATGAGCAATCAAGATCTTGCTTAATCATCGAGATATAAAAAATTTCCAACAAATCCACGAAATTCTAAAGTTTTATGCATGGACATGGAAAGGGGATAAGAAAGGCATGACATAAAAAAATCCCCCAAGGATAACACATTTTATTTGCCTTGGATGATAGAACTGATATCAGAAACCATCATGAGGAAAGACAAGTTATACAAGGTCAAGGAAGGAAATCATCCTTAGGACTCGTAAGATCTCAAAAATTCAAGCAAATCCTCCCATCAGATTTGACAGTGCAACCATGGTGGGAAAAAACAAAAAAATTAATTCATCTTCCATAAGCCACTATGGGATATTTAACATATCAAATAGACAGAACACTCTTTAGACCAAAAAACTTTCTTCTTTGAGAAGAAATCACTTGCTCTTCGGGAAAGATACAATTTTGATTCATATAAATTCAATCACAAAAGGGACTCCAAGGTGGGTGGATCATATATCTAAATTCAAATCATAGAAACTGGTCCTCTTCAAATGAAAAAGTGGCAGGAAAGAAAAAAAAATGGAGGGGGAATAAAACTAGGACTAGCTAGAAAAGATTGATCGTTGATGGATGGGGGAAAAGGAGCGTAAAAAAAAAACAAAAACAAAAAACCAAAAAAAAACCAAACACCAAAACAAAAAAAACAAAAAAAAAAAAAAAACCAAACAAAAAAAAAAAAAAAAAACACAATAAACAACAACCACCACAAAAAAGGAACCACAAACAAAAAAACAACAAAAAGAACAAAAAAAAAAAAAAAACCATCCACAAAAAACCCCAAAAATCAAAAAAAAAAAAACCAAAAAAAAAAAAAAAGAAAAAAAAAAGAAAAGAAAAAAAAAAAAAAAAAATAAAATTTTTTTTATTTTGTATTTTATTGGGCGGGGGCGCGGGGCTGGGGAGGGGTGTGAAGAGAAGCAAAAAGGTGGGCAGGTGTCATAGGGCACTATGTCGATGCCTTCACTCGGCTTGCTCCAAGGGAGGTTTTTGGTGCCCATACCAGGACTTCCACCAGCCGAGGCTAGAGAGTGGCTTCAGGGGCCAGGGGAGATGGCTGATCGGGCAACACAGGACCGAGCAGAGTACTTCCATACGTCCGAGTGACACGACAGTTTGGGGTGCACTAGGGGTTGCCTAGTGAGCCTTTGATCTATCAACATCGAGGTGACGAGAGGACTGCCTAGGCCGATCATCCGCAGGTGAGGAGTGAGAGATTGATGTCCTGACGTGGACAATGTCGGGGTGACCGCTGAGTATGACCAATGGTGGACTTTACGATGGTGGCGAGGCGAGGGGCCTCTAGGGGGTGTAGAGGCCAATAGGTGGTGAGGATGCAGAGGCATCAGGAGAGGGTTGGGGGTTCCGCTGGAGGATGCAGACATGGTAGAGGTGGACAGCTTTGGGGGGATGATTTTGGGGTTCCAAAGAGGATATGTAGGACATCCTAGAGCAGTGGGAGCTAGAGCAGGCTGCCATTCTAGAGATGTCGATGCCTCAGGAAGTCCCAGAGGATACAGAGGTAGGGTTGCACACTGAGATAGCATGATTGGAGGGGCTACTCCAGAGATGGGATGAGGAGCTCAAGGATGCATTGCAAGAGAGGGATCTCCTATGGACATAACTGGCAGAGAGGGAGAACGCATTTGCTACGTACCATCGATGGGATGGGGATACAGATGCTACATGGGAGATGGATCTCCTACGAATGGCACAACATGATGAGAACTTGGTGATAGTTCATCAATGAGATATGGACTTGATTCGACATCAGTTTGAGCTGGAGGTAGAGATTATCCACCTCGATGGGTGGATCCCTATGGTTAGTAGGTGACTGGATGAGGGGGGCACTAGTAGGCATGATGCGAGGGCTAGCAACAGCCACCCTGAGGGGTCCCATAGGACCCACACCATGGGGGGTAGTTCCCATCGCACCGATCCTACATGATCATGGTGGCCGATGCCCTAGGCTTGGGGGTTTTTGAGCTTTTGCATTTTTGCGAGGTCAGAGGACCGGTTTATTGTAGCCTATGGGCATTTTTGATGATATATATATATGACTTTCTTTTGTTTATACACGTGTTGTGATTTGATTTTATGCACAATGATCGATGTTTGATGGATGCATGTTAATTTACATTATGTATGGATATGTTGCGATGAATGCTAATGTTTCCTAATTTATATGATATGCAAATGGAATGGATGAATTGAATTTGTGATTTTTGTGGTGGCACCATAGACTATTTAGAACTTATGGCTTTGTTGTCCTAGGCGATTGTTGTGGTAAATGACTTTTTATGTATACATGTTTTTTTTGTATTTTTTGATGGCGATGCAAGGATGAAAGATATCACAGTTGGTTTAGAATGTAGTTAAGGTTTTCTGAGACTCGGATGTTTTAACTAACTAGCCAAGACTGTACTTTTATCTTACAAGACT
Organism: Wollemia nobilis; assembly: GCA_028583015.1. Taxonomy (NCBI): domain Eukaryota; kingdom Viridiplantae; phylum Streptophyta; class Pinopsida; order Araucariales; family Araucariaceae; genus Wollemia; species Wollemia nobilis. The sequence continues at coordinate 847,408 of JAQPPZ010002023.1, forward strand.
TTTGAACAAGGTATGAATCCGACTTGTCTTTGACCAAGTTATTTCACATCCCTGTGTGTGCAATTGAGTTTGTTTATGTGGTATTTGTCAAGATACCGCTAGTGCTAGATAGGCTGTCAACCAAACCTGTATTGAGGATCACCTAATTAGCTCCACTAACTCCTTTGTTGTATTTAGTCAGATTAATCTGTGGTGCTATCTAGGATACCATAAGCTAGCTCATCCACATGCAAACATTGATCTGCACACAAGTTAATGTGACAGATATATCGTCATGCGGGAGGTTTGCCACCAATGACCGATAGGTTATCCACCAAACCGATACTGAGGTTTACCTCATGACCTTCTGAATGCTGAGAGTTCCAGGGATTCAAGTTTGACTCCCTTCTTTTCTTCAATTGTATTGGGATACTTGCTCTTATATAGTGATAAAAATCACTGTTTATTTTTGTTTTTTCTTTTGAGCAAGGGATTTGAATATTGAGTGATGAGAATCACTATTGTATGTGCCTTTTGATGTATGCACTTTGTGGGTTGTGATGTCAAACTTTGGAGTATTGACTTTTGCAAATTTTTGATGTTTTGCAACTTTTTGAGAACTTGGGATTCTTGGGGAATTGGGTAGGGAAGATGCTTGTCCTTTTGCCAACTCTCAGCATTCTTGGGGTCATTCGCACAGGGGGATGAGCAAGATAACCTTTTCACTAGATGGTATCCTGGATTGCTTTGCAGGTTTCATCTTTCGTTCACACAACTTGGGAATTTTTATGTGTTTTAACTTGTGTTGGGATGCTACGTAACAAGGTGTGATCCAAGTAGAACTCTACCTTTGTAAAATATGTCTGACTTTGTACAGTATTTGGCTAGAAAGCTAATGACAGCTGAATGACAAAAACTCTAGATACATTAGAAGACAACTGACTATGATATGGTGAAAAGATGTGAATGGCATTTATTTTTGATGGACTATTTATAGAGTGGAGAAATGTGGAAAATGATGGATTTGCCGAGTAATTACAGTCTATGGTGCCTTTGACCTGTATGACCAACAAATATGCAATGTATGGATGTGATGCTTAATGCAGCTATTATTTTTGTGTTTTTGATGGATTGATTTTTGTGAGTATGAAGATGAGATGCAAAAGAGTTCTTTATTGTTGTGATGATTTTGAGTATGCATGGAAATGAGATGCAAATTTTTGTTATTTTTGATGATTTTATTGTTTTTGAATTTTCTTATTTTTGACCAAGCGATTGTGGGAACCCTTGGAGCTTTTGGTTTGACCAAAGGGATGATGGGTACCTTTGGGGCATTTGGTTTGACCAAAGGGTTTATGGGCACCTTTGGGGCATTTTTGGGTGACCAAGCGATTATGAGAATCCTTGGAGCTTTTGGTTTGACCAAAGGGATTATGGGTACCTTTGGGGCATTTAGGGGTTGACCAAGCGATTATGGGAATCCTTGGAGCTTTTGGTTTGACCAAGTTGACCTTTGGCGTTTGGTTGACCAAGATTGGGAATCCTTGGAGCTTTTGGTTTGACCAAAGATTATGGGCACCTTTGGGGCATTTTGGGTTGACCAAGTACGAATCCTTGGAGCATTTTGGGTTGACCAAGCGATTATGAGAATCCTTGGAGCTTTTGGTTTGGGCTATGGCTCTTTTAAATATGGAATGGCCGCAAATGACTGATGTTCAAGGGTTCTAGTTCCTTGATTCCATCAAGAGAGGCTAGCCGGTATGTTCCAGGTCCTATTTTACTATCGATGACATAAGGACCTAACCAGTTTGCCATGAACTTGTCCCTTAGATGGGGCGGCAAGTTAGAATTTTGTTGGTTCTCTTTTAAGACCAAGTCACCAACCTGAAAGTCCCTCAGGTGAACCTTCATGTTGTATGCTTTCTTAAGTCGCTCTTGATAGATACGTAAATGCTCGAGAGCATTAACGCATCATTCATCGAGCAACGTAAGTTGGTCTAACTGGGCCTACCATGCAGTGTCATCATCGATGAACTCTTGCATTGATATGCGCAGGGAAGGTATTTCCAACTCGAGAGGCATGACTACCTCGGAGCCATACACCAGCAAAAATGGAGTTGCCCTAGTGGGCGTCCGAATGCTAGTGCGATAAGCCCATAGGGCAAGTGGGATTTGAATGTGCCAATCCTTATGACTATCTACGATCGTATTTTTGAGGATGGCGACTAGCATTTTGTTTGACGCCTCTGCTTGCCCATTTGCCTATGGATAATAGGGTGTCAAAAAACTATGCTGAATTTTGTACTTTGTGGTCAAAGCATGCACGTCTTTGTTCTTGAATGACGTCCCATTATCCAAGATGATCTTGGATGGAATACCAAAATGACATATGATGTTATGTAAAATGAACTCCAAAATGCGGGGTCCAGTCATAGAGGTAAGCGGAATTGCTTCCACCCACTTGGTGAAGTACTCTGTGGCCATTATGATAAACGTGTGATGACCCGACGATGCAGGGGAGATCTTTTCGATTAGATCTAAGCCCCACTACGAAAATGGCCAAGCCGATTGGATCGGCTGCAAGGCCTGAGAAGGTACGTGTGTCAAATTAGCATGGTGTTGACACTTCATGCACTTCCTTACATAGGCGCAACAATCTCGCTCTAAATATGGCCAATAATAGCCCATGCAGAGAATGCGCTTTGCGATGGCCATACCGCTGAAGTGGCCACCGCATGTACCATCGTGCGCTTGGGTGATCGCCCAAGTGGACTCCTGATGGTCCAAGCAATGAAGGAGGATTCCTTCGTAGCTGTGATGGTACAAAATGTCTCCTAACAAGACATGTTTTGCCGCTTTCTGTTTGAATGATCATTTTATGGCGTGCGTCAATCCAAGTGGGAGGTTACCTAACTTGAGGTAATCTCGTATGGGTGTGTACCAATCCTGCTGATCGAAAACCTCGATAGTATGAACAACCAATCCCTCTTGAAGTTCATCCCTAGAAAAAGTTGAGCGGGAAAGAACTTGTAAGAATAGCATTGTGTTGCTATTAAGGGGAGTAGGGGAGAACAAGGACCCCTAGTTGGCATGATTCAGACAATCATGGATTCGAGAGAACTTGTCTAGGGATGGTTCAATCTGGATCAGGTGGATTCCTGGCATTAAGTCAGAGCTTGCACGCTCCATCATGGATTGCGATAGTGTTTTGACTTGAATGGTTGTCATATCACCAAAAATGTCTTGCGGGATTAGTGACCCCAAGGAGGCCATAGTGTCCGCAAAATGATTCGATGATCGAGGGAGTGCCTCGATGTCGTACCATTCAAGATTTGCCAAGAATTTGTCCACAAGGGCTTTGTAGGCCTATAGAACTGGGCATTTACATTGGAATACCCCTTTGACTTGGTTGAAAATTAACAATGAATCACCAAAGATGTTCAATCATTTGATGTTCATGGTGATTGTTGTCTGAAGACCTATGAGCAAGGCTTCGTATTCGGCATTGTTGTTGGTGCATGGGAAATCTAATTTAAATGATAGAGGCATTGGAGCCCCTTGCGGTGTGAAGAATACAATTCCCATGCCACCCCCTTGCTCACATTTAGAACCATCAAAAAATAGGGTTATGTCGGCTTGTGACTCAGGCTCATCAGAATCTGGCGATTCTGAGACATGGAAGACCCCATCATCGGGTAGTTCTATGGTCAGAGGCTGATCATCTTCGAGAGGAGCCTCTGCTAGTTGATCGGCTATGACTTGACCTTTGATGGATTTCTGTCCAATGAACTCGATGTCAAACTTCATCAACAACATGATCCATTTCATCATGCGACTACTATGATAAGTATGACTCATCATGTACCGTAATGGATTCTCCTTAGACACAACATACGTCATGTTGCTCAACATGTAATGGCATAGCTTTTTGGTAGCAAACACCACTGCCAAGTAGAGCTTCTCAACGTATGCATAGTTAAGTTCATAACTGACCAGGGTGCGGCTAAGATAGTAAGTAGCCTGTTCTTTGTGTAGTTCATTTTTTGGGCTAGCATGGCACCCAGTGCCACCTCAGTAGCTGAGATGTATAAGTAGAATGACACTCCTGGTCTAGGTGGTGCCAATACTAGCGGTGAAGCCAAGTATTGTTTAATATCATCGAAGGCTGACTGGCACTCGTCATCCCAGTGAAATGCTACCCCCTTGTGCAATAATTTATTCATGGGTCGGCACTTGTCAGATAGCTGCGCTATGAAGCGCTTGATTGACGTGACCTTTCCTTGTAGGCTTCTGAGCTGCTTGATGGTAGTTGGGGGAAGCATTTCAAGGATTGCCTTGACTTTGTTTGGGTCCACCTCGATGCCTCACTTTGAGACTATGAAACCCAAGAGTTTTCTAGATGTGATGCCAAATACACACTTCTTGGGGTTCAGTCTGACTTTATGTTCCATGAGGTGATCGAGGATCTTGCTTAAGTCATCGAGATGATCTGGGCGCAAAAGAGATTTGGCCAACAAATCATCCATGTAATCTTCCAAAGTTTTATGCATGTGATCATGGAAGATGTATGTCATGGCACGTTGGTAGGTGGCGCCAGCATTTTTAAGGCCAAAGGGCATGACCTTATAACAAAATGTCCCCCAAGGCATTGTGAACGCCATTTTTAGTTGGTCCTCGGGATTGATACGAATCTGATTGTATCCCGAGAAACCATCCATGAGGGAAAGCATTTCATGGCCCATTGTAGCATCTACCAATGCATCGATGCTAGGCAAGGGGAAATCATCCTTAGGACTCGCTTTGTTTAGATCTCAAAAATTAGTGCATATGCGAATCCTCCCATCAAGATTTTTGATGGGCACCATGTTGGACAGCCATGGTGGGTAATCCATGCAGATGACAAACTGTGCATCCAACAACTTTTGTAATTCATCTTTGACCATTAAGGCCACTGTTGGGTGCATCTTACATAGTTTTTGCTTAACTGGCTTGACTGTCGGATCAAGCGTTAGGTTATGCATGACTAGCTATGGATCTAGCCCCGACATGTCTTTGTAGGACCATGCAAAAACCTCCTTCTTCTCTTTGAGAAGGGCAATGTAGTCGGCTTGCTCTTCGAGGGATAGACTTACCCCCAGCTTGATAATCTATGGATTCATTGGATCAGAGCCGATGTCTACGTCAGTCGTCTCCTCGACCGACATGTGGGATCCATCCTCCAACTGGTGTGGAGTTGGGATCAAGTGGATATCATTTGCTGAGTTTAGATCTACGTTGGGAACCTCGGGTTCCTCTTCAACATGGAAGATATCCTGAGTTGGCCCTGGGGTGAAATGAAGCATCTCACCGAAAGGCCAATACTCTGATGGGGATGGTGGTGAATTGACGTGATCCCAGTCTATGGCATCTATGTCTAGATATAATGACTTTGTTGGATCGATTGGATTGTGGATGGGGGTGGTTAAGTCAATGGAGATCATGTTGATGAAATGATTTTGGTCTCCATTACCATGGGTGTGGTGACTCGGACATCCTGGATGATTTTTGTGCTCCGGATCTGGCTCTGGAGGTATTGGCATGAATGGATCGGCCCTATGTGCGGAGAGGAGGATAGGGTCTACCCTCGACACTGATATCTCTATAGGGTCTCTGGGCGGTAGGTGCTCTCTATATGCCCAAAGTGGTGGATTCAACACTTGGTCCCACTATGCTGGGTTTAGGTGCCACTCATGCCCTGGCCCTATGTTTAGTTGTTCAAATATGTCATCAATATCCAGGGGGTATTGTTGCTGCATCTGCCGCATGTGATTGAGATATGCCATCTCAGTTTCATCTTCATAATCACTGTCGGAGATCCAAAGGCCTTCGTTGGTTCCAACAACTATTTGTGACATTAGAGGCTCATCTTGCTCGAGCAAATTGATCTGGCCCCATCGGGGTTGTTCCGCTCTCTATGGGGGGACCTAATTTTCTTGAGGTGGCACTTGCTCGATTGGAGCATCCAAAGGGAACATTGCCAAGAGGCTTTCTTGATAATCATCCATGGGGGTCACTTGTGAGTGATTGCTATCCGATTCGAAGGGGTCCCATGGTGCTACCTCATATTCTGACTCATCTTCTGAAGATCCTTCTTGACCTTGTCTATACCCCTCTTGTAGGTGAGTTCTCGAACTTTCTCCTTTCTCGATCAAAGGGAAGGGGTTGTTGAGGTCAACAAGGTTGGTTGTCAACAATGGGAGATAATCCCCCAATGTATATGTCGTGTTAGGATTGGCATATGGATCTAATGCCAACCCATCCTTGTTGCCTATCCCTAGGCCTTGCATGTTCTCTACCAAGATGTCCAAGGGTAGAGGGTGGTTGAACCCTACTCCTGACTTGTCGTATGGCATCTGATATCTTGGTTGGCAAAGAACGTGCACTCCTTGCTCATATCTGCCTAACCCATATCCATGCCAATTGCATTGGCCAAGATATCTCAAAGCGAAATCTGGGTTGGAAAAATAGTTGACATCTTCTACAAAGGGCTCTTCATCTTCGTCCTCTTGCATGTAAGGTTCAATGCCATTATCAAGGCCCCCATATACAAAGTTTGTCTGATTTGGCGGGTAGCCTAGAGGAACAATAGTACCTATGGGGAGGCGAGGTCTCCCCATGTCCTGCATGGACTCAAGTGTGGGTGTTGCTACAATATTCCACACCAGATACTCCCCCAGGCCCGTATTGGCCATTTCAATGGTGATTGTTGGTGATTGAGGGGGAGGGAATGGAAGTTCTTCCTGAGTCCACTCCATGTCGGGTGAACTAGGAGCCTCGACTTCCATTCTGCTAGGCATCTCCTCAGTAGAGATGGTTGAGACTGATGGCGGTGCCTCTTCCAGGGGTTTCTTCCCTTTGTCCTTCGATGTGGCCACCATAGGTGGCATCGTTGGTGAAGGACCAGACGATGAAGATGGACCCGATTGGGGATTTGATGGACTTGTCAATGGGGATGCCTATGGAATCAGACCCTATTTAGATGGATTCAACTAAAAATCCAAATGCATTGATGGAAGGGTCGATTGCGGCATTAGCTGCACCGTATTGCAATACTTGAAGGGCTCCAAGTCTGCCGGGACTACATGCACTTGCCCTTCAAATGTATACTTTAAGCACTGATGAGCTATCGAAGGGACACACTTCATGTCCCTGATCCATGGCCGACCCAACAAGATGTTATAGGCCATCTCACCCTCCAAGATGTGGCACAATGTAGGTATAGTCTTTTGTCCCACTTGGATGGGTAGGACAATTGTGCCAACTGTCGAGCATATTGCATCATTGAATGCTCGTAGTGTATAGGTGGAGGCCACTATGTGAGATGCGGGCAACTTTAGGTGCTTCAAGGCCATTATTGTAATGATATTACTGGATGAGCCAGTGTCCACCAATACCCTCTTATATGAAATCTCATTGACCCATGCGATGACGTGCAAGGGTGGATCCGCCATGTCACCAGCCACTAATTTCAATTCGTCCTCTCGAAAGGTGATGACTGGCTCGATGCATCGTTTGACATGTCCCACGAAGTTGTTGAAGGAGTTTGCTTCATGGGGCTACAACTCGATGGCTTTTAGTATCTCCATTAGAGCCTCCCGATGGGGCGATGATTGTTGTATGAGCTCGTAGATGGAGAGCCTAGCCGATGTGGTCCTCAAACTCTGGGTGAGTTTGGTTCGAATCATGGCCACTGGTCTAGGTGGAGGAGGTTGCGTAAGGTGTTATTGTGGTTGTGACATTGTTGGCACCTCTCCTGTAGCTACCATGGGGGCAGCTGTGCTCGGGTACCTCTTGTTTCGAGTCACTATACTGATCATCCCTACATACCCCTGCATGGGGCAGTTCTATGTTACCTCATTGACTTGTAGGGTCTTTTCCTAGGCATCATGGGTAGGCAAGGGGTCCTTAAAGACCTCCATTTGTTGGTTGCTTGGTGCCACGAGATTATCCATCGCTAATGTCTTGTTATCTATTAGGTCTTGCACCAAGCCTTTAAACTTCCAACATGCATTAAGGTCATGTCCCTTCCATCTGTGGAACCTACAGTACAAGTCTTCCCTATAGCCCTTAGGTTTTGGTGCATTGGGGTCTATGGGTTGACTCTCGGGTAGGTTGATCAAGTTTGCCATTGACAAGTGGTCAAACAGGGAGTCTCTGGACTCTGTGTAAGGTGTGAATTGTCGCCTAGGGTGACGCTGCTGATTTTGTTCTTGCCTCTAATTTTCTCTATCATAACTATTAAGAGGCACCACCTGATAGTTAGCCTTTTGGGGCTGTGTTGCTTGTGCAGGCTTAGGGACGTTTATAGCAACCTGATTGACCGTAGCGGGTTTCTGTTGCGTGGTCCCTATTTTGGTGTTCTTAGACCATTCTTTCTTCTTTGGCTTGGCTATCTCGCCATCCTGAATCTTGATCTCCTCAATGATTCTAGCTTGCGCTAGAGCTTCCTCTAAAGTGGCATATTGTTGTAGCTACAATAGCATGGAGATCGATCTCAAACAGCTCTTTGAGAACATTTGGGTGAGGTCGGACATAGGAGGGAGGTAGGGCAGCTTTGAAAGCAAAGTCCTCCATCGGTTCCCATAGGCCGCCATGGTTTCTTCCTCATACTGCCTGAGGCTAGCTAGGTCACTTAGTGATGCCTTCTTCTTGGTGTTGAAGGTGAAGCGTTCGAGGAACGCATCCACTAGCTGATCTAAGTTACTAATGTTGTGCTTTGGCAATTGAGTGAACCAATCCGAGGTAGGGCCTACGAACGTGGTGATGAATGTTCTTAGCAGCAAAGCATCATTGTCCTGAATGCCAAAGCATTGGCTCAAGAATCTAGTCACATGCTCTTGGGCATCTTCCTCCCCTCTAAAGATTGCCAACTGAGGTAGTTTAAAGTGTTCAGGGTAAGGGGGTGCCGACACTGACGGATGCACAGGATGACTACGGAGTTGGCGTAAAGTGGGCTTTTGGGGCCCAGAAGTCTTGGTCTCCATAGACTCCAAGTGCTCTAGTAGCGCTTTATATGCATCAAAAGATTTAATCTCTTCCTCCTTAGTTTGTTCCCATTGCGGGTTACGGGGAACTTGAGGCCTATAGAGGGGTGGCCGAATAGCCCCTCCTCTACCTTGGTAGGGCATTTTTGCCCACTCTTCTTCTTGCTCATACTCCTCATAAGCTTCTTGAGGAGTTCCTGAGTGAGACCCATGACCATGGGTGGGCGCCCATGGAGGGTACCCATCATTGTTCCTAGGAGTGGCCTCCCGCTCAGGTCTAGGGGGTCTCGGAGGTAGCACTTGGTAAGGTCTTGGAGACCTATCTTGCACTAAGGGGTTATGCCTCTCGTACCTTTCTACCCTCTATGTTCGAGGGGTTGGAACCCTCTCAGGCATAGTGTTGTGGAGTAGCTCATCTATTTGGCATCGAATGCGCTCTTTGCTAAGGCGATATAGATGCTCTAGCTGTTGTTGGTCTTGCTCAAGCTGCATGATCTGCGCTTGGTGGGTGGCATGTCTAGAAAATTCTAGGTCGATCTGCTCTACCGTCTTGAGTCTAGGAGGCCTAGATGCCTCTCCTACACATCTATCTCGGTCATGGTGATCCGATATTTCTATAGGTCGCTTCCCTCTATCGAGGTTAGCGGCATTCACCTGAGGTTCTGGCCTCAGTGGGTGACCCTGATAAATAGCAGGTGCGGAGGTGCATTGCTCCCATGTTGTATATTGCTCTTGAGGAATGTAGTGGTCTTCCTCATTTTCCCTTTCATAAATGTGAAAGGGGCGGGCGGAGTTGGCTCGCCCTGCCAGAAGAGCCTTGTGCTCTGGATTTGTCCTGTTGTTTTTGACAATAAGAGGGGGTAAAGGAGGGATGATGTAATCATGTGGCCCCTCCTGATGGACCCTATGCTGTCCTAGCACTTCATCACATGGTGGCCACTCATAGCGAGCATCTAAGGGAGCTTTCCCATCTATGTTGAGTGCCACATGTAGAGACTCCTCCTAAAAGGGTCTATGTTGAGTGGGCGTGCCCCTCGAAGGGGTGCCTCTATAGTCCCATTCTATCAAGGTACGATGTGGACTATCTCATGGGTCAGGCCACCAAGGTGGAATGACCAAGTCCTTGGGGCTGTAGCGGAGGTGACTTGTGCCCCCTTGTACACTCTCCATAGCTTTCGCCCTTGATTGGGCTTGGCTACGGGTGTACACCATGGTGGTGTCTCCCTACAAGATGCGTAGATTTTTATTTCTTTTTATGATTTTTATGCTACACTAAACAGAAAATATCACACACACACAAAGCAATGATTATCTCATTTAAAGATTAAAGGTGTGCCCTAAACCTGGTTTAGTGTGTTTTGATTTTTGTTTTGATAGTTTTGTAAAGAACGTTTTGTAGCAAATGCAATATGATGGCTCTTATGACTCCCAAAAATGGTCGCCCCTTCGATATACCATTGCCAGGCCATTATACCAAACCTCTCTATATACCCGCCCTTACGTGAGGGAAACTATTGGTACGTGAGAGCAGAATGGTACGTGGAACATAGGCGGTACGGAAGGGGGATCACCCTATTTTTGACACCTACCATAGAAGACTTATCCTCATGCACTGGGAATCACCCCAGCTACACTTGGTCAGCTTTCATCAGGATTTACGTCTAGCAACAGTAGCGATCGGGGTTATGGATGCAAAAATTCAAGCCAAGGTGGTGATGAAATCCACCGTTGGTCTTGATCAAGGGCTGGGGTCTTACGACCAGCTCCTTGGTGTTTAAATTGCCATGTGATGTGTGGGGTTCTTTTTATTTTGCATAAAAGAAAGCAAACATGCAGTAAAAACTTTCCCTAAGCAAGCAAATAACCAGAAAATAGAAAACAGAAAATAGAAAATGACAGAAGGTGTTTAGGACCTCTACCTCTTCTCTGCCCAAATAGGATGCCTCTGAGTTTCTATTCTAAAACTGCATAGAGAGCTATTCATCCCTGGGTGGGATGAATAATAGAGTTGTATTCATCATAGGGTGGGATGAATGCCCATTCGCCCTAGGGTGGCATGAATTTCAGCTCTGTACTCGTCACAGACTGGAACGAACAACAGTCCAACGTTTGAAAACTTGGTACCTACAAGCAAAAACAAGCAATTTTTGATCAGAATTTTGATCTCAAAAATAGAGGACAAGGTCCCACCATGATCACCACTGAAAGCATGAGGATACGAAAACAAAAAGGAAATGCCAAGATGCGATGCAAATGAAACTAAACTTAACGCTAAATCCTACGAACTGAAATGCATGAAAGGAGAGAAACATAAACGCATTGAAACAAGGTATAAAAGTAAATATGGAGTACAACCCTTTTTATTAATATGCTTTAGAACCCAGTTACAATCTGTCTCCTCCATTTTCAGGGGCTAGGAGCGTTAAATATGTTCTTGTCACATCAACAGATGGTATTCCTTCTTCCGCGTGCCCACATGTAGAATGGGTGGACCAAACATCGTCGCCACTTGCATTGATGAGTCTTGAATCCTTGCTGCTCCTCTAATGTCGAGATCCTATATTCAAGGAAATAGAAAATAGTCAGTAGCACCTGTAGATAAAATGAAACATGCAATCCCCAAGCCTACGATTAGTGCATGCAAAAAATAAATAAAATGATAACTAAATAGCATCAGAATGATCTAAAAATTTAATAGAAGCATGAGGACATTACCAGGAGGGCACTGCAAATGGAACAGTCAAAAAATTCACCATGGATTTCTAATCGCTTCGGGGTGGGACGATTAGACCTGCAACAAAATGTCAGAAAGCATAGTCCCAAATGTCACATCCGGGAAGCTCCAAATCACCTGCAAAGTTGGGGGTTAGGTAAAATGGGGTATTTTGGAAAGACCCAGAAGGTCAGATTTTTCCAATTCGGCCTCTATCACCGGGAATTTGATGATGCTACCTGCATGTTAGCAAAAGCGAGAAATGACAAAAACATGATCAAAACAGCTCAAAATGATGTGAAATTTGAATGACAACCTATCTAAGCAACATAGAATCAGATGCAAAAATAATAGAAAGGAAATCTACTACAGATTTCTAATCACTCCGGGGTGGGGCGATTAGGACTGCAGTAGTGTGGGGGGCGCCCGGGGGCAGGACGCCCACCGTTTGGGGCCCGATTTTGGCACCAATCCACTTGGGATGGGTCCAAAACCTCTTGTGGGGTGTTGTCGAAAAATTTGGTAGGATGTTATGGCCAAATGTCAGGTTTTGGTTCCGGATTTGCGCTTCCAATAATCACCCAATGACCTCCCTTCCAAAAGAGATCAAGGATGTGAAAGGCACAAATCAAAAGGTGTGAGGATGTAAAATGGCAGCACTTCATTGCTCAAAATGCTCCTTCTCTATATTTTTTGGGGTGAGAAGACTCACCATTTTATAGACCTGATGGTCTCTTTGGATGAGCATGCAGAGGCGCCACTTGGCAATCATGCCTTCCCAAGGGGGAGAAGATTCCTCCCTGATTAGGGGCTCCATGACTGCCTCTGTAACTGCCTCTAGCGCTCAAAAATGCTCACTCACACTCCCATGCAATGAAGGAAGAGTTAAGTGGTGGATCTGAGCTGCCATTTGTCAAGATTTGACTTTTTGCCCATCAAACCTGCTATTCGCCCCACCCTGGAGCGAATATTGCTAATCGTCCCTGGGTGGAATGAATACCAGTTTGTAATCATCCCTGGGTGGAACGAGTAGAGAGCAGAGTGCCTGAAAGGTGCCAAATTGACCTTTGACCTTCCAAAACTATTGTGTGAGTGGTTAGGACCACTGTTTAACCTCTGGGGGCTGCCCTAGGGGTTGTGTGTGTCAATGCGATCAGTGTTTGCAGTCACATAATCGGATTGGTGTTGTTTTGGTGTCTACAATAACAACATTTTTATTTACATTACTGATAATAATATATTTACTATTTGGCTTTCAAGCTATAACTAGATGAATTTGGATTCATACCAGTAGACACTGACCGAAAAGCTTTACAAGACTGCCTATAGTATTGCATTAAACATGAGATGGAAACAATTTTTAATGTTCACCCTTGAACGGTGTTCGTAATGCCAACATAACTACGAGTTATTTAGCTTGACTTGCCCAAGCCTCCGTGTCTTGAATAAAGTTTTCCTAGTATGTCACTTCATTGAGATATGTGTTCATTTTATGGAATTTGGTTTGGCATTCATAAATTTTACCATTGGAGTAGTAGCATGTCTTCCTTCTTATTTGGTCATACTCATATCTACACCTAGTGGTTGTAGCAAGAAATAACAAGAGTATCTTCAAAAGATAAAGGAAGAGTGATGAGAACTAACGAATAAAGGTTATATGTGGTAAAAGTAAGGTCCCACACATGAGAGAAGAAATATTAAGGTTTCATGCAGAAATAATAGTGTGAATATTAAAATTCTAATATATTACACCTGGTGGTTGCAGCGAACAACAATAAAATTTTCTCCAAAAGAGAAAGGGCTAGTTATGAGAACTAATGGATAAATGTTATGTGTGGTAGAAGCAAGGTCCCACACATGAGAGAAAAAATGTGAAGGTTTTTTGTAGAAAAACTAGAGTAAATCTCGCAAGTAGTGATCTACTATATTACACCAGGTGGTTATAAGCGATTGATTATCCATTTAGTATTTTTGTATGAGAAGCTTTCGATAGGAACACTTCTAATTGAGTTGTGGAAACAAATCCATCTTGAAGAAGAAAATAAAGTCACCTTCAAAATGTTCAAAAATATAAGAATGTGAATGCACAACAATACATGTGTATGTGCAATAGCAAGCTGAAGTGAGATTTATCTTATTGAATTTGAAAATTATAACATTAAGCATTACGCCGGAGAATATTGAAAAAAGTAATGTTTAATATTTAAAATCATAGACAAATATTTTGGAAAAATAAGAAAAGCAATTCTAAATATAAAAATACCATTGAAAACTAAAAAATATATGTGAAAGTAATGATAGAAATTTAAAAAAATATAGTTATTATTATTATTATTTTGTTGAGTAGAGAACCTTTATAAACCCTAGCTTTTTGAGTAAAGATAAAGTCCATTTTTAGGGAATCACCAGGCCAACTACCTGCGAGCCAATTTGTTTGTGTAAAAAATAAGTTATTATTAACATTGTAATAATTTTTTATATTATTGGGGTGGATCATCCATCCATCCATCGTTCTTAAATTGATCTTCAACCTATGTATAATTAAATAAAATTTGTATCAACATCAACCTATAGTTGAATAAAGTTATCAACTAGTACCAACAATATTATGATGTAAGAGAGGTATTATGCAAATTCTAACAAAATGCTTATGCAAATTCAATTCATGGATGCAAAAAAAACATCATGCAAGTTCCAATAATATACATATGCATCTCTATCCTATGGATGTAGTAGAGACATCATTTAAGTGCCAACAATATATTTTTACTTTATCATCTTATGAATACAACAAAAATATCATGCATGTACTGACTACACACTTTAATCATTATTATTCTATGGATGCAATAAATATATCAGTCAAGTTCTAATGAATTACATTATGCATTATCTGAAAGCACGAGGATACGGAAACAAAAAGGAAAATGCCAAGTACGATGCGTGTAAAACCAAACTTAACGCTAAAAGCCTATATATTGAAAAATGCATGAAAGGAAAGAACATAGACGAATCGACACAAGATAAAAGCAATATGGAATAGGGCCCTCTTTATTGATATGCTTTTAAAGTCGTGTTACAATACGTCTCCTTCCTTTTTAGGGGATAGGAGCGTCAAATATGTTTCTTGTCACATCCATGGATAGCAATCCTTCTTCCGCGTGCCCACATGTAAGATGGGCGGACCAAAACATCGCCGCCGCTTGTGTATATGATTGTTGACTCCTTCTTGCTCCTCTGATGTCGGAAACCTGCGTTCAAGGAAACAGAAAAGATTAGTAGCACCTGCAGATAGAATAGAACATGTATTTCCCAAGGCCTACTGTTAGTGTATGCATGAAAATATTAAAACGATAACCAAATGACCTCAGATCGACCTAAAAATTTAACAGAAGCATGAATATGTTACCAGGAGGCCACTACAAAAGGAACAGTCTAGAAATTCCTCACATATTTGTATTCGCTTCAGGGTGGGACGAATAAACCTGCAATAAATTATCAGAAAGCACCCTCTTCAATGTCCTATCTAGGAAGCTCCAAATGACCTACAAAGTTGGGGTTAGCTAATTGGGGGTATTTTGGGAAGACCCAGAAGGTCAGATTTCTCCAATTTGGCCTCTATCACCCAAATTTTGATGATGCCATCTACAAGTTAGTAAATGCGGGAAATGATAAAAACATGGTCAAAAATGCTCAGAATGAAGTGAAATTTAAACTACAACCTATTTAAATAACCTAGAATAAGATGCAAAAGAAAAATCAGAGAAATCTATCACAGATTTCTAATCACTCTGGGGTGGGGCGATTAGGGCTGCGACAGCTTTGGGGGCACCCGAGGGCAGGACGCCCACCGTTTGGGACTCTGTTTCGGCACCAATCCACTTGGGATGGGTCCAAAACTTCTTATGGGGTGTTGTCGACAAATTTTGTGGAATATTGTGGCCAAATATTGGGTTTTGGGTCTAGAATCGTGCTTCCAATAATCACCCAATAACCTCCCTTTCGAAAGAGAGATTAAGGATGTGAAAGGCACAATAAAAGGGTGAGGTATATAAATTGGCAGCACTTCGTTGCTCAAATGCTCCTTCTCTGTATATCTTTTGGGTGAGAAAACTCACCAATTTATAGACCTAGGGTCTCTCTGTTTGAATTGCGCATGCGAGGGCGCCACTTGAGTTGATTGTCCTATTTTGAGAGAAAAGATTATTCCCTGATTTAGAGTCTCCTTGCATGAGGTCTCCAAAATAAAGACATGCATGACTGAAGTCTCTCTCCTTGATTTGAAGTCATTCCTCGCAATTGCATGGCCTGAAGCTGCAGTTAACTGGCGGACTTGTCGAGGTTTGAATTTTTGCCAATCAAACTTGCTATTCGCCTCACCCTGGGGCGAATGCTGATATTCATCCCTGGGTGGGACGAATGCCAGTTTGTATTCATCCCAGGGTGGGACGAGTAGAGAGCAAGGTGCCAAAAAGGTGCCAAATTGACCTCTGACCTCCAAAACTACTTTTGGGAGTGGTTAGGACCATTATTTAACCTCTAGGGGCTGCCCTAGGGGCTGTGTGTGTCAATGCGATCAATGCTTGTCGTCACATAATCGGATTGGTGTTATTTTGGTGTCTATAGATGCCCCTTTTTGGGAAGCATTGTGCAAGGCATAGCACCGAGCAAAAATAGATAACCAAAGCACTAATGATTAGGGTTTCTCAGTAACCTAACCAACTCTTGATGCCCCAAGTATGGAAAGGGCACGCATTCTTGAATCCTTGCTTCGACGAGCTAAGGAACTTAATTCAAGTGTTAACCTTTTTCGGTGAGGTGTTACTTGAGCTTGGACATTGATCAGTCATGAATAGGCAAAGGGCGCAACCTTTTGTCTATGGGAACCTTGAGTTCATGATTCATGAATGCCAAGTGTTTGATCAGCTTGTGATTATTGCTTGTTTGCTGCCCCAAGCAGGGGCGTGATTGTCTTTGTCAATGATCCTTTGAATGCGTGTCATTTCCTTGATTGGGTATATTTTTGTTGATTGGTGACTAAGTGTGACTACCCCCTCAAGCGACGAATCGATGAGGGAATGACCGACATGAGAAAAGCGATGAGTCGCTTGACCCAAGATGACTTAGGTAAGGGTGCCTTCAGTTGTTTACCATTGAATGCGAAAGCAGTTTTCGAACATTCTGACCTATTTTTGGTGGGTTTTAACCCTTTTTGTGACGCATTTTGGAGCTGAAATTGTCAAAAATTTATCCTCCCGTGGAGCGGTCCAGCTATGATAGCCTTCTTAGGGAGTAGGATAGTGACAATTTGTAACCCCAACATCTATTTTGGATGCCAAGAATGTCAGGCGCAAAGGCGCCTTCGTTCGACAATGTTATTGCTATTTTTGGTTGGGTTTTGACCCTTTTGGTGACGCCGTTTGGGGATGAAATTCTCAAAAATTCATCTTCCCATGGAGCGGTCCAGCTATGGTAGCCTTCTTAGGGAGTAGGATAGTGAGGATTTGTGACCCCGACATCTATTTTGCATGCCCGGAATGTCAAGTGCAAAAGCACTCTCATCGGACACTTTTATTGCTTGTTTTTGGTGCATTTTGTGCATTTTTTGCTATTTTTGAAATTTTTGCTCTGTATTCATCCTTGGGTGGGACGAATACCAGTTTAGTATTCTTCCTAGGGGGGACGAGCGCTAACTAGAGTGCTCATCCTAGGGGGGAATGATTACAGGCTCAAAAAGCCTATTTAAAGGCCAAAACTAGGTTTTGGGCTCATTTGCATTTGTTTTTCCTGGCGATTTGGAGCTCTGAGGAGGAGGAGGTCAATTCTACGAAGCGAAGCACTGCCAAAATTTTCCTGCCACCATGAGTTCACGCACCGGATCATCCAATGGTGGAGCCGAAGCGAGACCAATGAGTGCCCTTCCTCTTTATTTTTTGTTTTTGTTACAATTTGAAAACCACAAGTTATTTGTTTTTTGTTCTTTTGTTTATTTTGTTTTTCAAATTTAAAAATGAAACCCTAGTCTATCAAAATTAACACTTAGTTGAAAACTTAGTGTAACCCTAGTTAAACAAAGATCAAAATTTAGTTTAAAACTGAGCTAAAAAACTTAGTTTAGAACATAACTTAAAAACTTCGCTTAACCTGAATTGAACAAAGATCAAAACTTAGGTTAGAAACGTAGGGTAAAACTGAGCGTAAAAACGTAGCTTTAACCCTAGTTATTTTTTGTGGTTTTGTTTTTGTGTTTTTAATTTATCGATTTTTAGAGTTAAAAACCCTAGGACTGACAAAAAAATATTTTTTTTTTTGTTTTTAATTTATCAGTTAGAGTTAAAACCCTAGAACTGACAAATTATTTTTTTTAATTTTTTTGTTTTTAATTTATCAGTTAGAGTTAAAAACCCTAGGAACGACAAATTATTTTTTGAATTTTTGTTTGTTTTTAATTTATCAGTTAGAGTTAAAAACCCTAGAACTGACAAAATGATTTTTTTTTGTTTTTAATTTATCGTTAGAGTTAAAACCCTAGAATCGACAAATTATTTTTTGAATTTTGTTGTTTTTGTTTAATTTATCGTTAGAGTTAAAACCCTAGAACTAACAAATTAGTTTTGAATTTTTATGTATTTTTTTTAATTTATCGTTAGATTAAAACCTACTAAAATTATTTTAATGTTTTTTGTATTTTTGTGCATTTTATGTCTCGTTATATGTACCGTGTGCCCACGATTTTCACTGAAGCACGGGAGGCACTGACTTTGGCTGACTGGGAGTGGCTTGATGCCCTTGGGCTCAAGCAGGTGACTCGGCTGGAGCCGGTGGTTGGGGATCGGGCCTATCTGATGGCCCTGATCAACTTGTGGGATCCTCGGACCAACACCTTCCATCTCCCAATAGGGGAGATGATGGTGACCTTGGAGGATGTCTATCGGATTCTTCGGATTTCGATAGATGGACTGTCGATCCGGACGATGTCGCGGGATCAGAGGACAGCAGTGTTGACATGCTGCTTTGGACATGGAGAGGAGATGGGGGTGGATAGCCCAGTGGAGAGGGCAGAGGGTGACTGCCAGATTGGTGGCATATTGGTTCGATGGTGGCTAGAGAGGGGTGTGTTGGGAGTGAGGCATGCATTACTTATGGGCCTCATTTCCAACATGCTTCTCCCTGACTCTTCGGGTGCGAGGTTCCCGTGGAACCTGCTAGAGGTGGTGTTTCGGTTGGTGGAGTGTCCTACGGATGCACCTATGATCATGAGATGGGGACAGACTCTACTGGCATAGCTCTATGATGAGTTGTACGAGGTCCACTGTCGAAGGTGGAAGGGGATTAGTTGTAGCTACTTGTTGTAGTGTTGGGCTTGGCAACACAGTAGTGGAGAGGCCGATGGGGCTGCCCTGGATGACTCGGGAAGAGATGGTAGACCGAGAGATTGGTTATGGGGCACTATGGTGGTGGTCGAAGGAGCAGGGTAGAGTCAATGATGGGCAGGTGTCATAGGGCACTATGTCGATGCCTTCGCTCGGCTTGCTCCAGGGGAGGTGTTGTGGCACCCCTACCGAGACCGTCCAGCCTGGCCTGAGGCTGGAGAGTGGCTCTGACAGGTACGAAGGGGCGATGGCTGATTGGGCATCATGAGACTGAGTAGGAGTTCTTCCCATATGGTCGAGTTACATGATAGTTTGGGGTGCACCAGGGGTTTCCTGGTGAGCCCGTGGTCTATCGACGTCAAGGAGACGAGAGGACTCTAGCTTGGCCAGTCATTGCACCACTAGGTGAGGATGCAGATACAACGATTGACGTCCCAGATGTGGATGACATCGGGGTTACCGTCGAGTATGAGCAATGGTGGACTTTGCGATGATGGCGAGGCGAGGGGCCTCTAGGGGGTGCAGAGGCGGTGGCAACAGGTGATGAGGGTGCAGAGGCACCAGGAGAGGGCTGGGGGTTCCACTGGATGATGCGGACATGGTGGAGGTGGAGGATTTTGGAGGGGATTTTGGGGTGCCAGATCAGCCGGAGATGTAGGACGTCCTAGAGTAGTGGGAGCTAGAGCAGCCTGCCTTTTAGAGATGTCGATGCCTCAGGCAGTCTCGGAGGACATGGAGGTAGGATTGCGCATTGAGAATGCATGATTGGAGGAGTTACTACGGAGGTGAGATGAGGAGCTGGGGGATGCACTGTAGGAGAGGGATCTCCTATGAACGTAGCTAGCAGAGTGAGAGAACGCATGGGCTACGTACCATCGATAGGATGGGGATACCGATGCTGTGTGGGAGAGGGATCTCCTACGGACATAGCTAGCACAGTGCAATGATACTTTGGCTATGTATCATCAGTGAGAGATGGACTCGATGCGGTATCGATTGGAGCTGGAGGTAGAGATTAGTCACCTCGATGGGTGGGTCCCTATGTTTAGCGGAGGTGGATCGTCACGCCGCTCGAGAGGGAGTGATACTGAGCAGTCAACATCCTCTCGGTGCAGGCGATTGGATGAGGGAGGTGCTAGTAGGCATGATGTGGGGGCTAGCAGTAGCCACCCTGAGGGGTCCCATAGGACCCACACCATGGGGGGTAGTTCCCGTCGCACCGATCCTACGTGATCATGGTGGCCGATGCCCTAGGCTTGGGGGTTTTTGAGTTTTTGCCTTTTTTGGCGAGGTCAGAGGACCGGTTCATTGTAGCCTACGAGCATTTTTGATGATATATATACAGATGACTCTTTTTTTGGTGTTTATGCACTTTTCATGGTTTGTTTTTATGCACATGTATTTACATTGATGTATGCATATGCTATTATGAATGCGATGTTTCTAATTTATATGATGTATGCATATGGAATGAATGAAATGAGTTGTTGATAACTTGTCGATGGCACCATAGACTCTACAAGATTTATTGGCTTGTTGTACTTATGGGATGACTTTGTGGAATGACTTTGCATGTGATAACTTTGTTTTTGTATTTTGCATATTTTTTGATGGTGATGTACGTAATGAAATGTACCAGTTGTTTTTAAAATGTAGTTAAGCTTTTTTGAGATTCAGATATTTTAACTAACTAGCCAAAACTGTACATTTATCTCGCAAGACTTTTGAACAAGGTATAAATCTGACTTGGAGTTTAACCAAGTTATTTCACATCCCTGTGTGTGCAATTGAGTTCATTTATGTGGTATTTGTCAGGATACCGCCAGTGCCAGATAGGCTATCAACCAAACCTGTACTGAGGATCACCTAATTAGCTCCACTAACTCCGTTGTTGTATTTAGTAAGATTAATCCATGGGACAATCTAAGGTACCATAAGCTAGCTCATCCACATGCAAACATTGGTCTGCTCACATGCAAAGCTAATGTGATAGACATATCGTCATGCGGTTAGGATACCGCCATTGCCAGGTAGGTTGTCCACCAAACCCGTAATGAGGATCACCTAGATGGTTTTCGAATGCTGAGAATTCCAAGGATTCAAGTTCAGGATTTTTATTTGCTCAATGGTTTAGGATACTTGCTCGTATACATAGTGATGAAAATCACTGTTTATTTTTCTCTTTTTGTTTTTCTTTTTGAGCAAGGATTTTGAATAGTGGTGATAACCACTGTTATTTGATTTTGGATTTTGAGCTTTGTAAGGTTGAGCTTGTAGGTTTGTGGCTTATGAATGGCATTGATCCTTTTGGCCTTGGGGATGACTACCCATCCTGTTCAGGGACGTGTAGTACGAATCCTTACGACTTTGGGAACCAAAGGGGATTATGGAGATTATGAAGTAAGGGCATTGATATTTTAGGCCTTGGGGATGACTACCCATCCTGTTCAGGGATGTGTAGTACGAATCCTTACAACTTTGAGACCAAAGGTGATTGGAGATGGTCGTGATGATGGCTTGTGGGAATTTTTTTTTGAATGGCATCAATCCTTTTAGGCCTTGGGGATGACTACCCATCCTTGGCAGGGACGTGTAGTACGAATCCTTACAACTTTGGGGACCAATGGTGATTGGGATTTTTGGTAGTGGTGAAAACCACTATTTATTAGGGGGAATTGATGGGGAAGAGCTCGTCCTTTTGTCAATTCTCAACACTCTTGAACCATTCGCACAGGGGGATGAACAGGCTAATCTTTCACCTATGGTACCCTAGACTACTTTGTAGGTTTCTCTTGCGTTCACACAACTTAGGAATTATTTTATGTGTTTTAACTTGTGTAGGGATGTTACGTAACGAGGCGTGATCCAAGTAAAACTTTCCCTTGTAAAATCTATTTAACTTTGTACAGTTTTTGGCTAGAAATTTAAAGACAACTGAATGACGAAAACCCTATATACATTAGGAGACAACTGACTATGCTAAAAATGGTGATGGTGTTATTCTGGATGTATGTGTTTATAAAATGGATTTGATGTGGAAAATGATGGAATTGCCAAGTAATGACAGTCTATGGTGCTTTTGACATGTATGACCTAGCAAATATGCAATGTATGGATGTGATGCCTAATGCAACCTATATTTTTGTATTTTGATTTTTACGAGTATGCATGGAATTGAAATGCAATTTTTTTTGTTATTTTTGATGATTTTATTGTTTTTGTTTGTTTTTGAATATTTGATATTTGACCAAGTTTGGTTACAGGCTTTTATTATTAACCCTTGGGAGCTTTTGGTTTTGACCAAAGGGTTTATGGATACCTTTGGAGCATTTTTGGGGTTGACCAAGTATTGTGGAATCCTTGAGCTTTTGTTTGACCAAAGGGTTTATGGATACCTTTGGAGCATTTTGGGTTGACCAAGCGATTGTGAGAATCCTTGGAGCTTTTGGTTTGACCAAAGGGTTTATGGATACCTTTGGGGCATTTTGGGTTGACCAAGCGATTATGAGAATCCTTGGAGCTTTTGGTTGGACTATGGCTCTCTAGATGTGGAATGGCCTCAAATGACTGATGTTCAAGGGTTCTAGTTCCTTGATTCCTTCAAGAGAGGTGAGTCGGTATGTTCCAGGTCCTATTCTACTATCAATCACATAAGGACCTAACTAGTTTGCCATGAACTTGTCCCTTAGATGGGACGACAAATTAGAATTCTATTGGTTCTCTTTTAAGACCAAGTCACCAACCTAAAATTCCCTTAGGTGGACCTTCATGTTGTATGCTTTCTTAAGTCGCTCTTGATAGATACGCAAATGCTCGAGAGCATTGATGCGTCGTTCATCGAGCAACGTCAGTTGGTCTAATCGGGCCTAGTGTCATCATCGATGAACTCTTGCATTGAAATGCGCAGGGAAGGGATTTCCAACTCAAGAGGCATGACCTGCCTCGAGCCATACACCAGTAAAAATGGAGTTGCCCTAGTGGGCATCCGAATGCTAGTGCGATAAGCCCATAGGGCAAGCGGGATTTGAATGTGCCAATCCTTATGACTATCTACGATATTTTTGAGGATGGCGACTAGCATTTTGTTTGACGCCTCTGCTTGCCCATTTGCCTATGGATAATAGGGTGTTGAAAAACTATGCTGAATTTTGTACTTTGTGGTCAAAGCATGCACATATTTATTCTTGAATGACGTCCCATTATCCGAAAGGATCTTGGATGGAATACCAAAATGACATATGATGTTATGCAAAATAAACTCCGCAATGCGGGTTCCAGTCGTAGAGGTTAGCGGAATTGCTTCCACCCACTTGGTGAAGTACTCTGTGGCCGTTATGATGAACGTGTGATGACCCGACGATGCAAGGGAGATCTTTTCGATTAGATCGAAGCCCCACTACAAAAAATGCCAAGTCGATTGGATCGGTTGCAAGGCCTGAGAAGGTACGTGTGTCAAATTAGCATGGTGTTGACACTTCATGCACTTCTTTACATATGCGCAACAATCTCGCTCTAAAGATGGCCAATAATAGCCCATGCGAAGAATGCGCTTTGCGATGGCCATACCGCTGAAGTGGCCACCACATGTACCATCGTGTGCTTGGGTGATCGCCCAAGCGGACTCTTGCTTGTCCAAGCAACGGAGGAGGATTCCTTCATAGCTCCGACGATACAAAATGTCTCCTAACAAGACATGTTTTGCCGCTTTCTATTTAAATGATCTTTTCATGGCTTGTGTCAATCCAAGTGGGAGGTTACCTAGCTTGAGGTAATCCCTTATGGGTGTGTACCAATCCTGCTGATCAGAAACCTCGATGGTATGAATGGCCAATCCCTCTTGAAGTTCATCCCTAGCAAAAGCTGAGCGGGAAAGAACTTGTAAAAATAGCGTTGTGTTGCTATTAAGAGGGGTCGAGGAGAACAAGGACCCCCAGTTGGCTCGAGTCAGACAATCATGGATTCGAGAGAACCTATCCTGAGATGGTTCAATCTGGATCAGGTGGATTCCTGGCGTTAGGTCAGAGCTTGCACGCTCCATCATGGATTGCGATAATGTTTTGACCTGAATGGTTGTCATCTCACCGGAAGGGTCTTGCGGGATTAGTGACCCCAAGGAGGCCATAGTATCCGCAAAATGATTCGATGATCGAGGGAGTGCCTCGATGTCATACCATTCAAGTTGTGCCAGGAATTTGTCCACAAGGGCTTTGTAGGCCTACAGAACTGGGCATTTACATTGGAATATCCCCTTTACTTGATTGAAAATTAACAATGAATCACCAAAGATGTTTAAACATTTAATGTTCATGGTGATTGCTGTCTGAAGACCTATGAGCAAGGCTTCGTATTCTGCATTGTTGTTGGTGCACGGGAAGTCTAATTTAAATGATAGAGGCATTGGAGCCCCTTGTGGAGTGAAGAATACAATTCCCATGCCACCTCCTTGCTCACATTTAGAACCATCGAAGAATAGGGTCATGTCAGCCTGTGACTCAGGCTCATCAGAATCTGGCGATTCTAAAACATGGAAAACCCCATCATCCAGTAGTTCTACGGTCAGAGGCTGATCATCTTCAAGAGGAGCCTCTGCCAGTTGATCGGTGATGACTTGACCTTTTATGGATTTTTGTCCAATGAATTCTATGTCAAACTCCATCAACAACATGATCCATTTTGTCATGCGACTACTATGATAAGTATGACTCATCATGTATCGCAATGGATTCTCCTTAGACACAACATACGTCGTATTGTTGAGCATGTAGTGGCATAGATTTTTGGTAGCAAACACCACTGCCAAGCAGAGCTTCTCAACGTATGCATAGTTAAGTTCATAACTGACCAGGGTGTGGCTAAGATAGTAAGTAGCCTGTTCTTTGTGTAGTTCATTTTTCTGGGATAGCATGGCACCCAGTGCCACCTCAGTAGCTGAGATGTATAAGTAGAATGACACTCCTGGTCTAGGTGGTGCCAATACTGGCGGTGAAGCCAAGTATTGTTTAATGTCATCAAAGGCTGATTGGCACTCGTCATCCCAGTGAAATGTTACCCCCTTGTGCAATAATTTATTCATGGGTCGGCACTTGTCAGATAGTTGCGCTATGAAGCGCTTGATTGACGTGACCTTTCCCTGTAGACTTTTGAGCTGCTTGATGGTAGTTGGGGGAAGCATTTCAAGGATTGCCTTGAATTTGTGTGGGTCTACCTCGATTCCTCATTTGGAGACTATGTAACCCAAGAGCTTTCCAGATGTGATGCCAAATACGCACTTCTTGGGGTTTAGTCTGACTTTATGTTCCATGAGGCGATCGAGGATCTTGCTTAAGTCATCGAGATGATCTGGGCGCAAAAGAGATTTGGCCAACAAATCATCCATGTAATCTTCCAAAGTTTTGTGCATGTAATCATGGAAGATGTACGTCATGGCACGTTGGTAGGTGGCACCAACATTTTTAAGGCCAAAAGGCATGACCTTATAGCAAAATGTCCCCCAAGGCATTGTGAACGCCATTTTTAGTTGGTCCTCGAGATTGATACGAATTTGATTGTATCCCGAGAAACCATCCATGAGGGAAAGCATTTCATGGCCCGCTGTAGCATCTACCAATGCGTCGATGCTCGGCAAGGGAAAATCATCCTTAGGACTCGCTTTGTTTAGATCTCAAAAATCGGTGCATATGCGAATCCTCCCATCGAGCTTTTTGATGGGCACCATGTTAGACAACCATGGTGGGTAATCCACGCAGATGACAAACTGTGCATCCAACAACTTTTGTAGCTCATATTTGACCATTAAGGCCACTGTTGGGTGCATCTTACATAGTTTTTGCTTTACTGGCTTGACTATCGGATCAAGCGTTAGATTATGCGTGACTAGCTACGGGTCTAGTCCCGACATGTCTTTGTATGACCATGCAAAAACCTCCTTCTTCTCTTTGAGAAGGGCAATGTAGTCGGCTTGCTCTTCGAGGGATAGACTTACCCCCAGCTTGATGATTTGCAAATTCATTAGATCTGAGCCGATGTCTACGTCAGTCATCTCCTCGACCGACATGTGGGACCCGTCCTCCAACTGGTGTGGAGTTGGGATCAAGTGGATATCATTTGCTGAATTTAGATCATCGTTCGGAACATCAGGTTCCTCTTCAGCATGGAAGACATCCTGAGTCTATCCTGGGGTGAAATGGAACATCCCACCACAAGGCCAATACTCTGATGGGGATGGTGGTGTGTCAACATGATCCCAGTCTATAGCATCTAGGTCTAGATGCAATGACCATGTCGGGTCGGTTGGATCATGGATGGGGGTGGTTAAATCAATGGAGATCATGTTGATGAAATGATTGTGGTCTCCATTACCATGGGTGTGACTGCTCGGACATCCTAGATGATCTTTGTGCTTCGGATCTGGCTCTATGGGTACTGGCACAAATGGATCAGCCCTATGCGTGGAT
Organism: Wollemia nobilis; assembly: GCA_028583015.1. Lineage (NCBI taxonomy): Eukaryota > Viridiplantae > Streptophyta > Pinopsida > Araucariales > Araucariaceae > Wollemia > Wollemia nobilis. The sequence continues at coordinate 873,950 of JAQPPZ010002023.1, forward strand.
AAGAAGATAGGGTCTACCCTAGGCACTGATGGTTTTATAGGGTCTCCAGGTGGAAGATGCTCTCTGTATACCTAGAGTGGCGGGTGCAGTAATTGCTATAATTGCACCTGGTTTAGGTGCCACCTATGCCTTGGCCCTATGTGTAACTGTTCAAACATGTCATCTATGTCCAAGGGATATTGTTGTTGTCGCATATGATTGAGATAAGCCATCTCAGTTTCATCTTCATAATCACTGTCAGAGATCCAAAGGCCTTCGTTGGCTCCAACAGCTGTTTGTGACATATGAGGCTCATCTTGCTCGAGCAAATTAATGTGGTCCCATCGAGGTTGTTCCGCTCTCTACGGGGGGACCTGATTCTCTTGAGGTGGCATATGCTCAATTGGAGCATCCAAAGGGAACATTGTCAGGAAGCTCTCCTGATAATCATCCATGGGATGTACTTGTGAATGATTGCTATCAGACTCGAAAGGATCCCAAGGTGCTACCTCGTATTTCGACTCATCTTCTGAAGACCCTTCTTGGTCTTGTCCATATCCCTCTTGTAGGTGAGTCCTCGAATTTTCTCCCTTTTTGGTCGAAGGGAAAGGGTTGTTATGGTCAACAAGGTTGGTTGTTAGCAATGGGAGATAATCCCCCAATGTATATGTTGTGTTAGGATTGGCATATGGATCTAATGCCAACCCATCCTTGTTGCCTATCCCTAGGCCTTGCATGTTCTCTACCAAGATGTCTAGGGGCAAGGGGTGGTTGAACCCTACTCCTGACTTGTCATACGACATTTGATATCTCGGTTGGCAAAGAACATGCACTCCTTGCTCATACCTGCCCAACCCATATCCATGCCAATTGCATTGGCCAAGATATCTCAATGCGAAATCTGGGTTGGACAAATAGTTGACATCCTCTACAAAGGGCTCTTCATCTTCGTCTTCTTGCATACAAGTTTCAATGCCATTATCCAGGCCCCCATAAACAAAGTTTGTCTGATTGGGTGGGTAGCCTAGAGGAACCACAGAGCCGATGGGGAGTCGAGGTCTCCCCATGTCCTGCATGGACTCAAGTGTGGGTGTTGCTACAATGTTCCTCACTAGATACTCCCCTAGTGCCCGTGTTGGCCATCTCAACGGTGATCGTTGGCGGTTGAGGGGGAGCGAATGGGAGTCCTTCTTGAGTCCACTCCATGTGGGGTGAACTAGGCGTCTCGACTTCCATTCGGCTAGGCATCTCTTCGGTAGAGATGGTTGAGACTAGGGGTGGTTCCTCTTCTAGGGGTTTCTTTCCCTTGTCCTTTGGTGTGGCCACCGTAGGTGGCATCATTGTTGAAGGACCAGATGAGGAAGATGGACCCTACTGGGGATTTGATGGACTCGGCAATGGGGATGCCTACGAAATCGGACCCTGGTTAGATGGATTCAACTAAAAATCCAAATGTGTTGATGGGAGGGTCGATTGCGGCATGAATTGCACCGTATTGCAGTACTTGAAGGGCTCTAAGTCTGTCGGGACTACATGCACCTATCCTTCAAATGTATACTTTAGGCACTGATGAGCTATTGAAGGGACACACTTCATATCCCTGATCCAAGGCCGGCCCAACAAGATATTATAAGCCATCTCACCTTCCAAGATGTGGCACAATGTATGAATAGTCTTTTGTCCCACTTGGATGGGTAGGACAATTGTGCCAACCGTCGAGCATATTGCATCATTGAATGCTCGAAGTGTATAGGTGGAGGCCACGATGTGAGATGTCGACAACTTTAGATGTTTCAATGCTGTTGTTGTGATGATATTACTAGATGAGCCAGTGTCCACCAACACCCTCTTATACGGAATCCCGTTGACCCACGCAATGACGTGCAGGGGTGGATCCGCCACATCACCAATCACCGATTTCAATTCATCTTCTCTAAAGGTGATGACTGGTTCTGTACATTGTTTTACATGTCCCACGAAGTTGTTGAAAGAGTTTGCTTCATGGGGCTGCAGCTCGATGGCTTTTAATATCTCCATTAGAGCCTCCCGATGGGGCGTTGATTGTTGAATGAGCTCGTATATGGAGAGCCTAGCCGACGTGGTCCTTAGACTTTGGGTAAGTCTAGTCTGAATCATGGCCACTGGTCTAGGTGGGGGAGGTTGCGTAGGGTGTTGTTGAGGTTGTGACGTCGATGGAACTTCTCCAGTGGCCGTCGCAGGGGCAGCTCCTTGATACCTCCTGTTCCTAGTCACTATGCTTATCATCCCTACATACCCCTGCATGGGGCAATTCTGTTGCACCTCATTGACTTGAAGGGGTTTTTCTTACGCATCATGGGTAGGCAAGGGGTCTCTGAAGACTCCCATATGTTGGTTGTTTGGCGCTACGGGGTTGTCCACCGCCAATGTCTTATTGTCGATTAGGTCTTGTACCAAACCTTTGAATTTCCAACATGCATTAAGGTCATGTCCCTTCCATCTATGGAACCTACAGTACAAGTCCTCCCGGTACCCCTTAGGCTTTGGTGCATTGGGGTCTATAGTTTGAATCTCTGGCAGGTTGATCAAGTTCACCGCTGACAAGCGATCAAACAGGGAGTCTCTGGACTCTGTGTAAGGTGTAAATTGTCGCCTAGGGTGATGCTACTGATTTTGTTCCTGCCTCTAGTTTTCTCTATCATAATTGTTAGGAGGCACCACCTGATAGTTAGCCTTTTGAGGTTGTGTTGCTTGTGCAGGCTTAGGGACGTTGATAGCAACCTGATTGACCACAGCGGGTTTCTGTTGCGTGGTCCCTATTTTGGTGTTCTTGGTCCATTCTTTCTTCTTAGGTTTGGCGATCTCGCCATCCTGTATCTTGATCTCCTCAATGATTCTGGCTTGCACCAGAGCTTCCTCTAAAGTGGCATATTGCTACAGCTACAATAGCATGGAGATCGATCTCAAATAGCTCTTTGAGAACATCTGAGTCAGGTCGAACATGGGAGGGAGGTAGGGCAGCTTTGAAAGCAACGTCCTCCATCGGTTCCCATATGCCACCATGGTCTCTTCCTCATACTGCCTGAGGCTAGCTAGGTCACTTAATGATGCCTTTTTCTTGGTGTTGAAGGTGAAGCATTCGAGGAATGCGTCCACTAGCTGATCCAAGTTACTGATGCTATGTTTTGGCAACTGAGTGAACCAATCCGAGGTAGGGCCTACGAATGTGGTTATAAATGTTCTTAGTAACAAAGCATCATTGTCCTGAATGCCAAAGCACTGGCTCAGGAATCTAGTCACATGCTCTTGGGCATCCTCCTCCCCTCTAAAGAGTGCCAACTAGGGCAGTTTAAAGTGTTCAGGGTATGGAGGTGCCGACACTGACGGATGCACAGGATGACTATGGAGTTGGCATAAAGTGGGATTTTGGGGCCCAGAAGTCTTGATCTCCATAGACTCTAAGCGCTCTAGCAACGCTTTATATGCATCGAAGGATTTGATTTCTTCCTCCTTAGTTTGCTCCCATTGTGGGTTGCGGGGAACTTGAGGCCTATGGAAGGGTGGCTGGATAGCAACCCTTCTGCCTTGGTAGGGCATTTCAGCCCGCTCTTCTTCTTGTTCATACTCCTCATAAGCTTCTTGAGGAGTGCCTAGTCGAGACCTATAAACATGGGTGGGTGCCCGCGGAGGGTGCCCATCATTGTTTCTGGGAGTGGCCTCCCGCTCAGGTCTAGGAGGTCTTGGAGGCAGTACTTGATGAGGTCACGGAGACCTATCTCGCACCAAGGGGTTATGCCTCTCATACACTTCTACTTTATGTGCATGAGGGGTTGGGACCTTCTCAGGCACATTGTTATGAAGCAATTCGGTTGTCTGACGTTGAATGCGCTCTTTGCTAAGGTGGTACAGATGCTCTAACTATTGTTGATCTTGCCTGAGCTGCGTGATTTGTGCTTGGCGGGTGGCATGTCTAGAAAATGCCAAGTCAATTTGTTTCATCGTCTCTTGTTTAGGAAGCCTAGATGCCTCTCCTACATGTCTATCTCGGTCATGGTGATCCGAGATCCCTATGGGTTGCTTTCCTCTATCGAGGTTAGCGGCATTCACCCGAGGCTCTAGCCTCAATGGGTGATCCTGATACATAGCAGGCATAGAGGTACATCGCTCTCATGCTGTGTACTGCTCTTGAGGAACATGGTAGTCTTCCTCGTACTCCCTTTCATATGCGTGCAAGGTGCGGGCAGAATTGTCTTGCCCTATCTGGAGAGTCTGATACTCTGGATTTGGTCTAGTGTTTCTAATAGTAATACGGGGTAGAGGAGGGATGATGAAATCATGTGGCCCCTCCTTATGGACCCTATGTTGTTCTAGCACTTCATCACTAGGCCACTCATAACGAGCGTCTAAGGGAGGTCTCCTATCTATGTTGAGTGCCACGTGTAGGTTCTCCTCTTGAAAGGATCTATGCTGAGTGGGGGTGCCCCTCAAAGAGGTGCCTCTATAATCCTATCTAGTTATGGCATGATGTGGACTATCTTGGGTGCCATGCCACCAAGGCGGGATGACTAAGTCCTCAGGACTATATCGGAGGTGACTTGCCCCCCTTTGTGCACTCTCTGCAGTGCTTGCCCGTGATTGGGCTCGGCTACAGGTGTACACCATGGTGATGCTTACCTAAAGATGCGTAGATTTTTATCTTCTTTTAGGATTTCTTATGCTACACTAAACAAGAAATATCACACACACAAAACAATGATTATCTCATTTAAAGATTTAAAAGTGTGCCCTAAACCTGGTTTAGTGTGTTTTGATTTTGTTTTGAAAGATTTTGTAAAGAACATTTAAATGCAATATGATGGCTCTTATGACTCCCAAAAATGGTCGCCCCTTCGATATACCATTGCCATGCCGATATACCAACCTCTCTATATACCCGCCCTTACGTGAGGGAAACTATTGGTACGTGAGAGCAGATGGTACGTGGAACATAGGCGGTACGAAAGGGGAATCACTCTGTTTATGACACCTACCATAGAAGACTTATCCTCATGCATTGGGAATCACCCCAGCTACACTTGGTCAGCTTTCATCAGGATTTACGTCTAGCAACAATCACGATCGGGGTTATGTATGCAGTATCTCAAGCCAAGGTGGTGATGAAATCCACCGTTGGTCTTGCTCAAGGGTTGGGGTTTTACGACCAACTCCTTGTTGTTTCAAATTACCACGTGGTGTGTGGGGTTATTTTTAAGTTGCATAAATGAAGCAAACAAGCATTCAAACTCTCCTATGCAAGCAAATAACCAGAGAACAGAAAGCAAAAATTGACAGAAGGTGTTTAAGACCTCTACCTCTTCTCTGCCCAAATCGGATGTCTCTGAATTTCTGCTCTAAAATTGCACAGAGAGCTATTCATCCCGGGGTGAGATGAATAATAGATCTATATTCATTCTAGGGTAGGACGAATTCCTATTCATCCCTAGATAAGATGAATTCTAGCTCATACTCATCACAGATCGAAACGAACAGCAGTCCAAGCGTTTGAAAACTTGGTACCTGTAAGCAAAAACAAGCAACTTTGATCAGAAATTTAATCTTAAAAATCAAGGGATAGAGGTCCCACCATGATCACCACTGAAAGCATGAGGATACGGAAACAAAAAGGAAAATGCCAAGTACGATGCGTGTAAAACCAAACTTAACGCTAAAAGCCTATATATTGAAAAATGCATGAAAGGAAAGAACATAAACGAATCGACACAAGATAAAAGCAATATGGAATAGGGTCCTCTTTATTGATATGCTTTCAAAGTCATGTTACAATACGTCTCCTTCCTTTTTAGGGGATAGGAGCGTCAAATATGTTTCTTATCACATCCATGGATAGCAATCCTTCTTCCGCGTGCCCACATGTAAGATGGGCGGACCAAAACGTCACCACCACTTGTGTATATGATTTTTGACTCCTTCCTACTCCTCTGATGTCGAAGACCTACATTCAAGGAAACAAAAAATATTAGTAGCACCTGCAGATAGAATAAAACATGTATTTCCCAAGGCCTACTGTTAGTGTATGCATGAAAATATTAAAATGATAACCAAATGACCTCAGATCGACCTAAAAATTTAATAGAAGCATGAATATGTTACCAGGAGGCCACTACAAAAGGAACAGTTAGGAAATTCCTCACATATTTGTATTCGCTCCGGGGTGGGACGAATAAACCTACAACAAATTATCAGAAAGCACCCTCTTCAATGTCCTATCTAGGAAGCTCCAAATGACCTACAAAGTTGGGGTTAGCTAATTGGGGGTATTTTGGGAAGACCCAGAAGGTCATATTTCTCCAATTTGGCCTCTATCACCCATATTTTTATGATGCCATCTACAAGTTAGTAAAGGCGGGAAATGATAAAAACATGGTCAAAAATGCTCAGAATGAAGTGAAATTTAAACTACAGCCTATTTAAATAACCTAGAATAAGATGCAAAAGAAAAATCAGAGAAATCTATCACATATTTCTAATCACTCCGGGGTGGGGCGATTAGGGCTACGACAGCTTTGGGGGCACCCGGGGGCAGGACGCCCACCGTTTGGGACTCTGTTTCAGCACCAATCCACTTGGGATGGGTCCAAAACTTCTTATGGGGTGTTGTCGACAAATTTTGTGGGATATTGTGGCCAAAAATTGGGTTTTGGGTCTGGATTCGTGCTTCCAATAATCACCCAATAACCTCCCTTTCGAATGAGAGATTAAGGATGTGAAAGGCACAAATCGCAAGTAGGTATGTAAATTGGCAGCACTTCATTGCTCAAATGCTCCTTCTCTGTATATCTTTTGGGTGAGAAAACTCACCAATTTATAGACCTAGGGTCTCTCTGTTTGAATTGCGCATGCGAGGGCGCCACTTGAGTTGTTTGTCCTATTTTGAGAGAAAAGATAATTCCCTGATTTAGAGTCTCCTTGCATGAGGTCTCCAAAATCAAAGACATGCATGACTGAAGTCTCTCTCCTTGATTTGAAGTCGTTCCTCGCAATTGCATGGCCTGAAGCTTCAGTTAACTGGCGGACTTGTCGAGGTTTGAATTTTTGCCAGTCAAACTTGCTATTCGCCTCACCCTAGGGTGAATGCTGATATTCATCCCTAGGTGGGACGAATGCCAGTTTGTATTCATCCCTGGGTGGGACGAGCAGAGAGCAAGGTGCCAAAAAGGTGCCAAATTGACCTCTGACCTCCAAAACTACTTTTGGGAGTGGTTAGGACCATTGTTTAACCTCTGGGGGCTGCCCTAGGGGCTGTGTGTGTCAATGCGATCGGTGCTTGTCGTCACATAATCGGATTGGTGCTATTTTGGTGTCTACATTATCATCTTATGTAGGAAATAAATATAAAATATAATTTCCAAGAACTTATTTGTGTATTAGAAGTAATGGCATTTCTATGCATTAAAATGTTATAGTAAAGTAGGAGTATTCGGGTATCTTATCAGCATGTTATACATCTCAAAGTTATAAAATTACACTCTAAATTAGTGTAAGGCTATAGAATAACTTTATCATTTAACATAAGCATCTATGAATTCAATTCACAAGTCCAAAGTTTTATCCTTTGTAAGATAAGTTTACATATTTTCCCTTTAAGTTGCTTTCCATTAGATATAATTATATTTTATCAAGTAAAAAAAAGTAGCTACTAGTCAAGGAAACCAATTTTTTTTAGCAATAATGGTATTTCTATGCATTAAAATTTGATGGTACAGTAGGAGTATCAGGATATCTTATCATCATGTTCTATATCTCATAGTTATAATGTAGACACCAAAATAGAACCAATATGATTAAGTGACTACAAACACTGATCGCATTGATATACACAGATTTCAGGGCAGCCCTCAGAGGTCAAACAGTGGTCCTAGCCACTCACATTGCAGTTTAGAAGGTCAAAAAGTAAACAGAAGAAAGATGGTCGTTTTAGCAAGCCTTCACAAAAACAAAGTCAAAACAAGTCTTCATCAAGCGAGCCTTAGTCAAAAACAAAGTCAAAACAAGCCTTCACAAAAACAAAGCAAGAACAAATCTTAAGCAAACTTCAAATCGTGGCAAACTTTAGGAGCAAAGGAAGTTCGGCCTTAGGCATCACGAAATCGTGACACTTCGGGGCTCGAGGGGAACCTCACCCAAAGTGTCACGATTTCGTGACACTTCAGAGCTCGAGGGAGAACCTCGCCCGAAGTGTCACGATTTTGTGAAACTTCGAGGCTCGAGGGGAACCTTGCCCGAAGTGTCGTGATATCGCGACGTCGCGATATCGCGACGTCGCGATATCGTGACACTTCGGGGCTCAAGGGGAACCTCGCCCGAAGTGTCATGATTTCACGACACTTTAGGGCTCGAGGGGAACCTCACCCGAAGTGTCACGATATCGCGACACTTCGGGGCTCGAGGGGAACCTCACCCAAAGTGTCATGATTTCATGACACTTCGGGTGAGGTTCCCCTCGAGCCCCAAAGTGTCGCGATATCGCGACACTTCAGGGCTCGAGGGGAACCTCGCCCGAAGTGTCACGATATCGTGATGTCGCGATATCACGACACTTCAGGGCTCAAAGGGGAGCCTTGCCGAAGTGTCGTGATATCACGACGTCACGATATCACGACACTTCGGGGCTCAAAGGGGAGCCTTGCCTAAAGTGTCATGATATCGCGACGTCGCGATATCATGACACTTCAGGGCTCAAAGGGGAGCCTTGCCCGAAGTGTCGCGATATCGTGATGTCACGATATCGTGACACTTCGGCATTTAAAGGCGGACTTCATCAGACTTGCATCAATCAAATGCGGACTTCGGCATTGACCAAGAATAAGCAAGCATTAACACGACTCAGTGACCATTGGGCACGTGGCAGTCAGAGACAGTCATTTATGGATTTTGTTTGTGCATGCGCGCGTAGGTGGGCCGATTTATAGTTAGCGAACTGTTGCCAGAGCAGTCACGTAGGCCCTAATCAAGGCAGAGTCTCTTCTCGGTTGAGAAGGCATGACCGCCACGTGGCACCCCTGCGTGCCCCTTTCAGAGAGAGACCCCGTGGGTCTATAAAAGCGATGAACTTTCCCATTCATAGGAGGTTAGGAAGCATTTTTCTCAGAGAACAAAGTGCTATAACAACCCAGACCCGATCATATTCCATTGGATTTCAATCTTCTGCACCTTCACGAGGGAGGTTATCGATGGCTTTCCAAAAGCATAAATCTGATATTAATATCCGACAGCGGATCACAATATCCCACTAATTCGACGATAACTCAACACAGTAGATTCTGGGCCCTTCCTTAGTGGATTGGCACCAAAACTAAGTTCTAACGGGGGCGGCCCATTTGGGCACCCCACGTCTTTTTGATAGCTTCATATTGATTTATTATGTATAGCATGTTTATCATATGATTAAACTTTACGCTGTTTACGTAGTTCATGATCTGGATTTCAAAAAATGGTTATCACGTATCATCAGGTTTAAATAGTTTATCGATTGTTTATTTTATCACTGCGTGCTTATCTTGCATTAACGATTATCTTGCATTGCGTGTTTAAGATATATATATCGAATATTATTATGCTCTAGATTGCAAAAAATATCTTTTTAAATATTTATCGAATGCAAAGGTTATGTCCTTTTAGTACAGGTGTTACTAACGTTTTTTATGTTTTTATTTTGTATGCAGGTTTTCAATAGCATAGGAACGGGAGAAGAAAAGAATCACCTACAACAGCGGTGGCGACGTTTTAATCCGCCCATCTCACGTGTGGGCACGTGGAAGAGGGATTATTAGTCATGACAAGAAATGCATCTGACTCTCTTATCCCTTAAAAAGAGAGGAGACGTATTGTAACACAGTTTGTAAAGCGTATCAATAAAAGAGATTACCTTATTTTTTATTGCTTTTATCTTGTGTCGATTTGCATATGTTGTTTCTTGTTCTTGTGGTATAATATTCCTTTTTATTTCCGGAATCTCGTGCTTTCATATAACATTACACTTTAAATTATTGCAAGGTTATACAATAAATTTATCGTTTAACATAAGGAGCTATGAATTCAAGTCATAAGTCTAAAGTTGTGTCCTTTGTAAGATAAGTTTACATATTTTCCCCTTAAAGTGTTTTTCATTCAATATGGTTAGATTTTATCAAGTAAAGAAAAGTAGCTACTAGTCAAGGAAACCAATAACATCTATGTCACCTAAATGCCTTATTATCTATCTTGTTTAATAAGGCAAGAAATATAAATCAAGTAATCTAGGTGATATTTAATATGTTAGACAAAAATAGTTTTGATTCCTCCCTAGATTATTTGATCAAGTCATATTCAAAAGTAACATGTCCTTTATAAGAAACGAAGCATTGATACTCTATATTAATTCAACATAGTTTTTTTCTTTTCATATAAGAGATTTTTACATGTTATAAGTACTAATAATATATCTTGAGACATGGTTTATGAGTGTGAACAACGTTTATAGATCTAACTTGTCATCTTGCTCTTTTTGTTTGTCAGGACAAGATAATTTTTACCCCTATGATTGTCCAAGGTTTACTTATGAGAAGCCAATATACTTTAGCATTGAAATTCTTGCATCCTAATTAAAGTTTAACTAATGTCGTACTCTTAGCTAGGTATTAATTTTAAAAACAATAATTATCAACTTGAAAATCATTTATTTATTCACTAATTTCATGTATTTCAAGCTAGGGTACATAATATAATAGTTAATAAATCATTAATGTATCCCAAGATAGGCTTTTTTTGGAGCAATTATTCGTTGATGTGTGCCAACTAGGGAATGGTTTAAAAAAAATATTCCTTTATTTTTCCTAGGTAAGATATGTTTTTAAGGAGAAAATCATTCATATTCATACATGCTTTCTTGTTGGTATTATACACTTAGCTAATATATCTTTTGACGGATTACAATAATTATTTTGAAATAATTGTAAGGAATCTAATAAAAATTAAATTTGATATACTCATCTCTAATTTTTACTTTGTAACAAAATCCACTTCAAAAATGGATAAGGTTATGTGATATACAATCATTTAGCTTTCTAAATCTCTTCTTGGATTTTTTCCATTGCGCATTTAAGCATAAAAATTTAAATGAAAAAATGAAAACCTAATGCTATATTCTAATAATAAAAATAAATGAATAATCATACAATAACTTTATGTTCAAGATCCTAAATCCCAAAATTTATGACCACAATAAGGTATGATTCTAATGCCCTCACGCCCTTATGCTCTAATAATCCAATATTCTAAATTGAATGCACTAAAATTTTGTACAAAGAGAATGCAACTTCATTATATAACTTCAATATTTTTTATAAATTTTTCCTAGTAAAATTATTCCTTTGAACCAATACACTTCGATAAACATAATCTATAGTACCTTTCTCTATGAATAGGGTTGGTTCAATAATTATTTGATATAGAAGAGTGTAGCTAATTATAGTGTTCTCCTTTCCCTCCACTTTATCACTAGTGCCACTTTCATTCTTGATAGCAAGATAAATGAGGGTGCTTCAAGAAAATTTAGAGATTTTCATAATTTTTTTGACCTACATATTAATTGAAATGAATAATGTAATTATCAATTAGTTTATTTAAGTATACATGCATATAAATCATATGATAAATATCGTTAAATATTAGGTCACCATGGGCATTATGTTATTAAAATTTAATTACATATCAATGTAAATTAATTTATTTTTTTGTGATGTCCTTTGCCACTAGAAATATTTAATGTCTTGACGATAGCAAAAATATCATTTCCACATAATTTTCATTACTGCAAAAATCAAAATGTCAAGTATGACCAATATCCAATAGAAATTACAATACTGACAAGCACATTTGAAGATGCATATAACTATCAAATATAAATATCTAGAAAAATAAATGAATAAAGAGGCTATAAAAATTTTTAGCATCTTCTTAAGTGGAATTATATTTAATGTATTTGTCCCATTAGACCTTGCACTAATACATCTCTCTATTGTGCTAATGCAATTGCTGCCTTCCAAAGATTCTTGTTGGTTTAACTTAAATCACCACTTGATCTTGCACCTTCAATGATTGCTAGTCCAAGATGTAAGATGCATTAGTATGATATGGTTTTAATAGGGATACATGAATTTATTCCTTTAAATTATCAGTTTAAACTAGAATGCTCAGCTTTGGGATGAAGTGAAGCATGCAACTTTGAGCATCGACCCTTTTGATGTCCTCTTTAGATAGAACAAAATTGAAAATGGAGATGATTTTATCTTCAACCTCTCCTCAAGTAGAGATTATCAAACCCTTAGGTGATTCGAATGTTGAGATCCTATTATGTGCTCTATGACCCAAGGTGGTATGATGAAAAAAAATTGTATTCTTGTTGCCTTATTTCATCCATTGCGCTCTATATTTTTATCGCCAAAATACTTCTTTTAGTTAAAACTTAATTTAAGGTAACCAACACGTGTTTTTCTTGTTCTATAAGAGGTTCATCCTAATCATGTTGTAGATCATTCTCAATTTCTAGAAGGTCACTTTCCAGCTGAAATTTTTACTCAATTATGTTATCAAAATCTTATCTATTCAAAAATTTCAGTTATTGCTTTAGTCTTGGGTTTACGAGGGGTCATGGATGGGAGAAGACTGCTCAGCCCTATGCGTTGGTCATAGGTATTTCATACACTAACCAAAAAATAAGAGTACCTCCAAAATAGAAAGGAAAAGTGATGAGAACCAATAAATAAATTTTGTGTGATAGAAGCAAGGTACCACACATGAGAGAAGAAATATGAAAGTTTGATACAAAAACAATAGTGTGAATCTCATAAAAAACAATAGTGTGAATCTCATAAGCAGTGATCTACTATATTATATTTGGTTGTTGGAGTGAGCAACAACAAAATTTTCTCCAAAAGAGAAAGGGGGGTGATGGAAACTAATGGATAATGGTTATGTATGGTAGAAGTAAGATCCCACACATGAGAGAAGAAATATGAAGGTTTGATGCAATAATAATAAAGTAAATCTCATAAGTAGTGATCTACTATGTTACACCAGGTGGTTGCAGGTGATTGATTATCCTCTTACTTTCTAACCGATTAATGTGATGATGTAAGTCTGGTGGCATATTCCATGATTGGAATTTCGTTCATGTTAATACATATATCTATCTATCTATGTAGTCTGGTAGGATGAGAAGGTTTCCATAGGAACACTTCTAATAGATTTGTGGAATCAAATCAATCTTGAAGAAGAAAAGAAAGTCACCATCAAAATGTTCAAAAATATGAGAATGTAAATGTATAACAATACATGTGTACATGCAATAGTAATTTGAAGTGAGAGTTGTCTTCTTAAATTTGAAAATTATAACATTAAGCATTATGGTGGAGAATGTTGGAAAAACAGAAAAGTATACTTGATCTTTTATGTTTTGCATATATCTTTATATTTTCTATAAACGAACTAATAAAAATGGTTAAACCAAATAAAAATTACTTTATCATAATATATCAAAATTACTTTATCATATATTATTACAAAATTTCTAATGTATATCAAATATTGTGACGATTGATGTGCCAACATGGAAAAAGAGAATGATATGTTTTTCATTTAAATGTGTGCATCTTGGTATGTGCAAGTGAAAAGTTAACTCAGCTCTTTAAAAAAATAATATTTGTGGCATCAACCTTGACTATTAGAAATCACATTAAATGGGTAAAACATTATTTACTAGCTTTTCTTTAAATCATATTTTTTATAAAGGAATGGATAAAACCATTTTTCTTTACATTACTGATAATAATATATTTACTATTTGGCTTTTAAACTAAAACTAGATGATTTCAGGTTCATACCAGTAGACACTGACCGAAAATATTTATAAAACTACCTATAGTATTGTATAGTATTGCATTAAACATGGTTAACAAAATACTATACAATTTTTAATGTTCACCCTTGAATGGTGTTCGTAATGCCAACATAAATACGAGTTATTTAGCTTGAAATTCCCAAGCCTCCATGTCTTGAATACAGTTTTCGTAGTATGTCACTTCATTGAGATATGTGTTGAGTTTAGAGAATTTGGTTTGGCATTCATAAATTTTATCATTTGGATTAGTAGCATGTCTTCTTCTTATTTGATCATACTCATATCTACACCTAGTGGTTGTAGCAAGCGATAACAAGAGTATCTCCAAAAGAGAAAAGAAGAGTGATGAGAACCAATTAATAAAGGTTATGTGTGGTAAAAGCAAGGTCCCACACATGAGAGAAAAAATATTAAGGTTTCATGTAGAAATAATAGTTTGAATCTCAAAAATCTACTATATTACACTTGGTGGTTGCAGCAAACAACAATAAAAGTTTCTCCAAAAGAGAAAAGGCAAGTGATGAGAACTAATGGATAAATTTTATGTGTGGTAGAAGCAAGGTCCCACACATGAGAGAAGAAAGGTGAAGGTTTTTTGTATAAAAAATAGAGTAAATTTCATAAGTAGTGATCTACTATATTACACCAAGTGGTTACAAGCGATTGATTATCCATGTAGTCTGGTTGGATAAGAATATTTCCATAGGAACACTTCTAATTGAGTTTAATAAGGCAAACCATATAAATCAAATAATCTAGGTGATATTTAATATGTTAGAAATTTTTTTTTTTGAGTCCTCCCCAGATTATTTGATCAAGTCATATTCAAAGGTAACATGTCCTTTCTAAGAAACGAAGCATTGATACTCTATATTAACTCAACATAGTTTTTTTCTTTTCATATAAGATATTTTTACATGTTATAAGTACTAAGAATATATCTTGAGTCATGGTTTATGGGTGTGAACAAGTTTTATAGCTCCAACTTCTCATCTTGCTTATTTTTGTTTGTTAGGACAAGATAATTTTTACCCCTATGATTGTCCAAGGTTTACTTATGAGTAGCCAATATACTTTAGCATTGAAATTCTTCCATCTTGATTAAAGGTTAACTAATTTTGTACTCTTGGCTAGGTATTACTTTTAAAAGCAATAATTCTCAACTTGAAAACCATTCATTTATTCACTAATTTCATGTATTTCAAGCTAGTATATGATTTCAAATAAATATTTTTCATTTATTTTAATCTAGGGCACATAATTTAATAGTTACTAAATCATTAATGTATCCCAAGCTAGGCTTTTTTTGGAGCAATCATTCATTCATGTGTGCCAAATAGGGAATGGTTTAAAGAAATTATTCATTTATGTTTCCTAGCTACGATATGTTTTTAAAGAGAAAATCGTTCATATTCATACATGCTTTCTTGTTGGTATTATACACTTAGCTAATATATATTTTGAAGGATTACAATAATTATTTTGAAAGAATTGTAAGGAATCTAATAAAAATTAAATTTGACATACAAATCTCTCATTTTTACTTTGTAAAAAAATCCACTTCAAAAATGTATAAGGTTATGTGATATAAAATCATTTAGCTTTCTAAATATCTTCTTGGATTTCTCCTATTAAGCATTTAAGCGTAAAATTTTAAATGAAAAAATAAAAACCTAATTCTATATTCTAATTATAAAAACAAATGAATAATAATACAATAACTTTATGTTCAAGATCCTAAATCCCCAAATTGATAACCACAAGAAGGTATACTTCTGATGCCCTCATGTCCTTATGCTCTATTAATCCAATATTCTAAATTGAATGCACTAAAATTTCGTACAAAGAGCATGCAACTTCATTATATAACATCAATATTTTTTATAGTTTTTTCCTAGTAAAATTATTCCTTTGAACCAATACACTTCGATAAACATAATCTATAGCACCTTTCTCTATGAATAGGATTGGTTCAATAATTATTTGATATAGAAGAGTGTAGCTAATTATAGTGTTTCTCTTTAATTATTGATAGGTAAGTTAAATTAGTGTGCTTCAAGAAATTTTAGATATTTTCATATTTTTTTTGAGGTTATAGCACCATGTACCTATTTTCCCTTTTATAGAAGGTGAGGAAGGGGTGTCTTTAATTAAATTAAATTTATTTTATGTTTTCATTCATCTGAACCCTTACCATTTTTATTTTGCTAACATTAACATGGTGTTTAGAGTATAGGAAGGGAAGGTTCCTCATGGTATCAAAAAGTTACCTCAAATTTAACTTATACCTTATAAATTTTCCCTTTTAAACATTTATAGAAAAATATTCCTTTGGTCAAGTTTAAAAAACATCTTATTTTGCACGTACTTGGATTATCATGCATGGACCACACGATCATTAGAAATCATATAAAGCTCACACCAATGAAATATTCAAACATCATACAAGTCTAATAATGTAGTATATGTCTATCTAAGTCTATTATATATTTAAAAAATAACAACCATAAAAATTATAACCAAAAGAAATACAAATACTATTGTATGCACCATTTTCTTTTATTAGTCATCTTGTTATTCCTACATATATAATTTACCTCCTTGATGATGCCCTGACTAGTGAACTCAATGAGCATAGCTCTTATCAATCACCATCCAAATCAATATATTTATGTAATTTTAGTAATAATGTTGTACCTACATATTAATTGAAATGAATAATGTAGTTATCAATTATTTTATTTAAGTATACATGCATATAAATCATATGATAAATAACTTAAATATTACGTCACCACTTTTCAATCACCATCCAAATCAATGTAGTTATGTAATTTTAGTAATAAGGTTTGACCTACATATTAATTGAAATGAATAATGTAGTTATCAATTATTTTATTGAAGTATACATCCATATAAATCATATGATAAATATTTTAAATATTAGGTCACCATGGGCATTATGTTATTAAATTATAATTACATGTCAAAGTAAATTAACTTTTTTTTTTTTGTGATGTCCTTTGACACTAGAAATATTTAATATCTTGATGATAGCAAAAATATCATTTCCACATAATTTTTATTACTGTAAAAATAAAAATACAAAGTATGATAAATATCAAATAGAAATTGCAATACTGACAAGCACATTTGAAGATGCATATAACTATCAAACATAACTATCTAGAAAATTAAATGAGGAAAGAGTCTATAACATTTTTTAGCATCTTTCTAAGTGGAATTTCATTTAATGTATTGGTCCCATTAGACCTTGCACTGAGACATCTCTCTATTCTACTAATGCAATTGGTGCCTTCCAAAGATTCTTGTTGGTTTAACTTGAATCACCACTTGATCTTGCACTTTTAATGATTGCTAGTCAAATATGTAAGATGCATTAGTATGATATGGTTTTAACAAGGATCATGAATGTATTCCTTTAAATTATCAGTTTAAGCTAGAATGATCAGCTTTGGGATGAAGTGAAGCATGCAACTTTGAGCATCGACCCTATTGATGTCCTCTTGAGATAGTACAAACTTGAAAATGGAGATGATTTTATCTTCAACCTCTTCTCAAGTAGAGATTATCAAACCCTCAGGCGATTCAAATGTTGAGATCCTATTGTGTGCTCTATGACCCAAGTTGGTATGATGAAAGAATTTTGTATTCTTGTTGCCTTCTTTCATCCATTGTGCTCTAGATTTGTATCGCCAAAATACTTCTTCTTTTATGTAAAACTTAATTTAAGGTAACCAACATGTTTTTTTCTTGTACTAGAAGAGGTTCATCCTGATCATGTTGTAGATCATTCTCAATTTCTAGAAGGTCACTTTCCAGCTGAGCTTTTCACTCAATTATGTTATCAAAATCTTATCTATTCAGAAATTTTATTTATTACTTTAACCTGTGAAGTTTGGTTCTAGAAAACCTCTCTTTGATAAATATGAGATTCCTCTTCCCACCATCCTTCTAATAGTTTATAAAAAATTTCATGCCTAATCTATATTCTTTCATAGCAAGATGAAATTAGTTTAGGTCTTTCATAACCTCAATAAAAATCTTAAACCCCATATTATAAAACTTTATATTACATTAATACTCTTCTATCAAGAAAATCTATAGAGATAAAAAAATATATCTAGTTTATGTAGGACCCTTTGGTTCTTATATACCTAGTTACTCCAAGTGTAAATGTCCTTCTGACAAAAGGGCTTCATAAGATCTTAAATCTTTCAAAGAAGGGAATAGTGTGAACACAAACAAATCTATCTAGTTTATGTAGGACCCTTTGGTTCTTATATACCTAGTTACAACAAGTGTAAATGCCCTTCAAACAAAAGGGTTTCATAAGATCTTAAATCTTTCAACGAAGGGAAGGGAATAGTGTGAACACACAAAAGTAGGCCCCAAGCAAAGTTGATGGTATGTACGTGCAAAACATTAATGTAATGAAGATAAACCGTGCATCCTTCTTGTTGTGTTTGAAGTGCAAATCATTAAAGGAAAGAAGATAAACCGTGCATCCTTCATGTTGTGTTTGAAGTGCAAATCATTAAAGGAAAGAAGATAAACCGTGCATCCTTCATGTTGTGTTTGAAGTACATTTAGTGTTTTTTTTGGAATTTTGTTTTACATTAATATTAATACCGCTTCCCTTCTTCTTACACGCAGATTTGACGATGCGGGAAAAGCTATGGACGGTTGATGTCCACTTCCCGTCCATTTTATCGTTTTTCTTCTAACACGAATTTGAACATGTCGGAGAAAGTCATGGACGGCTGACGTCCACGTCCACTTCCCGTATTTTTCGCTTGTAACGATAGGTGGATTCCTGATTTCGGAAGATGTCATCTTCCGCATATGCACACTACATCGACAGTGAGGGTTGAACATGACTGGATTACTATGGACCCCATTTCCCATCCGTTACGGAGATAAACCATCCAGACTTCACATAAGATTTGGGTTTGACAAGGATGGGTGACCGTTAAATGTGAAAGCCCGATTGGAAAGAAAACTATCCATCCAGACTTCCAGCCTTAACTTTGTAGTGCTGTAGTGGCTCCATTTCATTACTTGTGGCTCGTATAACTTAAAAAGCTAACAAAAACCATAATCTTAAATCGGTTTTCTGGATCGCATCAAAGATTGAACATTTGTTCAAGGAGATCTAAGACAATTGAATTAGATGAGCAAGATCCACTATGCGTTTAGTTTGGTAAGAGTCATATGAATACCAAGTTTACTACAACGGATATTGAGCCACTTGAAAAGGAAACATAATGTTTAAAAGGATTGAAGTAGATATACTATGATGATGATGTACCTAAAGAGACTCCAATTCGTCTACCATTTCAGAGCCAAGACCAACCATCTAGTAAGAGGGGAGGAAGGAAGGAATAGTGAGAGGGGAGGAAGGCGAAGTAGTTAAAAAACTACTTTTTATTTTGAAATATTGCATTTCTATAATGCATTTGATTGTATTTACTTATTCATAAACTATAATTATATTATTTTTTATTAATATCCATATAAAATCAAAATTTTGGCTCTCTAATTGATAGCTAAAATACTTTTGTAATTAGAAAAAAAATTCTTTATTTTTTTACTACCTGAATTTTTCGAACTCACTAACAAAATCTTCAAATCTCCAAAATTGAACTGAGACAAAATCTTCAAATCTCCAATATTGGACTGCCGAGTTAAAGAGTTTTCCAACTATAATAAATATATATAACCATGCAACGACATGACAATAAATAAAATACACTGTGTAGATAATAATTTTGATAGCAACTGCTACTATATGCCTCGGACCCTAATATGTAAAGTTGAACAGTGTGTCTTCTTATAGAAGACCAAGTTTAATCCCTAATATTTTCGTTTGTGCTACCGTTTTGACATCAAAACATGGTTTTTTACTAATTTGTAGATGCGATTTTGGTAAAACAAAACAAACCCTAAATTTGGATTTCGAAAGACCGATTGATGTCCTTAAAATCGATTGTTTCGATGCACTCCCACTCATCTCTGTAATGGTCAAACAGCTTAAGCAGTTGTCCCGCTCTTTTCCTCGTTTTCTCTGAACATCCAAGCTGGATCAGCATCAGAAGCTTCTGAAACGCACCCGATTGAAGAGCATCTAACATAACATGACCGTTGGGAAAGTGACGGCAAAGCGTCCATAAAATCGACACTGCAAAGTCTGTTGCTAGGTTTGAAACCCTCAATATTTTCTTCAAAATAACAGGCATGGTCAAAGCATGTTCATACGCAGCAGATCGGCCCTCAGCGCAATTGCAAAGCAAATCTAAAGCACCGAAGCTCCTTTCACATATGAATTTACCTGCTTCAGGAAGAATCTCCAATAGAATAGGAACAGCACCAGCGTTCACAAGCTTTACGCGGACGATATCGTTCGTTGTTATGTAATAAATAGTGGTAAGAACCGCCTTGGTGGCTGTAAGACTGAGCGGTTCCTTAATCATCTGAACCAATGCCTCTACCAACCCATCCATGTCTCTCACTTCTCCGCACTGCAGGCCGTCTCTGGCTATTTCCTTAAGCACTACAGCACCTTTCAATTTCCCCTGCTCACTTCTTAACTTTGCCGTCGACTTCCAGCCTTGCACGTTCATTTGCGATGACAAATTCATACAATCATGTGAAGTCGAAATCAACAAAAGCAATGAAGAGCACGAAAATTTAGGATTTTTTCTTTAACCTCTACGTGAAGAGCACGAAAATTTGTATGTGTCGGAGAAGTTGAAAAAGAAAACAACAAAATTAATTTTTCACAAAAAATTATTCATTAATGTTGCACACAAAAATTAATTTTTGACCTTGACATTGACTTTAAATCTGGCTTCATAATTTTTCACCGTTCATTTTCTAGGACAATTGAATATCAACTACCTTTTTCACTTGAAGAGCACGAATTTGTACGTGCTAGAGAAGTTGAAAAGGAAAAAACAAATGTAAAACCGATGAAGAGGATGGCGTGCTTTAAACGACGGAGATGAGGAACTATATTTTTGATGTTGGTAGTCATTTTTTCTATCTTTGAGAGATCTCTTTTTAATGCTTTCACATATCTAATAAATAGGTAAGGAAATAGTGAATTATTATGTGAAAGTTTATAAGTGATCTAAAGTAATTATTTATAAAATTATTGATCAAAACATAATATTTTAAAGTGTTATAACAACATTTAATTTATTTATACTATTTGTAATCAAAATTAATTTTCTAATTTTTTTTGAGAATATTATGTAGAAAATTTAAAAAAAAATTATCATATGTTTTGTTTATATTTAATTGTCTTTCACCTTTAGTGAATTATTTGTATAATATTTTGTTGAATTTTAATCTCTTTAGATAACCTGAATTTCGGCTAAGTTATTCTCGACAATTAGTTGTTGTGCTAGCTTTTGCTCATATTTCTCATTACATCCAAATTCTAATATTCGTTTGGATATCAGGCCACAAAAAAAATTTATATCAAGGAGCTCTTTGAGGATGATGCTAGCTTGTTCTCTTTTTTCATTCATTTCCTTTACCAAAAATAGAAAGGAAAAGTGATGAGAACCAATAAATAATTTTTATGTGTGATAGAAGCAAGGTCCCACACTCGAGAGAAGAAAGATGAAAGTTTGATACAAAAATAATAGTGTGAATATCATAAGAAACAATAGTGTGAATCTCATAAGCAGTGATCTATACTATATTATATTTGGTGGTTGGAGTGAGCAACAACAAAATTTTATCCAAAAGAGAAAGGGGTGTGATGGGAACTAATGGATAAAGGTTATGTGTGGTAGAAGTAAGATCCCACACATGAGAGAAGAAATATGAAGGTTTGATACAAAAATAATATAGTAAATCCCATAAGTGGTGATCTACTATATTACACCAGGTGGTTGCAAGTGATTAATTATCCTCTTGCTTTCTAACCAGTTAATGTGATGATGTAAGTTTGGTGGCATATTCCATGATTGGAATTTTGTTCATGTTAATACCTATCTATCTATCTATCCATGTAGTCTGGTAGGATGAGAAGGTTTCCATAGGAACACTTCTAATTGATTTGTGGAATCAAATCCATATTGAAGAAGAAAAGAAAATCACCATCAAAATGTTCAAAAATATGAGAATGTAAATGTATAACAATACATGTGTACGTGCAATAGTAAGTTGAAGTGAGAGTTGTCTTCTTAAATTTGAAAATTATAACATTAAGCATTATGGCGGAGAATGTTGGAAAAACAACAATTTATACTTGATCTTTTATATTTTACATATATCTTTATATTTTCTATAAACAAACTAATAAAACTGGTTAAACAAAACAAAAATTACTTTACCATAATATATCAAAATTACTTTATCATATATTATTACAAATTTTCTAATGTATATCAAATATTGTTACGATTGATATGCCAACATGGAAAAAGATAATGATATGTTTTTCATTTAAAGGTGTGCATCTTGGGATGTATAAGTGAAAAGTTAAATCAACTATTTAAAAAAATAATATTTGTGGCATCAACCTTGATTGTTAGAAATCACATTAAATGGGTAAAACATTATTTATTAACTTTTCTTTAAATCATATTTTTTATAAAGGAATGGATAACACCATTTTTTCTTTACATTCCTGATAATAATATATTTACTATTTGAATTTCAAGCTAAAACTAGATGATTTCGGGTTCATACCAGTAGACACTAACCGAAAAGCTTTACAAAAATGCCTATAGTATTGTATAGTATTGCATTAAACATGGTTAACGAAATACTATACAATTTTTAATGTTCACCCTTGAACGGTGTTCGTAATGCCAACATAACTATGAATTATTGAGCTTGACTTGCCCAAGCCTCCATGTCTTGAATGAAGTTTTCGTAGTATGTCACTTCATTGAGATATGTGTTGAGTTTAAGGAATTTTGTTTGGTATTCATAAATTTTACCATTTGGAGTAGTAGCATGTCTTCCTTCTTATTTGATCATACTCATATCTACACCTAGTGGTTGTAGCAAGCAATAACAAGAGTATCTCCAAAAAATAAAGGAAGAGTGATGAGAACCAATTAATAAAGGTTATGTGTGGTAAAAGCAAGGTCCCACACATGAGAGAAAAAATATTAAGGTTTCAGGCAGAAATAATAGTGTGAATCTAAAAAATCTACTATATTACACCTGGTGGTTGCAGCGAACAACAATAAAAGTTTCTCCAAAAGATAAATGGCAAGTGATGAGAACTAATGGATAAAGGTTATGTGTGGTAGAAGCAAGGTCCCACACATGAGAGAAGAAAGGTGAAGATTTTTTGTAGAAACAATAGAGTAAATCTCGTAAGTAGTGCTACTATATTACACCAAGTGGTTACAAGCGATTGATTATCCATGTAGTCTGGTTGGATAAGAAGCTTTCCATAGGAACACTTCTAATTGAGTTGTGGAATCATATCCATCTTGAAGAAGAAAAGAAATTTACCATCGAAATGCTCAAAAATATGAGAATGTGAACATACAACAATACATGTGTATATACAATAGCAAGCTGAAGTGAGAGTTGTCTTCTTAAATTTGAAAATTATAACATTAAACATTACAATGGAGAATATTGAAAAAAGTAATGTTTAATGTGTAAAAACATATACAAATTTTTTGAAAAAATAAGAAAAGCAATTCTAAAGATAAAAATACAATTGAAAAGTAAAAAATATAAGCAAAAGTAATAATAAAAATTAAAAAAATGTATAGTTATTATTTTATTATTATTTTGTTGAGTAGAAAACCTTTATAAACCCTAACTCGTTGAATAAAGATAAAGTCAATTTTGAGGGAATCACCTGGCCAAATACTCGTTGTAAAAAATAAGTTATTATTACCATTATAATAATTTTGTATACGAGTGGCGAGCCTATCCGTCTTGTGTAAAAAATAAGTTATTATTACAATGTTTATTACCATTGTAATTGTATATTAGGGGGTGGATCATTCGTTCTCGAATTGATCATCAACCCATGTATAATTAATTTAAACTTTATTAATTTTATTGTTATAATTTTTAAAAGAGTGCAATCTAAAATATTAAAAATATAAAAAATATTATATTAGAATAAATCAATAAATAAAATTTTAAATATTATAACGACAACAGTATTACAACTTCTAATGTATATTAGTAGAATGATATGCTTTTCATTTAAAGGTGTGCATCTTGGCAAGTGCAAGTGAAAGATAACTTGGCTCTTTAAAAAAATAATATTTGTGGCATCAGCCTGTGTTAGAAATCACAATTAAACGGATAAAGCATCATCTACAAACTTTTCTTAAAATCACATTTTCTTCATAATGCAATGGATAACACCATTTGTTTTATTGATAATAATATATTTGCTAATTGGCTTTCAAGTTAAAACTAGATGAAGCCCGATTCACATCGGCAGACACCGACCGGAAAGCTCTACTAAACTGCCTATAGTATAGGCAAAGTTGCATTAAACACGAGATTCAAATTTGATCCTTTGCAGAGGAATCTAGATTAAATAGTTTTTAATGTTCACCCTTATTATTCATAAACTTAAACGGTGCTCGTAATGCCAGCATACGTACGAGTTATTTAGCTTGACTTTTAACTGGATAGGATGCTTGCATCGCAATCCCACACGTCCCAGATGGACTGTTAATATTCCTTTCCAACCTAATATACCCATTCTCTCCCCAGCTTTCACCCCACGAGTTTTTCGCGATCCAATAGTCCTTCTCAGCGGAGTCATAACCCACCAGTGTGACAGCATGATTAATATCAGTTCCACATTCTTCTGCCGTGAATATACCCTGTTACGTGCAACATATGATAGAAGCAAAATTGCTTAATGAAGGTAATGTATAAATAAATAAAAATATGTGGACAAAACATTTATGGGAAAACTTACAGATTTATAGAGCCGCAAATCTCCCGTTGCCATCAATGCCCACACTAATTGGCTGATGTGTTACAGCCTTCTGCAATGACATTTCGTCATTTTCCGGCACGTCCTCGAAGCCATCGATTGTCACTGCATAGGATGCTTCCTGCAAAACATTCCCACACAAATAAATTCTCCGGCAGTGAACTTTATCCCATTACCTAAATCCTTAATAGACAAAAGCTTCGTGGTAGAGTACCTTGCTTCTGGCACAGACACCTTGAGTAGCCTGGTAAGGATAGTCGGCCTCATTGTCAATTCCACCATTTTGGATAATAAATTGGAACGCATCATCCATCGTACCTCCGTTACACCCCTGCTGATTGGACGAGGTGTCGCAGTCGACAAGTTCTTGCTCTGATAAAGATATCAAGTTTTTGGTGGCAAGCATGTTAATTCCTTCAACAGCCGCAATTGCTGAGAAAGCCCAGCAACAACCTGTGGAAGAATCAAAACCATAAGGTTAGGGTTTACAGAATAAAATATAAAATCTTTTGAAAAAAGATTAAAGCAATTCTTCATCACCGCAAAGCTCCTGATCCTTCACATGCGTAACGGCACCGTTTTCACTCCAGTCCAAAGATGCGGGTAATTGATCACCGAGTGCGTATTGATAACGATGGCTGGAAGAACTCTTTTGAGGGCGCGTGGAGGGACGGAACAGTTTACCCAGGTACATGCTCTTGAACTCGTCATGGGTAAGGTCTGCGAATTTATTGAGGCCGAGCAAATACGATTGATTTTTCTGGTTGTGCGCGTTGATGTAGAGTAAATTGCTCTTGAATATGTTGAACCGCGTTTGTTTCTCATTCGATCCGTTGTAGACTTTACCGTATTGGCTCATCCATCGTTCGTAAATCTGGAAAACATTGTCATCGGAGGCCAAATCTTCGTGGTCATTTCCACTCAGCGGATATTCTCTGGAGCAGGCGGATCTTTCTATGCACAGCAGAAGGAGAAGCGCTAATGAAGCGAATACAAAATTTTCCATTGCAATTGAAGGTTCGGAAAAATGGCAGAAATAGAAGTAGAGGTTTGAGTGTTTGTCCCCCACCTCAAAAATAAAGGCCGTGGTTTGAAGCTTTTGAGATGATATTGAGAAGGCTTCAAGCTTTATAGATGGGCATTCCATCTGCAGTCTTTGAGACTAGCCAGCGCGCATACTCGCTGGAGTAACCATCACGTTTCAGTTTCTTGGTATTTTCCACTCTTTGGAATATAATTTTCGTCTAGAAAGTGTACGAATGGACCCGTGAAAAGTCAAGTTGGTATGAATGCGTTCTGAGATGTCATCTTCAGTGAGGGTGAACCAAATTGGGATTATAGTGAGATTGGTCTTGGCCTTGTCGTTTGGTTATAGTGAGTGTGCAGTAATTCCCTTAAGCTTTAACTCTGCCCTCATACATTTTAGTTTTTTTTCTACATAAATTATTGTTTCTAGGGACATATTGTTCAACCATAATTGTTTCAAAGGGATATATTGTTTTCTAAGTTTCTCTATCAGATCTTTTATTGATTGATCATTTCTTTATTTTTTTGGAAATTTATTTATCTGTAAAAGCATGTTGAGTAGAGATCTTGTTTAGCATGCTGATCAGCCTTATCCAATTTTCATTATTATTATTTTTTCTTGAGATTCTGAGAGACTCCAAAAATTTTCTCACCTCATTTTCTTTTTTATTGATAAACTCAAAAGCAATGTTATTAGTTCTAATGTTCAAGTTGATTTTTGGTTATCTATGAGTCGTTTGCTTCCGTAGCCCTCTTTGTTGCCTTCTTGAACTACGACCATTCTAAGAACAATTTCATTTTACATTCATAACTCTTCCCTCCTCACACGCAGATTTGACGATGTGGGAGAAACCTATGGACAGATGACGTCCACACTTCCCGTAATTTTCGTTGTGGATTTCTACGTCAACGGTGAGAGTTGAGTATGATTGGACTACGTGTGGTTTAAAGGAAGTGAACTTTCCTAGGCCCTACTATCGACCCCATTTCCCATCCTTTACGGAGATAAACCAGACCCCATTTCCCATCCGTTACGGAGATAAACCATCCAGACTTCACATGGGATTTGGGTTTGACGGGATGGGTGACCGTGAAATAACAAAGCCTGATTGGAAAGAAAACTATCCATGCTTAACTTTGCAATCGACTTCCAGCCTTTCACATTCATTGGCGATGTACAACAAATTGATACAATCATGTGAAGTCGAAATCAACAAAAGTAAAGGCACAAATCTACATCCGATAGAAGGAAAATAAAACGTATTCAGATTGCAACAAATAGTTTTTGAAATTTTATTTTTAATTTACTAATGATTGTTTATTTAGTAAGTTTGTAGTGTTTAAATTAATATTATTGTATGATAAAAAAGTTATTAGAAATTTTATTAACACTAAATTGTTAATGTTTTTATATTTTTTAAAATAATTTATATAAGGTTTGTTGAATCAAATATAATTATATTTTGAAAGGAAGTTATTAAAATATGTTTTAGACATCTCTTTTTTTTTATGGTTTTAATGAAATTGAGAATAGTTGAAGATGGTCACATTTTTTTAAATGTAAAAGGCATCAGTTAAAGAATTAATAGAATATATTTTTACAAACAAAAAAAGGTGATGGATAAACATGTTGTGCTGCGTGGCTGACGCAATCAACCAAAAAACCATCATCATTAAAACAAACCAAGAACCCAAGAAAAAAACTAATAACTAATAAAAATTGCCTTACGAAACTGATGGACAATATAACGAAATGATTACATAATGACAAGACCAACAAAAAAATAATCCTTGCAATGATGAGGATCCATTACACAGGTTTAGCAACCACAAATATTGATTCCCACCCAGCATTAACATCAGTGATGCATCACACACCTTTGTGAAATAATCAAAGTGTATGAACCCAAGGAATATGTACAAGCAAATAAACCTAGTAGGTGATGACAGGTGACCACCAAATATTCATCTGGTTTATGGAGAGGTTATACCAAAAGCTTTGGCCATTTCATCTCAGCCAAGGCTTAACACTCTCGTATACTTTCAAAGTACTACTGATGATGAAGGTTCCTGACACTTTGATAGACATAGGAGCAACAAGGAGGGAAGAGAACCCCATGCCCCTCCATATATTACAATCAAAAGGGTAATATTCACTGATATAGTGTCGAATGAGATTCTTCGAGACCTTATTTCTCATGAGGGTTCTAATAACCCACTTAGCACAAAGGGCCTAACCTTAACACTGGGTATTGAGAATGCCAAGCCCACCATGGGTTCTAGGAAGATAACAATACTCCCAAGAAACATGGTGGAATCCTAAACCATTAGTAGAAGAGGACCATAAAAAGTCTCATAGAAGCTTATCAAGATTCTTATAACAATTCTTAGATGGGACCAAGTGAGAAGAATAATAGACACGTGTGGTCAAAAGAACTTTTGAGTAAATTAAGAATTTACCAGAGGGATAGCTTCTTGGTGGACCAGTAGATAAGTTTCTATTCCACCCTATTAATGACATACTTCCAAAGCTCTGGTGTCAAACTATTAAAGGCAAAAGGAATAACTAAAAAATGAAATATTTTCCCCTCTTGGATGATCTTCCATTCTTGCCTTAATTTTCATAATATTATTATATAATATAAGTAAAATATATTTTAATAAAATTATTTTCTTATCCAACCTTTTAGTAATAAAAAATATTTATATATTTTAAAATTATGATAGAGGGAAGAGGGTTTGAGAGGCTCCCCAAACATTTTACACATCCTTTCACATATTAAACATTAAAGCTTTGGAACTAAAACAAAAAAGGAGGACATAAAGCACCCAACTAATTAGCCACACATAAAGACTCCATCAACCAAGATATCTAAAAAATATTACTAAATACCCAACACAAAATATTATTGTAGAGAAAGATCCAAACACAAAGAGACTAGACTTATCAACAAATCAAGCAAAGGAAAGACTAATCAAGTTCATGGGCCATCAAATCCATTTCCTCATGCAAATTCAAATAAATCCACTATCTTAGCGTTGCTTCATTTGGTGAGAGGAAAACAAATGCATCTTTTGAAGAGACAATTTACTAATATTAAATAATAAAGAAGTTTTTTAAAGAAAATTTATAGTGCTTTTCTCTTAAACTTTCTTCTTATAACAAGTCTCAGTTGCAAGAGCATTTTATTTTTATTTTCCTTAAAAATATACATTTGGATTTTATCAAGACAAATTTCAAAACCATTGAATTAACATTTTGTGATAAACAAACTTGTTTAAATATTTGTCTTTCATTTTATTTTATATTTTTAATAATAATTTTTTTATAATAATTTTTAATGATTTATAATATCTTTAACATTATATTTCAACGTTACAAAATTGTAATGGATTATTAATATTTTTAAAGTGGAACAATGACAAGAACCATAGCCTATGGGTTTTAAAACAATTAGTAGGATGTGAGAGTTTCACACCCTCAACCAAGGTTTAAATATTATGGTGAACCTTAACATTTAGCTTGTGGGTTTTGGTATAATTGGTTAGAAGTGAAGAATTTTATACAATTAAATAAGGTTTCAATCCTATGGATGAAATTTGATATTTTATCAAATGGCATTGGTCCAATAGGTTATATTCCTCAATATTTAAGGAGGAGATCTAGGTTTAAATCTTCTCAAGCAATAAATGCACAGTGGCCAAGCTATTGTAGTACACTATGTTTCATGATGTAATTTGGGTGGGGTCATTTCAATCCCATAAATCAATTCAAAATAATTAATTTTAAGAGAATCATTACATAAAACCAAAAGGTAACCTTGTATGCATACGAGTCCATTAAATCCAAAATTACAAAATTATCACATAAACATAAGACTTACTCTTGGAGGAAGACAAAATCTAATATTTTGCATTACATCTAATGGCTAGACCTTTATCATAGAAAATTGATCCACATAGTCTATATCAAAGAGTTCCTCAATATGCATCTTGCTATCCTTTAAAAAACTATTACAAACCTTGACCTATGATTATACTCCGCTGATGAGACCCAAAAGGTCGAAACGCGTTCAAAGTTTTTAGTTGTATAATTCCTTTTTCAGAATAAAAATTCTTTTCCAGAATTTTTTGTTCCTTCCTAACTCCCTATTTTGATCTTTCTCTAAAA
Organism: Wollemia nobilis; assembly: GCA_028583015.1. Taxonomy (NCBI): domain Eukaryota; kingdom Viridiplantae; phylum Streptophyta; class Pinopsida; order Araucariales; family Araucariaceae; genus Wollemia; species Wollemia nobilis. The sequence goes on from JAQPPZ010002023.1 coordinate 904,013, forward strand.
ACCCTTAAAAAATATTTTGTGAAAGCACGAGGATACGGAAACAAAAAGGAAATGCCAAGATGCGATGCTAACGAAACAAAAGATAACGCTAAATCCTATGAATTGAAAGTGCATGAACGAAGGGAAACATAAACGAATTGAAACCAAATAGAAAGCCAATATGGAAGTACAACCCTTTTTATTAATATGCTTTAAATCTCGGTTACAATCCGTCTCCTCCATTTTTAGGGGCTAGGAGCGTTAAATATGTTCTTGTCACATCAACGGATGGTATTCCTTTCTTTCGCGTGCCCACATGTAAAATGGGCGGACCAAACGTCACCGCCGCTTGCGTTGATGAGTCTTGACTCCTTGCTGCTCCTTTAATGTCGAGACCCTATGTTCAAGGAAACAGAAAATAGTCAGTAGCACCTGTAGATAAAATGAAACATGCAATCCCCAAGCCTACGGTCAGTGTATGCATAAAATGATTAAAACGATAACTGAAACATATCAGAATGAGCTAAAAATTTGATAGAAGCAATAAAACCTTACCAGGAAGCCACTGCAAAAGGAACAGTCTAGAAATCTTGCACAGATTTCTAATCGCTCCGGGGTGGGACGATTAGAACTATCATAACCTGTCCAAGAGCCACCTCCTAAATGTCTGGTCCAGAAGCCTCCAAATCACCTACAGAGTTGGGGTTAGGTAAAATGGGGTATTTTGGGATGACCCAGATGGTCATATTTTTCCAATTTGGCCTCTATCACCCAGAATTTGATGATGCTATCTGCGTGTTAGTGAAAGCGAGAAATGATAAAAGCATGATCAAAACTTGTCAGAATCACCTGAAATTTAAATGACAACATATGTAAACAACCTAGAATCAGATGCAAAAGAAAAATCAGGGAAATCTGCCACATATTTCTAATCGCTCCGGGGTGGGGCGATTAGAACTGCGATAGTTTGGGGGGCGCCCGGGGGCAGGACGCCCACCGTTTGGGACTCTGTTTCGGCACCAATCCACTTGGGATGGGTCCAAAACCTCTTATGGGGTTGTGTCAAAAAATTTGGTGGGATATTGTGGCCAAATGTTCGGGTTTGGGTCCGTATTGCGCTTCCAATAATCACCCAATAACCTCCCTCCAAAAGAGAGATCAAGGATGTGAAAGCACAAACGATGGGTGAGGATGTAATTTGGCAGCACTTCGTTGCTCCAAAAGCTCCTCTCTGTTCTTCTCTTTTGGGTGAGAAGACTCACCAATTTATAGACCTAGGGTCTCTCTCTTTGAATGCGCATGCGAGGGCGCCACTTGAGTTGCTTGTCCTATTTTGAGAGAAAATATTATTCCCTGATTTAGAGTCTCCTTGCATGAGGCCTCCAAAATCAAAGACATGCATGACTGAAGTCTCTCTCCTTGATTTGAAGTCGTTCCTCGCAATTGCATGGCCTGAAGCTGCAGTTAACTGGCGGACCTATCGAGGTTTGAATTTTTGCCAGTCAAACCTGCTATTCGCCCCACCCTGGGGCGAATGTTGATAATCGTCCCTGGGTGGGACGAATACCAGTTTGTAATCATCCCAGGGTGGGACGAGTAGGGAGCAAAGTGCCAAAAAGGTGCCAAATTGACCTTTGACCTTCCAAACTACTTTTGGGAGTGGTTAGGACCACTTTTTAACCTCTGGGGGCTGCCCTAGGGGCTGTGTGTGTCAATGCGATCGGTGCTTGTTGTCACATAATCGGATTGGTGTTGTTTTGGTGTCTACAGATGCCCCTTTTTGGGATGCGTTGTGCAAGGCATAGCATCGAGCAAAAATAGATAACCAAAGCACTAATGATTAGGGTTTCTTAGTAACCTAACCAACTCTTGATGCCCCAAGTATGGAAAGGGCATGCATTCTTGAATCCTTGCTTTTGACGAGCTAAGGAGCTTAATTCAAGTGTTAACCCTTTTCGGTGAGGTGTTACTTGATCTTGGACATTGATCAGTCATGAATAGGCAAAGGGCGCAACCTTTTGTCTGTGGGAACCTTGAGTTCATGATTCACGAATGCCAAGTGTTTGATCAGCTTGTGATTATTGCTTGTTTGCTGCCCCAAGCGGGAGCATGATTGTCTTTGTCAATGATCCTTTGAATGCGTGTCATTTCCTTGATTGGGTGTGTTTTTGTTGATTGGTGACTAAGTGTGACTACCCCCTCAAGCGACGAATCGATGAGGGAATGACCAACATGAGAAAAGCGACGAGTCGCTTGACCCAAGATGACTTATGTAAGGGTGCCTTCAATTGTTTACCGTTGAATGCTTAAGCAGTTTCCGAACATTCTGACCTATTTTTGGTGGGTTTCAACCCATTTTGTGATGCATTTTGGAGCTAAATTATCAAAAATCCATCCTCCCATGGAGCGGTCCGGCTATGGTAGCCTTATTAGGGAGTAGGATAGTGACAATTTGTGACCCCAACATCTATTTTGGATGCCAAGAATGTCAGGCGCAAAGGCGCCTTCGTTCGGCAATGTTATTGCTATTTTTGGTTGGGTTTTGACCCTTTTTGTGACGCCATTTGGGGATGAAATTCTCAAAAATCCGGCCTCCCGTGGAGCGGTCCGGCTATGGTAGCCTTCTTAGGGAGTAGGATAGTGAGGATTTGTGACCCCGACGTCTATTTTGCATGCCCGAAATGTCAAGTGCAAAAGCACTCTTATTGGACAATTTTATTGCTTGTTTTGGTGCATTTTGTGCAGTTTTTGTTGTTTTTGAAATTTTTGCTCTGTAATCGTCCCTAGGTGGGACGAATACCAATTTAGTAATCGTCCTAGGGTGGGACGAGTGCTAACTAGAGTGCTCATCCCAGGGAGGAACGATTATAGGCTCAAAAAGCCTATTTAAGGGCCAAAACTGGGTTTTGGGCTCATTTGCATTTGTTTTTCCTGGCGATTTGGAGCTCTGAGGAGGAGGAGGTCAATTCTACGAAGCGAAGCGCTGCCAAATTTTTCCCACCACCATGAGTTCACGGACCGGATCATCAAGCGGCGGAGCCGAAGCGAGACCAGTGAGTGCTCTTCCTCTTTATTGTTTGTTTGCGTTACAATTTGAAAACCGTAATTTAGTTGTTTTTTTCTTTTGTATTTTGTTTTTCAAATTAAAAATGAAACCCTAAAAAGAAGTTGTGTTTTGTATGGCTTCATTAAAACTTAGGTTGAAACCCTAGTGGAAACCATGTTTATTTGACATCTGTGATAAACTAAAAGAAACCCTAGTCTAACAAAAATCAAAACTTAGCTTAAAAACTTAGGTTAACCCTAGTTGAACAAAGATCAAAACTTAGCTTAAAAACTTAGTTAACCCTATTTGAACAAATATCAAAACTTAGTGTAAAACTGAGCTTAAAAACGTCGCTTAACCTTAGTTGTTTTTTTTTTATTGTTTTTTTGTTTGTATACTATAAACCCTAGGTACTAAAAATTTTTTAATTTATTTTTATTTTTTTTAATTTATCAGTTGACCTTAGAGTTAAAAACCCTAGGAACTGACAAATTTGTTTTGAATTGTTTTTGTTTTTTTTAATTTATCAGTTTGACCTAGAGTTAAAAACCCTAGGCACTGAAAAATTATTTTTGAATTTTTTGTTTTTAATTTATCAGTGTAGACGTAGAGTTAAAAACCCTAGGACTGACAAACGTTGTTTTGAATTTTTTTTGTGTTTTGTTTTAATTTATCAGTTGAACTTAGAGTTAAAAACCCTAGGAACTAAAAAATTATTTTTGAATTTTTTATTTTTTTTTAATTTATCAGTGTAGACGTAGAGTTAAAAACCCTAGGACTGACAAACATTGTTTTGAATTTTTTTATTTGTTTTTAATTTATCAGTTGAACTTAGAGTTAAAAACCCTAGGACTGACAAACAGTGTTTTGAATTTTTTTTTTTTAATTTATCAGTTTAGACGTAGAGTTAAAAACCCTAGGACTGACAAACATTGTTTTGAATTTTTTTTGGTGTTTTTAATGTTTCAGTTGAACTTAGAGTTAAAAACCCTAGGGACTGAAAAATTGTTTTTGAATTTTTTGTTTGTTGTGGTTTAATTTATCAGTTTAGACTTAGAGTTAAAAACCCTAGGAACTAAAAAATCATTTATTTTTTGAATTTTTGTGAATTTTGTTGTTCGTTATTTAGCTGTTTTTAGTTGTACATTGTTTTGTGCATTGTTGTATATTCATGTTTTTGTTGTATAGTTTTTCATGGTTTTTAATGTTTTTGTTTTGTTTTCTTTTGCAGGTTGTGAAGAGTCGGTACCGTGTGCCGACAATTTTCTCTGAAGCGCGGGAGGCACTGACTTTGGCTGACTAGGAGTGGCTTGATGCCCTTGGGCTCAAGCAGGTGACTCGACTAGAGCCTGTGGTCGGGGATCGGGCCTATCTGATGACCCTTATCAACTTGTGGGAACCCCGGACCAATACCTTCCATCTCCCAACAAGGGAGATGACAGTGACCTTGGAGGATGTCTATCAGATTCTACGGATTTCGATAGATGGACTACCGATCAGGACGACATCGCGAGATCAGTGGACAGTAGTGCTGACACGCTGCTTTGGGCATGGGGAGGAGATGGGTGTGGACAGCCCAGTGGAGAGGGCAGAGGGCGACTACCAGATTGGTGGCATCTTGGTTCGATGGTGGCTAGAGAGGGGCGTGTTGGGAGTGAGGCACGTAGTACTGATGGGCCTTATTTCCAACATGCTGCTACCCAACTCATCAGGTGCACGGTTCCCTTGGAACCTGCTGGAGGTGGTGTTCAGGTTGGTGGAGTGTCCGACGGAGGCACCTATGATCATGAGATGGGGACAGACTCTGCTGGCACAACTCTATGATGAGTTGTACGAGGTCCGCTATCGGAGGTGGAAGGGGATTGGATGTAGCTATCTATTGTAGTGTTGGGCTTGGCAGCACATAGTGATGGAGAGGCCGATGGGGTTGCCATGGATGACTCGGGCGGAGATGGTAGACCGAGAGATCGGGTACGGGGCATTATGGTGATGGTCTAAGGAGCAGGGATAGAGTCGATGATGGGTAGGTGTCGTAGGGCACTATGTTGATGCCTTCACTCGGCTTGCTCTAGGGGAGGTGTTTTTGGCGCCCCTATCGGGACTATCCAGCCTGGCCTGAGGCTGGAGAGTGGCTTCGGCGGGTACATAGGGGGAGGTGGCTGATTGGGTGGCATGGGACCGAGTAGGAGTTCTTCCCGTATGGTTGAGTGACATGATAGTTTGGGGTGCACCAGGGGTTTCCTAGTGAGCCCTTGATCTATCGACGTCGGGGGGACGAGAGGACTCTGGTCTGGCCGATCATTGCACCGTTGGGTGAGGATTCAGATACAATGATTGACATCCCGAATGTGGATGACATCGGGGTTATCGCTGAGTATGACCAGTGGTGGACTTTGTGATGATGGCGAGGCGAGGGGCCTCTAGGGGGCGCAGAGGTGGCAGCAGCGGGGGGTGATGATGTAGAGGCATCAGGAGAGGGTTGGGGGGTTCCGCTCGAGGATGCAAACATGGTAGAGGTGGATGATTTTGGGGGGATTTTGGGGTTTCAGATCAGCCGGAGATGCAGGACGTCCCGAAGCAGTGGGAGCCAGAGCAGGCTACTGTGCCAGAGATGCCAATGCCTCAGGAAGTTTCAAAGGACATGAAGGTAGGGTTACATACTGAGAATGCATGATTGGTGGGGCTACTTCGGAGGTGGGATGAGGAGCTCGGGGATGCGCTATGGGAGAGGGATCTCCTACGAACGTAGCTAGTGGAGTGGGAGAACGCATTTGTGACGTATCACCGATGGGAGGGGGATACCGATGCTGCACGGGAGATGGATCTCCTACGGACGTAGCTGGTGGAGAAGGAGAAGGCATTGGTGCAGCATGATGATGTAGTAGCTTTGTACCATCGATGGGAGGTGGAGTGGTTTCGACATTGGATGGATTTGGAGGGAGAGATTATCCGCCTCAGGGGGTGGATACCTGAGCCCTCTAGAGGTGGGTCTTCGCATCGAACGAGGGGCAGTGATACTGAGCAGTCAACATCATCTCATCGTAGGTGATTGGATGAGGGGGCGCTAGTGGTCGTGATGCGAGGGCGAGCAGTAGCCGACCCTGAGGGGTCCCATAGGACCCACACCATGGGGGGTAGTTCCCGTCGCACCGATCCTGCGTGATCATGGTGGTCGATGCCCTAGGCTTGGGGTTTTTGAGTTTTTGCTTTGTTGCGAGGTCAGAGGACCGGTTTATTGTAGCTTGCGGGCATTTTTGATGATATATATATAGATGACTTTCTTTGTGTTTATACACTTGTCATGGTTTGTTTTTCTATTTATGCATAGTTATTTATGATGATGTATGCATGTGGTATTATGAATGCGATGTTTCTAATTATATGATGTATGCATATGGAATGAATGAAATGAGTTGTTGATAACTTGTCGATGGCACCATAGATTGTACAAGATTTATTGGCTTTTTGTACTTATGTGATGGCTTTGTGGAATGACTTTGCATGTGATAACTTTGTTTTTGTATTTTTTGTATTATCTGATGGTGATGTAAGTAATGAAATGTACCAATTGTTTTAAAATGTAGTTAAGCTTTTCTGAGATTCAGATATTTTAACTAACTAGCCAAGACTGTACATTTATCTCACAAGACTTTTGAACAAGGTATAAATCAGACTTGAGTTTGACCAAGTTATTTCACATCCCTGTGTGTGCAATTGAGTTCGTTTATGTGGTATTTGTCAGGATACCGCCGGTGCCGGATAGGTTGTCAACCAAACCTATATCGAGGATCACCTAATTAGCTCCACTAACTCCATTGTTGTATTTAGTAAGATTAATCCATGGGACAATCTAAGGTACCATAAGCTAGCTCATCCACATGCAAACATTGGTCTGCTCACATGCAAAGCTAATGTGATAGACATATCATCATGCATTTAGGATACCGCCATTGCCAGGTAGGCTATCCACCAAACCCGTAATGAGGATCACCTAGATGGTTTTTGAATGCTGAGAATTCCAAGGATTCAAGCTTAGGCATCTTTTATTTGCTCAACTTGTTAGGATACTTGCTCGTATACATAGTGATGAAAATCACTGTTTATTTTTCTCTTTTTTTTTCTCTTTTGAGCAAGGATTTTGAATAGTGGTGATAACCATTATTATTTGATTGTGCATTTTGAGCTTCGTAAGGTTGAGCTTGTAGGTTTGTGGCTTATGAATGGCATTGATCCTCTTAGGCCTTGGGGATGACTACCCATCCTATTCAGGGGACGTGTAGTACGAATCCTTATGACTTTGGGAACCAAAGGGGATTAGGGATATTATGAAGTAAGGGCATTGATCTTTTAGGCCTTGGGGATGACTACCCATCCTTGTCAGGGGTGTGTAGTACGAATCCTTACAACTTTGGGGACCAACGGTGATTGGGATTTTTGCTAGTGGTGAAAACCACTATTTATTAGGGGGAATTGATGGGGAAGAGCTTGTCCTTTTGTCAATTCTCAGCACTCTTGAACCATTCGCACAGGGGGATGAGCAAGCTAATCTTTCACCTATGGTATCCTAGACTGCTTTGTAGTTTTCATCTTCCATTCACACAACTTGGGAATTATTTTATGTGTTTTAACTTGTGTAGGGATGTTACATAACGAGGCGTGACCCAAGTAAAACTTTCCCTTTTAAAATCCGTTTAACTTTGTACAGTTTTTGGCTAGAAATTTAAAGACAATTGAATGACGAAAACCCTACATACATTAGGAGACAACTGACTATGCTAAAAATGGGGATGGTGTTATTCTGGATGTATGTGTTTATAAAATGGGTGGAATGTGGAAAATGAAGGAATTGTCGAGCAATTACAGTCTATGGTGTTTGGGACATGTATGACCAACAAATATGCAATGTATGGATGCGATGCCTAATGCAACTTATATTTTTGTATTTTGATTTTTACGAGTATGCATGGAATTGAGATGCAATTTTTTTTGTTATTTTTGATGATTTTATTATTTTTGTTTGTTTTTGAATATTTATTTTGACCAAGCGGTTATGGTAACCCTTGGAGCTTTTGGTTTGACCAAAGGGTTTATGGATACCTTTGGGGCATTTTTGGGGTTGACCAAGCGATTGTGGGAATCCTTGGAGCTTTTGGTTTGACCAAAGGGTTTATGGATACCTTTGGGGCATTTTGGGTTGACCAAGCGATTATGGGAATCCTTGGAGCTTTTGGTTTGACCAAAGGGTTTATGGATACCTTTGGGGCATTTTGGGTTGACCAAGCGATTGTGGGAATCCTTGGAGCTTTTGGGTGGGCTATGGCTCTCTCTAAATGTGGAATGGCCTCAAATGACTGATGTTCAAGGGTTCTAGTTCCTTGATTCCTTCAAGAGAGGCGAGCCGGTATGTTCCAGGTCCTATTTTACTATCAATCACATAAGGACCTAACCAGTTTGCCGTGAACTTGTCCCTTAGATGGGGCGGCAAATTAGAATTCTGTTGGTTCTCTTTTAAGACCAAGTCACCAACCTGAAAGTCCCTCAGGTGGACCTTCATGTTGTATGCTTTCTTAAGTCGCTCTTGATAGATACGTAAATGCTCGAGAGCATTGACGCGTCATTCATCGAGCAACGTAAGTTGGTCTAACCGGGCCTACCATGCAGTGTCATCATCGATGAACTCTTGCATTGATATGCGTAGTGAAGGGATTTCCAACTCGAGAGGCATGACTGCCTCGGAGCCATACACCAGCAAAAATGGAGTTGCCCCAGTGGGCATCCGAATGCTAGTGCGATAAGCCCATAGGGCAAGCGGGATTTGAATGTGCCAATCCTTATGACTATCTGCAATTGTATTTTTGAGGATGGCGACTAGCATTTTGTTTGACGCCTCTGCTTGCCCATTTGCCTGCGGATAATAGGGTGTTGAAAAACTATGCTGAATTTTGTACTTTGTTGTCAAAGCATGCACATCTTTATTCTTGAATGACGTCCCATTATCCGAGATGATCTTGGATGGAATACCAAAATGACATATGATGTTATGTAAAATAAACTCCGCAATGCGGGTTCCAGTCGTAGAGGTTAGCGGAATTGCTTCCACCCACTTGGTGAAGTACTCTGTGGCCGTTATGATGAACGTGTGATGACCTGACGATGCAGGGGAGATATTTCTGATTAGATCAAAGCCCCACTATGAAAAAGGCCAAGCCGATTGGATCGGTTGCAAGGCCTGAGAAGGTACGTGTGTCAAATTGGCATGGTGTTGACACTTCACGCACTTCTTTACATATGCGCAACAATCTCGCTCTAAAGATGGCCAATAATAGCCCATGCGGAGAATGCGCTTTGCGATGGCCATACCGTTGAAGTGGCCACCGCATGTACCATCGTGGGCTTGGGTGATCGCCCAAGCGGACTCCTACTGGTCCAAGCAATGGAGGAGGATTCCTTCATAGCTCCGACGATACAAAATGTCTCCTAGCAAGACATGTTTTGCCACTTTCTATTTAAATGATCTTTTCGTGGCTTGTGTCAATCCAAGTGGGAGGTTACCTAACTTGAGGTAATCCCTAATGGGTGTGTACCAATCCTGCTGATCAGAAACCTCGATGGTATGAACGACCAATCCCTCTTGAAGTTCATCCCTAGCAAAAGCTGAGCGGGAAAGAACTTGTAAAAATAGCGTTGTGTTGCTATTAAGAGGGGTCGGGGAGAACAAGGACCCCTAGTTGGCTTGAGTCAGACAATCATGGATTCGAGAGAACCTATCCTGAGATGGTTCAATCTGGATCAGGTGGATTCCTGGCGTTAGGTCAGAGCTTGCACGCTCCATCGTGGATTGCGATAATGTTTTGACCTGAATGGTTGTCATCTCACTGGAAGGGTCTTGCGGGATTAGTGACCCCAAGGAGGCCATAGTGTCCGCAAAATGATTCGATGATCGAGGGAGTGCCTCGATGTCGTACCATTCAAGTTGTGCCAAGAATTTGTCCACAAGGGCTTTGTAGGCCTGTAGAACTAGGCATTTACATTGGAATACCCCTTTGACTTGATTGACAATTAACAGTGAATCACCAAAGATGTTTAAACGTTTGATGTTCATGGTGATTGTTGTCTGAAGACCTATGAGCAAGGCTTCATATTCTGCATTGTTGTTGGTGCACGGGAAGTCTAATTTAAATGATAGAGGCATTGGAGCCCCTTGCGGTGTGAAGAATACAATTCCCGTGCCACCTCCTTGCTCACATTTAGAACCATCGAAGAATAGGGTCATGTCAGCCTGTGACTCAGGCTCATTAGAATCTGGCGATTCTGAAACATGGAAGACCCCATCATCTGGTAGTTCTACGGTTAGAGGTTGATCGTCTTCAAGAGGAGCCTCTGCTAGTTGATCGGCGATGACTTGACCTTTTATGGATTTTTGTCCAATGAATTCTATGTCAAACTCCGTCAACAACATGATCCATTTCACCGTGCGGCTACTATGATAAGTATGACTCATCATGTATCGCAATGGATTCTCCTTAGACACAACATACGTCATATTGTTGAGCATGTAGTGGCATAGCTTTTTGGTAGCAAACACCACTGCCAAGCAGAGCTTCTCAACGTATGCATAGTTAAGTTCATAACTGACCAGGGTGCGGCTAAGATAGTAAGTAGCCTATTCTTTGTGTAGTTCATTTTTTTGGGATAGCATGGCGCCCAGTGCCACCTCAGTAGCTGAGATGTATAAGTAGAATGACACTCCTGGTCTAGGTGGTGCCAATACTGGTGGCGAAGCCAAGTATTGTTTAATATCGTCAAAGGCTGATTGGCACTCGTCATCCCAGTGAAATGCTACCCCTTTGTGCAATAATTTATTCATGGGTCGGCACTTGTCAGATAGCTGTGCTATGAAGCGCTTGATTGACGTGACCTTTCCCTGCAGGATTTTGAGCTGCTTGATGGTAGTTGGGGGAAGCATTTCAAGGATTGCCTTGACTTTGTGTGGGTCTACCTCGATTCCTCGTTTGGAGACTATGTAACCCAAGAGCTTTCCAGATGTGATGCCAAATACGCACTTCTTGGGGTTTAGTCTGACTTTATGTTCAATGAGGCGATCGAGGATCTTGCTTAAGTCATCGAGATGATCTGGGCGCAAAAGAGATTTGGCCAAACAATCATCCATGTAATCTTCCAAAGTTTTATGCATGTGATCATGGAAGATGTACGTCATGGCACGTTGGTAGGTGGCGCCAGCATTTTTAAGGCCAAAGGGCATGACCTTATAACAAAATGTCCCCCAAGGCATTGTGAACGCCATTTTTAGTTGGTCCTCGGGATTAATACGAATTTGATTGTATCCCGAGAAACCATCCATGAGGGAAAGCATTTCATGGCCCATTGTAGCATCTACCAATGCGTCGATGCTAGGCAAGGGGAAATCATCCTTAGGACTCGCTTTGTTTAGATCTCAAAAATTGGTGCATATGCGAATCCTCCCGTCGGGATTTTTGATGGGCACCATGTTAGACAACCATGGTGGGTAATCCACGTAGATGACAAACTGTGCATCCAACAACTTTTGTAGCTCATATTTGACCATTAAGGCTACTGTTGGATGCATCTTACGTAGTTTTTTGCTTTATTGGCTTGACTTTCGGATCAAGCGTTAGATTATGCGTGACTAGCTGCGGGTCTAGCCCCGACATGTCTTTGTAGGACCATGCAAAAACCTCCTTCTTCTCTTTGAGAAGGGCAATGTAGTCGGCTTGCTCTTTGGGGGATAAAATTACCCCCAGCTTGATGATTTGCAAATTCATTGGATCAGAGCCGATGTCTACGTCAGTCGTCTCCTCGATCGACATGTGGGACCCATCCTCCAACTGGTGTGGAGTTGGGATCAGGTGGATATCATTTGCTGAATTTAGATCATCGTTTGGAACGTCGGGTTCCTCTTCAAGCATGGAAGACATCCTGAGTCTATCCTGGGGTGAAATGGAACATCCCACCGCAAGGCCAGTACTCTGATGGGGATGGTGGTGTGTCAACGTGATCCCAGTCTATAGCATCTAGGTCTAGATGCAATGACCATGTTGGGTCCGGTCTGGATTATGGATGGGGGTGGTTAAATCAATGGAGATCATGTTGATGAAATGATTTTGGTCTCCATTACCATGGGTGTGGTTACTCGGACATCCTAGGTGATCTTTGTGCTCCGGATCTGGCTCTGTGGGTACTGGCACAAATGGATCGGCCCTATGTGTGGATAAGAGGATAGGGTCCGCCCTAGGCACTGATGGCTCTATAGGGTCTCCAGGTGGAAGATGTTCTCTGTATACCTAGAGTGGCGGGTGCAGTAATTGGTCCAACTGCGCCTGGTTTAGGTGCCACCTATGCCTTGGCCCTATGTGTAGTTGTTCAAACATGTCATCTATGTCCAAGGGATATTGCTATTGTCGCATATGATTGAGATAGGCCATCTCAGTTTCATCTTCATAATCACTGTCGAAGATCCAAAGGCCTTCGTTGGCTCCAATAGCTGTTTGCGACATATGAGGCTCATCTTGCTCGAGAAAATTAATGTGGTCCCATCGGGGTTGTTTCGCTCTTTGCGGGGGACCTGATTCTCTTGAGGTGGCATATGCTCAATTGGAGCATCCAAAGGGAACATTGTCATGAAGCTCTCCTGATAATCATCCATGGGAGTCACTTGTGAATGATTGCTATCGGACTCGAAAGGATCCCAAGGTGCTACCTCATACTCCGACTCATCTTCTGAAGACCCTTCTTGGTCTTGTCTATATCCCTCTTGTAGGTGAGTCCTCGAACTTTCTCCCTTTTCGACCGAAGGGAAAGGGTTGTTAAGGTCAACAAGGTTGGTTGTTAGCAATGGGAGATAATCCCCCAATGTATATGTTGTGTTAGGATTGGCATATGGATCTAATGCCAACCCATCCTTGTTGCCTATCCCTAGGCCTTGCATGTTCTCTACCAAGATGTCCAGGGGTAGGGGGTGGTTGAACCCTACTCCTGACTTGTCGTACGACATTTGATATCTTGGTTGGCAAAGAACACGCACTCCTTGCTCATACCTGCCCAACCCATATCCATGCCAATTACATTGGCCAAGATATCTCAAAGCAAAATTTAGGTTGGACAAATAGTTGACATCCTCAGAAAAGGGCTCTTCATCTTCGTCTTCTTGCATGTAAGGTTCAATGCCATTATCCAGGCCCCCATAAACAAAGTTTGTCTGATTGGGTGGGTAGCCTAGAGGAACCACAGAGCCGATGGGGAGTCGAGGTCTCCCCATGTCCTGCATGGACTCAAGTGCGGGTGTTGCTACAATGTTCCGCACTAGATACTCCCCCAAGCCCATGTTGGCCATCTCAACGGTGATCGTTGGCGGTTGAGGGGGAGAGAATGGGAGTTCTTCCTGAGTCCACTCCATGTAGGGTGAACTAGGCATCTCGACTTCCATTCGGCTAGGCATCTCTTCGGTAGAGATGGTTGAGACGAGGGGTGGTTCCTCTTCTAGGGGTTTCTTTCCCTTGTCCTTCGGTGTGGCCCCCGTAGGTGGCATCGTTGGTGAAGGACCAGATGAGGAAGATGGACCCGACTGGGGATTTGATGGACTTGTCAATGGGGATGCCTATGGAATCGGACCTTGTTTAGATGGATTCAACTAAAAATCCAAATGCGTTGATGGAAGGGTCGATTGTGGCATTAGCTGCACCGTATTGCAGTACTTGAAGGGCTCTAAGTCTACCGGGACTACATGCACCTGTCCTTCAAATGTATACTTTAGGCACTGATGAGCTATTGAAGGGACACACTTCATGTCCCTGATCCAAGGCCGCCCCAACAAGATATTATAGGCCATCTCACCTTCCAAGATGTGGCACAATGTATGAATAGTATTTTGTCCCACTTGGATGGGTAGGACAATTGTGCCAACCGTCGAGCATATTGCATCATTGAATGCTCGAAGAGTATAGGTGGAGGCCACGATGTGAGATGTCGGCAACTTCAGATGTTTCAATGCTGTTGTTGTAATTATATTACTGGACGAGCCAGTGTCCACCAACACCCTCTTATACGAAATCCCGTTGACCCGCGCAATGACGTGTAGGGGTGGATCCGCCACATCACCAGTCACTGATTTCAATTCATCTTCTCTAAAGGTGATGACTGGTTCTGTACATTGTTTTACATGTCCCACAAAGTTGTTGAAAGAGTTTGCTTCGTGGGGCTGCAGCTCGATGGCTTTTAATATCTCCATTAGAGCCTCCCGATGGGGCGATGATTGTTGAATGAGCTCGTATATGGAGAGCCTAGCCGACGTGGTCCTTAGAATTTGGGTAAGTCTAGTCCGAATCGTGGCCACTGGTCTAGGCGGGGAGGTTGCGTAGGGTGTTGTTGAGGTTGTGACGTCGATGGAACCTCTCCTGTGGCCACCGTGGGGGCAGCTCCTGGGTACCTCCTGTTCCTAGTCACTATGCTTATCATCCCTACATACCCCTGCATGGGGCAATTCTGTGTCACCTCATTGACTTGAAGGGGTTTTTCCTGTGCATCATGGGCAGGCAGGGGGTCTCTAAAGACTCCCATCTATTGGTTGTTTGGTGCTACGGGGTTGTCCACTGCCAGTGTCTTGTTGTCGATTAGGTCTTGCACCAAGCCTTTAAACTTCCAACATGCATTAAGGTCATGTCCCTTCCGTCTGTGGAACCTACAGTACAAGTCCTCCCTGTACCCCTTAGGCTTTGGCGCATTGGGGTCTATGGTTTGAATCTCGGGCAGGTTGATCAAGTTTGTCACTGACAAGCGGTCAAACAGGGAGTCCCTGGACTCTGTGTAAGGTGTGAACTGTCGCCTAGGGTGACGCTGCTGATTTTGTTCTTGCCTCTGATTTTCTCTATCATAACTATTAAGAGGCACCGCCTGATAGTTAGCCTTTTGGGGTTGTGTTGCTTGTGCAGGCTTAGGGACGTTTATAGCAACTTGATTGACCACAGTGGGTTTCTGTTGCGTGGTCCCTATTTTGGTGTTCTTAGACCATTCTTTCTTCTTTGGCTTGGCAATCTCGCCATCCTGTATCTTGATCTCCTCAATGATTCTGGCTTGCACCAGAGCTTCCTCTAAAGTGGCATATTGCTGTAGCTGCAATAGCATGGAGATCGATCTCAAACAGCTCTTTGAGAACATTTGGGTCAGGTCGGACATGGGAGGGAGGTAGGGCAGCTTTGAAAGCAACGTCCTCCATCGGTTCCCATATGCCACCATGGTTTCTTCCTCATACTTCCTGAGGCTAGCTAGGTCACTTAGTGATGCCTTTTTCTTGGTGTTGAAGGTGAAGCGTTCGAGGAACGCGTCCACTAGCTGATCCAAGTTATTGATGCTATGTTTTGGCAATTGAGTGAACCAATCCGAGGCAGGGCCTACGAATGTGGTTATAAATGTTCTTAGCAACAAAGCATCATTGTCCTGAATGCCAAAGCATTGGCTCAAGAATCTAGTCACGTGCTCTTGGGCATCCTCCTCTCCTCTAAAGAGTGCCAACCGGGGTAGTTTAAAGTGTTCAGGGTATGGGGGTGCCGACACTGACGGATGCAGAGGGTGACTACGGAGTTGGCATAAAGTGGGATTTTGGGGCCCAGAAGTCTTGGTCTCCATAGACTCTAAGCGCTCTAGCAGCGCTTTATATGCATCGGAGGATTTGATCTCTTCCTCCTTGGTTTGCTCCCACTGTGGGTTGCGGGGAACTTGAGGCCTATGGAGGGGTAGCCGACCAACATCCCCCTGCCTTGGTAGGGCATTTCAGCCCACTCTTCTTCTTGTTCATACTCCTCATAGGCTTCTTGAGGAGTGCCTGGGTGAGACCTATAAACATGGGTGGGTGCCCGCGGAGGGTGCCCATCATTGTTTCTGGGAGTGGCCTCTCGCTCAGGTCTAGGAGGTCTTGGAGGCAATGTTTGATAAGGTCACGGAGACCTATCTCGCACCAAGGGGTTGTGCCTCTCATACACTTCTACTTTATGCATGCGAGGGGTTGGGACCTTCTCAGGCATAGTGTTATGAAGCAATTCGGCTATCTGACGTTGAATGCGCTCTTTGCTAAGGTGATACAGATGCTCTAACTATTGTTGATCTTGCTTGAGCTGCGTGATTTGCGCTTGGTGGGTGACATGTTTGGAAAATGCCAAGTCAATTTGTTCCGTCGTCTCGTGTTTAGGAAGCCTAGATGCCTCTCCTACATGTCTATCTTGGTCGTGGTGATCCGAGATCCCTATGGGTTGCTTTCCTTTGTCGAGGTTAGCGGCATTCACCCGAGGCTCTGGCCTCAATGGGTGATCCTGATACATAGCAGGTGTGGAGGTGCATCGCTCCCATGTTGTGTACTTCTCTTGAGGAATGTAGTGGTCTTCCTCGTACTCCCTTTCGTATGTGTGAAATGGGCGGGCAGAATTGGCTTGCCCTGTCTCGGAGAGCCTTGTGCTCTAGATTTTGTCTAGTGTTTCTAACCAGTAATAAGGGGTAAAGGAGGGATGACGAAATCATGTGGCCCCTCCTTATGGACCCTATGTTGCTCTAGCACTTCATCACTAGGCCACTCATAACGAGCATCTAAGGGAGCCCTCCTGTCTATGTTGAGTGCCACGTGTATGTCCTCCTCTTGAAAGGATCTATGCTGAGTGGGGGTGCCCCTCAAAGAGGTGCCTCTATAGTCCTGTTCTATAATGGCATGATGTGGACTATCTTGTGTGTCAGGCCACCAAGGTGGGATGACCAAGTCCTCAGGACTATATCGGAGGTGACTTGTCCCCCTTTGTGCACTCTCTACAGCTCCTGCCCATGATTGGGCTCGGCTACGGGTGTACACCATGGTGATGTTTACCTAAAGATGTGTACATTTTTATCTTCTTTAGGATTTCTTATGCTACACTAAACAGAAGGGAAACACACAATTAAAGCAATGATTATCTTGTTTAAAGATTAAAAGTGTGCCCTAAATCTGGTTCAGTGTGTTTTGATGTTTTTTTTGAAAGCTTTTGTAAAGAACGTTTAAATGCAATATGATAGCTCTTATGACTCCCAAAAATGTCACCCCTTCGATATACCACTGCCAGGCCGTTATACCGAACCTCTCTATATACCCGCCCTTACGTGAGGGAGACTATAGGTACGTGAGAGCAGAACAGTACGTGGAACATAGGCGGTACGGAAGGGGAATCACTCTATTTATGACACCTACCATAGAAGACTTATCCTCATGCACTGGGAATCACCCCCACTACACTTGGTCAGATTTCATCAGGATTTACGTCTAGCAACAATCACGATCGGGGTTATGTATGCAATATTTCAAGCCAAGGTGGTGATGAAATCCACCGTTGGTCTTGATCAAGGGTTGGGGTTTTACGACCAACTCCTTGTTGTTTCAATTACCACGTGGTGTGTGGGGTTATTTTTAATTTGCATAAATGAAGAAAACAAGCATTCAAACTCTCCTATGCAAGCAAATAACCAGAAAATAGAAAACAAAAAGCAAAAAATGACAGAAGGTGTTTAGGACCCCTACCTCTTCTCTGCCCAAATCGGATGCCTCTGAATTTCTGCCCTGAAACTACACAGAGAGCTATTCGTCCCTGGGTGAAATGAATAATAGACCTGTATTCATCATAGGGTGGGGAAAATGCCCATTCCTCCTCGGGTAAGATGAATTCCAGCTCTGTACTCGTCACAGAATGGAACGAACAACAGTTCAGCGTTTGAAAACTTGGTACCTGCAAGCAAAAACAAGCAAATTTTGATCAAAAATTTAATCTTAAAATCAAGGGATAGAGGTCCCACCGTGATCTCCACTGAAAGCACGAGGATACGAAAACAAAAAGGAAATGCCAAGATGCGATGCTAACGAAACAAAAGATAACGCTAAATCCTATGAATTGAAAGTGCATGAACGGAGGGAAACATAAACGAATCAAAACCAAATAGAAATCCAATATGGAAGTACAACCCTTTTTATTAATATGCTTTAAATCTTGGTTACAATCCGTCTCCTCCATTTTCAGGGGCTAGGAGCGTTAAATATGTTCTTGTCACATCAACAGATGGTATTCCTTCTTCCGCGTGCCCACATGTAGAATGGGCGGACCAAACGTCGTCGCCGCTTGCATTGATGAGTCTTGACTCCTTGATGCTCCTTTAATGTTGAGATCCTACATTCAAGGAAACAAAAAATAGTCAGTAGCACCTGTAGATAAAATGAAACATGCAATCCCCAAGCCTACGGTCAGTGTATGCATAAAATGATTAAAGCGATAACTGAAACATATCTAAATGAGCTAAAAATTTGGAAGAAGCAATAAAACCTTACCAGGAAGACACTGCAAAAGGAACAGTCCAGAAATATTGCACATATTTCTAATCGCTCCGGGGTGGGACGATTAGAACTGTCATAACCTGTCCAAGAGCCACCTCCTAAATGTCCAGTCCATAAGCCTCCAAATCACCTATAGAGTTGGGGTTAGGTAAAAAGGGGTATTTTGGGATGACCCAGATGGTCATATTTTGCCAATTTGGCCTCTATCACCCAGAATATGATGATGCTATCTACGTGTTAGTGAAAGCGGGAAATGATAAAAGCATGATCAAAACTTGTCAGAATCACCTGAAATTTAAATGACAGCATATGTAAACAACCTAGAATCAGATGCAAAAGAAAAATCAGGGAAATATACCACATATTTCTAATCACTCCGGGGTGGGGCGATTAGAACTGCGATAGTTTGGGGGGCACCCGGGGGCAGGACGCCCACCGTTTGGGACTCTGTTTTAGCACCAATCCACTTGGGATGGGTCCAAAACCTCTTATGGGGTTGTGTCAGAAAATTTGGTGGGATATTGTGGCCAAATGTTTGGGTTTGGGTCCGGATTGTGCTTCCAATAATCACCCAATAACCTCCCTCCAAAAGAGAGATCAAGGATGTGAAAGCACAAACAATGGGTGAGGATGTAATTTGGCAGCACTTCATTGCTCCAAAAGCTCCTCTCTATTCTTTCCTTTGGGTGAGAAGACTCACCAATTTATAGACCTAGGGTCTCTCTCTTTGAATGCGCATGCGAGGGCGCCACTTGAGTTGCTTGTCCTATTTTGAGAGAAAATATTATTCCCTGATTTAGAGTCTCCTTGCATGAGGCCTCCAAAATCAAAGACATGCATGACTGAAGTCTCTCTCCTTGATTTGAAGTCGTTCCTCGCAATTGCATGGCCTGAAGTTGCAGTTAAGTGGCGGACCTATCGAGGTTTGACTTTTTCCGATCAAACCTGCTATTCGCCCCACCCTGGGGCGAATGCTGATAATCGTCCCCGGGTGGGATGAATACCAGTTTGTAATCATCCCAGGGTGGGACGAGTAGGGAGAAAAGTGCCAAAAAGGTGCCAAATTGACCTCTGACCTTCCAAACTACTTTTGGGAGTGGTTAGGACCACTGTTTAACCTCTGGGGGCTGCCCTAGGGGCTGTGTGTGTCAATGCGATCGGTGCTTGTTGTCACATAATCGGATTGGTGCTATTTTGGTGTCTACATTTTGTTGTGGTTATTATGCTCCTCATTTGTTGTGTAATGTGATCTAGTAAATTAGAAAGCCTCCAGTGCTAGTAGTATGCTCTTCACTTGCCGTGTAATATGATCTGGTGAATAAAAAACTAGCACATGTTTTTTAATAGAGTGCTTGAAAGCACGAGATTCCGGGCAAAGGAAACACTAATTATGCAATGTAAGACGAAATGTAACGCTTTAACCTTATACACCAAAACAAAGGAAAGAGACAATTTGAGAAGGAAAGAAAAGATGTAAAGAAATCACAACCCTCTTTATTCAAATATCTTATCCTCGATTACATAGACGTCTCCTCCCTTTTTAGGGGCTAGGAGCGTTAAATTTGTCTTTGTTACAATGTGTGACTTAGTCTTCCTCCTTTCGCGTGCCCACGATTGCAATGGGCGGGCCAAGATGATGCCGCCGCTGATGTCGATGAGTTCTTAACCTCCACTACTTCTCCTGCGAACAAAGAAACAACCAAGATGTCAGTAGCATCTGCCGCAAATGAAAAGTGTTTGTTCTCTAAAACTAACGAAATATGCATGTAAACATTTGCCTAAAACAATAAATACAATGAGTCCAAATGGCTTCAAAAATTGACAAAAGATAGGAAAAGTTACCAGAAGGCCACTGCCACTGAGACAGCTGGCCAATATACCTTCAACTGGAATTCGTCCCTTGGCAGACGACTTCGACCGCAATCCGTCCTCGTGTGGGACGAATTCTTCGTGTTGAAGAAACCGACCTGTCGCTGCTCCAATGTCGAATCCCGAGACCTACAAAACGCCTGCAAACAGGGGGGGTTATGTAATTGGGGCCATTTTGGGATGACCCAGATGGTCGGATTCTCCCAATTTGGCCTCTACCCTCGGGAATTTGATCTCGCCACCTGCAAGTCAGCGAAACAACAAAGCGACACAAAACATACTAGAATCTGACCAAAAGTTACAAAATTGCAGCTATGGGTTAATCAAACCTAATAACACAAAATGCAACCTGAAAAAGTAATCTAAAATGCTCTAAAACTTACAATAGGACTTGGGAAGTGCGGGGGTGCCCAAGTGCGCCTCCCACTGTTGGCACTTGATTTTGGAGCCAATCCACTAGGGATGGGCCCAAAACCTCTTAGGATTGGGGGGTCGGCGAATTGGTTGGTTCAGGTGTCCATGTGTTGGATTTGGGTCAGGTTCGAGCTTCCAAAGGCCACCCAAAAACCTCCCTTGCAAAAGAGATTGGTGGATGTGGGAAGGTGAACCAAAAGGGATGCAAGTGGGTCTTCAACTCGACAACACTTCGTTGCTTGAAAACTCCTTCAACCTCTATCTTTTGGGTGAGAAAAGTCCCACATTTTATAGACCCATGGGGTCTCTTTTGGGATGGAAGCACAAATGCCATGTGTTTGTCATAGGCGCCATGTGGCAGTCTTGTCTTCCCATGAGGGAGGGGAGTCCTCCGTTGACTTGGGCTTTGATAAATGCCTTTTGTGACAGTCTTCTAACGGCCCCTCTGTCCACCTACACACGCGTGCAAGGCAGGAGTCATCAACTGACTATTTTGGGCTGCCACTTGGCACCATTTGTCTTTTTTCCCATTAAGCTTAGAATTCGTCCCATCCAGGGACGGATTCAGAATTCGTCTTGGGGTGGGACGGATTCTATTTTGAATTTGTCCCTGGGTGAGACGAATACTGGGCAAAGTGTCCAAGTGTGCCAAATTGCTTCTTTACCTTACAAAATTGCTATGAAAGTGGTTAAGACCACTCGTTTAACCTCTGAGGGCTGCCCTGGGGGCTGTGTTTGTCAAAGCGATCAGTGTTTGCAGTCACATAATCGGATTGGTGCTGTTTTGGTGTCTACAGTACTGCTATGACATTTTTACTTCTAATATAAATATCATTTGGAGCAACACAGATCCTAGCACATCCCTATGTGTGAACGAGATATTTGGCAAGTGGCTATGCGAGGGTTTCATCTGGGTTGAGTGCAAGCAGCTCCAGAGGTTGGTTTTTAGGGCCTTCGGGCCCTAGCGGCCAATATTTTTGTGGTTTATGCTCAATATTTTAGTAGGAAATGTTGTAGGGGATCCAATATGGGTTAGAAATTTGTCTTTCAATAGATCATACTGTGAACTTGAGTGACAATGGCTTCCAATTTGCTGCACAAAAGAAAAGTGAAAACCATACCTTTCCACGACGTCTAGGGCAAGGATTAAAGAGATCACGAAACAAGTTTCAAGTAGTTGATCAAAAAATGGCTCATATCTCAAGTGAATCTGGTGCTAAGGTGCACCCACAAAATAATTCTACTGTGAAAACCCTTGTCAAGGGTAAGAATTTCGAAGACTCAGCCCCAAAAATGAATTTTAGGGATGCCCTCCATGGTGGACAGCCTCAGCCCAATGCTAATATCAATCTTAGGGCTTCCCATAAACCTCTAAGAATGCCTAAGATTGATCCTAAGAAAATGGAGTCAGGATGTCTTAAAGCAGCTGATGGAACTCCTATTGTTAAGCTTGATATGGGTAACATTCAGACTGGCATTGAAGATTTGGAAAAAAGAGGACTAATTTGTCGGTTCGTGGGTTTTCGTTCGAGTCTATCTACTTTCAAAGTCTGGGCTGCAAAAAGCTAGAAAACTAAAGGTGAGTTACAAATCTCTATTTATCCAAATGGTTATTTTCTTGTTTTATTTGCTAATAATGAAGATAGAGAGAAAAATTTTCAAGGGGGTCCTTGGTTTTTTGGAAGGGCAGGGCTTTTCATGAAGCCCCGGCATACTAAATTTAAAGCCGAAGAAGAGATGCCTTCTATAGCTCCCGTGTGGGTTAGACTCTTTGGCCTCCCTATTGAATTTTGGAATCCTACTATTTTTTCTTCAATTGGAAACTCTTTAGGAACTTTTATGATGACTCGTTGATTGTACTCAAAATTTTGAACATATTATTTATGCTCGGATTTGTGTTTTAATGGATTTTGACAAACCCCTACCTAAAAATATCACATTACAATTTGGGGAAGACACTTGGGAGCAAGTAGTGGACTATGAGAACATTCCTTTTCATTGTAGAATTTGCCATGAATATGGTCATTTGGCCAGTGCTTGCCCAAATAAAATTCTTGATCAAAAGAAAGAAGATATAAACTCAGCAGGTTTCCAAATACCTAAGAAGAAGAACACTCAAAAAAACCAGTTATGAAGGATCAATCAAAGTCATCTGCTAATATGTTTGAAATCCTTTCCACAAATGATGTCCCAAGTGAGGAAGAGGAAATAATGGAAATAGAAATCTTAGAAACACAATTTAAATATGAAGGGAAGAACTCGGAGACAAACCAACAAATCAAAGGTTTTCAACAAAAAAAAAAGGGAGAAAATTTACACAAGAAAAACAATCTTTCAAATGTCAAAACTTCAAATAATGCAGGTCCCAATATAGACTCCGTTGAACCATCTAGTAAAATTTTGGTTGTGTACGAGCATTCTTCAAGGTTAGAAGCCATCTCGGATTCAATTGGAATAAGTCAAGAAATAGGGAAAAAAAATTGAAGATGGATTCTAATCAAAAAGTAGGTCGCAAGACCAATCAATATCATATGGTAAAAGAAGGTGAAAAGCTTGTAGAGGAAGGTAAGATTAATGCCCTTCCCAAATTTTTTAGCCCTGGTATTAATGAAGATCATCACTTGGAATATTAGAGGACTCAAAGGGAGTCTTTCAAAACAAAATGAAATTAGAAGAATGATTCAGATAAATCATCCACATC
The DNA here is from genome assembly GCA_028583015.1 of Wollemia nobilis. Taxonomy (NCBI): domain Eukaryota; kingdom Viridiplantae; phylum Streptophyta; class Pinopsida; order Araucariales; family Araucariaceae; genus Wollemia; species Wollemia nobilis. The sequence continues at coordinate 927,392 of JAQPPZ010002023.1, forward strand.
TTGTTTTCCTTCAAGAAACAAAGATGTCAATGGAGGATATGGACTCAATTGCCAAATAAATTTGGCCAGCTAGAAAAGTGGTTTCCCTCAGTTCCCAAGGGACTTCTGGTGGCATTGCTTGTCTTTGGGACCCAAAAGAGGTAGTTATTCACCATATGGTTGGCAGTTGGGGTTTGTTGGCTATAGCTATTCAAAGTAGACATTCCAACCAAATTATGCTCTGCATTACTGTTTATGCTCCGACTACTTTGGAGGAAAAAAGAAGACAGTGGAAGGATATTACTCATATTATCTCTCATTTTCCTAAAGCTTGGATCTTGATCGGAGGAGATTTCAATACCATCCTCTCTCTGGATGAGAAAATGGGGGGAAATAGAAATTTGGACAAAAGCACTGACCTCATGAGCGAATATATTGCAAACCTCCATCTTGTGGATATCCAACCAGATAATGGCCTTATGACTTGGTCTAACAGAAGGCAAGGCTTAGCTTGTATAATGGAGAGATTGGATAGGTTTTTGCTCTCTAAAAATTTCTTAATCCATGGTCACATTCCTAAAGTGAAGACTCTTAATAATGTTGGTTCGGATCATTGGCCACCATGGTGGAAATGTGGAAAACCAATGTGAGTTTCTCTCCTTTTCGTTTTCAATTAATGTGGCTTAGAGACATTTCCTTTAGACCTCATGTGCAACAATGGTGGAAGGAAGGTAAACCTAGGCATGGGACTAAGATGTTCTATTTTGCCAAAAGATTGCAATACATTAAATCCAAAATCAAGACTTGGAACTGGAAAGAGTTTGGGGATGTTCATAAAAAAAACATGAAGTTATTGCTCATATTGAAAATTTGAATAAGAAAATCCATTTAGATGGCCTCACAGAGAAGAGAAGTGCAGATGAAATTAAACTCACAACTCGGTTAGAGGAATGGGAAAAAAGAGAAGAAATATTATGGAAGCAAAAATCTAGAATTCAATGGCTCAAAGAAGGAGATCGAAACACAAATTTCTTCCACAAATCTCTTCTAGCTCGAAGATCTCACAACTTTATTTCTTCCTTAAAATCAGATTCTGGAGATGTTGTTTATACTTGGGATGGCATGAACTCTATTGTTGTTGATTACTTTTCCAATATTTTTGTTGCTACTCCTCTTGACTCAACTTCACAACAAAATGTTCTTCAAGCAATCCCTTCTCTTATCACTTCGGGGATAACTCTCTTTTTGACCTCCTGTTACTATCAATGAGCTTCAACAAGTAGTTTTTAAAATGCAAAAAGGGAAAACCCTAGGTCCTGATGGTTTTCCCATTGAGTTCTACCAAGAGTTCTGGGATATCCTTCATGTTGATTTATTAGAGGTGGTGGAAGAAGCTAGGAAAGCCAAAGAAATTTTGAAGGTTATCAATAAAACTTATATTACTCTTGTTCCAAAAGCTCAAGAGGTTGATCATATCTCAACTTTTAGACCTATTGCTTTATGTAATGTTCTTCTCAAAATCATTACTAAAATCATGGCAGAAAGGTTGAAGCCTCTTTTGCATAAGATTATTTTCCCAGAGCAAGGGGGTTATGTGGAAGGGCGTCAAATAGTAGATGAGATAGTTCTTGCTCAGGAAGCCATCCATTCCATGGATATGCAAAAATCTCCTTCCATGTTCATTCGGTTAGACTTATCCAAAGCTTATGACAGAGTGGATTGGCACTTCCTTATCAAAGTTTTGAGGCAATTTGGTTTCTCTAAGGATTGGATGGATTGGATTATGGGATGTATCTCTTCAGTTTCCTACTTAGTTCTTATCAATGGTAGGCCTTCTCAGTCATTCCCAGCTTCCAGAGGTATTAGGCAAGGTGACCCGCTATCCCCTTATTTATTCATCATTCTTGCTGAATGCTTGGGTAGGACTATAACCAAAAAGAGGGAAAACAAAACCCTTGAGGGAGTTACCATTGCTCATGGAGCTAGACCTATCTCTCATCTTCAATTTGTGGATGACTCTACTCTTTTAGGTAAAGCTATAGTTAAGGAAGCTTCTAATATTAAGCAAATCATTAGCTATTTTTCTAAGGCTACTGAGCAGTTGATCAATGAAGACAAATCTAAAGTTATTTTCTTTCATCGCTCTCCTAGACAAGAATCCATGGTCTTGGATAAATTAAGATATAAGAAGACCTCCCTTCCAATCACTTATTTAGGTATTCCCATAAATATTCAAAGGTAGAAAAATAAATATTGGAATTGGTTGTTGGACAAAGTCAAGAAGAAAATTGGAAAGTGGACCAACAGGTGGCTTTCTTCTGGGGGTAGAATCACCTTGGTAAAATTAGTCCTTCAAGCTATTCCTATTTATGTTTCTTTCCATTTTGAATATCCCAAAGGTTGTTCTTCGAGAATTGGATCAAATCAGTCATCATTTCCTTTGGAGTGGTACTAAGGAGAAAAGAAAATGGGCCTTGGTGAAATGGGATACTTTATGTCTTCCTAAGAATGAAGGGGGGTTAGGATTCTGGTCTTCTATTAATAACAACAAAGCTTTAGCTGCTAAATTATATTGGAGGATGTTGCATAACCCCAATGCTCTTTGGGCCAATAATCTTCGTGCTAAATATGTTGAGAACAAAAGTCCTGAAGACCTTGTTCGCTATCAACTTCCTACCAAAGGTTCTCCCATTTTAGCAGTTCTTAAGACTGGTGAGGATTTGATAAAGAAAAATTTATTTTGGATCATTCATAATGGTCAACATGTAAATTTTTGGATAGATTCTTGGGATGGTCACAAGCCTTTGATAACTCGGTTTCCCGATTGGAGGCCTTGGATGGAGGAGCTTCACCGAGCTAACTGGATAAAGGTGGCTAATTACTATCGGTACCATACTCGTAATTCAAAGGTTGGTAGATATTGGATCCCTATTGAGGACTGGCCTATTCAAATCCCAGAAAGGCAAAGACAAGATATCCAAGGCATCCTTCATATGAGATCCCTCTCTTGGTCCCATGAAAAAGATTGTTTTGGATGGAACAACACTACTAAGGGTGAGTATTCAGTTGCTCAAGGTTATTTGACCTTATGCCATAATAATCCCAACCATTCTTCTGACATATTTTCTCGATTGTGGGCTCAAAATCTCTGGCCTAAGGTGAGGTTCTTTAATTGGCTTTTATTGCATCGTAGGGTGCTTACTAGGTGAGCAACTTATGAAGAATGGTTTTCATGGCCCTTTTAGATGTGAAATGTGTGAAGAGAATGTAGAAACTCTCAACCATATTTTTATTGAGTGTACTTTAGCCTCCCGAGCTATGGAGGAGAATGGCCACTTTACTTGGCTTAAAGTGGTCCAATTTTTTTACTTTTGAACAACTTTGGAGGGATTGGCCTAATCAAGAGGGTGTTGATCATTTTATTAGGCAGTTAGTTTGGATGGGTTCTACCATTCTTCTTTGGAATATTTGGAATGAAAGGAACAACCAAATTTTTAATCAAGATAGGAAGGATATTCACTATATTTGGCAAAAGACCATAGCCAACTTAGTTGAATCAGTCCATCAACTCCTTAATCACCCCCAAAACTCCCACCAAATATGGGATCAAGTGATGCAAATATTGAAGATTAAATCTTCTAAGGGCAACCAACTTAAAGGGAATGTGAGTATTAGTAAGATGGATAGGACAAGAAATTGGCAACCTCCTCCTAAGGATTTTGGAAAAGTCAATACCGATGGAGCCTCTAGAGGGAACCCTGGAAAAGCCAGTGTGGGAGGAATTGGTAGACTTTCAGATGGCTCCCTGGTTTTTACTTTTGCTCAGAATTTGGGTATTCTTTCCAATAACCTTGCTGAGGGGTATGGTATCCTCAGAGGCCTTCAAGAGGCTACTAAGGTTGGATGGGAAAAGGTGTTAGTTGAGTCTCGACTCTCAACTTATGATTAATCTCTTGAAGACTCCTTCTAAGAATCATAAGGTGGATTGGAGAATAAAAAGAATTATTGAGAAGATTCAATTAATCCAGATGGGATTTTTGAAAGTTGATTACAATCATGTGGTCAGAGATCAAAACAAGAGTGTTGATGCTTTAGCTAATTGGGCTTTGGACAAAGGTGATCTTACTTGTTATGGCCACCCTCCTAGATGGTGGGCTTCTCAAATTAGGGAAGCTCTTCTTTCTATCATTTCTTTGGATGGCTCCAGTTTTGAAGGTACCTAGTTTCTTCTTGTTTTTTTTTTTGCTTCTCTTTGGTTCATTCAGGTTTTTTTAGTTCCCTAGCTCATTCTATTCTTTCTTTTGTTTCCTCTGTTGATTCTTGCCTTAATAGTCTTCTGGTCTAGATAGGTCATTGTTATGTTCAATTTTTTTCTTTTTTCTTTTTTGTTTTTTTGTTTAGTTTTTTAAGGTGGGTGGGTTCTTTTGTTTTGTTTTGTTTTTGTGTTCTTTGTGTTGTTTTTTGTTGTTCTTGTGTTTTTGTTGTTTTGTGTTTTTTTATGTTTTTTGTTATTGTTCTTGTGTTTTTGTCGTTCTTGTTCTTGGGTTTCTCTTTGTTTGTGTTAATTCGTGTTTTTATGTGTGAGTGTTTTCTATGTTTTTTGTTTTTGTTTATTGTCTGTTGTTGGTTGTTTTTTATTTTTATTTTTATTTTATTTTTTTTAATTTTTTAGGTTTTGGTTGTGTTTATTTTTCATGTTTTTTTTGGGTTATGTCTTTGTAGTGTTCTGTTGTTTTTGTCTTGTTTGTGTTTTGTTATGTGGTTCTTGTGTTTTTCTATGTGGTTCGTGTTGTGGTTTCTTTTATCTTATTGTGTGTGTTTGGTTGTGCTTTTGTTTTTGACACACTCAAGGAGCATGTTTTGAAGAACACAAGCTTATACTGAGAGGGGGGTGAACAGTATAAGACCACTTTTTCAATTTGCTTTAAAATCAACTTTCAAAATAGTATAGATAGCAGTAATAGCAGTAGTAATCAAAGCAATGCACAACACACCATCCACAAAGTGACACAACAATTTACGTGGTTCACCCAATGTGGGCTACTCCACGGATAAAACTTTTCTCTAAAAGTTATATCACAGTTCTTTGGGAAACCTTCCCAATTACAAAGTTTATGGGCACCAACCCAAAGGAGACACCTTCCCCTAGCTCTGCTCTTAGTGGTGATCCTCTAGAAGACCTCTACCTCCTCTACCCTTAGCAAGTGGAACTCTATCCATAGAAGACACCTGTCTTCCCTGCTCTGGTCGGAGATCTCTGTCCTCAACTCTATCACTGCAAAGCCGTTCCTCAAATTTGCACCAAACACAGTCCTTCGGTCTAGCACAAATCTGTCCTCTTCCTCTGTTCTTTTTTGTTACAGCCGCACTTGGTTGAAACCAACTTTTCACTGTCTACGCATACACAGCAGCACTCGATCAACTTATGCACTTCTGCGAAAACACAGCAACACAGTCTTCGCACACTCTTCGCAAACACAATAGCACAATCTTTGCACTCTCTGCTCAAACATAGTAGCATAGTTTTTGCACACTCTACGCAAACACAATATTCGATCAGACTTCCACTTATGCACCTCTACGATCGAACTTCTCCCCGCACTCTATCTACGCAAATCGCACTTCGAACGCACACTTGATCGATGCCAAACTCTTCAAGCAGCCCTCCTTTTATACTCACAATCTCAAGATTAAAATCTTGGTCTTAGTCGGTTGTTTACCCTTCAACCACGTCGACTGCAAAACCCTACGCTGCCGTCGGCCCAGATTTAACTCTGTCGGCTTCACTGCCTCCCTGTAGCTTCTGGCGTGAAACTTCAACATGTCACGATATCGCGACACCTTTGCCTGTCGTACACCTTCTATTGCTTGTTGTCACGAAATCGTGACACTTTTTGCCTTTGTCTGCCTTGACAACGTGCTTGTCGTGAAATCGTGACACTTCTGACTTTTGTTGACGTCATCTTCACTCCTATCATGAAATCGTGATGCTTTAGACTTCAAAGCCTTCTTCTCCACTTTTGTCATGAAATCATGACACATCTGCTTCTGTTGACGTCAATTGCAACTCTGTCATGAAATCGTGACCCTTCTTGCTTCTTCAACCTTTTCTCGGCTTGCACCAAACAAAATGGAACATGTCATGAAATCATGACGCTTTTGTCTACAAAGCCTTCCTCTCTGCTTCTATCATGAAATCGTGACACTTCTCCTATAGAAGACTTGCTTCTAGTTTCTATCATGAAATCGTGACACTTTCTCCAACTGAACGCTACCAACTCAACCTGTCACGAAATCGTGACACTTTCTGCATTCGCAAGCTTTCTCTTCAACCTATCATGAAATCATGACACTTCCTGCAACTCAATACTGCCATCTCAACCTGTCACAAAATCGTGACACTTTCTTCATCCGTACAACTTCTTTGTAGCCTGTCACAAAATCATGACGCTTCTTGTTTCAGACTCTTCCTTTTGCTGCATGTCACGAAATCATGACACTTTTCCTTTCAGACTCTCTCTCCTGCAACATGTCACGAAATCATGACACTTTCTCATCCGAACAACTTTCCTGGCAATGTGTCACGAAATCGTGACACTTTTCTTTCTCTGCCTTCCTGCACTTTTTGAGTCACGAAAATGCGACATGTCGTGAAATCGTGACACTTTCTATTTTGCTCTGCTTCTCTGCCAACATGTCACGAAATCGTGACGCTTTTTCTAGCTTCGTCTCTGCCTTCTAGCATGTCACGAAATCGTGACAGTTTTGCCAAAACTTTCTCTCTCCTCAAACATGTCAAAGGCCCAAACAGTCGCGAAATCGCGATAGTTTTGCCAACACTTTCTCTCTCTCTAAAACATGTCACGAAATCGCGACAGTTTTTCCAACCGCCTGCATACTTTTTCTAACTTATCTTTTTCTTGATCTTTTGCAACTCGGGCTACTCTGATTTTCTTGGAAACTTATTGACCATGCTGAAACCTTCATCAAAACACATTCTTTGACATAAAAACAAATTGCTTCAAGAACTCCTTGACATCAATGACAACAACTACACTTGAGCAAAGGCAATGTACTCAAGGTACCCAAAATTGCCAACAATCTCCCCCTTTGTCATTGATGGCAAACCTTTACTAAAAGCACATCTTCAAGAGCCAAAACTGAAATCAATCTGAGCTGACAACTGAGAATATTTCTTTGAAGTTTTGCTCCCCCTGACTTGAAGCTTTCCTCTTCACTTGAAGCTCTCCCCCTTACTCATATCTCTCCCCCTTACTCAAATCTCTCCCCCTTTGTCATCAATGGCAAAGGGTCACCTTTGGGGCTTGGGACTAAGAATGAGTCTCTTAGCTTAGTCCCTCCCCCACCTCCTGATGAGGTGATTAATTCTGGGGTGGGAGTACAACTCCCAATTTCTCCCTTAGATACTCAAATGTATCTCTTGGAAGAGGTTTTGTGAAGATATCTGCAATCTGCTCTTTAGTAGACACATATTCTACCTTGACCTGCTTATCTTGCACTTTCTCCCTTAGAAAGTGATACTTGATGGAAATATGCTTTGTCCTTGAGTGCATTACCGGATTTTTGGAAATACTTATGGCACTAGTATTATCACAAAATATGGAGATGGGTTGTTCATGCTTGACTTTGAAATCCTCCAAGGTGGTTTTCATCCATAGAACTTGTGTACACCCAGCCACTGCTGCTATGTATTCAGCTTCTGCCGTAGATAAAGAAACTGAAGGTTGTTTCTTACTTAGCCAAGAAACCAAACTCTTTCCCAGAAAGAATGCTCCACCACTGGTGCTTTTCTTGTCATCATTACTGCCTGCCCAATATGCATCTGTATAGGCTGTGAGAGTGAAATCATCACCTTTGGGATACCAAAGCCCAAAGTCCATAGTGCCCTTCAGATATCTGAATATCCTTTTAACTGCTATAACATGAGAATCTTTCGAGCAGCCTGAAATCGGCTACTAACCCAACAGCCTGCATGATATCTGGTCTGGTAGCTGTAACATATAATAAACTGCCAATCATCGATCTATACAATTTTTGATCTGTCACTGGAGATTCATCATCTTTACTCATCTTGCACCCCGTAGTCATTGGAGTACATACGAGTTTGTTGTCCATCATCCCAAATTTTTTTAACATTTCTTTGATATACTTTCCTTGAGAGAGAAATATACCGTCTTTTGATTGAGCAATCTGAAGACCCAAAAAGAATGACAACTCTCCAATCATAGACATCTCAAATTCCTTCTGCATGGTGTTAGCAAAATCTTTGCACATCTGGGTATTATTTCCCCCAAAAATGATATCATCAACATAGACAACTACAATCAAGCATATCATTACCTTTATCCTTTATATACAAATTGCTATCTGCCACACCTTTCCTGAAACCTTGCTCATGAAGGTACCTGTCAAGTCTTGAATACCAAGCCCTAGGTGCTTGCTTTAACCCATACAAGGCCTTTTTTAGTTTACACACATAGTCCGATTGATCTGAGAGAGACACGCCTTCTGGCTGTTCTACGTAGACTTCTTCATCCAAAACTCCATTTAAAAAAGCTGATTTCACATCCATTTGATACACCTTGAATGCTTTGAAGCTTGAAAGGGCCAAAAACATTCTGATGGCTTCGAGACGAGCAACAGGAGCGAACGTCTCTTCGAAATCAACACCTTCTACTTGAGCATAACCTTTGCAAACCAACCTGGCTTTGTTTCTGACAATCTTTCCATCCTCATTGAGTTTATTTCTGAAAATCCATTTTGTGCCAATGACATTCTTGTCCTTAGGTCTTGGAACTAAATCCCAAGTTTCACTTTTCTCTATTTGATTTAGCTCTTCATCCATTGCTTTTACCCAAAATTTATCTCGCACATGCTTCACCGAAATCTTTTGGCTCAATCTGAGATAATAAAGAAATATTTGTAGAATCGTGTGCCGGAATGACTCTTCTTCTAGTTTGTCTGTTGTTTGGATCACCAATGATCAAATATTTGGGATGATGTTTCTGAACATATCGTGACGGAGTTTTGGGAAGCAGCTGCTATTTTTCTTCTTCTTCATCTGAAACCTCTCTGAATTCTTCTTGACAGATTTCATCACTGATTTCCTTGACAGGTTCTCTTATCCCTGTCTTTTCATCAACTGTTACATTTATGCTCTCTACGACTGTATGCGTTCTTTTGTTGAAGCATCTGTAAGCCTTGCTTCTGCTGGAATAACCAAGAAAAATTCCCTCATCACACCTAGGATCAAACTTACCCAAATTCTGATCTTCCCTTCTGATGAAGCACTTACTCCCAAACACTTTGAAATGTTTTACTGTAGCTGGTCTTCCTTTCCACAACTCATAAGGAGTTTTATGATGATTTACTCTAAGTTGGGCCCTGGTGATAATGTAGACTACTGTACTGACTACCTCTTTCTAGAAACCATCTGAAAGTTTTGACTCATTTAACATAGCTCTAGCCATATTTTCAATAGTTCTATTTTTTTCTTTCAACTACTCCATTTTGTTGAGGAGTTCTTGCTGCTGAATATTCTCTTTTAATTCCCTGTTGCTCATAGTATTCCACAAATTCATTAGATGTGAACTCTCCTCCTCTGTCCGATCTTAAGCATTTGATTCTCTTTTCAGTCTCATTTTCAATCATTTCTTTGAAAGCTTTAAATTTTTCAAAAGCTTCAGATTTTTCTTTGAGAAAAGTAACCCAAGTCATTCTAGAATAATCATCTATAAACAGCATGAAGTAGCTTTCTCCCTGAATGCTCTGAGTTCTGGTGGGGCCACATAAATCAGTATGAATGAGATCTAATGGTTTTGAAGAAGTATACCCTTTTGATTTAAAACTGGTTCTGGTCTGTTTTCCATGTTGACAAGGACCGCAAATGGTGTTAAAGGGCCTTTTTATTTTGGGCAAGTCTCTAACTGCTTCCTTGTTACTAATGTTGACAAGATTATCAAAGCTCAAATGCCCCAATATTTTATGCCATAACCAACTCTCATCTTCTTGAGTTAGAAAGCACTTTTCCTTTTTTATCTCACTTAGCATGTAAAGATTGTTTGGAGTCCTTGTAGCACTAGCAATGAGTTTTCCATTTTTTTCTTTACGAATCTCACATCTATCTGAAAAGAAAGATACTATATGACCTTGATCACAAAGTTGACTCACACTTAGAAGATTATGTCTTAGACCTTCTACATAAAGCACATTTTCAGTTTTAGATTTCCCATCCAAGCTAAGAGTCCCTTTACCACATATTTTAGCAGACCTGTTATCTCCAAAACTTACTGTTCCTCTGTTTGTGTTTTTTAAGACCAAAAACTTTTCCTTTTCACCAGTCATATGTTTTGAACAACCACTATCAAGATACCATTTCTCTACCTTGTCTTGAGCATGAAAAGCAGTTTGAACTATCATTGACTTAGACTTGATCTCATTTCTCTTTTTAGTGAATTTAAGGCTAGGTCTATCCAAACTGCACATCCTTGCTATATGCCCAACATTCTTGCATTTGTAACACATGACATTTTTATCCATAAGAGGTGCAAAAGAGTTAACATTTTCCTTACTATGGCTATTCACGGATTTAATGCAATGTATAGCTTTGTGACCAAATTTCTTGCAAGAAAAATAGTAGCCATGAAAAGTAAAATGTAACCTGTTTTGATGCCTTGGATGTTTGATCTTCTTGTGACCAACTGGAATCCATCGTTCTTCAGGCTGAAGATTGATCTTGCTGTCTCTTCTTCCTATCATGATGCTTGAGAACAGAACTCTATTCTCTGAAATCCTTAAAGCCCAGAAGAATTCACTTTAGAGATCGAACTTAACCTCTTCATCCTTTTCTGAAACTGTATGTTCTTCTGATAGATCCTTCTCCAAGTTGTTAGGCTTTATCTGGAGAAACCAGCTCTGATACCAATTGAAGAACACAAGCTTATACTGAGAGGGGGGTGAACAAGTATAAGACCACTTTTTCAATTTGCTTTAAAATCAACTTTTAAAACAGTATAATGCAGTGTATAGATAGCAGTAATAGCAGTAGTAATCAAAACAATGCACAACACACCATCCACAAAGTGACACAACAATTTACGTGGTTCACCCAATGTGGGCTACTCCACGGATAAAACTTTTCTCTAAAAGTTATATCACAGTTCTTTGGGAAACCTTCCCAATTACAAAGTTTATGGGCACCAACCCAAAGGAGACACCTTCCCCTAGCTCTGCTCTTAGTGGTGATCCTCTAGAAGACCTCTACCTCCTCTGCCCTTAGCAAGTGGAACTCTATCCATAGAAGACACCTGTCTTCCCTGCTCTGGCTGGAGATCTCTGTCCTCAACTCTATCACTACAAAGCCGTTCCTCAAATTCGCACCAAACATAGTCCTTCGGTCTAGCACAAATCTGTCCTCTTCCTCTATTCTTTTTTGTTACAGCTGCACTTGGTTGAAACCAACTTTTCACTGTCTACGCATACACAGCAGCACTCGATCAACTTATGCACTTCTATGAAAACACAACAACACAGTCTTCGCACACTCTTCGCAAATACAACAACACAGTCTTCGCACTCTCTGCTCAAACACAGTAGCACAATTTTTGCACACTCTGTGCAAACACAGTATTCGATCAGACTTCCACTTATGCACCTCTACGATCGAACTTCTCCCCGCACTCTATCTGTGCAAATCGCACTTCGAACGCACACTTGATCGATGCCAAACTCTTCAAGCAGCCCTCCTTTTATACTCACAATCTCAAGATTAAAATCTTGGTCTTAGTCGACTGTTTACCCTTCAACCACGTCGGCTGCAAAACCCTACGCTGCGTCGGCCCAGATTTAACTCTATCGGCTTCACTACCTCCCTATAGCTTCTGGCATGAAACTTCAACATGTCACGATATCATGACACCTTTGCCTATCGTACACCTTCTATTGCTTGTTGTCACGAAATCGTGACACTTTTTGCCTTTGTCTGCCTTGACAACGTGCTTGTCGCAAAATCGTGACACTTTTGACTTTTGCTGACGTCATCTTCACTCCTATCATGAAATCATGATGCTTTAGACTTCAAAGCCTTCTTCTCCGCTTTTGTCATGAAATCGTGACACATCTGCTTCTGCTGACGTCAACTGCAACTCTATCATGAAATCGTGACCCTTCTTGCTTCTTCAACCTTTTCTCGGCTTGCACCAACGAAAATGGAACATGTCATGAAATCATGACGCTTTTGTCTACAAAGCCTTCCTCTCTACTTCTATCATGAAATCGTGACACTTCTCCTATAGAAGACCTACTTCTAGTTTCTATCATGAAATCGTGACACTTTCTCCAACTGAACGCTACCAACTCAACCTGTCATGAAATCGTGACACTTTCTAATTCGCAAGCTTTCTCTTCACTTCAAAATCGTGACACTCGCAACTCATACCATCTCAACCTGTCATGAAATCGTGACACTTTCTTCATCCGTACAACTTCTTTGTAGCTTGTCACGAAATCATGACGCTTCTTGTTTCAGACTCTTCCTTTTGTTGCATGTCACAAAATCGCAACACTTTTCCTTTCAAACTCTCTCTCCTGCAACATGTCACGAAATCGTGACACTTTCTCGTCCGAACAACTTTCCTAGCAATGTGTCACGAAATCGTGACACTTTTCTTTCTCTGCCTTCCTCACTTTCAGTCACGAAATCGACATGTCACGAAATCGTGACACTTTCTATTTTGCTCTGCTTCTCTGCCAACATGTCACGAAATCATGACACTTTCCTACTTCGTCTCTCGCCTTCCAACATGTCGCGAAATCGTGACACTTTTCCAAAACTTTCTCTCTCCTCAAACATGTCACGAAATCATGATAGTTTTCCCTTTCTCTCTCCTCAAACATGTCGCGAAATCGTGACACTTTGCCAACTTTCTCTCTCCTCAAACATGTCACGAAATCATGATAGTTTTGCCAACACTTTCTCTCTCCTAAAACATGTCACGAAATCGCGACAGTTTTTCCAGCCGCCTGCATACTTTTTCTAACTTGTCTTTTTCTTGATCTTTTGCAACTGGGCTACTCTGATTTTCTTGGAAACTTACTGACCATGCTGAAACCTTCATCAAAACACATTCTTTGACATAAAAACAAATTGCTTCAAGAACTCCTTGACATCAATGACAACAACTACACTTGAGCAAAGGCAATGTACTCAAGGTACCCAAAATTGCCAACATTTTTTTATTATTATTTTATTATCTTTGTTGTTTATTACTTATTTATTTACTTATTTCTAAAATGGTTTTATGTGTTTGTTTGCTCCTTGAGTATGTCAAATGTGGTAGGCTAGGTCCGAGTCCTGGGCATTTTTGGTGGAATGGATACCCCTGCCTCCTTGGGTCTTACCCGAAAGTGGCATCCCTTTTGGGATGTTTTCCACAAATATGAAACAAAAAAAAGATAGAAATAGGTGGTATTTCTTTTTGTCATCCCCATTAATTTGAGCTTGCTCTTTCAAATCTACCTTTGAGAGATAAATCTAAGAAGAGTAGTTAGAGTATAACTTATAAATATGTACATCCCTAGATAAATTTTCTTCATGAAAAGTGTAGTAGAATCTAATAAACCAAATATGTGTAAGTATAACATGTTTGAAAGTTTAAACTATCTTATTAAATTGTAAAGAACACCCAGGTAAAACCTATTTCCAAGCAAGTTTTTTATTAAACATAGCTATATAATCATGTTAGATACTTTTCCAAGTATATTAGGAATGTCATATATCAATATTATACTAGGAATATTAAAAATAGTTCTTCGTACATAATAGATCAAAATTTATTATGAACATAGAAGCAATTATGTTAGCCTTATACAAGAGAATTTTAACTTTAATGAGTAAGTGCCATTTTTAGTATATCTAAGGAAGGTAAAATTTAGTTATAACCACCTCATATCACCTCGTGATTGTTACCTTCAACATATTGAGTAACAACAACCAAGCGTTTAAATACCAATAATTAATATTATATTACTAAAATTTTATATTGGTTTTATTATGAATGATGCATCTATTTATTCCAACTCATGAAAATTATATTTTATAAAAAATTATACTACTTCATCACACACATCAAGATATCTACCTATATCTTAGTTGTTATTGCTATCTAGAATGCTGAAAAAACTATTTTTACACCAATAAAATGATAAGAATTATCCATAATTTATTATTTTTTATATATATTTAGGTATGAAATAATACACATGTCACATCAGTGTACCCGTACAATATCACTAATCATATGGATAGTCTTATGTATGATAGAAAAGGTTTAAACATATCCTCATGAAGTACATGTCATTCTTGGACCATCACATATAAATACTTACAATGTTATGCATTTCTCCATCTCTAATAGGCAAATAAGACATATACTCTAACTAAAAAGAACTTTGTAGAGATAGAGCATCATTGGGGCAATTTACTACCTATCCATAGAATTCTTATGAAGAATCCCCTCGTCTCTTTTTCCTTCCTAAGAGAACTAACCCATCTACAAGGTAAAATAAATATTGAACACTAGCACAATAGGACAAAAACATATTTTTTTGCAACAATTCTTTCATGAAGTCACCTTAAATCATGTAATATTATAAGCGGTGACAAAGTCATGAGAATTCATACAATTAATAAATGAATGGTTATCCTACATAAAGTAACCTTAAATGATGCAATCAATTAATGAGTATTGCATCTATATGAAGTCGCCTTAAATTAAGCAATCATGCAAACAAAATTATTATTTTAATTATGGCTTTACCAATATTTTTTGTTCAAACTATATGAGCTCTACCTACAACATCCTCCTTGCATATGTCTACTATGTATAAAATGCCATCCCATTTATTTAGCCATTTAGTTCTAGATTGCAAGTTCTTCTATAATCCATTCATATCCTCTCTATATTTTGGCTCATCCATACAACATAAACACATACATGGTACACCATGCATACAATAAGTGCTCACATATACTGCCAAGCAAAGGTTGTCGTATCATTTTAACTACATAAATTTCAATATCAACCTATAGTTGAATAAAGTTATCAACTAGTACCAACAATATTATGATGTAAGAGAGGTATTATGCAAATTCTAACAAAATACTTATCCAAATTCAGTTCATGAATGCAAAAAAAACATCATGCAAGTTCCAACAATAGATATATGCATCACTAACCTATGGATGTAGTAGAGACATCATTTAAGTGCCAAAAATATTTTTTTACATTATCATCTTATAGATACAATAAAAATATCATGCATGTGCCGACTACACACTTTAAGAATTATTATTCTATGGATGCAATAAATATATCATGCAAGTTCTAATGGATTAAATTATGCATTATCATCTTATGAATGAAACCAAGATAAAATATAAGTTCCAACAATTTATTTGTGTATTAGTAGTAATGGTATTTCTATGCATTAAAATTTGAGAGTAAAGTAGGAGTATTAGGGTATCTTATCATCATGTTCTACATCTCATAGTTATAAAATTACACTTTAATTTAGTGCAAGGCTATAGAATAATTTTGTCCTTTAACATAAGCATCTATGAATTCAAGTCACAAGTCCAAAGGTCTATCCTTTGTAAGATAAGTTTACATATTTTCCCTTTAAGTTGCTTTTCATTAGATATAGTTAGATTTTATCAACTAAAAAAAAGTAGCTACTAGTCAAGGAAACAAATTTTTTTTTAGCAATAATGGTATTTCTATGCATTAAAATTTTATGGTAAAGTAGGAGTATCAGGATATCTTATCATCATGTTCTACATCTCATAGTTATAACATTACACTTTAAATTATTGTAAGATTATACAACAATTTTATCGTTTAACATAAGAAGCTATGAATTCAAGTCATAAGTCCAAAGTTTATCCTTTGTAAGATAAGTTTACATATTTTCCCCTTAAGTTGTATCTAGTTTATGTAGGACCCTTTTGGTTCTTATATACCTAGTTGCTTCAAGTGTAAATTCCCTTCGAACAAAAGGGTTCCATAAGATCTTAAATCTTTCAACGAAGGTAAGGGAATAGTGTGAAAAAAAACAAAAGTAAAGTAAAAGTTGATGGTATTCCACATAATAAAATGTACATGCAAATCATTGAAGTAAAGAAGATAAACCGTGCATCCTTCATGTTGTGTTTGAAGTGCAAATCATTAAAGTAAAGAAGATAAACTGTGCATCCTAAGTAAAGAAGATAAACTGTGCATCCTTGTGTTTGAAGTACATTTCGGCTGTTTTTTTTCTTTGGATGGAATTTTGTTTTACATTAAAACCTCTTCCCTTCTTACACGCAGATTTGACGATGTGGGAGAAAGCTATGGACGGCTGACGTCCACTTCCACTTACCGTCCATTTTATCGTTTTTCTTCTAACACACGAATTTGAACACGTTGGAGAAAGTCCTGGACAGCTGACGTCCACGTCCACTTCCCGTATTTTTCGCTTGTAATGATTGGTGGATTCCTGATTTCGGAAAATGTCATCTTCCACATGTGTACAACATTACAAGCGAACAAGACTACATCAACAGTGAGAGTTGAACATGACTGGATTACTATCGACCCCATTTCCCATCCGTTACGGAGATAAACCATTCAGACGAGGATGGGTGACCGTTAAATGAGAAAGCCTGATTGGAAAGAAAACTATCCATGCTTAATTTTTCCGTCGACTTCCAGCCTTGCACGTTCTTTTGCGATGACAAATGCATACAATCATGTGAAGTCGAAATCAACAAAGCACGAAAATTTGCAGGTGTCGGAGAAGTTGAAAAAAAAAGCAAAGAATTTTTCACAAAAATTATTCATTAATGTTGTACACAAGAATTAATTTTGACTTTGACATTGACTTTAAATCTGGCTTTATAATTTTTCACCGTTCATTTTCTAGGACAATTGAATATCAACTACCTTTTTCACGTGAAGTGTAAAACGGATGAAGAGGATGGCGTGCTTTAAACGACTGAGATGAAGAATTATATTTTTGATGTTGGGAGAGCTATTTTTAATGCTTTCACATGAAAATAGATAAAGAAATAATGGATTACTTTGTGAGAGTTTATAAGATGATTTAAAGTAATTATTTATAAAATCAAGTAGAATTTTTTAAAGTGTTTTAACAACTTTTAACTTATTTATATCAATTGTAATTAAAATCAATATTTTTTTTAAATATTATATAGAAAATTTTAAGAAACCTTATTATATGTTTTGTTTATATTTAATTGTGTTTTTCACCCTTAGTGATTTATTTGTATAATTTTTTTGTTGTAATTTTATTTTCTTTAGAGAACCTGACTATCCCCTAAGTTACTCTTGACAATCTAATTAGTTGTTATGCTAGCTTATGTTCATCCTTTTCATTACATCCAAATTTTAATATTTGTTTGGATATCAAGTCACCAAAATTTTCTATAGCAAGGAACTCTTTGAAGATGATGCCAACTTGTTCTCTTTTTTCATTCATTTCATTTACCCAAGCCTCCATGTCTTGGATGAAGTTTTCCTAGTATGGCCTTTCATGAAGATATGTTTTCATTTTAAGAAATTCAATTTGATATTCATAGATTTTACCATTTGGAGTAGTAATATGTCTTGCTTCCTATTTGGTCATACTCCTCTCTGCATATAGTGGTTATAACAAGCAATAACAAGAGTACCTCAAAAGTCTTAGGGGACAACGCAATGGTTCGAACTTTGGCTCTTCTTTGGAAGGTCCAAGGTTCAAACCGCAGTGTGGACGAGTGTGTGAAGGGATGGGTATGTGGACGAGTGTGTGTTAAATTCCCTATTGATAAGCATATCTCTTGGATTTATGAGGGGTCATGGTTGGGAGGAGACTTCTCACCCTTGTGCATTGGTTGTAGGGGTTTATCGTACTAACCAAAAAAAAAAAATACATCAAAAAGAGAAAGGGAAAGTAATGAGAACCAATAAATAAAGTTTATGTGTGATAGAAGCAAGGTCTCACACGAGAGAAGAAATATGAAGGTTTGATGTAGGAATAATAGTGTGAATCTCATAAGCAATGATCTACTACATTATATTTGGTGGTTGCACTGAGCAACAACAAAAGTTTATCCAAAATATAAAGGGGGAGTGATGGGAACTAATGGATAAAGGTTATGTGTGGTAGAAGTAAGGTCCTACACATGAGAGAAGAAAGGTGAAGTTTTGATACAAAAATAATAGGATAAATCTCACAAGTAGTGATCTACTATATTACACAAAGTGGTTGCAGGCAATTGATTATCCATATAGTCTTATAATATGAAAATTTACCTTGAAGAAGAAAAGAAAATTATCATAGAGATATTCAAAAATATGAGAATGTGAATGCACAACTATACATATATGTGCAATAACAAGTTGAAGTGAGAGTTGTCTTCTTGAAATTGAAAATTACAACATTAAACATTGAGGAGAATGTTGGAAAAAATAGTGTTTAATGTATAAAAGTATATACAAAGATTTTGAAAAAATAAGAAAAGCAATTCTTAAAATAAAAATAGCATTAAAAAATAAAAAAATGCATGCGAAAGTAAACAATAAAAATTAAACAAAACAAAAAAATAGTTATTATTATTGTTGAGTAGAGAAATTTTATAAACCTTAGCTCGTTGGGTAAAGATGATGTAAATTTTAAAGGAATCAGCAGGCCAATTACCAACGAGCCTATGCCTTTTGTGTAAAAAAAAAGTTATTATTATCATTGTAATAATTTTGTATTTTAGTGCAGCGGGTCATCTATCCATCGTACTGGAATTGATCATCAACATTCGTATAATTAAATTAAACTCTATAAAATTTAGTGTTATAATTTTTAAAAAATTACAATCTAAAATATTAAAAAATATTAAAAAATATTATTTTACAATAAATCAATAAACAAAATTTTAAATATTAAAACAACATTATTACAACTTATAATGTGTATCAAATATGTGCCAACCTGGAAAAGTAGAATGACATACTTAAAGTTAACTTGGATCTTTAAAAAAATAATATTTGTGGGATCAGCTTGAGTGTTAGAAATGACAATAAACGGGTTAATCACCATCTACAAACTTTCATCACAAAGGAATGGATAACACCATTTTTTTTTTTTTATTGATAATAATATATTTGCTAATTGGCTTTCAAGCTAAAACTAGATGAAGCCGGATTCACACCAGCAAACACCGACCGGAAAGCTTTACTAAACTGCCTATAGTATAGGCAAAATTGCATTAAACATGAGATTCAAATTTGATCCTATGCAGAGGAATCTAGATTAAATAGTTTTTCATGTTCACCTTATTATTCATAAACTTAAACGGTGCTCGTAATGCCAGCATAAGTACGAGTTATTTAGCTTGACTTTTAACTGGATAGGATGCTTGCATCGCAATCCCACACGTCCCAGATGGACTGTTAATATTCCTTTCCAACCTAATATACCCATTCTCTCCCCAGCTTTCACCCCACGAGTTTTTCGCGATCCAATAGTCCTTCTCAGCGGAGTCATAACCCACCAGTCTTTGAGACTAGCCAGCGGGCATAATCGTTTCTTGCTATTTTTAACACTCTTTGGAATATAATTTTCGTGTAGAAAGTGTACGAATGGGCCCTTGAAAAGTCACGTTGGTATGAATGCGTTGTTTGATGTCATCTTCAGTGAGTGAGGGTGAACCGAATTTACTTGAGATTGGTTTTGGCCTTGTCGTTTGTTCGTTTAGTGAGTGTACAGTAATTCCCTTAAGCTTTAACTCTGCCCTCATACATTTTAATTTGTTTTCTACGTAAATTATTGTTTCTAAGGACATATTGTTTTCTCTACTATTGATTAGTCGTTTGCTTCGTAATGTTCAAGTTGATTTTTAGTTGTTTATGAGTCGTTACCTTCCTTTAAGGTAAACTGAAAGCCCTCTTTGTTGCCTTCTTGAACTACGACCATTTATAGATTCTACGAACAATTTCGTTTTACATTAATACCTCTTCCCTTCTCACACGCAGACTTGACGATGTGGAAGAAAGCTATGGACAGCTGACGTCCACTTCCACTCCCCTTTTTTTTCGCTTTAAATGATAGGTGATTTCTACGTCAACGGTGAGAGTTGAGTATGACTGGATGACATATCGCATTTTCGCGACCCGGAAAGGGCAGGCAGGCAGAGTAACAGAACTGTCGCGATATCGCGACATGTTGCATTTTCGCGACTAAAAAAAAAATGGGCAGGCGGTTACAGGGGCCGTTACAGAGGAAATTATCGAGCGGTGGGTATACCGAACGTCATCATTGGTTGACAGGCAGACAGAGTCTATAGTTGCAGCACTGAACAACACGTGGCACCAAGGTGGAATGAAAGCAAACGAAGATCAAGAGTCGGAAAAAAAAATGTTTTGAAAGCCAACACAACGAAGAGGCATGGGAAATGAAATGAAGGGCCAGAAAAGGGAAACGAAGAGTCACGCCAGAAATTTTAAAAGGGGAAGCAAAGGCATGCACAAGGGGTCGGAGACGGCGAAGACAAAGTTGCAGATTTGAAGGCAAGAGGGCCATTCTGGACCTGTTTGGGCTGTTTTTCTTCCAGGGCGGGAAATGTTGTAAAGAAAAAAATAATAAACTATCTTTCGAAATAAAGGAGTTTATTTGGCAGACTGTTGTCATTTTTGTAAATCTTTCCAATTTTTTGAATGAGAAATTTGTGGCTCCCCATCAAGTGGTATCAGAGCGGGAGTTCTTGAGTGTGTAAATAGATCGCCGGACATGAGGCAGTTTACACCAGGATATGTGGTTAAGGTTTGTGAGAAGAGAGTGAGGAAGAATGCCTCCATGAAGAAACCGTGGTGGTGGGAGAAATGTGGCACCTAAAGAAGATTTCAGAGCTTTGCAGAGGCAAGTGCAAGCCCTGCAAGAGGATTTGCGAAGAGGGGTTGAGCAAAGGAGAGAAGACCGTAGTGAAGATGAAGCTTGGGAGGTTGATGATCCATCAGATGAAGAAGAAGCAATGGATCTTGTAGAAGCTAGATTATTTAGGGCCATATCTCGGATCGGGAAGAAGCCAAAGTTTGATGTCTCCACGTATTCTAGGAATCTCAATCTAGAGGAGTTGATTGATTGGATCAATGATATGGAGGAGTATTTTGAGTATGAGGAGGTTGTAGATCCAGATCGGATCAAGTTTGCAAAAATGAAGTTGAAATGCCATGCTAGCATATGGTGGAAAGAAGTGCAGCTAGAAAGAAATAGAAGTGGAAAGGAAAAGATAACCATATGGGATCGAATGGTAGAGAAGTTGAAGAGACAGTTTATTCCTATAGATTATGAATTGGATCTGTTGAGGAAAATGCAGAGTTTGAGATAGTCAAGCAAATCTGTCAAAAAATATATAGAGGAGTTTTACCAGATCTCAATTAGAACTGGCCATTCTGAGGCTAACAAGGAGAAGGTAGCCCATTACATTAATGGATTAAGAACCAGTATTCAAGAAGAGTTGAGTCTGGTTAGGATGAGCACCATTGAGGATTCTTACTAGTTTGCTCTAAAAGTTAAAGAGAAGCTGAACAGAAGGTTTGAGGGTAAGCAAAAAGAAAGAGGTCATGGAGAAAGAACTGGTGGAAGAATAGATAGAGGATGAGATGAGAAGAAAGAAGAAGCTAACAACAGTCAGGATCAGAAGGGAGATAATGATTACAGACCCCATGATCAGAATAATGGTTACCAAAGAGAAAGAGGTAGATCTGGACGTAGGTATGGAAGAGGAGGATTTCGTGGAACTTGTTTCCATTGTGGGGAAGAAGGACATCGAGCATATGAGTGTCCCCAACACCAAGAGAGGATGAATAGGAGACCTGAGGGTCATGCCAGAGCTACTATAGTAGATGAAGGTGTTGAATTAGAACATTCTAAGGAGGTAGAGAGAGGAGAAGTTATGGTCACAAGGAGAATCTTGTTGAATGAGGAGAAAGAACCAGACCAGAGGAGGAGCCTGTTTCGCACAAGGTGCAAATGTTTAGGTAAGTTCTGAAGAAATGGTTACTAAGTTACAACTAGAGAGGAGACACCCACCTCCATATCGGATTGCATGGTTGCAAAAGGACCATAGGGCATTGGTCAGTGAACAGTCCTTAGTCAAGTTTAATATTGGGAGATACCAGGATGAGGTCCTGTGTGATATCCTTCCTATGGATGCTTGCCATATGCTGTTAGGAAGACCATGACAGTTTGATCGCCGTGTAGTCCATGATGGACATGCCAACACTTACTCCCTAACAAACGAAGGAGTGTGCCATAAAATAAATACACTGAAGGAGATGGATGAAAAGAGTTTGCTGACAACAATGAGAGTGGAAGTTGTGGGGTTTGAAGAACTTAAGGGTTTGTACCTTGAGGACACAAATTTTGCTGAAGCTTAGAGATCTTGTACAGCCCAAGTTAAAAAGAAGGTGACAGAACAGTACAGAAGTGAAGGTCACTTCTCAATCCATCCCAGTTGTTTGATGCAGGAGCATCCAATGAAAGGAAAAATACCACAAGAAAGAAAAAGTGTCGCGATATTGCGACATGTTGGCAAAGAAGAAAAAGTGTCATGATATCGTGACATGTCGGCAAGAGAGAGAAATTTTTGCGATATCGCGACATGTCGCATTTTTGTGACCAAAGGATGAGAGAAGGCGCAAGGGAGAAAAAATGTCACGATATCGTGACATGTCACATTTTCATGACCAAAGGACGCAAGGGAGAAAAAGTGTCGCGATATTGCAACATGTTACATTTTCACGGTCCAAAGCGAAGAGAAAGAGCAAGAAATAAAAGTGTCGTGATATTGCGACATGTCACATTTTTGTGACTCGAAAAGGGCAGGCAGGCAGAGAAATAAAAAGTGTCGCAATATCGTGACATGTCGCATTTTCATGACTCGAAAAGGGCAAGCAAGCAGAGAAACAAAAGTGTCGCGATATCGTGACATGTCGCATTTTTGCGACTCGAAAAGGGCAGGCAGGCAGAGAAAGAAAAAGTGTCACGATATCGTGACATGTCACATTTTCATGACTCAAAATTGGCAGGCATGCAGAGTAACATAAGTGTCGTGATATTGCGACATGTCGCATTTTCACGACCAAAGAAAAAATATGGGTAGGTGATTACAGGGGTCGTTACAGACAAAATTATTGAGCGATGGGTATACCGAACGTCATCATTGGTTGACAGGTGGACAAAGTCTACAGTGGCAATACTGAATAGCACGTGGCACCAAGGTGCAATGAAAGCAGACGGAGATCAAGAGTTGGAAATAAAAATGTTTCGAAAGCCAAAACAACGAAGAGGCACGGGAAATGAAACGAAGGGCCAGAAAATGGAAACAGAGAGTCATGCTAAAAATTTTAAAAGGGGAAGCAAAGGCATGCACAAGGGGTTGGAGATGACAGAGACAGAGTTGTAGATTTGAAGGCAAGAGGGCCATTTTGGACTTGTTTGGGCTATTTTTCTTCTAGGGCGAGAAATGCTATAAAGAAAAAATAATAATAAACCATCTTTCGGAATAAAGGAGTTTATTTGGCAGACTGCTATCATTTCTGTAAATCTTTCCAAGTTTTTCAATGAGAATTGAATGAGAAATTTTTGGCTCCCCATCAATTTCCAAGTAAACCCCACACCGACTTAAGAGATAGCCAGGACCGCGATTAATATGACAATCAAAACATCAACAACAAGAAACTAGAACCATGCAATAAAATATTTCAAGCACACCAGCCATTGAATATTTCACCTCGACCCAATATGTGTGATAGACTTTTCAGTAGCAAGCTGAGCAGGAGCCTCAAGAGGGGTATTCCATCCATCAACATCCCCAACAGTACCCGAACTCCAACCAGTATTAGCATCCCCATCACTTCCCCTCTGAGAACCGACCTGACCAAAAGAAACTGGGGGAGTTCCCCAGCCTTAAGGAGCTCCCTAACTAGCCATACCCTACAACTGGTCCGGCTGAGGGTGAGCATCCCAAGCATAAATATGTTGAGCATGGTGTGAATGCAGCAGACCTTGCGCTTGATCCCTAGAGGGTTGTGTGCGAGCCCTAGAAGGCGGTCGGTCCCTACATTGTCTGGATCTGGAACGGGCGTGTTGCTCATGGTCCGGGGGGACTCTACTCACAACACATGGGGCATTACCCCAATGATCAATCAGCTCCTGTAGATGATTAAGCTCCATTGCAACTTTATTAGCTTGCACCTGAATCTGTAACCAGGCATCATGAAATACCATAAGCTTATCTAAGAGAGAAAAAATAATAGAGGGAGTTTTATCTGCAAAAACTATCTCATTCCTTGACTTCCATATATGAAATAATATACTAATTCTTAAAATGTTCCAGAATTCTAGCAAAGGTTGAGAAAACTATGGAGGATCTCCCAACAGATTATGCAGCCAGGTGAAAGGAGTAAGCAAAAAAGGCTGAAAGAAGGACTCCATCCATTCCCAGGCCATCTGAGCTCTATGGCAGTTCCAAAAAATATGCAAAGTGGACTCTGCTTCCCCACAAAAAGAGCAAGTGGGAGAAACAATGCCCAAATGCCTAAGCCTTGAGCCAAGCGACAACCCTTGATACAACAAACTCCAAACAAAAGAGGCCTACTTAGGTTCAATATAGGGTGCCCAAGTGAGCTGAAAGTGAGCTCTCCATCTGGATTTGGAAGAGAACAAATCCCAGTGCGCATTAAGCTTGGGCACCATGGGCAAATTGGGCGAAAGCCAGCTGTATCCCTGCTTAGTACTGTAATTAAACAGAGGGACATGTTTATACCATTCCCACTCTTTCCACAAAGGTTGTTGAGAAACCTGACCAAGCTTAGGCCACAAGGAGAAAGGTGTACTATTAATAACCACCTCGTATGTATCTTTGTCAATAGACTGTAACCTATGTTGCTGCTAGAATTGTGGCCAAGGGATCCAATCTCCAGACTGTTTGCAAAAAAATATGAAAGGGACACAACACCCCTTTAAAAAAAAAATTAGCATGGATCCACTGAACTTGAGCAAGGGGTTGTCCTTGGTACTGAATTACAGGGGACCACCAAACATTCAAATCTGCAATAGTTTCTCCCTTGTGATGACTAGTTCCTTTCCAATGGAACCAGGGTTTGATAGACTCCCAAGCTCTCCAAAGACTTTGAGTCACAAAGGAGCCAATAATTTTACAAAAAATAGGGGCTACAATAATGGAAGGGAAATCCAACCCTTGCCAACATTTCTTGCCAATGGGTAACCCTGTCGCCACACAATTCCTAATAAGAACTTTCCATGCTTCATCCCCTTTAAGAGATCTGATGATCCATTTAGCACTAAGAGCTAATCCTTGACGAAAATAGTTAAATAGTCCCAAACCTCCTGATTTTTTAGGGAGGCAACAAAATTCCCAGGCTACTCTATGAAAGCCATTTTTCTGAGAGGAATTAGCCCATAAAAAGTCCCGCAGAAGCTTTTCCAGCTTCTTATAACAAGCTTGAGAAGGAACCCAACAGGAGGAATAGTAAACATGTGTACTGGCAAGAATTTTAGAGCAGATTTGGAATTTTCCCGCAAGGGACAACTTCTTGGTGATCCAGTAATTGAGCTTGGTCTCTACCTTTTGCACTACATATTCCCAAAGCTGAGAAGGGGTGCTTTGAAAAGCAAAGGGAATGCCTAAAAATTTGAACATCTCCCCTGAATGTATCCACTGCCATTGGTAATGCTCTAACCAGGGTGGAAGGGGATGTGAGGATTGTCTATAACAAGCAGTTTTCCTCCACTGGATGTTGGAACCAGAAGCTTTGCAAAAAACATCCAGGCTGGAAAGAGCCTGTGTGATAGACACTTCATCTTCAGTGAGCGTTAAGAAGGAATCATCCGCAAAGTGTCCATTGATGAGCTGCCCTTGCCCTCCTGGTAGGGAAATACCCTTAACCAGTCCTTGCGAAGCTTTGCGGGCAAGAAGGTACCCAAAAGCTTCAACTGCAAGCACATAGAGGGAAGGGGCAAGAGGACAACCCTGACGAATAGATTTGTACAAACCGATGCGTTCTGATTGCATGCCATTCAGCATGAGAACCGCTGAGGCATCTGTAAATAATATTTTCACAAAATGGACAAATTCGGGTCCAAAGCCAAGTGTAGTAAGCATTGAGAGTATGAAATGCCATTCAATTCTGTCATAGGCTTTTTCAAAGTCAATCTTAATAAAAAGTGCATCTTGTTGAGACTACCTTGCCCAGTCCATGCCTTCCCAAACTGCTAGAACATTATCCAGAATATAGCGATTATGAATAAATCCTGTTTGCTCAGGCCTCACAACTAGAGGAAGGAGAGGCCAAAGTCTAAGAGCAAGAGCTTTAGCAATAATTTTATAGCTAACATTCAACAGAGTGATAGGCCTCCAGTTGGTGATCACCTCAGGATCACCAGGCTTGGGAATGAATTTTATGTTACCTCTATTAATGAGTGATCCTAGAGAACCAGACTACAAAGCTTCCTGATAAACCCAAAAAAGGTCTGGCCCGACCATATCCCACAAAGTTTTATAAAATTCACAAGGAAACCCATCAAGGCCAGGCGCTTTGTCATTAGCCATATGAGATAAAGCCTCAGTAAGATCTTCTAAAGAAAGAGGTTTATCACAGGCTTCAGTCTGAGAAGGCAAAAGCTTCTTTGGCACCACCGAGCAACATTCATCCAGTGCTTGTTGTCTCTCAGTAGAGAGATGCTGAGCAACAAAGACCTATTGGTAATGGTGAACGAATGCCTTAGAAATATCAGGCATCTCTGAAAGCCTTTCGCCATTATGCACAATGGCTTTGAACTGAACCGCCTGTCGAGGTGGTCTAAGGCGCTAGAAAAATTCCTTGGAAACCCTATCACCGACCTTGAGCCAATGCATTCGGGCACGAAGTTGAGCACCTCGAGCCTCATAGAGCTCAGCCTTCTTGAGCTCATGTCGAAGAATCGTAACATGCTGCTGCAGAGTGACACTGAGAGGGGAGGCATCAAGTCTAACAGATGTTGAGGCAAACTCTCGCTTTAGGGCCAAATTGGAATTTTTATGCAACTGGGCAAGCTTGACCCCAAGATTGCACAACAAAGTGGTTGTGCGATTAATAGCATCATTCCACCACTCAATCCAACCCAAATGACCTGAAGGTCAAGGAACCAAATTCCAAACCCTAGTAATGTGTGCAATAGAAGCAGGATGCTGGAGGAAGGAAGTATTCAAAAAAACTGAGATGAGAAGGTCTTAGCAGGCAGATTCTTCGAAGAAATGTTAAAGAGGATAGGAACATGATCTGACACTGTGGAACCGGGAAGAGCTGTCATGGGAGGAGCAGAAGGCACAAGGGGCTGAAAACTAAACCCAAAATGGTCTGTAAGCATGGCTCTATCCAATCGCTTGAGAATACGATCATCCCCACTTTGAAAATTTGACCAAGAAAACCAGAGTGAGTGCGGGAAGTCTTTGGAGGAAGAACAAGCATTGGGGTCGAAAAGCCCTAATTTATTTTTCATAAAAAACCAAGCTTCGTGTTCCCCAGCACACCACCGCATTGGGAGGCGGCCCACTTTATCAGAAGTTGTCTCAATCATATTGAAATCACCACAAAAAATCCAGATAACAGGAGGTAAAGACAATGCTAACCACCACCAGAGGGCACATCGGTCAGGGGCATGATTGGAAGCATATACATTTACAATACCAAAAGAATGCCCATCAATTTCAAAAAGAGTCCACACCACCTGATTAGAAGGGTCCACTCCCCAAGTAACCAGATGAGATTGCCAAGTGGGAGCCACAAAAGTGATAGCTCCACCTCTACCAACTGCATGATTAGTTGCATAAAATTGGCTGCCAGGCCAAATAAACGAACATGCACAATGCAAGTTAAAAGCAAAAACCTTAACTTCTTGTAAACAGAGAAAATCAAACCTGCCATGCAGACGACAAAGTTTGTCAACTTCACTACGAACCAAGTATTTACGGATTGGGTCCGTTAAACCTCTGACATTCTAGGAGAGAAATATCATGAGGAACTGTCAAGTTGCATATCACCTTCAATAATATCATAAGCCCCAATATCCCCAAGCGAGGAGGAAAAGATTGAGATAAATCGGTCATGATTTTCTTCTAGAAACATGGTATAAGGGCGTTTATCAGAGCTGGGACTGCGAGACCTTCTCGCTCGAGCCTTT
The DNA here is from genome assembly GCA_028583015.1 of Wollemia nobilis. Classification (NCBI taxonomy): domain Eukaryota; kingdom Viridiplantae; phylum Streptophyta; class Pinopsida; order Araucariales; family Araucariaceae; genus Wollemia; species Wollemia nobilis. Next base: position 955,664 of record JAQPPZ010002023.1, read on the forward strand.
TCAAGGGCCGCATGCAAATTACTCTACAAACCCTCATTTTCCACCACAGTAGAAGCCCTGTGAGAGGACGTTGGTGCTACACCTTGCATGGCCATTTTATCTTTCGGTGCATGCACTAGAGGAGCCATTCGCGAGCCAGAAGGTTTACCCAAGGGCTTGATTGGATGATTTCGTTTGGCAACAGTGGTCCAAGAATCCTGTGAACCAGTCTACGGGGGTCACTGCACATCGAGAGCAGCTCTAGAAGGAGGCACATGCATAGAGCTTGTAGGGTTAGAAGTAACCTTATTATGCTTGAATCACCCCTCCATGAGCGGGCAATATTTGATCATATGTGTTGTCGACTGACAGTGAAAGCAGGTATTTGGGAGATTAATATAGACTAGCTTCTGAACAAAGGAGGTATCCCCAACACAAATGGTAATATGGTCACGAAGATCCTTGGAAAGATCTATTTTCACACAAACCCTATGATAGGGCCGAGCACCAAAAAACCTAGGATTCTCAACACAGACAAAATGACCTAGAGGGGCAACAAGGGTTTCTAGGAAAGGCCAAAGAGCCGGTGGGAGGCCAAGGAATTCAACCCACACTGGCACCTCCAGGGAAGCACCCTCTTCAACAGAGAAATCATGGGACCAGGGTTGAAATACTAACAAAGAGTTATGCACATACCAGGGGCCATGGTTAAAAACCTTTTGCACATGTTCAGGAGCCGAGAAACAGAACAGAAAAAACCCCTTAGTCAAGTTTTGAATTCCATCAACTTCTATACCATGAGGAGTCCAGTAATGCTGAATCCAGCTACGGATTAGCGACTCATTGGGGATTCGACCCAAGAAGTATCCAATAAGAGTGTTATTTTCTAACCAGCTACAAGACTGATTGAAATCATCAAAAGGAATAGTAACATCGGGCACCTGATTCATACCTCATGGAAGACCTTCGGGACAAATTTCCTCGGTTGCTTGTTGCGCACCATGTCCAAATCTAGTAGCTTCGATAGGATTCGAATTCCTCGCGTTCTCGATGACCATCTTAAAAGGAAAACCAACCACCAAGACAATTAATGTTTAACGACGTGGAGTTCAGGGGTGACGACCGACCAAACCCTACACAAAACCCTATGCATACAATGTCGTAAACCTAGAAAAAAACAAACATTCTCGAATATTTTTTCCTAGAATTGGAGTTTCAAATCCACCAGCTTGAAAGCATTCTTAATTGACAATCACATGCATTTTGAAATATTTAATGATTGTTTATTTAGTAAGTTTGTAAAATTTAAATCAGTTTTATTGTATGATGAAAAAGTTATTAGAAATTTTATTAATACTAAAATATTAATGTCATTATATTTTTTTAAATAGTTTATATAAGGTTGGTTGAATCAAATATAATTATATTTTGAAAGGGAATTATTAAAATATGCTTTAGATATCTCTTTCCTCTTATGGTTTTAATAAATTTGAGAATAGTTGAATATGGTTACATTTTTTAAATGTAAAAGGCATTATATTAAATATTTAATATAATACATTTTACAAAAAAAAAAATGAGTTGGATAAACATGCCACATGGCTAACACAATCAACCAAAAAATCATCATTGTCAAAAAAAAACAACAACCCAAGAAAACAACTAATAACTAATAAAAACCACCTTACATAAATGATGAACAATAGAATGAAATTATTACATAATTACAAGAGCAACAAAAAATAATCCTCGCAATGATGAGGATCCATTACACAGGTTTAGCCACCATAGATATTGATTCCCACTTAGCATTAACATCAAGAGACTTTGGCATCGAATCCTTCCCCTATCTGGTAGAAGAAGTGTTGAGAACATTGTCCCAATCGCGAGCAACCAAAATTTTACTAGTAACAATCATAGGAGCTCCTAACTTATCCTAGTTATCGAGTCAAGGAGCCAAGGGAGAGAGAGGAATAGTCAAGTAGCTAGGATAATCTTTATAAGGAGGGGACCTTGAGTTGTGATAGGAGTACAATTTGGGGGCAAGTGGCAACACTATATAGATTGAGACTAGATTCAAGGAGTATCTTTCTTAAGAGAAACTTGATTGACTATGCACGGTGTATTCTCCCACTAATCAATAATCTCCTAAAGATGAGTGTTCTCCATGGTCACCTTATTGACCTGACCTGAAATATGAAAATACATAGACAAAATAATATTAGACTTTTTAAAATCAAATATGTGCAAATATGAAGAACACTTACCAAAAATAAAATCATTTCTATATTTTCATATGTTTAATATGGTTGCCATATGAAATAAGTGCCACACTTCAAAGAAAATAGACAACAAGGATAGGGGGTCTCCCAAAATGATATGCTTCTACTCAAATATGGCAGAAGAATAAGGTCTAAAAAGAAAAAATCTTCTCTGAAAGGGAATGCCCACAAGTACAAACCCAAAAAATATGAATAAAGTCTTAAAACTAAATATAGAAAGGGCAAAAAAGGTTGGAGATGCCTAAATGCCAAAGATTCTTCCCGAAAAGAAGCCCTTTGTGGAGAAGACTCCAAGAAAATAGGAAATTTTGGGCTCCAAGAAAGGATCCCAGGTAGTCTAGAATCTGTACATCCAAATAGGGTGAGGGGAGGAGACATTCCACCATTAATTGAGCTTATCAATCAGGTCTTGTAATTTCGTAGTAGAGTGTTTGCATACCACTTCCAATATTTCCACTAAAGTCACTGTGAAAGCACAAAAAAATTGTGTAACATGAAATCAGGAAGAGTAGACTTGATGATGTCAAAAATATCATTGTCAAAGTGACTAAGCCTAAATTTGACTTTGAAGTCATCTCAAGGGAGCCAATCCCTAGTAGGATGAGAAAAAAATTGATGATGAATCGCACACCTTTGTGAAATAATCTAAGTTTATAAACCCAAGGAATCTTCACAAGCAAAGAACCCTAGTAGGTGATGACATGTGACAACAAAACATTCATTTGGTTGATGGAGAGGTTATGCCAAAAGCTTTGGCTATTTCATCTCAGCTAAGGCTTAACACTCTTCTAGGCTTTCAAAATGCTACTGATCACGAAGGATCTTGACACTTTGATAGACATAGGAGAAACAAGGGAGGAAGGAAAATTCATGACCCTCCATATCTTACGACCAAAAGAGGAATGTTCACTGATATAGTGTCGGGTGAGACTCTTCCAGACCTCATTGCTCATGAGGGCTCTAATAACCCACTTAGCACAAAGGGCCTAACCTTGACACTGGATATTGAGAATTCCAAGCCCACCATGGCTTCTAGGAAGATAACAATACTCCCAAGAAACATGATGAAATCCTAAACCATTACTAGAAGAGGACCATCAAAATTTTCATAGAAGCTTATCAAGCTTCTTATAACAATTCTTAGATGTGACCAAATAAGAAAAATAATAGACATGGGTAGTCAAAGGAACTTTTCAACAAATTTAGAATTTACCAGCAAGGGAGAGCTTCTTGGTGGACCAATAGATAAGTTTCTATTCCACACTATTAATGACATACTTCCACAAATCTGTTGTCAAATTGTTAAAGGTAAAAGGAATGCCTAAAAAATGAAATATTTTCCCCTCTTGGATGATCTTCCATTCTTGCTTAAATTATTATAACATTATTATATAGTATAAATAAAATATATTTTAATAAAATTATTTCTATATTAAACCTTTTAATAATAAAAAATATTTATATTTTTAAATTATGATAGAGGGAAGGGGTTTTGAGAAGATCCCCAAATATTTTACACTTCCTTTCACATATTAAACATTAATGCTTTGGAACTAAAACAAAAAAGGAGCGAAAACACCCAACTGATGAGCCACACATAAAGACTCCATCAACCAAGATATCTAAAATAAAATTTTAAACACCCAACACAAAATTGTAGAGCAAGAGCCAAACACGAAGAGACTAGACTTATCATCAAATCAGGCAAAGGAAAGACTAATCAAGTTCATGGGCCACCAACTCCATTTTCTCATGCAAGCTCAAAGAAATCCACTATCTTGTCGTTGCTTCATTTGATGAAACAATTTATTATTATTAAATAGTGAAGAAGGTTTTTAAAGAAAATTTATAGTGCTTTTCTCTTAAAATTTCTTCTTATAGAAACTCTCACTTGCATGAGCATTTTCTTTTTCTTTTCCTTAAAAATATACATTTTAATTTTATAAGACAAATTTCAAAACCATTGATTTAACATTTTGTGAAAAGCAAACTTGTTTAATATTTTGTCTTTCATTTTATTTTATTTTATAATTGTTTTATTTTATATTTTTAATATTAATTTTTTTTATAAAAATTTTTAAGGACTTATAATATCTTTAAAATTATATTTCAATGTTAAAATTTTGTAATGGATTATTAATATTTTTAAAGTGGAACAATGACGAGAACCATAGCCTATGGGTTTTACAACAATTAGTAGGAAGTGAGAGTTTCACACCCTAAACCAAGGTTCAAATATTACAGTGAACCTTAACATTTAGCTTGTGGGTTTTGGGACAATTGGTTAGAAGTGAAGAATTTTATACAACTAACTAAATTTTCAATCCTATGGATGAACTTTGATATTTTATCAAATGGCATTGGTCCAATAGGTTATATTCCTCAATATTCAAGGAGGGGATCTAGGTTTAAATATTCTCAAGCAATAAATGCTTAGTTGCCAAGCTATTTTAATACCACTATGTTTCGTGATGTAATATGGGTGGGGTCATTTCAATCCCATAAATCAATTCAAAATAATTAATTTAAATGGAACCATTACATAAAACCAAAAGGTAACCTTGTAGGCATACCAGTCCATGAAATCCAAAATTACAAAATTATCACATAAACATAAGACTTATTCTTGGAGGAAGACAAAATCTAAATTTTTGCATTACATCTAATGGCTAGACCTTTATCATAGAAAATTGATCCACATAGTCTATATCAAAGAGTTCCTCAATATGCATTTTGCTATCCTTTAAAAAACTATTACAAACCTTCATCTATGATTCAACAAAAGAGATAAATAGGTGGTATTTCTTTTTGTCATCCCCATTAAATTTAGTTTTCTCTTCTATCAAATCTACCTTTGAGGCATCAATATAAGAAGAGTAGTTAGTGTATAACTTATAAATATGTACATCCCTAGATAAATTATCTTCATGAAAAGTGTACTAGAATCTAATAAACCAAATATGTGTAAGTATAACATGTTTGAAAGTTTAAACTATCTTATTAAATGGTAAAGAACACCCAAAAAAATCCTATTTTCAAGCAATTTTTTGATTTAACATAGCTAGATAATCACATTAGACACTTTCCAAAGTATATTAGGAATATCATAGATCAATATTATATTAGGAATATTAAAAAAACTTCTTTGTACATAATAGATCAAAATATATTATGAATATACAAGCAATTATGTTAGCCTCATACAAGAGAATTTTAACTTTAATGAGTATCATTTTTAGTATATATAAGGAAGGTAAAATTTAAATATAACCACCTCATATCACCTTGTGATTATTCCCTTCATTAGATTGAATAACAACACCCAAGCGTTTAAATGCCAATAACAAATATTATATTACTAAAAGTTTATATTGGTTTTATTATGAATAATTCATCTATTCATTCCATCTCATGAAAATTATATTTTATAAAAAATTATACTAGTTCATCACACACATCAAGATAGCTACCTATATCTTAGTTGTTATTTCTAGCTAGAATGTTCACAGAACTATTTTTACACCAATAAAATGTTAAGGATTATCCATAATTTATTGTGTTTTAGATACATTTAGGTATGAAATAAGACACTTGTCACATCACTGTACCTGTAAAAATCACTAATAATATAGATAGTCTTATGTATGATAGAAAATGTTTAAACACATCCTCATGAAGTACATTTCATTCTTGGAGCATCACACATAAATACGTACACTGTAATATATTTCTCCATCTCTACTAGGCAAATAAGATATATACTCTAACTAACTATAACTATGTAGAGCGATAGCATCCTGAACACTAGCATAATAGGACAAAAATATATTGTTGTGCAACAATGCTTACATGAAGTCACCTTAAATCATGTAATATTTTAAGTGGTCACAAAGTCATGGGAATTTATGCAATTAATCAATGAATGGTTACCCTACATGAAGTAATCTTAAATGATGCATTCAATTAATGAGTATTACATCTATATGAAGTCACCTTAACTTAAGCAGTCATGCAAACAAAATTATTATTTTAATCATACCTTTACCAATATTTGTTTTCTAACTATATGATCTCTACCTACAACATCCTCCTTGCATATGTCCACTCTATAAAATATCGTCCCATTTATTTAGTCATTTGGTCCTAGATTGCAAGTTCTTCTATAATCCACCCATACCCTCTCTATATTTTGGCTCATCCACATAACACAAACAATACATGGTACACCATGCATACAATAAGTGCTAACATATATTGCCAGTCAAAGGTTGTTGTATCATTTTAACTACATAAATTATAACATCAACCTATAGTTGAATAAATTTATCAACTAGTACCAACAAAATTATGATATAAGAAAGGTATTATGCAAATTCTAATAAAATGTGTATGAAAATTCAATTCATAGATGTAACAAAAACATCATGCAAGTTCCAAAAATAGACATATGCATCACTAACCTATGGATGTAGTAGAGACATCATTTAAGTACCAACAATATATTTTTACATTATCATCTTATGGATACAACAAAAATATCATGCATGTACCGACTACAGGTTTTGTGCATTATAATTCTATGGATGCAATAAAGATATCATCTAATGGCTTACATTATGCATTATCATCTTAGGAATGAAATAAAAATAAAACGTAAGTTCTGAAAACTTATTTGTGTATTAGAAGTAATGGCATTTCTATGTGTTAAAATTTGATAGTATAGTAGGAGTATTAGGGTATCTTATCATCATGTTATACATCTCATAGTTATAACATTACACTCTAAATTACTTCAAGGCTATACAATAATTTTTTTCTTTAACATAAGGATCTATGAATTCAAGTCACAAGTCCAAAGTTCTATCCTTTGTAAGATAAATTTACATATTTTTCTTTAAGTTACTTTTCATTAGATATAGTTATATTTTATCAAGTAAACAAAAATTAGCTACTAGTCAAGAAAACCAACAAAATTAGAAATAATGTCATTTATATGCATTAAAATTTAATGGTAAAGTATGAGTATCATGATATCTTATCATCATGCTCTACATCTCATATTTATAACATTACACTATAAATTATTTAAATGTTATACAATAATTTTATCGTTTAACATATGCAGTTATGAATTCAAGTCATATGTCCAAAGCTATATCCTTTTTAAGATAAGTTTACATATTTTCTCCTTAAGTTGCTTTCAATTCAATATAGTTAGAATTTATAAGTAAACAAAAGTAGCTAGTAGTCAAGAAAATCAATGAAATTTATGTCGCCTAAATGTCTTCTTATCTATCTTGTTTAAGAAGGCAATAAATATGAATCAAATAATCTAGATGATATTTAATATGTTAGATAAAAATAGTGTTGAGTCCTCCTTATATTATTCGATCAAGTCATATTCAAAAGTAACATGTTCTTTCTAATAAACAAAGCATTGATACTCTATATTAACTCAACATAGTTTTTTTCTTTTCATCTAAGATATTTTTACATGTTATAAGTATTAAGAATATGTCTTGAGTCATGTTTTATGGGTTTGAACAAGGTTTTTAGCTCTAAATTCTCATCTTGCTCTTTTGTTTGTTATGAAAAGAAAATTTTTACCCATATGATTGCCCAAGGTTTGCTTATGAGAAGCCAATGTACTTTAGCATTGAAATTATTCCATCCTGATTAAAGTTTAACTAATTTCGTACTCTTAGCTAGGTATTGCTTTTAAAAATAAAAATTCTCAACTTGAAAACCATTCCTTTATTCACTAATTTCATGTATTTCAATCTTGGATATGATTTCAAATAAACCATTTTTCATTTCTTTTAAGCTAGGGCACATAATTTAATAGTTAATAAATCATTAATGTATCCCAAGCTAGTCTTATTTTGGAACAGTCATTCATTCATGTGTGCCAACTAGGAAATGGTTTTAAGAAAATATTCATTTATGTTTGCTAAATATGACATGTTTTTAAGGATAAAATCATTCATATTGATACATGATTTCTTGTTGGTATTATACACTTATCTAATATATTTTTTGAATGATATAGTGATTATTTTGAAAGAATTGTAAGGAATCTAATCAAAATTAAATTTGATATACGCATATCTCATTTTTACTTTGTAATAAAATCCACTTCAATAATGGATAAGGTTATGTGATACATTATCATTTAGCTTTATAAATGTCTTCTTGGATTTCTCTCATTACACATGTAAGCATAAAATTTTAAATAAAAAAATGAAAACCTAATGCTATGTTATAATTATAAAAATAAATGAATAATCATACAATAACTTGATGTTCAATATCCTAAACCCTCAAATTGATGACCACAATAAGGTATGCTTCTAATCCCCTCACATCCTTATGCTCTATTAATCCAATATTCTAAATTGAATGCACTAAAATTTTGTACAAAGAGCATGCAACTTCATTATATACCATCAATATTTTTTATAGTTTTTTCCTAGTAAAATTATTCCTTTGAACCAATACACTTTGATAGACATAATCTATAGTACCTTTCTCTATGAATAGGGTTGGTTCAATAATTATTTGATATAGAAGGATGTAGCTAATTATAGTGTTTCCCTTTCCCAATTTATGTCTCCAACTCCACTTTATCTCTAGTTCCCTTTTCATTCTTGATAGGTAAGCTAATGAGGGTGCTTCAAGAAAATTTAGAGTTTTTCATAGTTTTTTTGAGGTTTTAGCACCATGTGCCTATTTTCTATTTTATATAAGGTGAGGAAGGGGTGTCTTTAATTAAATTAAATTAATTTTATCTTTTCATCAATCTCAAACCTTCCCCTTTTTCTTTTGCTAACATTAACATGGTGTTTAGAGCCTAGGTAGGGAAGGTTCCTCATGGTATCAAAAAGTTTACCTCAAATTTAACTTATACCTTATAACTTTTCCCTTTTTAACCTTTATAGAAAAATATTCTTTGGTGAAGTTTGAAAAACATCCTATTTTGCAAGTACTTGGATTATCATGTATGGACCACACTATCATTAAAAATCATATAAAGCTCATACCAATGCAACATTCAAACATCATACAAGTCTATTAATGTAGTACATGTCTATGCAAGTCTATTATATATTTAAAAAATAACAACCATGAAAAATATAACCATATGAAATGCAAATATTATTGTATGCACAATTTTATTTTATTAGTCTTGTTATTCCTACATATATAATTTACCTCATTGACGATGCCCTGACTAGTGAACTCAATGAGCATAGCTCTTGTCAATCACAATCCAAATCAATGTAGTTGTGTAATTTTTGTAATAAGGTTTGACCTACATATTAATTTAAATGAATCATGAAGTTATAAATTATTTTATTAAAGTATACACACATATAAATCATTTGATAGATATCATTAAATATTAGGTCACTATGGACATTATGTTATTAAATTTTAATTACTTGTCAAAGTAAATTAATTTTTTGTTGTGATGCCCTTTTCCACGAGAAATATTTATGTGTTGATGATAGAAAAAATATAATTTCCACAATTTTTATTACTACGAAAAATGCAAAGTATCATAAATATCAAATGGAAATTGCAATACCGACAAGCACATTTGAAGATGCATATAACTATCAAACATAATTATCTAGGAAAATAAATGAGGAAAGAGTCTATAAAAATTTTTACCATCTTACTAAGTGAAATTATACTTAATGTTGTGGTCCCATTAGACCTTGCACTAAGACATCTCTCTATTGTGTAAATGCAATTGGTGTCGTCCAAAGATTCTTGTTGGTTTAACTTGAATCACCACTTGATCTTGTATCTTTAATTATTGCTAGTCAAAGATGTAATATGCATTAGTATGATATGATTTTAACAAGGATACATGAATTTATTCCTTTTTAAGTGATCAGTTTGAACTAGAGTGGTCAATTTTGGGATGAATTTAAGCATGCCACTTTGAGTATCGACCCTATTGATGTCCTCTTGACATTGTACAAACTTGAAAATGAAGATAAATTTATCCTCAACGCCTCCTCAAGTAGAGATTATCAAACCCTCATGCGATTCCTATGTTGAGATCCTATTGTGTGCCCTATGACCCAAGGTGGTATGATGAAATATTTTTGTATTCGTGTTGCCTTCTTTCATCCATTACACTCTAGATTTTTGCTGCCAAAATACTTCTTATTTTAGGTAAAAATTAATTTAAGGTAACCAACATGTGATTTTCTTGTTCTATAAGAGGTTCATTTGTATCATATTGTAGGTCATTCTCAATTTCTAGAAGGTCAGTTTCCATCTGAGCTTTTAACTCAGTTATGTTGTCAAAATCTTATCTATTCAAAATTTTTAGTTAGTACTTTAACATTTGAATTTTGGTTATGTACGAGAACACATCTTTAATAAATATGAGATTCCTCTTCCCACCATCCCTCTACTAGATTATCAAAAAAATTTATACCTAATTTATATACTTTCAGAACAAAATAAAATTATTTTAGGTCTTCCATCAACCACTATAGATATCTTGATATGCAAGTGGTTAAACCCCATATTATAAAACTTCATATTACATTAATACTCTCCTATCAAGAAAATATATAGAAATAAAAAATGTAGGACCCTTTGGTTCTTATATACCTTGTTACTCCAAGTGTAAATGCCCTTCGAACAAAAGCGTTCCATAAGATCTTAAATATTTCAACGAAGGGAAAGGAATAGTGTGAATGCAAATAAAAGTAGCCCCACAAGCAAAAGTAAAAGTTGATAGTATTCCACATAATAAAATGTACATGTAAATCGTTAAAGTAAAGAAGATAAACCGTGAATCCTTCATGTTGTGTTTGAAGTACATTTCAGCTATTTTTTTCTTTTGATGGAATTTTGTTTTGCAGTAATGTCTATTTCCTTCCTCTTACATGCAAATTTGATGATGTGGGAGAAATCTATGTCCACGTCTACTCCCACTTCCACTTCTTCCGTGTTCGTACACCACTACAATGGAACACCACTACAGTGAGAGTTGAACAAGACTACTATTGACCCCATTTCCCATACATTATGGAGATAAACAAGGCTTCACATGGTATTTGGGTTTGACAGTGATGGGTGACCATTAAAAATCTTGATTAGAAAGAAAACTATCCGTGCTTAACTTTTTCGTCGACTTTGAGCCTTGCGTATGTTCATTGGCGATGTACAAATTCATACAATCGTTAGAAGTTGAAATCAACAAAAGCAATGAAGAGCACGAAAATTATTTAGGATTTTTTATTTTTTTTGGTATTAAATTAAAGAGAGGGTTTTGAAAGGGTCCCCACAACATTATACATACAGCCAAACTCTCAACCATAATAATAATCTCCAAAATATTATACCTATTAGGAATAACCGAGAGAGTTAAATTCCTAATATCCATAATGATTCCAGAGAAAACATAGAAAAACACAACGCTTTGAAGGTAAAAAAACTCTAACAAACTTCGGTCAAAGGTCAAAGTGAGGCCGAAAACCCCTTCCAATGAGATCCAAAGGGATGTCCGACTCCTCCTTACAAAAACAAAGCATCATGAGCCTCTTTCCTAGCAAGGAAGACTACGTCATTCGGGACATCTTTTTCCACACCAAAAAAGCAGCATAGTGGACACCACGGTTGGCGAGCATATTGACCAGCACATTACCATCACGGAACACATGGTGAATGTTCACCTGTTCAAAAGCATACAACAATATCCTAGCTTCGATAATAAGATTGAGAATGTTCTAGATAGGTGCACACTCCCCTTTGAGCATCTTGATTATGTTTAGTGACTCGCCTTCGATATACACATTATGACAACTAGCATCCACTAACAATTTTACCCCCATATAAGCTACACGAGCCTCCATGAAGTTTGAATATTGGGAATAAAGGGGTTTAGAAAATGCCATGAGGATGTTACCATTTTATTTTCACATAACGCCACCTACTCCAGCCTTGTCGGGGTTACCCTTTGAGGCCCCATCGAAGTTGAGTTTCAACCAATTGGGATCCGAATGTGCCCACTTAATTCCTTCTCTAGGATCAGGTTCGGGGAGGGGGGGTGTGAGGAAGAGGGCTCCAACCCAATTTAAATTCTAAATCAACATTGTCATAGGAGGAGGGTGCCTTGGGTCGTTTACCCACAAAGGCAACCAAGAGATTATCCGATGCTATGTTAATTATTTTAGTACCCACCCTAACAACATCAGTCTCAACATCATTAAAATAATAGGCATTTCATTATTTCCACACCCCCCACCATGCATGGGGAAGCATAATTTTCCACAACCAAGATAGTCGTTGGGACATGAATGATGAACACCATTGAAGGATGTTGTCCATCAACATACCTGAAAACACCCAATAAATGGTAAACCAATTAAAAATAAATGTAAATACTTGCCATGTGAGTGGGCAGCTGAGGATCATATGTTGTGTGGATTCCCAGTCTTATTTGCACAAATAGCATTTGTTCACCATAATTTGACCCCTCTTTCGAATATTCTCCAAAGAAAGTATTTTATTTTGAGCCTCCAACTAGAAATAAATATTGATCTTTGGGATTAGTCTTTTAATCCAAATAATATTCACTGGAAAAGGAGCCTCATCTTCCGAGAGAAGGAAGGAATAATCTGATTTCATAGTAAATTCACCTTCAACTTCCTTGTCCCAAATCAAACGGTCTCTGGAATCATCTTGTCTGATCGCATACCTATTAAGTTCCACTAAAATTCTCTACCAACTGACCAAATAATTTTGGTTGGACACCCAATAGGGATGAGAATTCCATGAACACCTACCATTGACAATAGGCATATATTGGGAAATTAAAATTTTGCCTTCGTCCATCGCTTTCAAAGCAAGAGCCCTGAGATTTGGGTCATCCAATAATGACTCTTCTCTCAACCAATGGTCTTCCTAAAACTTGATGTTTCTCCCATCACCAATGATCCACCTCATTTTAGCCTTCATAAAGCCCCTGATCTTTGTTAAGATTCTCCAAAAAATGGAGCCTCTCAAGGAGAGATCATCTGACAAGAAAGAATTAAATTTGTATTTCACTTTAAGGATAGAACACCAAGGTCTCTCGACATTTGAAGCAACCAACCACCCTGATTTACCAACCAGGGCTCTATTCATAAGTGCTAATATTTTGAAATTAAGACCCTCATTCTTTCTCCTCTTGCAAATCTAATACCAAGCGACCAAGTGGTACTTACCTTTTAAATTCTATCCAACCCAGAGGATCATTTTACAAATATGATTGATTTTGCTTGTTACTTTAGTAGGGAGCATGAATAAGGACATGAAATAAATGGGTATGCTTTGGAGCATGCTTTGAACAAGTATCGCCTTCCCTGCTTGGATCAACAACACACATTTCCAAGAGGCTAGTTTACGTTGGATTCTTTCAATCAAAGGGTCACACAGTGAGTCTTTCATTATCCCCATGAAGAGAGGTAGTCCAAGATAGGTCACTGGCAATGTGGCAATCCTAAAATTGAGTATATTTTCAATATTTGATTGCCTAGATTTTAGAGTGTTAATAAAGTAGAGAAAGATCTTCACAAAGTTTATATCATGACCAACAACCCTCTCATAACACAATAATATCTTTTTAATATCCCGAGTGAAAAAGACCGATGCACCACTAGCAATCAGAGTATCATCAACAAATTGTTGATGAGATACAGGTGGACATGGGAGAGTTGGATGAAGAACCACCTCCTTGCTCAACCTTCCAATCGCTCTCCACAAAGCCTCCACCAAAAAGAAGAAGAGGAAGGGGGAAAGGGGATCACCTTGCCTCAAACTGTGGTGAGACTTAAAAAATCTAGACACTAATCCGTTCACTAGAATGGAGCACCAAACTGAATAAATGTAAGCCGAAATAAGGGTGACCCACTAATTATTGAAGCCAAAATTCCTCATCACCTCTTGTAAGAATGGCAACATCACTTTTTCATAAGCCTTACTAATGCTGATCTTTAAAAGAAAAGTCTCTTTACCACTGTACTTGAATGAATGAAGAAGCTCATGCATGATAATAGCACCATATAATATTTGTCTACCCAACACAAAGGCACTCTGAGCCATATCAATGAGATTTGAAAGTAGCCCCTTGAGTTTGTTAGATAGAGCCTTGGAGAAGAATTTATATAAATAATTACATAGACTGATTGGTCTAAAATCCTTAAATTATGAGGCAGAATCCTTTTTTAGAATTAAGGCAATCAACGTGGCATTCAGGGATTTAGAAATATCCTCCGATCTATGGGCTTCTCTCAGAGCCTCTGCCACATCAGACCCACAAATATTCCAATATTTTTGAAATAACAATGGAGGAAATCCATCGGGCCCAAGAGCCTTGTTGTGGCTGATCCACAACACACCCCAAAATTGGGGACCCACCTTTTTTGCATGTTTTCGAAGAAGACCTTAGTGGCCCAGATGCTAAAAAATCAAAGGAAGAGAAAAATATCACAAAAGAAGAAGTGTCGCGATATCGCGACATGTTTCTCCGTCGCGGCTAGAAATGAAAAGTTGTCACGATATCACGATGTGTCATGTTTTCGCGGCTCAGAATAGCAAAGTATGTCAAAATGAAAAGGTGTCGCGATATCGTGACACGTTGCTCTATCGTGGCTAAGAAAAATAAAAGGTCACGATATTGTGACACAGTGCGGCTAAGAAAAAGAAAGGGTCGCGAAATCATGACAGGATGCTGCCAAGAAAAAGAAAGTGTCGCTATATCGTGATAGGTCGCGTTTTCGCGGCTCAGACAGGCGAAGTGCAGTGGAACAAAAAGGCATCGTGATTTCATGACATGTCGCGTTTTTGCGGCCAAGAGTAACAAAATGAAGCAAAATGAAAAATTGTCATGATTTCATGACATGTCGTGTTTTCGCAGTTAAGAGCAGCAAAATGCATCTTGAAGAGAAAAATGTCGCGATATCGTGACGTGTTGTGAAATTGCTGTCGAAGGCAGCAAGAGAAGAGTCAATGCAGAAGTTATCGTGATATCGCAACATGTCGCCATTTCGTGACCTGAATACGAGATGAAGGGCAGAGATAAAAGACGTCGTGATATCGCGACACATCAGGTTTTCGTTGCAATAAAGTGAGGAAAGAGCAAATTGAAAGAAAGTGTCGCGAAATCGCGACAGGTTGCGTTTTCGTGATCTATCAGTGGTAAAGGAGGTAAACATAGAAAAATGTCGTGAAATCGTGACATGTCTCATTTTTTCTATTCACGATGACTGACAAGCTAAGCAAGGGAAATGTGTTACGAAATCGTGACATGTCGCATTTTCGCAGCTCCAAGCAGCGAGGTGGTACGAAACGAAAAATTATCGCGATTTCGCGACAAAAAGCAGCAAGATGGTGCAAAAGAGAAAAGCATCGTGATTTCACGACAGAAAGCAGCCAAGTGGTACGAAATGAAAAATTGTCATGATTTCATGACAGAAAGCAGCAAGATGGTGCAAAAGAGAAAAGCGTCACGATTTCACGACAAAAAGCAGCCAAGTGGTACGAAACGAAAAATGTCATGATTTCGTGATAGAAAGAAGCAAGATGGGTCAAAAGAGAAAAGCATCGGGATTTCATGACAAAAAGCAGCAAGATGGGGCAAAAGAGAAAAGCGTCATGATTTCGCGACAGAAAGCAGCGAGATTGTGCGGAATGAAAAAGTGTCGTGATTTCGCGACATGTCGCATTTTCGTGCTAAGTGCAATAAAACACAACGATAGAGAAAAACATCACGATTTCGTGACAGGTTGCATCTACATAGCCCGAAGCAGAAAAACGTCATGATTTCATGACAATTTTTACCCACACGGCCCGATAGCAGAAAAATGTCGTGATATCATGACATGTATCATTTTCACAATGCAGGAGGACGAACGAAGCTACTGATAGAAAATGTCACGATATTGCGACATGTCTCATTTTCACGATACAGGTAGAGGAGCAAAGCGACATGCTATTTTTGTCACGATTCACAACGGGCCATTACAGAACATGCAGGAAAGCATTGAACACGTGGCATAAAGGTGTAAGGGTTACAGAGTAGTTACAGTTTGCGAGAAGATCAAACGTTTCGACGCTCGAACAAAAGCCATAATAATGCAAAGATGTGGGAAGATGAAACAAAGAGACCTGGGAGATGAAGCAAAGCGTCACAGGGCAAAACAGAGGGAATTACCAAAAATTATAAGAGTAGAAGCACAGATTGGTATAGAGGTCAAAAATCGTTGCGGGCAGGGTTGTAGAGCTAAGGGTGATAAGTCATTCTAGGCCTATTTTTGGAGCGTTTTCCTCCACTTGTTCTAGTTTTGTCAAAACTAGAAACATTTTGTCATTGTAACTGATACATTCCCTTTAATATAGAATTATAGAGAGTTGCATCTCATTTGCAAGAAAGGAGGAGTTATTTTTTGTATGCAAAATTGAATGTTTATCTTTCCCTTTTCATATTTTTTTGGTTTATAGGTGAAGTTTAATGCAAGTTCTCTTGGTTGCTTCATGCGAATGCCTAAATCTGAAAACCATAGTTAAGATCCCAGAAAATAGCACCTAGCTTATCTGGATTGTGCAAGTTTGCAGGTTCAATAGGTTAGGTTGTATGTAGAAAACCTCATTATCTTCGATTTTGTCAAATTGGATTGCAGCCCCTGAGTGTATTTTAGTTCCATTTTCTTTTACATTTTATTTTTATCTTCTTTGCACTTTTATTTCCAAAAATTTTAACTTCTATTTTAATAAACACTTGAAAATTCACCAAAATCAAAATCGTTATAATTTCAGAGTGAAATAAACCACAGTGCCCCTTTTTAACAGTTGCTTGCAATCACTAAGGTATTCTAAACGTTCACATTGAATAGCAGAACTTATACCAAATTCTAACATAGCGGAGACCTTGGAGAAATTACTTGTATAATTTATTTGCAAGAGGGGATTTTGAAATTCAAATCCTATTGGAAAGTGTGTTTTCATAATTGGGTGAAAACACCACTCAACAAGCCTTTAAAGGCCCCAGCTCCTTAACAACATTAAATATTTCATCTGTGAGCAGAGTCTCCAAACCCATGTTCATTTCCTCCATCACCAATGTAGGAATGACATCTAACATAACATGTTCCGCCACCAAATCCCGATCCGGGGGGGACCAAGTAGAGAACTGAAGAAATTGACAACCTCCAATTGAATTTCCTCGCTCTTTCTAATAAATTTGCCATCCTCCTTAATAATCCCCACTATTATATTCCTACTCCACCGCATGGAGGATGCATGAAAGAACCACGTATTCTTGTTACCTTCTCTTAGCCATAATTCTCTCAATTTTTGCTTCTAGTGCAACTTGATATCCACTTGTTTGTTATGATAATTGGCTAAGCACTCCCTTTCCTCCCTTAATAACACCTCATTGAGTCCTTGTGACTCAATATTTTTCTCTATTTCAGTGACCTTCATTTTTAAAGCTTCCAACTCCCTAAAAATATTACCTACACGTTCTTGTTCAAACATTTTAATTTATGACAAATCCTTCAAATTTTTGAAGGAAACTCTAAAAATTCTCGACCCGAGCACTTCCTCATCGCACTATTTTTTCACGCAATCTTCAAAGTTAGGGAAATTGCACCACATTACTCCAAAGCGAAAGGGTCTCGAAACAAACGAAGAGTTTTCAACAATCTCCAAAAGGAGACAATTATGATCCAAGCCCACTATGGGCAAGGTGGAAAGCATTGTATCCTCAAATAAATTGAGACTTCCAGATGAAACTATCATTATGTCCAGTCGGCTCAAGATCAAACCTTTACCCGACCTCCTATTATTCCAATTAAAATGCCCCCTTTCAAATCCATGTCTCGTAATTCTGTGAAAGATATGAAATCCGCTAGGTCAGCAAGACTGCACTCTTTAGGGCCACTTCCACTCCTCTCCAAAGGATATAGAGGGGAGTTAAAATCTCCAATCACTAACCAATGTTCATGAATGAATGTTTGACGCATTTCTAGTAACAACTGCCAAAAATATTTCCTTTCATAAGTGGAATTCGGAGTATAGATATTGGAGACCACCCAACGTCTTTGGGTTTTGTTGTACCAAAAAAGAATATTTATCACTCTACGTGAAGTAGAGATTACATGCCGATAAAATTTATTTGAATTCCAGAAAAAAGGAGTCCACCTGTTGTTCCCACAACTTCACTTGTCATGAAACCTGAGTCCTTCCATACTGACCTTTCGATCCATCTCCATGACTTGGCCTCAAGCTTTGATTCTTGAATGCATAACAGATCAGGGGCAAATTCTCTTCTTAGGGACGCTAATAAGTGATTCTTAGAGGAGCTATTAAGCCATATTATGTTCCATGAGAATATTTTCATGGGAAGGGGGAACTCATTTTATTTCCACCACCTACCGACAAGATCAAGAAAATATCCAAGCTCAATCATTTTTCACCTTCACCAATTTTCAGAACTAGTCTAGATTGACCTACGTTGGCCATAGACTCATTGGCATTTCTTTTCCTGCTTACTTTAGAAACATGCCTTCCAGGTTTACAGGCCTTGCCCAAATCCATCAAACGTCTTCTGTGACTACAGGTTTTAGGGCCAAGAGAGCCCTTCTCCATTACCACACCAGTTGAGGAGATGGGGAAGTAGGAGCCACATCTATCACTAAAGCTTTATTCTTACCAAATAGGGAAAAAACCATCCACACGATTGGCCGCACCAAGAGAGAAGTACCGACAATGAGCCATCAAGGATTATGGGCATTCCCATAATGATCCCACTGGGGTCGCCATCAAGGCTTTAGAGCATGATGGACCCAAGTCTTCTACCAGAGAATTTAGACACTTGAATGATTTGTCTAAGGGGATATAAGCCTCTACTAGATTGACTTTCAAAACTAAATCTACCTCTAGCCTATTATAATTCTCCATTATAATATACGAACACAATGGTTTGACCAGCTCCTCCCTAACCATAGGTGCCAATGGAGGGGAGGAAAGAGGGGGAGTCAAATTTTGAAGAGCCACCAAAGGAGCAATGAATTCATTGACCCACAGGGCAGTGAATGATTTCTTCTTCCATATTATTCACTTCTTTGATGGGAAATACCAAACAGACTTGCTAACACCAGAAATAGAGGCCGGTCTCTTCCCTTCCTCCATCGTCGACATAAATCCTTGTGAGCACTACACCCTAGTAGTGGCATCTTCCAAAATTATTTTGCAATGCAAATATGAATGACCTTTACCCCACAATATGAACATGAAAAGCTATCATGTTCGTAGATGATTACCTGCTCCCACCTTCCCTCCAAAGAGTTGATCAAAATAGATTTTGGTAGCTCTTTGGAAAAGTTCGTGAGAACACTCAGGAAAATAAATTATCTTTTTTCTTCCAACATGGAAGAGACATCAAAAGAGATAAATTTTCCAATTGCATTGGTAATCTGTTTGAATTTGGAGTCATGCCATAAATAGAGGGACTTCAGGAAGACAAATCCAAACTAGAACCATGTCCACTTTGTGATTAGCAGGGTTAAACCTAGAGTCCCATTTCCTCAAATACAACCCATGCTTTTTGAAACACCATGACCCCTCTTTCAACACCCGATCAACATTAGAGAGGTCCGACTAGAGAGAAGAGAAAAAATTTCTTCGAGAGAAGAGATAAACAGAGACTGCCAGTCGACTTCCAATGGGTGATGGCCCATATATTTAAATCATCAACATCTAGTCTTCTCCGGAAGAATTTTCCCACTAAATTACCAGACATATTTTCCAATAGAGAGGACACAGTTGAGTTAGAGACAAAGATTTCAATTTGGGGATGAACATCTCCACCAACAACCTGATTGGCTAAGTCTACGCTCCCCCCATTATTTTTGGGTGCAGCCTCCCAAATATCTTGGCCACAAGGCATTTCCAAATAAAGAGATTCCATTGGTTCGTCCAGAGCTTCCCCACCCGGATACCACATTTCATCAAAATCACACACTAGCAATGCAAAAGAGATAACCAGATGAGAGAATATCCTAGACAACCACAAGAATCCAAAAATGAACGCAAACCGATGAAATCCAGTCGAAGATCCACCAAAGCGAAGAGCCACAACCATTGAGCATAGCAATGTTTACTGTGTCAAAACCACTATCTAGGATTTTTTCTTTAACCTCTATGTGAAGAGCAAAACAATTTGTAGATGCTGAAGAAGTTGTTAAAGAAAACAAGTGTAAAAGCAATGAATTTTTCACAAAATAAAATTTAAAACAAGTGTAAAAGCAATGAATTTTTCACAAAATAAAATTCATTAATGTTGTACACAAAAATTAATTTTGACTTTGACATTGACTTTAAATCTGGCTTTATAATTTTTCACCGTTCATTTTTTAGGACACTTGAATATAAACTACTTGAAGATCACGAATTCGTATGTGCTAGAGAAGTTGAAAAGGAAAAAACAAATGTAAAACCGATGAAGAGGATGGCGTGTTTTAAACGACGGAGATGAAGAATTATATTTATGATGTTGGAAGTCATTTTTTTGTGTTTTATAAAGCTCTTTCTAATGCTTTCATATGAAGAATAAATAGATAAGAAAATAATAGATTATTTGGTGAGAGTTCGCAAAATGATTTAAAGTAATTATTTATAGAATGATTGATCAAAATAGAATATTTTAAAGTGTTATAACAACATTTTATCCATTTACACCAATTGTAATCAAAACCAATTTTTTTTAGAATATCATGTAGAAAACTTTAGGAAACCTTATCATATGCTTTATTTATATCTAGTCTTGTAAGAATACTTAATTTTTCATTGAATGAATATAATGTATGGCATTTTATGTAATGATTACACCATCAATAATTTGTTTACCATGAACAAAACCAACTTTTCCTCAAAGATAATACAATCTAGAATGCCTTTCAACTTGTTTGCCATAATTTTTAAAATGATCTTATAAATCATAATAAAAATACTTATTGGGAAAAAATTATCAAAATATTTTATCTCGCATGTTTTAAGAACCAATTTAATAAAATAAAACCATAGAAGATAGTATTTTTAACTGTATTGAAGGAAAACTAGTGAAGGTTGAAGATTTACCTATTCTAAGAGCAAATTCGAAATAGAAGGAAATTTATAAGTATTGAAGATAGACCTTGACATTTATGAGATTAAGAGACCCTAGAAGGAGGTCCTATTAAAATTTTTTATAGAGAAGAAAATTCCAGATTAATATTTTTCTAGAGAAGAAAACTCATGAAAACTAGGACTTAGTATAGATTTATTTCCACTACTTTTGAGAATAACTAGTGAAGTTTATTGATTTTAGAATTCTATAAATTTGAATGTATTTGGTTACTATTGTCTATGTTTTTGTTATAGAAAATTATTTCTTAGAAGTTGAAAATCTTCTTAAAATAGATAGAGAAGAATTTCATCTTCGATTACCTAAAAATCTATGTTCTTTCCTCATGTAGGATTAGTTTTTAGTTGCAGCATAAGAATAGACATTGAAGATTAAGGAGGTCCAAAAATAGGTCTCATTGAATATTGAAGACTACAAATTGAAGCTTGAAGAAACCCAATAAATATGTCGCATTGAAGAACTTCTAGATTTGGAAGATAGAATATTGAAGATTGAAGATAAATAAGGACTATAAAAAGGTCCTATTACAAAGTTGAGAAGCAACAAAATTTGAAGATCCAATAAAGAGATCTTGCTGCAGATTTTCCATAGTTGAAAGATTGAAGAGACCAAGGAAAGGTCTCATTGAAGTTTTAAGAAAAAAATAATGGAGTAGCTGCTGAATTTGAAGAAGAATAAGGCTAGAGAGAGCCTCATTGAAAATTTGAATAAGTGGCCATTAGATAATATCTGGAGAAATTTCATTATAGAATATTACAAGTAGGAGAAACTCCTAAAAAGAAGAATTTGGCATAATTATCTCCATTTGACAACAAACCCAAAAGGAAAAAGGATTTGGCAAGAGGTTTATCAAATTTTGAGAAGGTTTTTGAAGACCTCAAGACATCCAAATTATTGAGAAAGAGGATAGTGAAAGAGATCAAATTTGCAGTTAAACTTTGACAAGAAGATTGAATAAGAAAGAAGAATTGAAGAGGCCATGGTTTTGAGAATTTTTAGGATAGACATGAAATTTTTTGAAGACTGATTTGCAAAGGAGAAGGTTGTTGATTTTCAATGTAGAAATTGAAAGGTAACAAGACAAAAAATTGAAGAAAATATAGAGCTATGATTTTGAAAAGTTCAGGACAGTTTCAAGAGAATATTTGAGTATCAAAGAAGAAGGGAATGGATCTACAAAATTCAGAAATTCAAGACAACAAATCATCGAGAAGACTATCCACAATGAATACCATAAGAGGTGCGTAATATTGGTGGTTTAAAATGCCCATGTGTTGTAGGTGAGTTGGAGAGGAGATGGCAATCCTCCAAGGGAGGTCCCAGGTTCGAATCTCCACCCTACCAAAAAGCTGAATTGGGTACCTAAAATCCAATTGATAATGTTGGCACGGGCAGGGCTGGGTTTGACTCCCGGGTGACTTTGACGGTGTAGAACCCCCTGTTCATGGTCTCTCATACCAAGGCGGCCCCACAAGAGTTTTTTTGCTTTAAAAAAAATATATTGGTTCTATAAAAGTGTTATTATACAAGTAGTAAAAGTAGTTATTTCAAGTTTTTGAAAACATCATATTAGAATTGTTAAAATTCAGCAAAAATAAGTCTAATTTAAGTGTCTCCAATCCAATAAAGGAGATATCATTATAATTATTTAATCTACAGAATATAACATTAAGTATTAGAGTTAAAAGTGCTTGAAAGGGAGTGATAAGGAAAAATAATAAAATTATTTTTTAATAAAAATATGTGTAGACTTGTTATAAGCTCTATTGAATAAAATAAATTTTGGATAGTGCTTAAAGTTAAGGTAGATTTTAGGTGTCTAAAAACACCAAGAGGAGCACAAAAATTGCTAAAAATATTGGTGAAGAAAAATCACCAAAAAGGGTGGTAGATCCACCAAGCAAACATGGAGGCAACACCATATTGAAAGAAGAGCCACCATCTTGTAAAAGAAGCCATTGGACATAGAGGATAAGAGCCACCATATTGTAAACGAAGCCATTGGACATAGAGGAGAAGAGTCACTAGGTAGAAGAATGGAACCACCTTCTATAGGAGAAGTTCCACCATGAATAACCACCCATAGAGCATCATTTTAGAGAGCCACCATTGAAAGGTGGAGCCATAAATCCTAGGAGGAGGAGTAGTGAAGTACTTAAGTGGAGAAGATTCACCATTGGAGAAGAGGAATCACTATTTACAAGCTCAAAAATGTAGGCAACAAAAGAAGTCAATATTTAGAAATTGAAAAGGCACAAGCAAAAACAAAACTCTAGGGTTTTTCAACTACAAATAAGGGAAGTGAAGAATTGGCATCCATAACATTGCATTGCTTTTTAAGGACGTTACACAGGTAGCCAAGTGTCAGAAGAAGAGGAAGAATGCACTCAAGGATAACAATACATTACCATAAGCATGTAATATTAAAAATTATCATTTGCAAGATTGGTTAATGTTATAAAATTGTTCATGACATTTGTCACAAGGAAGTAGGAGTTCCATAAACCATTGAAGGTAGGAGGATAATTTTAGAATATGTTAGTAAGAGTAAGGAGGATATTTGATGTCATTTGTCACTTGATATTCAATAATCCAAGGGAAGATATAACATCTTGGAATGCCCATTTAATGCATGGGATAAAAATAAAGTTGCACAACCACATTTACTACAACAAGGAGGATGTATGTTGAAGTTTGAAGCACCTTTGAATAGCTTGGATAATAGTTGACTAGTCAAGGAGGAAAGAGAGTACCCATTTTCCAAAGCAAGTCAGAATACGATAGCAAAGAAGGAGCACCTCATGTTTTGGAGGTAATAAATTTCATTTGAAATTAATTATATGCCAAGATAGGAATTATAAATTTAGAAGAGATTATTACTGTCTAAGGTTAAGTTGAAATTATTTTTAGAGAGATAAGACCTTGAAGTATTATTTAAAACCTTAGAAACCTGATTATTGCAATTTGAAAGCTTTTATGAAGATTTGAAGATTGAAGTAATTATTTTTAAAGTTTTGTAATTAGATCATTTAAATTTACAAAATAATATGAAATATTTGCAATTTAATAAGTTTAGAGAAATAAGGTATCTTACATCAAAATTAGAAATACAAAACTTGCAAATATTCTTTTATAGAATTTTTACATTTCTAAATTTGGAGTTATAAGGAATTCAACATCAACATAGATTTATGAAATTTAGAATTATGGAATTGTATTCTTGAAATTTGGGAAATAAAATAAATTTAACATAGAACTTTTGACAAATAAAAATTGCATTGATAATTTAGTCTCTAATTCAAAATTAAAAGAGACATAAGTTTGAAGATTTGAAAGATTGAAATTGCATTCAATTTATTGATTGACAAGAGGAAAATAAAAGTAGTTATTTTGAAGAATAGAAGTTGAAAATTTATATTATCATTCAATTGCTAGGGAGATACAAGGTATTCTACAAATTGAAACTAAGGAGATAAAAAGTTTTCAACATAAAGTCAAAATTTGAAAATTACCATTTGAAACTAAGGAGAAATAAGGAATAGAGAATTTGAGATTGCATCAAATAATTGTTTGATAAACTAAACTAGGGAGACATAAGGTAGTCAACTACAAAGGTCCAAATAATTGAAAGGTGTATTACTCAAAGTAAAATAATTATGGATAAATTAGCAAGAGGGACATATCATCATAAGATGCAAAGACAAAGCACTCTTCATGTTCCTTATCAACAATGTAAAATCATTTCACAAAAGGATAATTCTATTATTCAAGATGATAAGGATATTTGGTATATTGACTCAGGAGCAAGTCATCATATGACAAGAAACCTACATTGGTTTGATTGTTTAGAAGTTACAAATAATTTTGGTCTAAATCTAGCAGATGGAAAGAAATATCCAGTTCATGGAAATGGATGTGTAATACCTAGTGCATCTTACTCACATTTTATATTACATGATGTCATGTATATACCAGGATTGACAACAAATCTCATTTTAGTAACTAAATTAGTTGAAAGTGAAAGAACAATAGAATTCAAATATGTGAATAGAAAGAATAAGTGTTTTATTAAAAATCTAAATGAAATAGAGGCTATTGGATCAATTAGCAATGGAATATATTCTTTGGATTCTATTTATTTTTCACAAGAGCTTGTAATGGTTCAAGATAATACTAATGTATTTTCTAAGAGATAGACTACAAAAAATAAGGAACCATTCTACTATGGAAGTATATGGGGGAATACAAAATTTAAATGAAGAAAAATGAGAGGACAATAAAATATTGCACTTCGAGGACATCTACAGATCAAAGAAGAACATGAACCTGAACAAGATGAAAAGTACCTACAAGATGAAGATCCATATTGAAGACTAAAGTCTTCAATAACCAAATAATGAAATATAGGGGTTGTTTGAATATATTACATTATTTGGTACATGCTAATGTTTCACCTTGGTTACACCTTTAGATTAGGAAAGAGTCCTATATTAGAGTGTGAGTATTTACTTTATGCTATATAATAAATGCATAAGTGCATAAAGTATTTGGTGATGTAAATGTGCATACTATTCCATGTACACATGAGTCCATAGAGTAGGAATATGAAGATTTTCTAGAATAGTTAAGGCCAAGAGTGATCCATATGAAGAGTCGCATTCCATTATATATGTGTCTATGAGTTTGTGTGTGTGTATGTGATATATACAATTGTACAATGAGAGTGTGGATAAGTATGGAGTATTTGAGATCTTTATTCAATTGAGATATAATTTTGGTGAACATTTTTTAATGGTATTTCTATGAGTTATTTTTGAATTTATTTATGAGTTTTATATGTTTAGTATTTTGTTATTATCATATATTTCGTATTGCAACTTCATTTTAGATCTTGTGGTTATTTTATCTTAAATATTTAGCTTCAAAAGATAACATAAGAGACAATATACTAGGGTAGACATACCTCCCTCTAATATTCTAGAATAACTTCTACAAGTAGATATGATTGAAATCCCACCCATAAGATCTCCAAATATTTAAAACAAAAAAACTACCAAGATTCAATACCATAAAACAATGCACTTACCATCACATCAATGTGTATTCCACTAATATATCTAAAAATATTAGGGTCCTCATACAAGACCTTATTAACAAAGGATGAGTTACCTTTAATGAATCCTAACCATATATATTTCAAATTAATATCTAGAAAATTTCCAAAATCCTCTATGAAATCGTGATCAAAAGATAACTAACAATATTCAATGCAAGAAGATTCCACTACCTTACCAAATTACAATTGGGCTGATTCAGGCTATGATAATACAATAAAAGTCTTAGTCATCAAATCCACCTACTAACCCTCCTCTAATTATACAATCCAAATAAAATCACCCTCCTAAAAAACAAATCTTAATCCTAAAATCTTATGATAAAGGAAAAATAACCTTTAACCTCCAACAACTCAAAGACATACCTATAAACATTTTGTTACTTTTTTTATATATAATTAAAGGTGAGGGTTTTGAGAGGCTACCAAAACCCAATATAGAAACTCTCGTAGGAGACCAGAAAGACAAAATCCCACTTGGGCAACACCAAAAGCAGCACAGCACTAGGAGGTGGAGAACCAACCCAGGAATAAACACCACAACTACCCTATAGGAGTAGGGTCCAAAAATAAAGGGCTAAAATTAGCATTTTGAACCCTAGTACCAAGCCCAACCACTAAATTTGGAATTGGAATTAGAACCTATACCAACTGCCAAAGTAATGGAATTGAAGCAGTCAAGGGATACCATCTTAAATTTTTCACTGTAATACAAAACACCCAATAGGGTTGGTGCATATATTGGCCCCCTACCAACAAGATGATGTCACAAAAAATATTAGCAGACACAAAAAAACTAGGAACCCTCCACTAGTCGTAACATCCCAAGCAATGCCATCCAAAAAATAACCCTAAATCTAGCTAAACCAGGTAAAACCAGAGTGCAGAAGAGAGAAGGAAGCTTGAAACTCCTGCTCTGATCAAGAAATAAAACCAGTTGCTGGAACCTGAGAAACTATCCACAACTACCTCTCTACCAATGAAAAAGGACCTACAAAAAATCCACCCACTAATTGGTTGGAAAAACAAAGAAACCTAGGGACCAAGCCCTACCACCACTATTGAATATAGAAAAATAAGTCGCTAATGACCACTGAAGCAAGGGAGATGAGCCAACCAAAGGACACTAGCTATAATTTTTTGTAGCATTACAAATCACCCATCAGGGTTTGGTGCAATGATTAGCCCCTACCAACAATATTTTGTCACCAAAAAGAAAATGAAAACAAACTAACTAGGAAACCTCCAATGGTCGCATCTCCCCAAGCAACGTCGTCCACCCAACAACCAAAATTCCAAAAAAAAACAAGAAAAAACCAGAGCATAGAAGAAATATGGAAGCAAGACACTCTCACTGTATCCATGAAAAACTAGTTGCAGGTGCTTGAGCAACTATCCACAACCCCTCTGCCGCTGAACAAAGGCCTACAAGAAAACCACCCAACCACCAATTGGGGAAATTGAGGAAAATAGAGGATACACCAAACTAAAAAGGAAAACCATTATCCATCGGTGGATCCTACCATTCGAACTCTTCCATCCAAGAAAATCACTAGAGAACCACCACACTCAGGGACACCAAAAAATATCTCAAAAAAGCACTAAAACTGAGCGAGTAGGATTTTGAAAGGACTTAGAACCTTAAATCCTATGGTATTGGACCCCACAGGAACACATGGAAGACCAAACTCCAATCCCAATGGGTTAGAACCCCAAAGGAACACAAAAGATCAACTTTCCCCAAAAATGAGAAATCCTAAAATAAAAAGGAGGCCAAAAAATAACCCTTGACCAATCAAAAATGAGGTACTACCAACCTAGGCCAACAATCCACAAAATGCCACCGAACGATGCTCTAAAAGGAATAGGAAGTACCTCGACCTCCACCACAGGGCTGACACTGATAGGGAAAAACAAAGCCCTATAGTCCACTTCAAAAAAAAAAATTCCGCACCAAGACACCAGACTATCAAACTCAAACCTCCTACTATCCTTTAGCATAGGATTCTGGGAAGCAAAGAGGACTTTGAGATTTTTTGGAGAAAAATGAGCCTCCAAATAAAAATCAACATAAATTTTAGGAGGTTCCCATGAAGCAGCGAAGAAAGATTCAATAATAGAGGGATAAAAGTGTGAATCCAGGGAGAATTTATTTTCAATATCTCCATTCATGAGCCTAGGCTCCCCAGCAATAGGATCTAGAGCCTTGAGTGGTCTCGCACCCACGCAAAAATTCAAAATCACTTCGTACCTAGCTGCACCCATCTCAACGGTCCTAGTTTTTATTGAATTAGTGGGTATCTTCTATGGCCATAAATATTTCATTACTTGAGTTATTAGAAATTTCTCCCATTCATAGAGAATTTTTCTTCAAACATTTGAATGAGCAGGTGGTTCCCCAAGATATTAGTCCAATTGATTTAAAAATTGGAAGGGACCCTTGCCATCAATCACAAGGAAGATGTCATATCTCCATCTATACTCGGGTAATGCCCACTTCATATTACCTATGAAATTGATGATAGATTCATCCAAAGAGTCCCTATTAATAATGGACCTACCATTAAAGTTGACAACCTCAATTTACTCAATAGGATCAAATTAAATAGGTAAGACTTAGAAAATTTTCATGTTGTTATCAAAGTATATGATAATGAAGAACGAGGAGTTGTAGGAACATTAGCTCTTCCTATAAAAGTAGGGCCTCATATACTCAACATATTAATACATATTTTAACTTGTGATTTCAATTATAATAATTTTTGGGGATGACCCTAGATACATGCTATATAGGTAGTCCCATCCACCTATCATCAATGCTTAATGTTTGAATACCAAGGTCAACTACACAATATTCCTATAGATTCAGATAGATTTTCTTGTTTTTAGTCCATTGAAAAGGAAAACCAAAATATACATATTTTTTCATCTTCAAGTATATATAGACTTTTTACAAAACCTCTACCCTTAGGATCAAATAATAATGATAATGAGGCAAGCACTAATAGTCAACCTAAAAAGCAATATAAGTAAACCCAAGCAATTTAAAACATTAACCATGTTAATACATGAATGAAAGTATTAAAATTAGACCGGTCAGGTTGCCTCCCTCACCTTGAACCTTAGGACTATCTTATCAAAAAGGAAAGGTAGTGCAAATAGGGAGTTGTACCTTTCTCTGTGCTAGAATGGATAACAAGGAAATTATTTGCAAAACTAACTCCCATTGAATTGAACCATGATATGCTTCTTGCAATATATCAAATATCTATTATACACCTATATATATGCTATATAACTTTGGGTATTGTGAGATGGGTCTAGCAAGGATTAAACAAGGTGTTAAAGAAACTTTAGAACCCTAACCATGGATAGATCAATGGCAGTTAGGATATAGACCCCATTATAATAAGTGTGAACCTTTTTCATCATCCTCTAATAGCAACAAAAAATGTAATAATTGTAAAATGTTTTTATGAAGTTCAAATATTGCCCTCATTTTCATGTCTTTTTTATTAGACAATGAATATGATATTATTTAATTTTATATTCTTTATGAAGTAACCCATATGCAAACCTAGTTAGACTAATAAATATACCTATTTTAAACAATTTTTAAAATCATGTCTTTTGGAATTTGGCATGGGCATTATAATCATCAAATTCTCAACATGGGGAACATAATAAGTTTGTAAATTTTCTATCAAATATATAACAAATATTGCATCATAATTAGATAACTTTAAAATTTATGATAAAAATTAAACTTTTGTAAAGAACAATAAATCAATATTCTAAGAAAATAGAAAAAATGTTCTTCAAACTAAAATATATTACTTGATAAGATTATATATGGTCTTAATAATTTAATAATCCATACCTAAAGGTAATGTTATCATCTTCAATTTTCCCTAGCAAGGCAATCCCACCTCATGAGGAGCAACATGGTAGGGTTATGACTAGAAGCATGGTATTTGACTCAATCAAGGGCCTTTACAAGTTTTTTACAAGGTTGGATCCTTGTTAAGATGTGATATTAGGAGAATTTGAACTCAATCAAATGGAAAAGAGTTGCAATATATAAAATAAAAATAAATCAACAAAAGGATAAGGGGGTGGTGCATCAAAAAATCTGCAAATATCTTCTAGTAAAAATAGGCCTAAATACAATGTGCCAGGCGTGAGCACTTCCTCTCCTTGACATAGTGAAGTACAAGTGAGAGTTACCGATCATATGTATGCATAAATAGATCAATCTTCAAAGAGTGCCTATGATAGGTGACTGGTTCAAAAATAGACATAGGTCCCTCACACATACATACACTTGATAAAACTCAAAATAGGTAAAAATATTACAGTCAGATACATACACATAGAAATGGTTCTATAGGGATCCATAGATGGCTAGGCCAAAAAATTGACATAGGCTTTCACACACACACACACACGGATATATATATATATATATATATATATATATATATATATATATATATATATATATATATATATCCAAGAAAATAATTACAAATATTGTGCTTGAAGTGAGGGTTCAATATTATCCACAAGCCACTCAAGAGTTGATTGTTTTTACAAAAATAAATGAAAGGAAAAACTACAAGAGAATACATTTGCAAACTACGAACATCAAATTTTATTCTTGATTTTCCATATTGGAAGCTAATTTCTTGATCAATTGGCTTATGTAGAATCCATGTTTGAAGGCCTTACAGTGTCACACCTACTATCAAGTCAAAAAAGGAAGCCAAATCCAAGCTTAAAATAACAAAAACAAAAGACTCTCGTGCTAAAGAAATGCTATAAGTGCCTATACCCACATACTATTCCAATACCAAAGTGTTGATTGGATTAGATGAAGACTCCTCTAATCCTAATATGTGTAAGGGGGATAGAATATTGAGAATAGAAGCCCATAAATGTTTTAGATATAGAAAGCATTCAAGCTTTAGAGTGCAAATTTGGACTAGTTTATTGGCACACTATATGGTGTCTAAAGCATATTCTATTAAAAACAGGTAAATACATGTGTAATGTTTTATAAGCCAATTTCTCAAGAAATTAGTTCCCAAGATGGAAAATTCAGAATAAAATTTGATTTTCCTAGTTTGCAAATTTATTCTTTTGTAGTTTTTGCTTTCATTTCTTTTTGTAAAAACGATCAGATCTTGTGTGGCTTGTGGATAATATTGAACCTCTACTTCTAGTTAACATATTTCCTCTAAATCAATCTTTTTTATCAGCTCCATGCCTCCTAAAATCCATCCTTAATATAAATATAGCTATCCCAAATTTATCCAATGGAAAGCTAATTTTTAACAACCTTGATAATATATTTATTATCACTATAAAATATATCATTGACATAAAGTGAAATAATAATTAATTGATCATCGTACTATTTTAAGTATACACAATTATCAAAATTAGCTCTAATAAAACCCAACTTCAAAACATATGAATATAAAATTTTGATAACACATCTACAAAGCCTACTTTGGACAATAAAGTGACTTTAATTAACAAACCAAGTCTTTCTTATCCTTCACCCTCAAATATTTTGGGTGTGTCATCTAGATATCCTCCAACAAATCCTCATGCATAAAAGTTATCTTCACATATATATGTTTAAGCTCAAGGTCAAATGCAAGAAAAAATAAATAAATAATTATAATAGATGTCAAATTTACAATAGGATAAAAGATGTCACTAAAATCAGTTCCCTCTACTTGGTAACAACCCTTACCCACTAACATTACCTTCTAATTTTTTATCTTACCATCAAAATTAAACTTATTCTTCAAATCCCACTTCTAAACAACATGATTCCTATTCTTAAGAAGATTCACCAAGTCTTATGTTTTATTTTTCTTTGATATTACCATATATTCATCCATCAACTTCTTCTAAGACTTATTATCTACATTTTTTATTAAATCCATAATCCTAGGCTCATCGTCGTTAGAAAAAATGAAAAAACACATCTAAAACTAGTTGGGAAATACCTATAAGGTTGCATTATTTATCAAGTGGATCTCCTTAAGATTAGGGTTTCAGGTTTTTGTTGTTGTTATTACTCTAAATTTATCAAATCAACCTCCTCTCCAAGTCCCTCCTAAACCTTTGATTTAACATCAAATGTGGGCTCCTTAGTCTTTGGATTTAGTTGTATTAATATCTTTTCATATTTAGATTATGAGGATTATAAGATGATCTAATATCCCCAAAGATAGCACTCCAACTATACACTATCTGTCATGACCCTCCCTAGCAGACTATATGGCACAAAGAAACAATGTATTAACCTATGATGTGGTGATACTTAGTTTGAACAATTGAACCAACTATATGATGTTTAGTTGATTTAGAAGGGCATGTTATCGCTAACATATTGCCAAGTGTGCAGGATCAGGTACACTCATAGGTGGAGAAGGCAGAAGCATCCACCAGAAATGAGGGTACTTAAGATCAGGGGAAATGATGATTAAGGTACTCAGAGGTAACATGGATAGATACCTTCATATAGGCATGCATTGTCGGAAGGGATAATCATCGATGACTGATCACCTTGAGCCTTAGTTGATAGCCTAGTAGCTATCATAAAATATTTGGCTGAGATAGGTGATTGGGTTGATGGAAAGATTCCCTCTTTGTTGTTTTATAAATTTGATTGCTCTCTACTGCATCATGGCTTGGGTAGCATAATGTTGGAATTTCAATAGGAGAACAACTGCAAAATGTATGTGGATGCATAAAGTAAATTGTTATGTTGAAGTGATAATAGAGCATCATTTTTATGAAGGAAAGTAAATTAAATTTAAATGCTAAATGAAGATTCATTTAAATTAATTAATGAGGTTTTGATTAAATAATGATATGATTCATTTAAACTCATTAGTAAACTTCATTTCAATTAATAAATGAGAGTTCATTTAAAATAATTAAAGAAGTTCATTTTAATGATAATGTAAATTCATTAATAGACTTTAATTAAGTGAAATGAATGAAAAATCCATTTAAGATAAATAGAAATATTTTATTTTAAAGAAAGAGCAATTATGAAATTGTTTTAAATAAAAGAAATATATTTTAAATGGTGATAAAATATCATGTAAAGGATATTTTATTAAAAAGGGTACCATTCTTCATTTTAATAATGTAAATATCCCTTTCCCCTATATAGTGCAATCTATGTAAATAATCTAGGGGGCTATTAATTTCCAAAGATGGAAATTATGGGTAAAAGAACTATTTACCGCTAGGGAAAAAGAGGATGAGGGATGGAAGCATTGAAGAAAGGGAGGGCTCGAGGTTGGCTCGGGATTCGAGGAGGGACGGTAGATGGGCCACCTAGAGCAAAGGAGCACGTAAGGTGCAAGGGAGGAAAAAAAGGAAAGAAGGTAGAGAACAGAGGAGGATGCAGACCAGGATATCGGGAAAGATAGGAGAGCGCAACAAGCAAAGGGAGAGGTAGCCAAGACACCACCGGATTCCATTTCGTAGGAGTATTAAGGTTGGAGGGTTTTAAAACTTTATCCATTTATACATGCGTTTGTATGATGAATGATTTAGATTGAAACCTGGTTATACTCCTCTGTAGCATGATAATCCCTTTGAAAGGTTTGGAAACCACCTACGTCTAAGTATGTGAAGCACTATGTGTTTAGATGCTTGTAGTGTGAAGCACTGTGTGTTTAGATGCTTGTATTGAAAAGTGTCGTGCATGTGAGGCATTGCTTGTAGTGGTAAACCACAATTTTTAAATAGAAAGCACTGTGTATGTGAGGCACTACTTGTAGTGGGAAACCACCTGTTTTAAATGGAAAGCATTGTGTTTGAGAAGCACCGCTTGTAGTGGGAAAACCACCTGTATTAAGTAGAAGTGTTGTGTTTGAAAAGCATCGCTTACAGTTGCAAAATCACCTATGTTAAGTAGGAGTGCTATGTTTGAAAAGTGTTGCTTGTAGTGGAAAAACCACCTATGTTAAGTAGGAGTGTTGTGTTTGAAAAGCACCGCTTGTAGTGGGAAAACCACCTGTGTTAAGTAGGAGTGATGTGTTTGAAAAGCATCGCTTGTAGTGGAAAAACCACATGTGTTAAGTAGGAGTGTTATGTTTGAGAAGCGCCACTTGTAGTGGAAAAACCACCTATGTTAAGTAGGAGTGTTGTGTTTGAGAAGCACCACTTGTAGTGGAAAAACCACCTATGTTAAGTAGGAGTGTTGTGTTTGGGAAGCGCTACTTGTAACGGGAAACCACCCACATCTATGTGGGAGTTTCATTGCTATGTAAGCTCAGTCCCTTTGGGACAGGTAGTGGCAACAGAAAAGAAAGCCTAGCACCTAGTTTTACCTTGTTTGGACTCTAAGTTTGGTAGTCCTTTGACATTTCTACAGAGGTTGTTTCGCATCCGCCATGAAGGCGTATTAGTCTAAGGTTGTGAATCTTTGATTAGTAAGGTTTACCTATGTAATTTTAATTAAAATGAGACCTTTGAT
The DNA here is from genome assembly GCA_028583015.1 of Wollemia nobilis. NCBI lineage: Eukaryota > Viridiplantae > Streptophyta > Pinopsida > Araucariales > Araucariaceae > Wollemia > Wollemia nobilis. The sequence continues at coordinate 990,745 of JAQPPZ010002023.1, forward strand.
TAATATGAATTATCTTAGGAGATTTTAATTGAAATGAAACCTTTGATTAATATGAATTATCTTAGGAGATTTTAATTAAAATGAAACCTTTGATTAATATGAATTATCTTAGGATATTTTAATTAAAATGAAACCTTTGATTAATATGAATTATATTAGGAGATTTTAATTAAAGAGAAACCTTTGATTAATATGAATTATCTTAGGAGATTTTAATTAAAATGAGACCTTTGATTAATATGAATTATCTTAAGAGATTTTAATTAAAGAGAAACCTTTGATTAATATGAATTATCTTAAGAGATTTTAATTAAAGAGAAACCTTTGATTAATATGAATTATCTTAGATTTATTTAAATACTTGATAAATTTTCTTATTTAATAAAAGATTTAAAATATTATATATTATAACATAATAGAATATAATTAAAGAGAAACCTTTGATTAATATGAATTATCATTATTAAAAATTAAAAATAAACCTTTGATTAATATGAATTATCTTAAGAGATTTTAATTAAAGAGAAACCTTTGATTAATATGAATTATCTTAAGAGATTTTAATTAAAGAGAGACCTTTGATTAATATGAATTATCTTAAGATATTTTAATTAAAGTAAGATCTTTGATTATTATGAATTATTTTATGAGATCTTAATTAAAGTGACCTTTAATTAATGAGATTTACCTTATGTGGTTTTAATTAAAGTAAGACCTTTTGTGTAATAAGATCATGAAGGGGTTATTTTTAACTAAAGTAGTGAATCTTTAGATAAGGTTGTGAATCTTTAATTGAGGTTATGAATCTAAGATTAAGGTTGAAAATATTTGATTAGTAAGTCTATGATGTAGACTTTACTAAAAGGACTTCAAAGGAAAACATAATTATGTTATAAAGTTGATGACAAATTTTATGTTGAATGAAGGATTGTTTTAGAGGTTAAAGGTATGGGACTTTAATGCTTTAAAAAAATATTAGATTTGATTAGAATTGTGAATTAAAAGGATGTTAGATTTATTATTTGAATTGAAGTTATGGGGCTTTGATTTAGGGAATGAATGAAGGATTGTTTTAGAGGTTAAAGGTATGGGACTTTAATGCTTTAAAATAGTATTAGATTTGATTGGAATTGTGAATTAAAAGGATGTTAGATTTATTATTTGAATTGAAGTTATGGGGCTTTGATTTAGGGAATGAATGAAGGATTGTTTTAGAGGTTAAAGGTATGGGACTTTAATGCTTTAAGACATGAATGGATTTGATTAAAGTTAGACCTTGATCTAAGTAGTACATGTTGGATGGCTCTCTAAGGGAACTTGAGAGGTGAAGATAAAAGTAAAGGATATTTTATAATATCCACTATGCATTAGATGGTTGGAAACTTAATTGAATTTTGTATAGTTGCAATTTGGTAAAGTAAATGAATAGATGCATTTAGAGGTATGCCTATCCTGAACCATGAGTACCCTGATCCCCTACTACCCTCAAAGAACCAATGGGAAGCAAGGAGAAGCAAGGAGTTCAATGGAAACAAAGTATAGGTAATTTATATTTTATGTTGATTTACTTATGCTCAAATAGACTAGAATTATGGGGAGATATCCCTGATGCAGTTAATGTAGTATTCTGTAAAGTAAGGAGAATTTACCATGCAATATTTAATGCAATAACTATTTATTGGTTTAGAGAAGGTACTTTTACTTTATTTCCATGTTTGGTTATAATAGGTAACTGATTCTCTTTTCATGGATGACATTCTCTTTTAGTGTTAATCCTTCTTTATTTTCTGGATGCTTAGTGATTACTCTTTGTTGTTTTAGTATCTAGATGTATTCTTGTTTGGTTGCTTAATAATAGAAATCCAAGAGTAGAGTTCTAGGGTGAACTCAGAGGTGACCTAAGGGAATTAAGAACCCCTTAGGGTGAACATAGGAGACCTAAGGGAATTGAGACCCCCTTAGGGAGATAAAGGACTAAGTTGTGGAGAGACTACATCTGAGTTAAGATAGCTCATCGTGTAGACGATATGGATAGCTTAACTCGTAATACTCATAGCATACCTACACATAATGACTTGTGTATGGTATGGAGATGTGTGTATACCTTCGATGGACTGAGGGTGATAAGTCTAGCTCATCAAGAGTGATGGGATAGATGGGCTTATTTGTAGTAACACATGATATACCTACATAGATGGACTTGTGTTAGGGTACTTCATGAGATGTAGCTTTCAGGAAAACTTAGGGGATTGAAACTTTAGGAAAATATTAGTTGGGTTAGGGGTTCATGAAGGGTTCATGTATCTCTCTCCTTAGTAAAAAATTTTTTTCTATTTTTGTATTTTTCTATTTGTGTATTTTTGGGTCATTACATTTGGTATCAAAGCTCTAGGTACGAGGGTATAGAGATTCTATGTGTGCTAAAGGGAATTATATGTCTCCAATGAAGGCTTGCTTAAGGTAAAGGCTAAAGCTAGGATGATCTAGAATACCCTATTTGCTAGAATCTGATGGGAATTAACCCCAAGGTAGAGTGGATGTTAGGATACCTTAGTATGGGCTTCTATATCAATGACACATCCTAGCCTGGGATATTACCCTAGTTAGATTGTTAATGCATCTAGCAAGAGAACTCTGTATTATGGCTTGAATTAGAGATACAACTTAAGATGAAACTATAATCTAATCTTCTTTCTTGGATGGAACCAGGTTAAGATGCCACCTAAGACCAGAAGAGGGAGGCCTACGCCTAGAAAAACTTGAAAAAGTAATGTCGAAGAAGAAAACTAGGATGGGGGACCAATAAGCCCCAATAGGGAGGTAGAAGACCTCACCGCTATGGTCACTACTATGTAGGATCAGATAAGACAATTATTGGAAATAGCTATGAACCAGAATTCACAAGTTTGAGGCTCAGAGATTGGTCTAGATAGTGGACTAACTACAGAACAAGTGCAAGCCAGAGCCTTAGAAGAAAAGGAAATAGCTAGGGACATGAAAAACATTAGTATCTCCAAGTTTTATGGGGAGGGCGATGGGGATGCAATGGAAGCATGGCTGAGAGAAGTAGAGGTTCACTTTACGATAAAAGGCTACTCATCAGGAACTCAAACACTTTGGGCTATGATTAACCTGGAAGGGGCTACTCTAGAATGGTGGGAAACCCACTATGAGGAAACTAAGATTGAACCTATTGACACTCCATGGGAAGAATTTATAAACATATTTAAGAAGATATTCCTAACAGAGCATTTCTATACCTTAAAGTTTGAGGAATTTTCTAGTCTAAAACAAGGAACCAACATAGTAGAGGTGTACTATAAGAAGTTGGTAATATTGTTTAAATATGTACCTATTTATAATGAGAAAATATGGGTTCACAAGTTCACTCTTGGATTGGAGTCTAGGTTAAAGCATGATGTAGACATGCAGGAGCCTAAATCATTGCAAAAGGTATATGACCTAGCAAAGAAAGCAGAGTCACACTTATATTATAAATACGACACCCTACCCAAGCAAGCTCGATAGGAGCTAAAGAAGAGGAATAGTGTTGGGTTTGTAAAATGGGAGGCTGATCAAGATCGAAAGGCTAAGAACCCCCAAAATCCTGAGAAGAAACCTAATGGAAATCAGAAGAAGTTCAAGAAGAACTTTCATAGGAAGGATAACAAACCCAATAATATGAAACCTCAACCACAGAAGTTGCAAGCTCCAACTCTAGTAGTTAAAATCGGGAATCAAAAACCTAAAAAATAGCAAGGACCCAAGGAAGGGTGCTACAATTTTTGGGGACCTCATTACTATAATCAATGTCCATATCGAGAAGGGACTAGCACAACTAATGCAAAAGGGAAGGAACCGGAACATCGGATCTATGCCACAACCAGGAAGCAGAAGCTAGAGGGACAAGCCACCCCATTACTTGTGAAAGGTAAGGTTTTTAATAAGCAAGTAAATATTTTGATAGATAGTGGGGCCACTGACAGTTTTATTTCATCTAGTCTAGCAAGGACTATGTCGAAAAGGCCTGGATATTTGGCTCAAGGGTGGAAGGTTGAGTACGGTTCTGGGTAGACCTACTCGGTGAACCAATGTTATCCTATGGTAAAAATCACTCTATCTAAGGGGACTACGGAATGTTGTTTATATGTAGCTCCCCTACACGCCTTTGATGTGGTCCTAGGGATGGATTGGCTACAGGCTCATAAAGCCTTAGTCAATTTTCAAGACCGATGGATTGAGTATTTAGAAGAAGGTGGGAGGAGACTAAGAATTCATAGCAAACAAGGGGTGTTTGAACCTCAGATGTTGTCCACTATGCAATTGAAAAAGACCCTAAAGAGAGGAGGAATAGTGTATGTAGTAAAACTTAATGAAGTGGAAGACTATGAGAAAGGAGAAATACTAAGACAACATCCAATTTTATAGGATTTTTAGGATGTATTTCCAGAGGACCTACTTGGGCTACCTCCTGTATGAGAATTTGACTTCACAATTGAACTTATGATAGGAGTCGAGCCTATTCATAGATCCCCGTATAGGATGAATCCTATTGAAATGCAAGAACTGAAGGTTCAATTGCAGGGATTATTAGAGAAGGGTTTGATAAAACCAAGTGTGTCACCGTGGGGTGCATCAATTTTGTTCATGAAAAATAAGGATGGTTCATTAAGATTGTGTATTGATTACAGGATGCTAAATAAGGCTACAATCAAGAATCGATATCCTTTACCTAGGATTGAAGATTTATTTGATCAACTAAAGGATGCCAAGGTGTTTACTAAGATCGATCTAAGATCAGGGTATCACCAGTTAAGAATTCGTGAGGAAGACACTCACAAGATGACATTTAAGACTAGGTATGGGCATTATGAGTTTACGGTTCTACCCTTTGGACTGACTAATGCCCCAAATGCTTTCATGAACTTAATGAATAGTGTGTTTCGAAGGCACTTGGACCAGTTTGTCTTGGTATTCCTAGATGATATCCTTATATACTCTCGAGATAGAGAAGAGCATGATAAACATCTTAGGATCATGTTAGAATTGCTAAGGAAAAATCAACTTTATGGAAATCTGGCTAAGAGTGAATTCTATGTTCCAGAGGTACGATATCTTGGACACGTCATATCAGAAAAGGGAATTATTGTGGATCCAGAGAAGATAGAGGCTATCCTGAATTGGCCACCCCCTACTAATGTGATTGAAGTGCGAAGCTTCATGGGGTTAACGGGCTACTATAGACGTTATATAAAGGATTACTCCAAGATTTTTGGACCCATAACTAACCTTCAGAAGAAGGGAAAGGAATTCAAGTGGTCAGAAAAGTGTGAGGTTGCCTTTGCACTACTAAAGTATAAGCTTACTACTGCACCAATACTAAAGGTTCTCGATCCACAAGGGGACTTTTTAGTGTGCACTGATGCCTCAATAGATGGGTTGGGAGGGGTACTCTCACAAGAGGAGTCAGTAGTGGCATATACTTCAAGGAAGCTCAAAAATCATGAAGTTAATTATGCTATGCATGATTTAGAGCTAGTTGTAGTGGTGCATGCTTTAAAGGTTTGGTGCCACTACTTGGTGGGAAGACCCTTTGAATTAAAGACCGACCATCAAAGTCTGTGGTACATATTCACCCAACCAATACTCAATGCGAGACAGAGAAGATGGGTGGAATTTCTCGTTGAGTATGATTTTGAGATTGAGTACATAAAAGGAAAAGAGAATAAAGTAGTTGATGCTTTGAGTAGAAGAAAATATATAGCAGCCATAACTAAAATTCACATGGACCTGATGGATCGAGTGAGACAGGAGCAATCTCAGGATGAGTATTGCCAAGAAATTTGAGTTAAGATGAATAGATATCCTGAAGGAAATAAGGAATTTAGTGTGAAAGATGACTTTCTGTGTTATAAGGGAAGGGTCATCATACCAAATATGGGTGATTTAAGGAACTTGATAATGCAAGAAGCCCATAGATCTCCTTATTCTACTCATCCGAGAGGAGCCAAAATGCGAGAAAACATGAAAAGAACCTTCTTTTGGGTAGGAATGAAGAAGGACATCATGGATTTTGTTGCTCGATGCCTCGAATGTCAGAAAGTTAAGGCAGAATGCCAACATCCTATAGGAAAACTATATCTGCATGATATACCTATGCAAAAATGGTAGGTTATATCCATGGATTTTATAGTGGGTTTACCCAAGACTCGGTACCAACATGATGCCATCTTTGTAGTGGTCAAAAAATTGACTAAGGTTACCCATTTCATACCGGGGAATACCAAGGATGATGCTCAGGTGGTGGCTAGAAGATTCATCAAAGAGGTATTCCGATTGCATGGATTTCCTGAGGTAATTATCTCAGATAGAGACTCCAAATTCACTTCTAAATTTTGAATTTTGGAAATCCCTTCATAGTGCAGTTGGTACGAAATTGAATATGAGTTCAGCATACCACCCTAAAACAGATGGCCAAATGGAGTGGGTAAACCAAGTTCTGGAAGACATGCTCCGCATGTACTGCATGGATCACAAGTCTCATTGGGAATATTGTCTACCTTTGGTAGAGTTTGCCTACAATAATGGACATCACTCCTCGCTAGGAATGGCACCTTTCGATGCCTTGTATGGGCGAAAGTGTAGAACACCATTGTCTTGGGATAACCTAGAAGACCGAGTTGTGATTGGGCCAAAAATGGTCAAGGTGATGGAAGATCAGCTAAAGGAAATTAGGCAAAGGCTTAAAGAAGCTACAGATAGGTAGAAGAGTTATGCAGATATAAAAAGGACTCCAAGAGAGTATTCTATTGGAGATAAGGTGTTCTTAAGGGTTAAGCCAAAGAAGAGTGCTATCAAATCCATGAAGTTGGATCCACATTTTGTGGGGCCCTTTGAGATCATGAAAAATATCAGTCCGATTGCATACCGACTTGCATTACCACCTAATCTATCCAAAATCCATGACACCTTCCACATATCCTTGCTTAGGAAATATGTTGCTGACCCTAAACATGTGTGGGATGTTTCTAATTTGTAGATGGCAAATCTGGAGGCCATTGAAGTACTACCGATGAAGATTCTTGAGTTTCATTCTAAGTCTCTATGAAATCAGACTCTCGAACAATGTAAGGTCCAATGGGACCAGTTCTCTGAGAAAAATGCCACTTGGGAGAAAGTGGAGGTTATGCGAAAATATTTTCCTTTTTTGTTTGAAGCTATATGATGTAATAATTTTTACTTTCTATTAAAAAAAAAATGGAAACACCGAGGATGATGTTTAATTCTAGTAGGGGAGGATGTCATGACCCTCCCTAGCAGACTATATGGCACAAAGAAACAATGTATTAACCTATGATGTGGTGATACTTAGTTTGAACAATTGAACCAACTATATGATGTTTAGTTGATTTAGAAGGGCATGTTATCGCTAACATATTTCCAAGTGTGTAGGATCAGGTACACTCGTAGGTGGAGAAGGCAGAAGCATCCACCAAAAATGAGGGTACTTAAGATCAAGGGAAATGATGATTAAGGTACTCGGAGGTAACATGGATAGATACCTTCATATAGGCATGCATTATCGAAAGGGATAATCATCGATGACTGATCACCTTGAGCCTTAGTTGATAGCCTAGTAGCTATCATAAAATATTTGGCTGAGATAGGTGATTGGGTTGATGGAAATATTCCCTCTTTGTTGTTTTATAAATTTGATTGCTCTCTATTGCATCATGGCTTGGGTAGCATAATGTTGGAATTTCAATAGGAGAACAACTACAAAATGTATGTGGATGCATAAAGTAAACTGTTATGTTGAAGTGATAATAGAGCATCATTTTTATGAAGGAAAGTAAATTAAATTTAAATGCTAAATGAAGATTCATTTAAATTAATTAATGAGGTTTTGATTAAATAATGATATGATTCATTTAAACTCATTAGTAAACTTCATTTCAATTAATAAATGAGAGTTCATTTAAAATAATTAAAGAAGTTCATTTTAATGATAATGTAAATTCATTAATAGACTTTAATTAAGTGAAATAAATGAAAAATCCATTTAAGATAAATAGAAATATTTTATTTTAAAGAAAGAGCAATTATGAAATTGTTTTAAATAAAAGAAATATATTTTAAATGGTGATAAAATATCATGTAAAGGATATTTTATTAAAAAGGGTACCATTCTTCATTTTAATAATGTAAATATCCCTTTCCCCTATATAGTGCAATCTATGTAAATAATCTAGGGGGCTATTAATTTTCAAAGATGGAAGGGAGAAAAAGAAAAAAAAAAAAAATTCCAAAGATGGAAATTATGGGTAAAAGAATTGTTTACCGCCAAAGAAAAAGAGGATGAGGGATGGAAGCATTGAAGAAAGGGGGGCTCGAGGTTGGCTCGGGATTCGAGGAGGGACGACGGATGGGCCACCTAGAGCAAAGGAGCATGTAAGGTGCAAGGGAGGAAAAAAATGAAGGAATAAGACATAGGAGGACGCAGACCAGGTGATCGAGAAAGATAGGATCATGCAACAAGCAATGGGAGAGGTAGCCAAGACACCACCAGATTCCATTCCGTAGGAGTATTAAGGTTGGAGGGTTTTAAAACTTTATTCATTTATACATGCATTTGTATGATGAATGATTTAGATTGAAACCTGGTTATACTCCCCTATAGCGTGATAATCCCTTTGAAAGGTTTGGAAACCCCCTACGTCTAAGAAGTGTGAAGCACTATGTTTTTAGATGCTTGTATTGGAAAGCATCGTGCATTTGAGGCACTGCTTGTCATGGGAAACCACCTATTTTTAAATGGAAAGCATCGTGTATTTGAGGCGCTATTTATAGTGGAAAACTACATGTTTTAAATAGAAAGCATTGTGTTTGAGAAGCATCGCTTGTAGTGGGAAAACTACCTGTGTTAAGTAGGAGTGTTGTGCTTGAGAAGCACTGCTTGTAGTGGAAAACAAACCTATGTTAAGTAGGAGTGCTATGTTTGAGAAGTACCACTTGTAGTGGAAAAACCACCTATGTTAAGTAGGAGTGCTATGTTTGAGAAACACTACTTGTAGTGGAAAAACCACTTGTGTTAAGTAGGAGTGTTGTGTTTGAGAAGCATCGCTTGTAGTGGAAAAACCACCTATGTTAAGTAGGAGTGTTGTGTTTGAAAAGCACCACTTGTAGTGGAAAAAACACCTGTGTTAATTAGGAGTGTTGTGTTTGAGAAGCACCACTTGTAGTGGGAAAACCACCTATATTAAGTAGGAGTGTTGTGTTTGGGAAGCATTGCTTGTAATGGGAAACCACCCACATCTATGTGGGAGTTTCGTTGCTACGTAAGCTCAGTCCCTTTGGGATAGGTAGTGGCAGTAAAAAAGAAAGCCTAGCACCTGGTTTTACCTTGTTTGGACTCTAAGTTTGGTAGTCCTTTGACCTTTCTGCAGAGGTTGTTTCACATCCACCATGAAGGCGTATTAGTCTAAGGTTGTGAATCTTTGATTAGTAAGGTTTACCTATGTAATTTTAATTGAAATGAGACCTTTGATTAATATGAATTATCTTAGGAGATTTTAATTGAAATGAAACCTTTGATTAATATGAATTATCTTAGGATATTTTAATTGAAATGAGACCTTTGATTAATATGAATTATCTTAGGATATTTTAATTGAAATGAGACCTTTGCATAATATGAATTATCTTAGGAGAATTTTTTTTTTATTGATAACGGGTTTTTTAAAGGGACCCAAAACCTTATAAACAGGCTGTAGAGAGGATCTCATGAAGGTTCAACTCTCTACAGGACAAGCCAAAAGTGGACCATACGCAGAGTCCATAAACCAAAAACAAGCATAAAACCCTATTACAGTAATAACCCGTAGGCACAAAATGGAAACCAGGAGATACAAAGAAAGCACAGGGACCATCCCAAACAACAAAAGGGGACAATCACTTAAGAGGACCATCTCCATAATTTAGGGACATAGTCCTCATCTTCCTTGGGGTCGTCCTCCATGGAGATGGTGTTCTTCTGCTTATTCATCTAGGTGATAATATTACTAGCTCTGAGGAGCATTGAGGTAGCAAGGTTGACTATATCTTCCAGATCAGTAATCTCATCCACATCTCCCATCTACTACATGAAATGGGATCCACTCAAATACGGGCCTGATGTGGTCCTCTAGCTCTTGCGAGTAGGGGATGGGCTTGATTTTTCATTAATGTTCTTGAACAAGATAGAGCACCATATTGAGGTTTCAGAAGACCCCGCATGGGGTAGTTCCCTAGGATGGCCAGCTCTTCTTGGAGTGTCATTATCCACTTCCACCACTAGAGCATCCTGAGCACCATCCAAAATTACCAACAGGATAGGTTCAAGGTCTCGACCAGGTCTCTCTTGCTCCACTATGTGCTGATCAGGATTCTAACTGATAAATTTGTAAATGATGTAATGTAGGCCCTGGTGCTTGGGGTGGGTGGATTTTCCCCACCTAACACTATCCACAGATATCTCCATTGACCGATATAGGTATTCCAAGATATTAATTTTCTTGACATCCTTGAGGTAGTTAAGGAATGCCATATGGAAACTATGCAAGGGTGATGTCGACTCATAAATAGTCAAGTACTACATTACAGGTACCATAACCCTATTCCATGGAGGGGGAAGCCCTTCCCTGATGTACCCATTGTCTTTCTTAGTTAATGACTTCCCCTTGTCATGAAGCAGCACCAATTCACCAGCCATGGAATGCTTGTCCCTACGGATAATCTCACCTTCTTTTGGGAGCTCGATGATCTCCGCTAGCATGTCAATGGTAACAACAAAGGTTAATCCTTTCAAGGATACGATGTCATTATCCTAGGTCTAAACAAATTCCTAAGATATATCAGGGTCATGGCCACCAAACTTCTTTAGGAAGTTTAACAATCCACGGGCCACCAGGATCTCCTCGACCATCGGGTCCAGCTGTAGTTGGTCGGGCTCAAGCAACACCATAATTCTCCACACGATAGAGAAACCTTCATGCCACCATTTTGCCACCCCACTCGGCTTAATGAGTAATATGGTTCTCTCTATAGCTTGGTATACAAAAATCCTTCCTTCCCATGACCAGAGCTGCTTCATGCTGATATGCGTGGCCTTGGAACTTGATTGACACCATTGATTGGGCCTTTCGGGCATGAGATGTCTTGAAGCATGGTTCGATCAATTTTGAAGGATGATTTGGTTCGTAGTGTGAGCATGCACCAAAATTAGAGGTGATCAAAGTGGTGGAAAAGGTTGATAGGAGTAGTTGGAAGTTTTATCAGTGGATAGGGTGTACCACAGGGGACCTACCATGTTTACAACACTTCTCCATAGGTGAGCCATGAGGGCATCAACCACCACATCGAGGTCCAGAGCAGGTGCGAGACTGACAAGATTATCATCATGTTCTGCATGGTTATCATCCTGGCATGAGGTGGTAGTCCCTAGATGGATCATTTCACACATGTGAAAGGGATCACATTTTCATTGGTGTTCCTCCTTTGCACTTTGTCCATGTGCATCTTTCCAATGGATGTTATTGGCATTGATATTAGGAATACCATCGGTGATTTGGTGGGACACAACTAGTTTACACTGGTTACTATGCCAAGAGATGTTGGCCCAAAGAGTGAAGACTCTTGGGAACACGTGTCTACCACCTATTCCTCCACAAAGGCAAATATCAATATGCCACCTTGGCATTGTAGTGTAGTGAGGTCCACCGACATGCCTCACATGGTGGGGCAAAGGGGTCCTTGACATCATGGCATTAACCATCATTGGCTACCACAAGTTCATGGTAAGAGTTGATGATGCATTGGGGAAGGTCCTCCCACCACATCGAAAAGGAGTGAACTATCAACCCAAAGTTTGCCAATGCATCCGCAACCTTATTGCCTTCCCTGTACATGTGTTGGATACACCTATTCCTAATTGCCCATAGGTGGAGAATGGTTTCTTCAATGAGTGGCCCCACATTCCAGGGTGGATTCGAGACCCCTTTCAAGTAGTTTATTGTGTTCAAAGAGTCACCTTCAATGATCAGGTGTTGGATGTTGGATTCGATGGCCATTTGAACGCCATAGAAAGCTACCCATGCCTCAGCAAAATTATTTGTTTGGATTCCAAGCCTTTCAGCGTAGGCTAAAATGATTTTACCTCTATCATCTTGGATCACTCCACCATAACTCGCATCACCAGGATTGCCTTTGGATGCACCATCAAAATTTAGCTTGAACCACCGGGGGAGGGGGAATCCAAGAAACAAGGGATCTATCCACAGTGACACGGGGATGGCCAAAAACCTCAAAAGAGAGTTTAGAAGAATGTGCCACATGGATCTCGAAAGAGGATGAAGGATAATCATCAGTGGGAATGATATTGGTATTTTTAGAGGTAAACGTGACAATTCTCAGTGACACAAATTCTGGGTCGAGGCACAAGAACCTAAAGGCTCTATTGTTCCTTTCCAGCCAAATCTACCACATAAAGTGAGGGAGGATAATCGACCACCAAAACTTTAGGCGAGTAGAATGAAAGGGGTTAGGCCATTGGATAATGAAGTCACTGATGGATTGAGGGGCAGCCCAAGAAATGGACACATTGGAAAAAATTGATGACAGGACAAGACTAGAAAAGGGGCAATCAAGGAATAGGTGGTTGATCGATTCCCAAGCGGATTTGCAGAGGAGGCATCTATTTGGTAAGATCATGCCATGGGTAATAATATTATCGGTGGTCAAGAGTCTGTTTTTAGCTACCAACCAATAAAAGTGAGCTATCTTGGGAATGAGGTTTTTAATCCAAATGATTTTGGAAGGGAACCAATCATTCTCAGGTTCATTCAGTGACAAGTAGGCTATTTTGATAGAATAATTTCCAGACTTGCTAAGGTGCTTGAAGGGAGCATCGGTGGTCGGGTGCTAGGAATCAACTGGGTTCGAAGGAGCTTGGAAAGGTGGAGATGAGCAGAGTAGAGTTCCAATGATCCCAGGTCAATAGGCAAGTTAACCCAACAAGGGAAATCTAGATCATGAATAATAAAATTCTCAACTTTAGGACCAAACATCAGATCAATAATAGGTTTGAGGATACTTACAGACCGATCATGAATTAGAGGTTGAGCCATAATCCATGGATCTTCCTAGAATCTAATTCATGATCCATCCCCGAGCTTCCATCGATAACCTTTCTGAATGATAGGTCTGGTGTGGCACATCGAGCTCCAAAATGCAGACCCAGGAGGCATAAGGGAGTTGTCCATCAGAGACCCTTGCCTGAGGTATTTTCTTTTTACAATGTCGACCCATTGGGCTGGTGAATTGGTCGCAACCTTCCATCCCTATTTTGATATCATGGCCATGTTCATTTGGTGGACTCTTCGAAGACCTAGCCCACCCCTACACTTTGGAAGACAGACCTTATCCCATGCAATGAGGGGAAATCTACTTTTATTCTCCATTCCTGACCATAGAAAGTTCCTTTGAATTTGTTCCAATTTATTACATACGAAAATCGGGGCTCAAAATAAGGACATGAAGTAGATTGGCATGCTCTAGAGATAATATTGGACTAACGTGAACTTTCTTGCACTACTGAGAAGGGCTCCTTTCCATCCTGCGAGCTTCTTCATTACCCATTGAATGACACCGTCCCACATTCTTGCAGTTGGATGTCCTTGGAAAAGAGGAAGGCCAAGGTAAATTGCAGGAAACTCAGTAGTATCACACCCCAATATTTGAGCAATTCTTGCCTATCTATGGGTCGAAGTATTGATGAAGTAAATGTTGCTTTTCAAATAATTGACTTTTTGGCTGGCAACCCTCTCATAAGCCTCCAAAATGGATCTAATAACTTTGGCTTCTGGGATGCTAGAGAGGTTGGCAAGGATTGTGTCATCAACAAACTGTTGATGAGACACTAGGGGAAGGCCAATTGAGGCTTTGATTCCTAAAATATCACCCATAGAGCAAGCAACTTTAAGAGCTCTTCCCAGACTATCAGCCACAAGAATGAACAAAAATGGTGACATGGGATCACCTTGCCTTATTCCCCATCTGCTTTTGAAGTACCCTACCGTTGCTCCATTTACAATAACTGAGAACCATGTAGAAGAGATGCAAGCTTTGATCAAGTGAATCCATCTATGGTGGAAGCCAAACCTAGTTAGGACAGTGGTGAGAAAATCCCAAGAAATTCTATCAAAGGCTTTACTAATGTCCAATTTTAGGAAAAAACTTGGCGATCTATTAGTCGTAATAGTATGGATGAGCTCATGGATAGTGATCACACTATCGATAATGACTCTTCCTTGGATAGAGCTGCCCTAGCACATGTCAATGATCTTGGGTATGATGAATTTCATTCTATTTGCCATGGATTTAGTGAGGATTTTATATATCACATTGCACAGGCTAATAGGATGAAAGTCGATCATGGAGTGACAGTCATGGGATTTCGGGATGAGGGTCAAAAACGTGGAGTTAAGGTCTCTGGGGATAAATTTGGACCTCTGGATTTCTAGGATGGCTTCTGAAACATCTTCTCCAATGATATCCCAACAAGATTGAAAAAACCTTGGGGGAAATCCATCTGGGCCAGGGGCCTTGTCTGCTGACATGGAGAAGAGAGCTTCTTTGATTTCATCATAGGAGAAGGGCTGCAGTAGAAGATCATTATCATCTTGAGAAACAAGGGTCGAGATGTGCTAAAGAAGGGATTCCAACACTTCGACCAGGAAAGCCTGGGAGGGGCCAAGGATGTTGCGGAAATGCTCCACTGCCTCAACTCGGATGTCTTTAGTACCTTCAACAAGTGACCCATATTCTCTACGGATACATCTAATAGCATTTGCACCTCTATGTCTCATTGTGGTGGCATGGAAGAACTTTGTATTCAGATCACCTTCTTTGAGCCACAATGCTCTGGAATTTTTCCACCAGAATATTTCCTCTTTGGCCAACGAGTTGTGGAACTCACTTAAGAGTATTTTCTCTTGTCTTCTGACCTCATTGGTGGCATTGCCACTCTAAACCTAGTTTTCTATTTCTTTCAATTGGGAGAAAATTACTCTTCATGACTCAAAAATATTCTTGAATACCTCTTTATTCCATTTCAGCTGAGCTTGAGGAATTTTAGTTTCATGCAGACCTTGAAGATGCACGTACCATTGATAGGCTGACTCCACCATTCAATGATTCTTGGCCTGAAATTCGGGTGTTGAAGCCACATAGACTCGAATCTGAATGGAGGTTTGAAGTTGGGATCCAACCTTGAAATTTCTAGGAGAAGTGGATTATGGTCAGAAGCTATTCTTGGTAGGGACGAAAGCGTAGCATCACCAAGGATCGGGATGGCTTCTCTAGACAACAAGACTCTATCAAGCCTCATTTGGATGAGTTGGTCTCCTGCACATTGGTTTGTCCAGGTGAATAGTGAGTCATGAAGTTCAACATCCATGAGTTCATTGGAGTCGATGAAGTCGACGAAGTGCTCATAGCTTCTGGGAGTAATTGGAGCACCTCCAACTTTGTCAGTGGGATACAAGGGATTATTAAAGTCACCAGCCAACATCCATTCATGATAGGGGAAGGAGGAGTGCATCTGCGTGAGGCTATCCCACATTACAAGCTGATCACTAAAGTTATTTGGGGCGTATATGTTGGTTAGAACCCACTACTTATTGGTTTCATTACATTTGAATAAAATGTTGATAACTCTATCACTATGAGATAATAGTTCTCTAGTTACTTTGAGTGGATCCCAAAGGCACAAAAATCCCCCTGAAGCACCATGGGTAGGGCTAGCTACAAATTTGCAACTATTCCACATCGATTTGACCACTTTTTCTATATTTGGGTTTTCCACCTTTGTTTCCTGAATGATGAATATTGAGGGTCTCATTTCCTTTCTCATTGAATAAAATACCCTTTGTTTTGTTGTTCCATTGAGCCCTTTGGCATTCCAGGATAGGACCTTCATTTGCATGATTTAGAAGATTTTTTCCCCCTTTCACTTGCGGGGGTTTGGGTCTTTTACCTTCTTCCTTGGACATCTCTCTAAGGGGATATAATGAAGATAATAATGTTGTTTGGATGCCACTAGCTATGTCATCCACCATATATTTTTTCCTAGAATCAGGGTTAGGTGGTCGAACTCGTTTTCTCTTGGCACCCACATCACATTGGGGCTTTTTGTGGCTTCTGGTGTTATTCATGGGGGGGCTTGAGGATTCACCCCCACCTAAAAAAACAAGGGTGAGAAGGAGATCCTGGAGAAAAAGCTTCAATGGGGGACCACCCCACACACAAAGGGGAGCTCACTAGAGAGGGCAACAAGGGGAGGGTAAGTTGGTCTTGTTGGACAAGGGGGAAACTAGCTTGATGGGAGAGGCCAACGAGGAGGGAGTGAAGGGGTTTTTGGACTTGAGGTGAGAGGGGAGGGGGAGGTGGGTGTGTAAGCATCATAGTTGGTGAGGCTAAGAGAAAGAGAGGAGGGGTCAGAAGAGGCAACGAGGAGGTTCGATGGGAGAGGGGAGTGTATGGAGGTAGCAGTGATGGGGGTGGATGGAAGAGGGGAAGAATGAGGGAGGGGTTCCAAGGGAGTTTCCAGGGATTCCTGGGGATTGAGGGGTTCAAGAGGAACACCTTGGTTCGCAAGGGATGGGTTAGGGTGAGGAAGTTGTTCTACAACAAGACCTTCGGAAGGAACTTCAATATCCTTATCAGTGAGAATTTCAAACTAGTTAGAAAAGAGAGATAATACCTCATTGGTACCATGGATCTATCCTTTGGATGATGATTCAGGTAGAACTTCCTTTTGCTTCCCTTTCTCTAGCTGAGGTTGCGGGTTTTGGTTTCCTCTTCGATGGTTGAAATTTTTGGAGCGTTTCCCACCAGGGTGAGCTCCATGAAAGTATTTCTTGAGGGATGGACACTGCTCCTTGGAATGGTCTTGGTTGTTGCACAAATTACATGTTGCTTTATTTTCTTGTGGGATTTGCTTCATCATGGGACATTGAGATTTAAGGTGTCCTTGTTTCTGGCACCCCACATAGAAGGTGGGTTTATTCTCATACTCGAAGGCCTATCTCCATCGGTATGACCCATAGGTGAGGTCGATGTACGTTGGGAGCTATGATTCCAGGTTTACCATTATACAGAAGTGAGCATAAGGTATTCGGGACTAAGCTTTGGTGGTCGGGTCAAAGGCGACCAGGTCATCGATGACACGAGCAATACTTTGAATGAATATTTCATCCCAAAACTGAAAGGGGAGTTTGGGAAGTCTAACCCAAATAGGGGCCACATTGATGCTTTGCATCCCAGGGTTGAAGCTAGGATTCCATCGCATGATGAACAGGGGTCACCGCTCAAAGAACCAGGGCCCCTCAGTTAGAATCCGAGTTGTATCATTCACATTGTTCAATCGTATGAGGAAAAACCCTCGAGTCAGAACCACGAGTTCCATATGGCCTTCAGGATTCCATTTGTCCATCGCCCATCGATGGATGGATTCGATGTCGGGTCTAGATCCTATGAAATTTCCAACCAGGGAAAGGGATTTCTTGCTCAGCACCGGTGCCTATATCTTAGGAGATTTTAATTGAAATGAGACCTTTGATTAATATGAATTATCTTAGGAGATTTTAATTGAAATGACACCTATGATTTATATGAATTATCTTAAGAGATTTTAATTAAAGAGAAACCTTTGATTAGTATGAATTATCTTAAGTGATTTTAATTAAAGAGAAACCTTTGATTATTATGAATTATCTTAAGTGATTTTAATTAAATAGAAACATTTGATTCATATGAATTATATTAGGAGATTTTAATTAAAGTAAGATCTTTGATTATTATGAATTATTTTATGAGATCTTAATTAAAGTGACATTTAATTAATGAGATTTACCTTATGTGGTTTTAATTAAAGTATGACCTTTTGTGCAATAAGATCATGAAGGGGTTATTTTTAACTAAAGTAGTGAATCTTTAGATAAGGTTGTGAATCTTTAATTGAGGTTATGAATCTAAGATTAAGGTTGAAAATATTTGATTAGT
This sequence comes from Wollemia nobilis, assembly GCA_028583015.1. Classification (NCBI taxonomy): domain Eukaryota; kingdom Viridiplantae; phylum Streptophyta; class Pinopsida; order Araucariales; family Araucariaceae; genus Wollemia; species Wollemia nobilis. The sequence continues at coordinate 1,008,844 of JAQPPZ010002023.1, forward strand.
AAGTCTATGATGTAGACTTTACTAAAAGGACTTCAAAGGAAAACATAATTATGTTATAAATTTGATGATAAAGTTTATGTTGAATGAAGTATTGTTTTAGAGGTTAAAGGTATGGGAATTTAATTCTTTAAAACAATATCATATTTGATTGGAATTGTTAATTAAAAGGATGTTAGATTTATTCTTTGAATTGAAGTTATGGGGCTTTGATTTAGGGAATGAATGAAATATTGTTTTAAAGGTTAAATGTATGGGACTTTAATGCTTTAAAATAGTATTATATTTGATTGGAATTGTGAATTAAAAGGATGTTAGATTTATTATTTGATTTGAAATTATGGGGCTTTGATTTAGGGAATGAATAAAGGATTATTTAGAGGTTAAAGGTATGGGACTTTAATGCTTTAAGACATGAATGGATTTTATTAAAGTTAGACCTTGATCTAAGTTGGACATGTTGGATTCCTATAAAAGGGAACTTGAGAGGTGAATATAAAATTAAAGAATCTTTTATAATATCCACTATGCATTAGATGGTTGGAAACTTAATTGAATTTTGTATAGTTGCAATTTGGAAAATTAAATGAATAGATGCATTTAGAGGTATGTCTATCCTGAACCATGATTACCCTGATCCCCTACTATCCTCAAAGAAACAATGGGAAGAAAGGATAAGCAAGGAGTTAAATGGAAACAAAGTATAGATAATTTATATTTTATGCTGATTTACTTATGCTCAAATAAACTAGAATTGTGAGGAGATATCCCTGATGCAGTTAATGTAGTATTTTATAAAGTATGGAGAATTTACCATGAAATATTTAATGCAATAACTCTTTATTGGTTTAGAGAAGGTACTTTTACTTTATTTCCATGTTTTCTTATAATAGGTAACTGATTCTCTTTTCATGGATGAAATTATATTTTAGTGTTAATCCTTCTTTATTTTTTGGATATTTAGTTATTACTCTTTGTTTTTTAGTATCTAGATGTATTCTTGTTTGGTTTCTTGATAATAGAAATCCAAGAGTAGAGTTCTAGGGTGAACTTGGAGGTTACCTAAGGGAATTAAGAACCCCTTAGGGTGAACATAGGAGACCTAATGGAATTGAGACCCTCGTAGGGAGATAGAGGATAAAGTTATGGAGAGACTACATTTGAGTTAAGATAGCTTGTAGTGTAGATGAGATGGATATCTTAACTCGTAATAGTCATAGCATACCTACACATAATGACTTGTGTATGGTATGGATATGTGTGTATACCTTCGATGGACTGAGGGTGATAAGTCTAGCCCATCAAGAGTGATGGGATAGATAGGATTATTTACAGTAACACATGATACACCTACACAGATGGACTTGTGTTAGGGTACTTCATGAGATGTAGCTTTCAAGAAAACTTAGGGGATTGAAAATTTAGGCAAATATTAGTTGGGTTAGGGGTTCATGAAGGGTTCATGTATCTCTCTCCTTAGTAAAAAAAAACTTTTTCTATTTTTGTATTTTTTTATTTGTGTTTTTGGGTCATTACACTATCTTTCTAGTCTTAAGATTCTAAAGCTTATAGTCTTTGACTCGATATCCAACTTAGATATCTTCTTCTTAGGTACATGTACAAATGCCTCACAATAAAAAACCTTGATATTCTACAATGAAGGTTTCTTTTCTAAACAATCCTACTTAGGGGTTGTGTCCATAAGAGTTGGCATAGGAGCTTTGTTAATCAGGTAATAATATGTTCTTGCAACTTCTATCCAAATTTTTTGATCCAAAGTAGCTCCACTAAGCATAGTATTAGCTTTCTCTATCAATATCCTATTCATCCACTTTGCAACTCTATCCTATTGAGGGATGTATGAAGTCATCTTGTTCATAGTAGTATCATGTTTTTAATAAAATTTATCAAACTTTATAGAAAAATACTATTCATCATTATCCATTCTCAATACCTTGATATGATTTTCTATCTAGTTATCAATAAAAGCTTTAAAATTTTTAAACTTTGATACAACATTATATTTGTGTGTAATATAGAGAACCTATGTTTTTATGAAGAAATCATGTATATAAGAAACATAGTATAATTATTTTTCTAGTGATGATACACCAACAAGAAGAAATACATCACTTTGAATTAGATCTAATATCCCTATAAATATAGAAAAATTCAAATAAAAAGTTGCATGATTTTTTATTCCATAGATATAATATTCACAAAAGCTAAAATCAATAGAGAAATTAGGTAACCCCTCAACAAAGTCCCTATACTTGAAGATACTATGACATTTTTGACCTATGTGGCCCATATGTCCATGCTAAAACATGACATTCTTAGTAGAAATGTATAGGTTATGAAAAATAGAAAGCTCAATTGTTTTACAATCAATGGTGCTTGTTTTGAGATAAATTAAAGCTCTAGAGTGAACTCCCTTAGCCAAAAATATGGCTTTGTGCACAATCCTATATTTTTCCTTGCTAAGGACCACCTACACACCAAAATAAATCATTTAATTTATAGAAAGTAATTTTTTTGGTAAACCTAGAATGAATAGAATATTAGAAAGAGACTTAGTCCTTCCATCCACAAAAGTGAGCATGATTTTTCAATGGCTAACTACGTTGAGAGTTGTGTTATCTTCCAAATACACCTTCTAAACATTAAAGTCTTCATAATCTAAAAACCACTCTCTATGGGAAGTTATTTGGTATGAATATTCTAAGTCAACTAGCCATACATTCTCATATGCATGTGTGATAAGGGCTATAACAAACACTTCACTAGTATTTTCATTAGAGGCACTTAAGTCAAAATATTTGTCAAATTAATTCTTAGTATTCTTCTCCTTATAGTCCTAAATTTTTCCTATCTTGCCACAATTCTAATATTTCATCCTAGATACGACAAGGGACTTGCATATCCCCTTAGACATTAATCATTTCTCCATATTCTTGTTGTTTAATTTTTTCTTTCAAAAGTTTCTGATAGTTAATGCATCCTTGATAGGCATAAACATTTTCTACCTCATATCCTTGATAGTGCTATTGATCTCCATCACTATATTGTCCAAAAAATTAGGGAAATAATATAAGAGTGTTATATGTTGGTCTTCCTCTTTCATATTCACATTTGTAGATGTCAATTGGCTCACCAAGATGTTAAATGTGTTTAGAATATTAGCAATTGAATCAACATTTATTTATTCTCAATGATTAGAAATTTTTCTATAGAAAAATATGGTTTATAAGGAATTGAGAGTGGTACAAGTCCCTTGAATTTCTTTATATATCCTTGATGGTCTTTTCTTTAGAAACATTTTGGAGCACTAAATTTGAAATATACAGACTAATATGACTTACTGTATTTTAATTAGTCACAATCCAATCTATTATAGATAGACCATTATATTTCTAACCAAATACCCCTATATGAAGGTCTTGATCAATAACGAGATCCTCCATCGTGAGATTTCATAACCTAAAGTTACTTCCATTGAATCTTTCAATCTTCATTATCGTGCTTGCCATATTTATTTCTTGTCAAAAAGATCAACAATATAGAAATTGCATGTAAAAAATGATTAAATATAAAAATAGCCCTACTTATCCTATGGATCTAACAAATTAGCCAGTGTTTGATACTAAATGAAAAGAAAAAATGCATCAAAATGAAAAAAAAAATTCTAATTAGTGTAATAGAAAACTGTGCTAGTTAACTACATGTAAAATTGTCAAAAAAAAATATTACAAAGAAATAAATTTAAAATATATAAGCAAATAGCACAATATATAGTGGAAAAACACAAGAGGAGAGTATCAATGTATTATCAATAGTAAATTGGTTACAATAGACTTTAGATATTAACTCCTCTTAGAAGATCTAACCATGCATATGCAATCTTTTACCAAAATCATGATGACCAAGAATTATCCAAACCACTCACTCAAGGCTTGTGTATATAGGTTAGAGGTAAACTTAAAAACCATTAGTGGTTTCCAAAAGATTTTTTGTGGTAAATAAACAATAAAAATTAAAAAATATTTTAGAAATTACATTTTTAGTGGTCCTTATCCATGAAAAGAAGTGTAATGAAAAACATCACTTGAAATAATTAAAAAAAAATCATGAAGGGCTGATATGTAGATTGAAATAAAAATGAATTTTTTTTTTTGAAATTTGATGGAAGGCAAGGCACATTGTCAAGAAACCGTCAAAATAAAAAAAATTATTCCTATGAAGAAATATAATATTTTATTCATATTTCAATATTTTATTAAAACCTTGTATCAAAATCATTAAAATATTGGATGAAAACCTTCTCATAGAGAGTCCTCTACTCTGGCTCTAGCGCTTTAAAACCCTCTTAGCGGGAGACCTCATTTTTTTCTGTGGGAACTGGTTGTTTGTTATGGTCTTTATGCTTTGTGTTGGTTGGATGGCTCTGTGAAAAATATTTTTGTTGGTTGGGGTGTCTTTTTGGTTCACTCTGTATTTCTTTTGGGTTCATATTGCCATTTAATATCTGGCAAAGGTTCCTGAGGAGGATAGGGCTAAATGCTGATCCAAAACTGTGGGGGGTGATCTTGGGTTGTTTGTATCATTGCAAAAAGTTCTATTTGTTGACCCCTTGGTTTGATATGGTTTTGTGTTACTTTGGTTGCTTTTTGGGTAACACTTTTCCTAGGGTTGTTTTCTAGTTGAGGGCCCATGGTTAGATTTCTCTATTTTCTTATGGGTTCAATTTTCATTGAAAATCTGGTTGAGGTACTTGAGGAGGATAGGGCCAAATGCTAATTAAAATCAGTTGGGGGTGATATTGGGTTGTTGTTGCTATGGTAATATCTAGTTTTTGTTCCCTTAGGTAGCACCAACTTTGTTTGCTCTATTACTTTGGTTAGATTTGGTGGTTTGTAGAGTTTTTATCTCCAGTTCTAGCACTAGTGGTTGTGTTTGATCCCAAGGTTCCATGGCTATATTTTTGGTATTTTTTGAGTAGATTCAAGTAATTGGATCTATTTTGGCCTCCCACTCTGGCTCCAACAATCTAAAATACTCTAAGTTGGAGGCCTTCTATTTTTTGTGCTAGACCTAGTTGTTTGTTATGGTCTTTATGCTCTACGTTAGTTGGATGGCTCTGTAACTATTGTTTTTGTTGGTTGAGGGGTCTTTTTGGTTTGCTCTATATTTATTTTGGGTTCGGTTTGCCATTGAATATCTGGTCAAGATTCCTGATGGGGATAGGCCAAATACCGACCCAAACTTATGGGGGATGATATTGGGCTATTTGTATCACTGCAAAAAGTTTTTGTTGTTGACCCCTTGGATGGTTTTGGCTTTGTGTTACTTTGTTTTTTTGTTGGGTTATGATGTTAATAGGATTGATTTCCATTTGAGGGCCCTTGGTTAAATTACTCTGATTTATTATGGATTCAGTTTGTCATTGAAAATTTGGTTGAGGTCCCTGAGGGGGATAGGGCCAAACACGGATACAAACCCATTGGGGGTGATATTGGGTTGTTATTTTTGTGGTAATGTCTTGCTATTGTTCCCTCGGCTAGCGTCGGCTCTGGTTACTCTGTTACTCTAGTTAGCTTCAATGGTTTGCAGATATTTTAACTCTGTAAAAAGGTTTGGAGGTCCTTTCAAAACTCCTTCGTCCATCAAATAAAAAAAAAAACCATTAAAATATTAAAACAAAACCATGACTATTGTAAAAATTCCTTTTGAAGGACAACCTGCAATCAAAATACTTTTGAGACATTTCTTACATTTCCTCAAAAATATGGTATTAAATAATCTGATCTAATATAGTATTTAAGAATAAAATCTATAATGATAGATATATTGTCCCTCTCTAACTTTTTGTCAAATTTTTCATAGCTAGCTGCTACTTTAGCATGATTTGAAATGATTTTATTGTTGATTTGATTGGTTTGTTTTTCATGTGTTTTCTTTCTATTAATAATTGTTAATCATTATATTTTTAAATTTTAGCATTGGTATTATAATTTAGGTTTTATCAAACTATTTACTCTTAGGTAATATGATTAGCACTGTGATTTAATTTGGCATGATTTATTTTGGTACTATTAATAGTAAAAAGGGTTTTGAAAGGGACCCCAAAACCTTTGACAAAGCAACCCGCCACAGAGACAGCCAAAAAAATACACAACAAAACACAAAAAAGATAGAGGTCCCAAAAACAACAAGAGAAACAAGTCAAATCAACCAATGAGAGAACCGATATAGTTCTACATCATTGAGTCAAATTCATTGACAACATTATCTAACATTTGGGCGGCCTCCTCAACATAATATAAAAGCATATTAATAGAGCTCCAAACCATACATTGCTTAATTTCAATCAGATGCAGGCTATGCAAAAGAGCACTTTTCTTCGTAGAAGCTTCCCCCGGGGAATAAACATCAGCCACCAATTTTTCCTTAATGAAATCTCTAGGAAGAACCTCCACTTCTTCCACTTTGGATAAGGGAGAGGACTTTGCCATATCCCTCTTTTTACCACTGAGCCACAACAACTTATAGGTACCACTACCATTTGTAAAAAAACCAATAGAAAGGTCCTCCACCACTGGAGTAGCAACAGGAGAAACCATATAATTCTTAATGATCCTAGCAGAATATTTCTTCATCATAGAACCGCAGACCCATTTAGAAGAAACAAGAACCTTACAGTAAATCTTCTCTAGAATGGAACCCATGGAAAAGGAATACACATCCTCCAAGTCTGCACTTGAACTCTATGAAACCTGCAAAGCATCACTAGGCACCAAGATTGGAAGAGAATTCAAAGACTTTAAAATATCCTTTGCCACAACCCCTTTATCCACTGCAACACATTCAAAAACCAACAGTGTCAATCCCTGTTGCAAGGAAACTAGCCCCACCCACCTTGAACAACCAACATTGATTTTTGCATAGAATTTAACAAGAATAGAGGGATGTTCATCCATATTTGCCTTCGCAAGTGATTTAGGAACATAGCATAAAAATTGTGAATGATGTCATATGAAGATTCCAACATGAAAAAATCCATAATCACCTTAATCACCTTATTCCACGATGAAGGCAGAGCCTTAGCACTAAAACCATTTTGAATTATCGGTAAGAATTCATCGCCTTCTAAAAATAAGTTGATCTCCTTCAATAATGAGTGCCTATTTTGGTTGTGCTATGCTCCATCTAGCTCTAATCCTATAGTGCGACTAACTAGCTCGACTGAAACCTCAAAGGACCACATCCCTACTCTTACCCATCCCTCTTTCCATGTAGCAGCCATCCACTTAGAAATAACTGGGTTGTGTCCATGGAATTTCTTGACACAATCCAGTAAACCCTCATCCTTCTAAATAGATAGAATTTTCTCATCAACAATCAAAGAATCAGGCTCCATCCTTGAATTAGAATGCTTTATCTTAAGGCCAAGGATTTTATCCTTTTCCAACTTCAAGAAGCACACAAGAAACCAAACACAAAAAACCCCTACAATCCACACTTAAAAACCATAAACCAGAGAGGAAGATGTCTGCACACACAACAAAACACAAGAGGCTCCATAACTGACCCAAGCATAAATAAAAATTCACTCCTATCATAGGTCAAAAAAAAACTCCAAATTCAAAAACTCCAAAGTCAAAGACAAAGGCCCTCAACATGGGGAATAGCCATTGAGCCCGAACTTCTCCAACCGAACACATAAAAGAGAAAAACAAGCCTAAAAAAATGCATAATTTAATCACATTGCTAATCACAATAATTATGTGACAGAAATTACCTGAACACAAAACAAACATGAATGAGACGAAGAATATCACAAACATAGGAAGGATTGGGTGTTAAAATTTGTTATTCAGGTTAGGTATTGGTAGAAAAGGTTTTATAAAGTCTGCATTTATTAAGAAATTTTATATCAAATGTTTTGGTGGTAGAAGAATAATAAATTATGTAATGGAAGGTACTATTAAATATGTAGGGATATAAGAGATTTTGGTAAAAAAATTCTAATAATTTTTTAAAGGAGAATGTATACTTTATATTAAAAGCAAATTTGCTTTTTGTGGTGCAGTGGTAAATTCCCTAGGTGCTGGTAGAGGCCGACCCAGGTTCCATTCCCCTTGTATCCATCCTGCAGATATATGGTATAGTTAGGAATGTCCTATGTGCTGGTAGAGGCCGACAAGGCTCCATTCCTCCTATGCCCAACCTGTTGAAAGTGGCACTTCGAAAGGGGTGTTTTCCACTATAAATTAGTTTTATCTGCTTGTGGTGCAGTGGTAAATGCTCTAGGTGCTGGTAGAGGCCGACCCAGGTTCCATTCCCCTTGTCTCCATCCTACAGATATATGGTATAGTTAGGAATGTCCTATGTGCTTGTAGAGGCCGACAAGGCTCCATTCCTCCTATGCCCAACCTGTTGAAAGTGGCACCTCAAAAGGGGTGTTTTCCACTATAAATTAGTTTTAACCCAGGTGTTGTAGGTGAGTTGGAGAGGAGAGGGCAATCCTCCAAGGGAGGTCCCAGGTTCAAATCTCCACCCTACCAAAAAGTTGAACTGGGTACCCAAAATCCAATTGATAATGTTGGTGCGGGCAGGGTCGGGTGCGACTCCCGAGTGAATTTAACGGTATAGAACCCCCTATTCGTGGTCTCTCAGACCAAGGTGGCCCCGCAAGGGGTTTTTTGCTATAAATAAAAAAAATATTAAAAGCAACAGAAACAATACATCAAATCAATTTATCAACAAAACTAACTATAGAGAGTATCAGGATTATCACTAAACTGTCTGGCAGTATCATCAAAATACATCTGAATAAGCTGAATATACAAAAATAACTTAAGTATTTCCATAGATCAGTCTATAACTGTTATAAAGCATATACATAAACTGCTGAACCATGTCCAACTGCACATCACAATGAGCAATATTGGAGAAATCACGAAACCTGTCAAAGAAGTATTTATACTTGTCCCTGTAGCAACACATGATCCTCGCCACCTGTATAGAAATTTTGAAACATGTGAGTCTCCTAAGAGACCCAGTAAGTGACCTCTGAGAATGCTGAAAATTTTCCTTATTCCTATACAACCATATGATCCATAAAATCTCTGAGGATAGTAAAAGCCAAAAATTATTAAAACATTTCTGCATATGCGGAATATATCCCAATAAAACATGTTGTCTAATCATACTATCTGTTATACTCCATCCCTCCATATTAGATAAGAATATATGTCATATCTCACGAGCAAAAAAACAATCAAAGAATATATGTTCAATAGAATCCGAAACTCTGCAAATAGAACAAGTTATAGGATTATTATTGCTGTCCAAAATAGGTAATCTTTGAAGCAAAAGTTGCCATCTAAACCAAGATTTTTTTGGTTCCAAGTGGCTGGACCAAATATGCTGCAAAATGGTCTGCCCAAAAGAAACTGAGATATCCAAATGCCAAACTGTGCTAAAGTGCAGAATTATATTAGTAGTATCAGTCAACATGTTATATAATTGCCTGGAAGTGACCTTGCAAAATTGAGTACCATCTTGCCAACTCATAATATCTAACAATGAATATTCATTTGCCACAAAATGTGGAGAGACCAGTTGCTAATAATTTTTAAAATTTGTAACGTTCATAATATGTACTAATTATATAAAATATAAAATATACTCCTAAGAAATTTTTTATTATTTTAATTTTCATTTTAGGGACGTTTTTACAAAGGAATATAATCGAGAAAATAAAATTAATAAGTTAATAGTTGTAAAATAATTAATATTTAATATTTAATATTATATAATACATAGAAACATATCTAGTTTTTTTTTTAGATTTTTTCACAACAAATGAATGTTGATATTTGGTGTATTTCAGCAAGATATATCTATAGATACTTTACTCCTTGTCCACCTCATTTTAATTTTAGGTGCTTGAACAATATTATAATTTTCCCTTAATAAATTAATATAATCTAATTTATATATATAATATTTAAAATTTTGAATTATTTAATCATAATAATACATTTAATTATTTTTTAATAATTTAATATTATAAAATATTTATAAATGAGTTGTATCTTGTATATTTTTAAATATATAAAGAAAAATAAAAGTTCTTGATGTGTGATTAGCTATTTTAACATAATAAATGCTATCAAATGATTACTAGTTAATATTATAATTAATTATTCAACTTTAATAATTTTATTATAATAATATAATTTGATTTAATTAGTTTTTTAATAAAGATAAATTTAATGTTTTTTCAAAATGTTTTTAGCTTTTTTTCAGTTGAAGTATAACAAAGACTACCTTCTACATGATTCAAATTTGAGTCTCTAAAATAAATAAAAGCTAAAAATCATATTAATTTGTTGTCTAATAAAAATAATTTTTAATTATTTAATATTGTAAAGTATTTATAAATAATGTTAATTTAAGTCATCTATTTTAGAAGTGAGTTTTTCAAGTAAGAATTTTGTAAAAGCTAATATTAAAACAAATAAATTTTAATATTTGTAGAACCATTTTACCCAATATAAAAATTTAAGAATAGTTGCATCATGCACTATACATTTTACCAAATAAGAGTTTTTTAAAATATACTTAATCTTTATATATGTGTGTGCATGTGAGAGAAGTAATCTTAAATTGAAATTTTAAAATTTAGCAAATATTTAAAAGATCATTATTATTTCAATAAAATTGTTTTATATATATATATATATAGTGATTTCTCATTCAAAAACATTATCAAATAATGTACGGAAATAAACCATCAACTTAAACAAGAAATAATTCATATACAGATTTGAAGGATTGAATTTTAAATTATTGATAAATTGAGTAATGGTTAAAGTTTTTTTGGGGTGTGAAAAACATTAATTTTATCATCCTTCTCCATAATTATAAGAAAATATATAATTTTATTAAGAATTATATTATGTAAAATACAATATTTTATTAAAGAGACTTTTAATATGAGAATTTTCACCAAGTTTTGTTTACTATTCTTCTTTAATGTTGCCATATCTTCATCCATTGCCTTTTTCTTTGACTTTTTATTTATATTTTCATTGCATCCCTTGTAATTTTATGCTCATCCTTAGTAGAAAAAGTAAAAACTTTTATCAAGTCGTATTAGTTCAACCTGTTAGATTCCTCAATGTTTCAAGGAGGAGACTTAGGTTGTCAAACAATACATGGATAATATCATCCAAGCTTTGTTGTAATATATGTAGGACCCATTTTAATCCTATATAATCCATTAAAAAATATATATGTTAATATATATATATATATATATATATATATATATATATATATATAATTTAAATACAAGTTTTTAATTTCCAATGGCATATGAATTTTGTTCCAATTTTATACCTCTTCTTCTTATAAATGAATATGTGAAATAAAGATATATTTTATATAATTTATGAATATATATCAACTACTTAATGAATATGTCATACATTTTGAAGATACAAAACTTGAAAGATGGTAGTCAAGTAAACTTAAGATATATAAAAATACAAATGTACGTCAAAATATACAAATGTCTATGAATAAATAAATAATAAAAAAATCAATCCCTTAATAGAAAAATATAAGATATGATAATATAAGTTATCATTTTTTTTAATGTGTCAACATCAAACATTCAAAGTGTGAACACTATTTTTCATGGGATTGGATCTCAAGACAATGCATATACTCTATGACTGTGAATACAGTCTAGATATCAACTTTAAATATATGTTATTTATATATATAGATACTCTCTCATATACTAAGGGAGATATATTAAAAAGGAAAAATTAAAACATTAGAAAATTAAATTAACTTTCTTATCAATGTGGATGTGAAATAAAGATGTGTATTTTATATCATTTATGAATATATATCAACTACTTGAATGAATATGTTATAATATTTTAAAGGTGATACACAATATGTTATAAAATTTGAAATATGGTAGGTAAGTAGACTCAAAATATATAAAAATATAAATGTATGTCAAAGTATACAAATGCTTATGAATAGATAAACCCTTGACAGTCCATTGAGAGGATTAGGGGGCATGGAATTCTCAAAAAAAAAACTAGTTATTCCTGGACATGTACAAAATCTAGTTTGATGGGAATGATCTGGTAGATCGTGATATTTCCCTTGCTTCTAGCGATGGTGAATGAAGGGTCTTTTTTCTCTTCTCTTTTTGTCAATATTCTTCTTTTCTTTGTTTGGATTGTGGGATCCCTGAGCTCTAGATTCCCCCTTATTTTCTATTTTTTGGTCTCCCTATTCTCTAGAGGCCCCCTCCTTTTTATCTTTTTTTTTGGTCCATTCCCCTATGCTTTCCTTCAATAGTCTCTTTTGCAACAAATAAAACCTCAATAAAATACCAAATAAAAAAGGAGATTTGGAGTATTCTTAAACTCAAGTGTCATTCAATCATATCCCTTACTCTATTCCATAAAAATTTACTATGCGACAAAAAAACCTTTTTATGAATTATATGTTTAAAATTAGTATTTTTAATTTATAGATAAAAATAAAAATCATTGTAGATAAAATTTGTGTCATCATTTAATGATTTTAGACCAATAAGCTTGTGTAATTCAGTTTATAAAATTTTCTCCAAAGCTATGGTCAATAGACTGAAACCTATCCTTTCGGCCATCATTGATTCGGCCCAAAGCGGATTTGTTCCGGGAAGACAAATCCTAGATGGTGCTATAGTAATTCATGAGTTACTTCACTCGGCTCAGAAAAGTGGAAGGGCGGCTTTTTTCCTCAAACTGGATGTTAATAAAGCTTATGATAGGGTTTCTTGGCATTTCTTATTTTTGGTCCTTAGGAAATTTGGTTTTAATGAATCATGGGTGAATCTTATGGAGGTTGCTATTTCCTCAGCCTAGTTCTTGATCATGATTAATGGCTCACCGACTGGTTTTTTCAACTCGCGCAGATTGCGATATGGAAATATTATCCCTCCCTTTCTCTTTATAATTATGGTGGAGGCTCTTGGGCGTTATTTTAAACCTCATGGTATAGAGTTTGGATTCAAGACGACTTTGCAGATTTCTCGAATATCTCATCAGCAGTTTGTGGATGACATGTTGCTATCATGTTTGGCATATGTTTACCATGCCAGAGTTGTCAAGGCTATTTTAGAATATTATGGGAGAGCTTCCTGGCAACTGATCAACTTCCTCAAAAGCAACATCTTTTTTACCAACACTCCTAAGATTCGATAGCATAAGATTACTTCTTTTTTGGGGTGTCAGATTGTTTCTCTTCCAGTTATGTACTTGGGCCTTCCATTATTTTTTGGATGCATGAAAGAGGACTTTTGGACTCCGATCTTAGAGAGGGTTTAGAAAAAGCTCTCTTCATGGAAGGGCACCCTTTTAAGACAGGCTGGCAAAGCAATTCTTGTTTAGAGTATGCTCCAAAGAATTCCTCTTTACTTTATGTTGCTCTTCAGTATCCCTGCTAAGGTGGCAGCCAAATTTGATAGTATTTATAAGGCTTTTCTATGGGTGGGACTAGAACTAAAAGGAAAAATTCATCTATGCTCATGGGATCAGGCTTGTTTGAGGAAAAAATATGGTGGTCTCAATTTGAAGAGTGTTGCTTTGATGAATAGGGCCCTGGTTTCTAAACAAGCATGGAAAGTAGCCTCCGGTGTGGACAGTATTTGGTGTCATATTTTATGTGCCAAATATCAGTTCAATAGCTTTCTTTCTGATCCGCTCTCCTTGGAAGGTTCTACATTTTGGAAAAGCCTTATCAAATACAGGGAGTTCATTAAATATAATAGTTCTTGGGTGATTGGAAATGGCAGGTCGGTTTCCTTCTCGGATGACCCGTGGCTAAGAGATCGCCCCTTGGTGGAGGAGTTGCATTTTAATGAATTTTGTGCTTTGTCTAAGGAATCTTGCTACATTAAAGTTGCGGACTTCATCCTCGTTCAGAATAATCAGAGAACTTGGTTGACGTCACTCCCCTTTATTAGGATCATTTGGTTTGGGATTCAATTATTTTTGAGCTTCATCGTTACGTGCTTCGTCATGAGGAAGTGGGGGACAAGTTGGTGTGGGATGGTGATAGTGAGGGCAACTTATAAGTAAAATAAGCTTATTTTATCCTTTATACTTGCGGTAATGGTATTTGGCCCTGGGCTAAAATATGGATGAAGAACCTTACTCCTAAAATCAATATATTTTTTTGGTTTGTTGTGCAGAATAAGATTCTAACAATTGATAATCTACACAAGCATGGGTTCAATATGCTCAATCGATGTTTTCTTTGCAAGTAGGACTGGGAGTCAATGTCACATTTGTTTCTTAGTTGCAAGGTTTTTCAGAATATTTTTTATCTTTATCTTCAACAAATTGGGTTAGCTTGGCTTTTACCAAATTCCATTCTTGATCTGGTCAATCAACGATCATCCACATTCCATTAACCACACATGAAATATTTTTGGAAGTTTTTTTTGCCCCATATTCTATGGGGAGTGTGGAAGGAACACAATGCGTGGGTTTTCAAAAACAAAGAGGGTGACCTGGCCCATATGTGTCATAAAATCCTCTAGAAAGTAGGTGAAAATGTGTCCTCTACCTTGAAGGAGTCACTTCCTTCTATTCCCAGGGATCATCCAGATTTCATTGTGGAACGTGCTTTGGATTTTTGTCCTGATCTGAGACCACCCTCGATGCCCAATATTCATAATTATGTGTAGTGGACCCCACCTCCTCTGAGGTGGCTAAAACTTAACTTCAATATAACATCAAAGGGAAACTCAAAAAAATGTGGGCATGGGTGGCATCATAAGGGATCATTATGACGATGTTGTTTTGGCTTTTGTCGAAGACTTAGGAGAGCAGTCTTCTCATTTTGCTGAATGTAGGGTTGCTTTTATTGGAGTTCAGTTATTAAAATATTTGGGAGTCTACAGGGCCATCATTGAGGGCAATTCACTAAATATTGTGAATATTCTTAAAGGAGTTTGCAGACTGGGTTGGCGGTTCTCCAATATTATTGATGAATCTAGAGCCCACTTGTCTTCTTTTGAGGATTCCTCTATCAGTCACATGTATAGGGAAGGAAATACGACGACTGATTGTCTTGCAAACATAGTCGTTGGAAGTCAAAGATTGATGGTGTGGCATTCTGACTTTCCTCTGGAGTTGATCAGCCTTGTTAATGATGAGAAGTCATAATTCTTTTTGGGTTTTTCAGGGCTCTTGTTGTTGTTCTGGCTAATAGTTTTTAAAGGGCCAACGTCAGATAGGAGTTATTTAGATGAGATTCAATGCCAAGCATATTCTTGTGAGTACTTCGAGAAGACTGCATCTAGCCAGAATACCCATCTTTTCCTAGCGATTTTTGAAATTCAAATTCAAATTTTGAATCAGTTCTTTGGGAGTTGGATTATGGTGGCTTCCATTAATTCTGCACTGATGGGGGAGACCTTCATGATTAAGTGTGAAAGATGTGCCAGTCAACTTCATTTTGAGATTTGGTGGTTCATTTTAGGCGATCCGTTCATTACTCCCATTAATGCAGTGATGTGGCAAGTGAATTGTAGATCATTGGTCGGTCCCTTCTAGTGGTGTTTTTATTCAATATCCGGGTCTTTAATGTCTTTCCATCCATTTTTTTGGTGGTTGCAGTTAATGGGCGATGTGTTGATGGTGGACATTTTTAGTTCTCTCTATCCTTTCCTTACCAGGGGGAGTTTCCAAAAAATAATGTTCTATCAGGATGCCTATCCTATGTTGGTTGTTGAAATTCAAATTCTGAGATCTTTGTATAGGTCTTTTCAGGATGTTGGGATTTGGAATTTGATGATTGGAACTTTTGTGTACCTTATTTCTCACTTGGAGGCTAATGTAACTCAAGATATTCACAAGCTGGTGTAGAACTATATAAGTTCTCCCTCCTTTGGTTCCTTGTGGTTTGGTTTCCATCTTTTCTTTTTGTTTTCCTATGGTTTTTTCTAGGGTTTTTTCAGTTCTTGTTTCCCTTGTGGCTTTCTCTATAGTGGTTGTGGGATCCCGTTAAAACCCCCTTCTTTTAATAGTACCAAAAAAAAATGGAAAGAATCATGGTCTTCATTGGTAGCACATAGTAGTAATGAAGTTTATTAAAAGCATACCTACCTTCAATATCACCCTATATACCTTGTAATGTTTAATGTGATATACCTATAATTTGAAAGGAAATAATGCATTGAGATACAATAAATTCCTACATAGTGGAATGGGAAAAACTATGGTACTTAACTAAATCTAAAATTATTAAAACAAAATATTAGAACTTAGAAAGAAATTAGTAATATATAAGAAGAGAACACAAGATATACCCTTGTAAATTCATAGAGGGGAAAAATATAGTAATAAGAGTCAATGCATTATCAACAACAAAAATAACCAATAGCAATGGGAAAACTCACTAGTTTACAATCATCAATCTTAAACTGATGCAAAATAAAGTTAACATACTTCCTTTGAGTGATCTAATTTTTTTGTGAGCTCCATACCTCCTAGAATCTATCCTTAATATTAATATAAATTTCAAAAATCTATTCATATAAATTTCAATAGAAATCTATGTTTTAACATTCTTGATAATATGTTTACTATTACTATAAAACATATCATTGACATAAAGTAAAATACTAATTAACTTATCACCATCCTATTTGAAGTATGCATAGCGATTAGAATTAGCTCTAGTATAACCTAAATTCAAAAAAATATGTATATAAATTTATCATAACACATATGTAAATACTACTTTAGACCATAAAACGACTTAAATTTGTAAACCAAGTCCTCCTTACCCTTTATATCAAAATATTTTGGGTATGTCATCTAGATATCCTCCTCTAAATCATCATGCAAAAATGTTGTCTTCACATCTATCTATTTAAGCTCAATGTCAAATACAATAACAATAAATAACAAAAATATAATAGATATCAACTTCGAAATAGGAGAGAATATATCACTAAGATCGGTTTCCTCTACTTGGTAATAGCCCTTACCCACTAACATTACCTTCTATTTTTTGATCTTACCATAAAAATTAAACTTCTTCAAAGAGCATTTCTAGACAATTTGCTTTCTATACTTAGAAAGCTTCACCAAGTATCATGTGCTACTGTTCTTTAATGTTCCCATATCTTCATCCATTGTTTGACTTCTTATCTACAATTTTCATTGCCTCCTTCATAATTGTAGGTTCATCATCATTAGAAAAAAAAAAAGCAAAAAAACATTTCAAACTAGTTGGGCAATACCTATACAGTTGCATTCTATTTCAAGTGGATCTCCTTAAGATTATGGTTTGAAGTTGTTATTGTTCTTTTTATAAATTCCTTGAATCAACCTCTGCTTTAGGTCCATCCTAAACCTTTGATTTAGTCTCAGGTGTTGGCTCCTCAATATTTTAATTTAGTTGTATCACTCTATTTTTATCTTTAAATTATCAAGATTTAGGCAAATTTCTAATCTCTCCAAAGATGACACTTCATACACTATCATTCTAGTCTTAAGATTATAATGGTTAAATCCTTTGACTCCATAATTGCATCTAATAAAGATGTATTTCTTTGCTTTAAAATTCAACTTCAATATCTTCTTCTTAGGTACATGTACATATCTCTCACAAAAAAAAACATAATATCCTACAATGAAGGATTCTTTTCAAACCATTCCTATTTAGGGATTGTGTCCACAAGAGTTGATATAGGAGATTTGTTAATTATGTAACAATATGTGCTTACAATTTATACCCATTGTTTTAATCCAAAGTAGCTCTTTTAAGCATACTATTATCTTTCTCTATCAATGTATTATTCATCCACTTTGCAACTCTATTCTACTAAGGGATGTATGGAGTCATATTTTTCATAGCAATATCATATTTTTTACAACAATTATTAAAATCTATAGAATAGTAATCTCCATCATTATCCATTATCAATACCTTGATCTTATTTTATGTCTAGTTCTCAACAAGAGCTTTAAACACTTTGAACTTTGAGAAGGCCTTAGATTTATCCCTGAGATAGAGAATACATATTTTTCTAGAGAAATCATGTATAGAAAATACATAATACAAGTATTTTTCTAGTGACTCTACACAAACAAGACAAAATACATCACTATGAATTAGATCTAATATCCCTATAAATGTAGAAAAGTTCAAATAAAAATTTGCATGATTTTTAATTCCATAGATTTAATATTCATAAAATTTAAATTCAATAAAGCAATTAGTCAACCCATAAATGAAGTCCCTATACTTGATGATCCTATGACCTTTTTCACCTATGTGGCCCATATATCAATGCTACAACATGGTCTTCTTAGTAGAAAGATCTAGATTATAAACAAAACAAAAAAAACCCATATTTATTATAATCATGGAGCTTGCCTTTGAGATGAAACAAAGTTCTAGAATGAACTTCCTTAGCCAAAACCATGGATTTGTGGATAATCCTACATCCATCCTTGCTAATACCATTGCACACTAAAATAATTCTATTTATTTATAGGAAGTAAATTCCTTGGCAAACATAGCACGAATAGAACATTAGAAAAGGACTTAGTCCTTACATCCCCAAGAGTGAGCATGATTTTTAAATGACCAACTATATTGAGGGATGTGTTATCTTCCAAATACACTTTACAAATATTAAAGTCTTTATAATCTAAAAACCACTCTCTATGGGGATTCATTTGGTAGGAATTTCCCATGTAAATTAAAAATACATCACCAAGAGAATGTGTGGTAAGGGGTACAACAAATACTTCACCGGTGTTTTTATTAGAAGTCTCTAAGTCATAATATTTATCAAATTCCTTTTTAGCCTTCTTCTCCTTATAGTCCTTTTTCCAAAGTTATAATATTTCATCCTAGATATGATAGGGTACTTGCATATCCCCTTAGACATTAACCACTTCTCCTTCTCCTTCTTGTTTTTTTTTCCTTTGAAAAGTCTCTGATAGTTAATGCATCCTTGATAGGCACAAAAGCTTTTTGCTTCAAATTCTCTAAGAGTAATGCACCCACAACCTCATCAAGATTCATATTTTATATAGTGCTATTGATCTCCATCATTAGGTTGTCCCACAAATTAGGTAAGGAACATAATAGTGGTATATATTTGTCTTCCTCTTTCATATTCACATCCATAAAATCCAACTAGCTCACCAAGATGTTAAATATGTTTAGATGCTTAGGAATTCGAGAAACATCATTTATTCTCAATAATTAGAGATTATTCTATAGAAAAATATTGTTTATAAGTGATTAAGAGTTGTACAAGTCCTTTGAATTTATCTATATATCCTTGATGGTATTTTTCCTAGAAATATTTTAGAGCACTAAATCTAAAATATAAAGACTAATATGAATTATGGTCTTTCGATCAATCACAATCCAATCTATTATAAATAGACCATAAGGTTTTTTACCAAATACCTCTATATGGAGGTCTTGATCAGTAACAAGATCCTCCACCTTGAGCTTCGATAGCCAAAAGTTACTTCCATTTATTCTTTTAATCTTCATTCTAGTGCTTTCCATATTTGTTTCTTGAAAATAAGATCTGTAATACAGAACTTGCATGCAAACAAGTATTAAATATTTAAATTTACCTACTTCTCCTATAGATCTAACAAGCTAGCTAGTATTTGATACTAAGTGAAAATAAATAATGCACAAAAATGCAACAATTTCCTATTTAGTGCTATATAAAATTATGCTAGTTAACTAGATGTAAAATTATCACAAAAAAAACATTAGTACTTAGAAATAAATTTAAAAGATATAAGCAAAGAGCACAATATATACCTTGGGAAAACCCATGGAGTGGAAAAAAAAAACAAGAGGAGAATATAAATTTAGTATCAATAATGAATTGGTTGCAATACACTTTAAATATTAACTCCTCTTAGAATATATTTTGGCTTCAAACACACAAAAGACAATCTAGCAACATAACCATGTGCATGCAATATTTTACACACATGAAGAATCTAAAAACTTATGTACAACTTGAACATGCATTGCTCCAAAATCATGATGACCAAGAATTATCCAAACCACACCCAAGGATTGTTTGTATAGGCTAGAGGTAAACTTAGAAATCACTAGTGTTTTCCAAAACTATGGGCTATTCCCATAGTTATATCAATGGGATAGCACAAATCCCAAATCCCCTTTTTTAAAGCCTACTTTGCATATCCCAAAAATTTACCCAATATTAGTGAGGTTAGTACAATAATTAGTAGCCAATTTAACCATCCTATTATCACTCCACACAACATGTATAATATTCCAAAATTTCCATATCCAAGGGAGATACCTATAGAAGTAATTTTCTCATAGATACAAGTCACCAACTTAATAAACCAACTAAACATGTTCTCTTGTTAAATAACTATAATAAAATACGGCCTACCTGCAGAAGATTAAAATTTCCTTCTATCCATAAATTTAGTAGAAAAAATGGTGCATCTGAGCCTCACAATAAAAAATAATTTAGGGCCTACGAGAATGTGGTATTCTAGAGTTTTTTCTTGTGAGTATGTGGAGCTGGAGGCATCAAAATTTAACCTACGAGATGTGTTCTAGTCTGGTAAGTATGGTGAGATGGGTCCTTATCCATATTGGGACCCTAGGAAGGTTTGTTCTGGGTTGGTGGGTAAGGGAGTCTCTTCCCCTTCACCATATTATGCTAGGATTGTGGCTGATGTGTCCTTTGGTGAAGAGTTTTCTCTTTGTGAAGTTAATTCATAATCCTATTAAATTTGTGTCCCATATAGCACTGTTAATTTCTTGTTAAGGAAAGGTACCTGGGGTTTGGTTGGTAGGTTTTTTGGTGGTAGACTGCCCTTGGACATGCTTAAGTTTTGGGCATTATCTCAGTGGAAGCCTCGTGGCTCATTGGACCTTGCTACCCTTCCCATTTTTTTTTCTAATTAGGCTCTCATGCGAGGAGGATTCTTACAAAATATTGGAGGATGGTCCATGGTTTTATGGTAATCATGGTCTCTTTCTCTGGAAGTGGGACTCTAATTTTAACTTGACTCTTTAGAGGGTTAATTTGATCCCAGTTTGGGATCACCTACTTGATTTTACTACGTATTTATGGCATGAAAGTGTTTTCAGGGTAATGGCGAGCTCTATTGGGGACTTTGTTTCTTTTGATAAGGTTTCTCTATCTGTAGCTCAACATCAATTTGTCAGAATGTGCATTATGGTGGATATTGAGAAGAATATTTCGAGCTCAGTGGAACTTGTTTCTCACTTGGGTAGTTGGGTTCAGGTAGTGGTTTATGAGAACAAGCCCCAGGCTTGTTAGTCTTGTGGGTTGGGGGGCCACCATCATAAATTTTTCCCTCAAAAGAAGTCGAGGAATCAACCAGTCCATCAAGACCCGAAAAGGGGTGCTAATATGGATTCTTTTCCTAAGAGGACCCCTTTCAAGAAGCAGAAGGTTTGGCATAAGAAGTCCTAGGGGATTTCAAAAGGAAAGGAGATTGTTTCTTCTCCTTCTCAATTGAAGAGTGCTAGTGTGGCCTTTGGTTCTGTTCTGAAGGAGATGGCTCAGGATAGGAAGGCATATTTGAGTCTTGAACCTCTTAATAATTTAGAGGTTGTTCTTCATTCAGACCCATTATGCCAAGTTTTTGATTTTCCCCTGTCAAATTCCTTTGAATGTTTAGAATCGGTGGGGGGAGAGGATTCCCATGTGATTCAGGATATGGAGTCATTGTCTCCTCGGGTGGCATCTATTGCTTCTCCCATGAAGGAGCTTTCTACTCCTAGGAATGTTAGGAAGTCTCCTTCTCCGAAGGAGCTTGTTGCTTCCCCTGAGTGTGGCTCTGAGAGTCTGATTGATTCTCCATTGCTCATCTTGGAGAAGGGGTCGCCTGGACAAAATACAAGTCATCATAAAAGGGGTGTGGATACTAGGATGGCTTGAAAACATGGTAGACCTCCAAGTAAAATAGGTAGGAAGAAATATATGGATGATGCAGTGGCTAATGGTGGTCAGGCCCTCCTAGTGGTGAAGGAAGGGAATGGAGAAAATCAATTGAAACTTGAAGGTTTCAAATCCTCTCCAACTGGGGGGTGGGAAAGAAACTCTCTTTTTAAATTCTAATGAAAATTTGTTCATGGAATGTTAGAGGGCTCAATAGCTCCTCTAAGAAATGGTTGTTAGCTTCGTTCAGGAGGGAAATATCTCCTGATATTTTGTGTATTCAAGAGTCTAAATTAGAAGCCTCCTCTTGGGATTCTATGCATAATTTGATTTGGAAGGATTTGGATTTCATGGCTAGTGAAGCCTCTGGTTCTTCTGGTGGCCTACTCTCTTTCTGGAACCCTTTGAGATTGGATGGCCATGTTATTTCTTCCTCTAGTTGAGTGATTAATATTTTATTCTGGTGTAAAATCACTAATAGGAGATGGGTTTTGTCTAATATTTATGCTTCGAATTTGTATATTGATAGACGCAAGTTTTGGCTTCTGCTGCTTGAAATGAGGGATACCTTTCGGAATGAGCCATGGGTGGTAGCAGGAGATTTTAATTCTCCTTTATATCCATCTGAGAAGTGTGGTGGTAATCTAGTGGATGATAGGAGTTTGTAGGATTTTTTTGAGTTTGTCAATTTGGTTGAGCTTTAGGATTTGGATTTAAGGGGGGTAAAGTTTACTTGGAGCAATAGGAGATCTGGTAATAGTCTAATTTTGAGAAAATTGGATAGGATTTTTGTTTCTACCTCCAAGAACAATCTGTTTGGGGATGCTTCTTTGTCTTCTTTTCCCAAGATTGGTTCTGACCATAACCCCTTATGGTTGGAAGTCCCTGATGGTACCCCATTTCTTCCTTGACTTTTTAGGTTTGAAGTTATGTGGTGTTCCCATCCTAATTTTGAATCTCATGTTAAGGAATGGTGGCAGGAAGATATTTTTGGTGAAGGGATGTTAAAGTTAACTAACAAGCTTAGGAGGCTTAGAAATTATCTAAATATTTGGAATAAATTTTCCTTTGGTAATTTGTTTAGAGAAAAATAAATATTGTAATATCAATTGAAGGAGATTGAAGCGGTTTTGGAAGCCCAAGGAAGTTTTGATGCTTTGCTACAGGAAGAAAGATCTCTTTTTGCAGATTATCATAATAAGAAAGTAGAATAAGAGCAATTCTAGAAACAAAAATCCAGAGTTGTGGTTGAAAGAAGGTGATCGTAATTCTCGGTTCTTTCATGCTTCTACTTTATGGAGGAGAGGTCATAATAGAATTAGAGATATTGAGAAGTCTAGTGGAGGGGTAACTTCTAATATGATGGAATTTTGGGAGGAAGTTGTTGAATTTTTATCTCCCTACAATGCTTGGTGCCTGATCACGATCTTCTTTCTGAAAACATAATGTTAGAAGTTATTCCAATGCTTGTTTTTGAAGATTGGAATAGGATACTTATGGCTCCTTTATTGGATGATTACATTTATGCAGCTATTAAATTCATGGGTCCTCTTAAGGATCCGGGGATAGATGATTTCCATCCTATTTTCTTTTAGAGGTTTTAACATATTTTTGGGAAATATGTTTGCTCGGTTTTAAGGGATGTGCAGCGTTCTTTGTTTATCCTAAAAGTAGTGAATTCTACTTTCCTAGCCCTCATCCCCAAGAAATATTTGGCTTCGTCCTTCAGTTATTTCAGACCTATTAGATTATGTAATACTTTTTATAATATTTTAACTAAGGCTATTGTGAATAGGCTCAAACCACTTTTGCCATTGCTGATTGACTCGGTGTAGAGTGGCTTTGTTCTGGGAAGGTAGATTCTAGATGGAGCTATAGTTATTCATGAATTGATGCATTCTATTTTTAAAAGTGGTAGAGTAGGGTTTTTCCTCAAGTTAGATGTTAATAAGGTGTATGATCGGGTATCTTGGACCTTTCTTTTTAGTGTTTTGTGGAAATTTGGCTTTTGTGAAGGTTGGATTAAGTTAGTAAAGGTGTGCATTTCATCGACGTGGTTCTCTATCCTCGTCAATGGATCTCCTGTAGGATTTTTCATTCCTACTGTGGTCTCCATCAAGGTGATCCACTATCTCCCTTTCTTTTCATTCTTATGGCTGAGGCTCTTGGAAGGTCTATTTCTCGATGACGTAATGATTTTGGGATGCATCCGATGCTTCCTTGTAACCCAATTTCCCATCAACAATTTGTTGATGACACTTTGATTTCTTGTGTTGCCTCGGTGGTCATCACCAAGGAATTCAAATCTCTTTTAGATTGTTATGAAAGGGTAGTTGGTCAGCAGATCAATTTTTTGAAGAGTAATTTATTTTTTATCAATACTCCGAAAGTGAGGCAAAGAAGGATTGCTAACATTCTGAATTATCGGATTGCCTCTCTTCCTTATTCCTATCTTGGTCTTCCTCTTTTTATTGGACATGCCAAAGATGCTTTATGGACTTCGGTGGTTGAAATAATTCATCAAAAATTAGCATCCTAGAAGGGGGCTCTTCTGAGCCAAGCGGGGAAGGTGGTGTTGGTTCAAAGTACTTTGCAGAGCATCCCTATCTACTTTTTATCCTTGTTCCACCTTTTGGGTAAAGTGGCAGCAAATTTGGATAGCATTTGTAAGGCTTTTCTCTAGGTCAATCCTGAGCTTAAAGGTAAATTTCATTTGGTCTCTTGGGAGCAGCTTTGTAGAAGGAAGAAATATGGTGGATTAAATCTAAAGTGTGCTACTAGGATGAACAAGGCTTTGGTGGCAAAGCTTGGTTGGAAGGTAGCCTCTAATGTTGACCATTTGTGGTGCCAAATTTTGAAGGCTAAGTATAATTTTGATTCTTTCATTTCTGATTTCCTCCCTTCTGGCGGGTTGGCTTTTTGGAACAGTCTTGTAAAATCTCGGGAGTTTATCAATATTAATTGTAGATGGATTGTTGGTAATGGGAGGAATGTGAATTTTTGGGAAGACGCTTGGTTGAGATATCATCCCCTAATTGAGGACATTCATTTTAGAGACTTAATTCAAGGGTCTAGGCTTGCTGGGCTTTTGAAAGTGGTTGATTTTACTGAAGATCATGGAGGTAAAATTATCTGGACCAATCCTTCACCTGTGGTGAGGAATGCCACGGATCTCCAACTTTAGAACTTGCTTATGGAGGAGCTTCATATTTACATGGTGTAGCAAGAGAATGTGGAGGATCATTTGATTTGGAAAGCTGATAGTATGGGTTTATATTCAGTCAAGTCGACTTATGAGCTCCTTTGTGTGGAAGGGGATGGATTTTTTCCTCATGGACTTATTTGGTTAAAGAACTTAACTCCCAAGGTCAATATGTTTTTTTGGTTGGTAGTGCAGAATAAGATTCTTACAGTTGAAAATATTCATAAAAGAGGCATGTGTCTGGTTAATAGGTGTTATTTGTGTAAAGAAGCCTAGGAATCATCTTTGCATTTACTTCTCAATTATGGGGTCTTTCAGGAAGTTCTGTTGTCCATTCTCTGTAGGATTGGAGTAAGTTGGGTTTTTCCTAATTCAGTAATTGACTATGTATTGCAGTGGGCTTCTTCCTTTTCCTCACCTAGACTTAAGTGTTTTTGGAAATTTCTTTTACCTCATGTGATGTGGGGTGTGTGGAAGGAGAGGAACGCTCGTGTTTTCAAAGATAAATAGTCTTCGACCTTTCGTTTGAGCTCTCATATTCTATGGAGAATAGTGGAGAATGTCTCAAGTGCCTTAAAGGAGTCTAAATTTTTGGAGGCTCAGATTCCCAATGAAGTGTTAATTGAGCAGAGTCTTGGTTTTGGGCATGTTGATCGTCCCCCACCAACTCCTGATCCAGGAGTTTTGTTCGTTGGACCCCTCCCCCTGTTGGTTGGTGTAAATTGAATTTTGATGGGGCCTCTAAAGGTAACCTAGGGGTGGTTGGTGCTAGGGGGTCATTCATGATAATAGTGGTAATCTAGTTCTTGCCTTTGCAAAAAATCTTGGTGTTCACTCATCCCAGTTTGTCGAAGCAAGGGCAACCTTTTTAGGCTTGTCTTTGATTAGATATTTGGGAATTCAAAAATTTATTGTCGAGGGTGATTCTTTAAATGTTATAAACATGCTAAAAGGGACTTGCCATGTAAGTTGGAGGGTAGCCAACTTTATCGATGAAGACATTGGAATTATTCGTTCCCTGGATGAAGTTTTCATTGTGCACATTTTTAGAGAAAGTAGTCCAGTGGTAGATTTGATTGTAAATTTGGGGGCTTATATTCTAGGATCTTCTATTTGGCATAGGGACTTCCCTCTAGATATTATTCGTTGTGTTAATAATTATTTACATTAATATTACCAAAAAATAATGATTTGCATTAATTCCTATCAGGAGGTTTGCCTTCACTTGCTTTGGTGGGTGGGGCTATGGTGCAACTATAGTAGTTGGTCGAAGTGTAGGGTGGAAACTAACATTTACTTCTTGGGCTTCATGGAGATGTTTTCCTTTCAAATTTTGAATTTTAAATTTTGTTTCCCCCTTTATCACTAGTGTTTAGATGTGCCATGAACCTTCTTTAGCTTCTGTTGGAGTGTGCCTTCTGTCTAAAGTCTTGTCCTCATTATATGGTGTTATTTATTGTTGATTGTTCTTCATTTTGGATACTGCATTATTATGTGGTTTAGTTCTAGACCTCTTATTTCGTGTCACCTCATTTGTTTATAAGGTGGTAGTGGTTTCCCAGGATATTTGTAATTCCCTATCTTGGGATTGGTATTGGGGTAATAATTGTTGGAGTCAACCTACATGCCTATGAATGTTGGTCCCTTCCTATATTATTGTCTTTCTGTCATCTCTTATGACGTGTGCTTTTGATTCTCTTACACTTGTTTGTAGATATTTTGTCCTCTAGCTAGTTGGTAGTGTGTGGAGGAATGGTTTACATTGGCGCATAATAGGTGGCCTTCTCCCATTTGTTGTTTGGATTAGAAGGATACCCGTGTTCATGCTCTGGAAATTTTATGCTCCTTCTCATTGTTGCTCTTTTACGTTTCTCATGGTGCGTTCTCTTATTTTTGGTGCAAGAGTGGAGAAGTTTTGACTTTTTGGTTATTCTCGATGCTTGTGAGACTCTGGTTCTGAGAACTTTTATTTTTGACTTGGAGGTTTTTGTTTTACCTATGATGGGGGTGAATTTTTATTTGTTCTCGGGCCTACTATGGGGACTCCTATGTTTTGCAGTTTGAATGGGTGTTTCTTTCTTTGGATTCTTGGGGTGGAAGAGTGTGGTCTTAAGGAATAGGGATTATGTGCCCTTTTTGAAGATTGGGAAGGCTAAGGTTTATGGGCCCAAGTCGAAGCTAGGGTTATGCATAAGGGGTTGGACTTGAAATGTACTTGTAAAAAATAACAAATCCTAATCAAAATGAAGGTGAATCATGAAAAATCCTAAGCAAATTAAATTAATCATCTTCACACCAAAGTTTGGTTTATTTGAAACTCTAAAAAGTAAGTTCATATTTGGGATAAATTTTGACCTACTAAATCACCTTATAACTTCATAAAAATACCACCATTAGATCAGGCTCAAAAATATCTTTCCAACGAGTACAAATATGCCTATGTTTGGATATATATATTATGGTAAATTGACCCTAAAAAAAATTGATCTTAAAAATTTTAGGTGAATGGGCAGATGTAAAGGGTCTTCATATTCACCAATTTGCAATTTTGAAAATCCTAATATTCACTCAATTTGTGAATATTCACCATTGTGAATAACCCTGGTCGAAGCAAGTTAAATCTAGGGTGGAGCTTGATGCTCTGATTTTTGACAAAGAGGTTAAATCTATTCTAAAGAATGGGGGCTTACTGGATTGTGTCCAAAAAATTCATGGACATAACCCGATTCTATCCAAGTGGATGGTTGCTACGTGGAAGGAGGGTTGGGTAAGATTCGGGTCCTGGTCCTTTGAGGTTTCTGCGGAGTTGATCAGCTATACTATGGTCTTGGTGTTGGATGACACATATCACAATTGGGATAGGCATTCATTATTGAAAGAGATTAGCTTCTTCTTTGAAGGATATGAATTTTTACCCAAAGTATAGAATGGGTACTGCACCAAGGCCTTGTCTCTGCCATGGGAAAGGATGATTAAGGTAATTATGGACTTTTTCACGTTGTATTCTATGTGTGATGTCATATGTAGTTTTCATGGTATGTTTTAAAATCATCTGAGGAGACAAATGTGGATGAATATCCCATTTTTTTTGTTTCATTCTATGAGGAAGTCGATGATGGCAGTTCTAGGTGGGTACGATCAGTTTTCCCTTCACCAAGGATTGGCCCTATTGGTTTTTGAACAACATGCAATTGAGAAAGGGATCACGGTGGAGGATATTCTGAAGTATTTGTATGCTCTTCCAACCCCTGTGCCTGGATAGGATTTTGTGGCTTCAAAGAGTTTGAGTGAGGATTCTGAGGATGTTTATTCCTTTTATATGGGTTATGACCTGAAGAAGATCTCCTGCTAGGTTCTCATTTTTTCTAAAGGCATTAGGGTATCTACGGTTAAGAGCTCTAATGCTAATATTTCTAATAATTCCACTTTTTTTTCATTTTCCACTCTAGTGATGGGGGTCATTCTTTTGTCAACATGGTGGAAGGCAGTGGGACCTGTAAGTCATTATGACTGAGTGGTAA
Source organism: Wollemia nobilis (assembly GCA_028583015.1). Taxonomy (NCBI): domain Eukaryota; kingdom Viridiplantae; phylum Streptophyta; class Pinopsida; order Araucariales; family Araucariaceae; genus Wollemia; species Wollemia nobilis. Next base: position 1,037,597 of record JAQPPZ010002023.1, read on the forward strand.
AAAGAGGGATGCAATGAAGTCCTCTTCCTTATCCCTCGAGGATAAAATGGTGGCTGATTTCTATTCCCCGAGGGAAGCTTCTGCGAAGAAAAGTGCACTTTTGCATAGTTTAAAATTGATGGAAATTAAGCAGCGTGCTTTTTGGAGTTTTGTCAAAATGGTGGTGGATAATGCTGAGGAGGTTGCTCAAATGTCATGTAATATTGCCCACGAAATTGATTTAATGTTGTAGAACTCTCTCAATTCTCTCATTGATTGTTTTTGTCTTATTTTCCTTGATGTTTTTTGGAGTGCCTCTTTTCTTTGTTGTGTTTTGTGGTTTTCTCTTCTGGTTGTCTTTGTGACAGGTTTCTCTATAAAAGATTGTGGGGTCCCTTTCAAAACCCTCCTTTTTCTTAATATTACCAAAAAAAATAAAATACTTTATCTATGCAAGGTGTACAACACCTTTCCAACATGTGTATATTTCTAAAATTATTGGAATATACATATAAACCTATATAAACCCAAATTATACATTAAAAATAGATTATTTCATACATGAAATATATATATTTAAAACCAAAATGTGTATATATATATATATATATATATATATATATATATATATATATATATATATATATATATATATCAATATTTTAGGGCTATTACATCCTACAAGCCATGCTAAATAAATTTTCATAAAATATAATAATTTTCATATTAATAACTAATTTGCAACAATAATTAAATATTTTATCATTTTATGAGTAGAAAAGAAAAATGCACTTCCCCATATTTCTTGAGCTTTGTTTCATTTATAATTTTTGAAAATTAATGAACATTAAATAATATTTTAAAATTTGCATTTTCATTGATCCTTATACATGGAAAGAAGTTTCATGAGTGCAATGCAAATCTCACTAACTAGATGGTGGCTACGTGGAATGACGATTGGGTTTGAATTGATTTGTGGTCGTTTCAGGTCACGAAAAAGCTTATTAGTAGAACCATTATTTTATTTTGGACAGTGCTTATCACAATCGTGATAGACACTCTCTACTGCAAGAGATTGGAATTTCTTCCTAGAGTCTAAAATGGGTTTAGTGTTGTAGCTTTACCCCTTCCTTGGGATCTTGTTGCTAGGGTTATTATGGATTATTTCACCTTAGATTCCACTTATGAAATATTTAGGATTTTTCATTCTATGTTCTTAAACCATTTACGTCGTCATGTTCACATGAATACTCCTTTGGTTCTTTTTCAATCCTTGAAGAAATATTTTGTGAATGTGCAAGGTGGCCGTGCTCAGGTCCCATTCATCAAGGCCTAGCCTTACTTGTGTTTGAACAGGTCGCTTTGGAGCACGGTTTGGTGGCTGATGATATCCTCAAGTTATTTGTGGATTCTTCTGGTCTTACTGTTGGTGACTCTAAGGTGGCATCGGATGATGATTCTGAGTGCAGTGATGACATTTACTCCTTTACCTTTGGCTCAGGTTCTGAAAATATTTCTAGAAATATTCAGGTTTCTGCTAAGGGGGTTTGTGGCAATCTGGCTTCCTTGACTAGCCCCTTTGTAAGGTTTGATTTGCCTCCCAAGGCAACTGTTGATGAGCTTGTGGATGTGGACTTGATGCCAACTTGTGTTTTTGTGGGAAGCGACACTCTTAAATCTAAGCGTTTGCGCAACAAAGTGTGTGAGTAAGATGGCTCCTCCCCTCTCTCACCCCCTCCTAACTCCAATGTCCTTTTCGTGCGATCGCCACCAGGAGAAGCCAGTCGAGGAGGTTTATGTCGTGGAGGTCTCTAAAGAGAATAAAAAGAGAGTCTTTCATAATTTGAAGCTTTTCGATATTAATCAAAGAAAGATATAGAGTTCCCTAAAGTCGGTGCTGAATTAATCTGAGGATATTTCTCATCTGGCTACTTTCGTTGCTCAAGAGATGGGTAGGTTGGGGTAGAACTATCTCAGTTCTCCTCTTCTTATGTGTCCTTGGGTTGGTTTTGTGCAGTCTTTTTCTGGTCTGCCCTTCTGTGTCTGATGAAGTTTAGTTTTGGTATATGTCGTCGGGTGGGGTTTTGAGTGTAGTGGTTGTGGGATCCCTTCAAAACCCTCTCCTTTAGTATGAAAAAATATACAAGTCTCATTTGAAATAATTTAAACAAAAGTCACAGTATTGAAGGGCTGATATGCAGATTGAAATCCAAATGAAAATATTTTTTGAAATTTGATGGAAGGCAAGGCACATTCTCAAGCAACCCTCAAAATAAAAACATTCATTCCTATGACGAAATATAATATTTTATTCGTATTTCAGTATTTTATTAAAACCTTGCATCAAAATCATTCAAACATTAAAAAAAAAAACCATGCCTGCTGTAAAAAGTATTTCAAGCAAAAAAATTCTCTTGATGTACAACCTGCAATCAGAATACTTTTGAGACATACCTGAAGGGTGGCCAAATCAGAATTAATATAATCTCCGACATTTCCTCACAAATATGGTATTAAATAATCTGACCTAATCTTATAACTTTACGAATAAACTTTTATTTTCGTTTCTTATCTAAATAAATAAAATTAGAATAAAATCTATAACGATAAATATATTGTCAACCTCAAATCTGTGCTGCAATCACCATATCTGGATCCCTCTGTAACCTTTCGAAGTGGATTGCCTATGTCGATAGGGATTTAAACTTAGAAGTTGGTTCTCAAAACATTTCGACGTTTGTCATGTTGCTTTAGCATGCTTTGAAATGATTTTAATGTGTGATTTGATGGACTTGAGGTTTATGTGTTTCCTTTCTATTAATAATGGTTAATTATTATTTTTTAAATTTTAGCATCGGTACTATGTTTTAGTTATTATCTATTTAGTTTTAGCTAATATGATTAGCACTGTGATTTTATTTGGAGTGATTGAATCATATTGCTAATCACAATAATTGTGTGACAGAAATGACAAGAACACAAAAAGGACATGATATAGCATAGGAAGAATAGGGTGTTGAAATTTGTTACTGGAATTTGATATTTATAGTATAGGAATGCTTTGTTATTCAGGTTACAGTATTGGTACAAAAGGTTTTATAAACTTTGTCATTATTAAGAAATGCTATATTGAATTTTTTGGTGGTATAAGAATATATAATGGAGAGTACTCTTAAATGCTTAGGTATATAAGAGGTTTTGGTAAAAGAGTGTTAATGCTTAGGGATATAAGAGGTTTTGGTAAAAGAGTGCTAAGAAGAGTTGTAGAACTTGTAAGCCTCGTAAGATGTACTGTTTATATAAAATATAAAATATATTATTAAAAAATATATATTTATTTTTAAATTATTATAATTTTCATTTTAGAAAAGTTTAAAAAAATAATAAGTTAATAGATCTAAAGTAATTAATATTTAATATTATATAATAAAAAAAAATTAAATTTAAATTATTTAATTATAATAACACATTTAATTATTTTTTAATAATTTAATATTATAAAATATGTATAAACGAGTTGTATCTTGTATATTTGTAAATATATTGTTAATGTGTGGTTGGTTATTTTAACATAATAAATACTGGCTATCAAATGATGAATAATTAATATTATAATTAATTATTTAAAATTAATAATTTTTTTTATTTTATTTTTTTATTTGATTATTGTGAAAATCTTCTATGATTGAGGTAGATGGTTGAGCCGTCTCCTTCCAAACATGACCCCTCTTAGAGCCGAGAGCTATACTTATCAACAAAGAATTTAACACAAAGCCAACACACACACACACCCACCCCCTCACACAGTCACCCTTGGACCTCTCGAAGAAGAGCCAAAGCTTGAACTATTTGATGCACCCCTAGGTGCATTCAAAATCAATAATTTTATTACATAATAAAGGTATAAATTGATTTTTTCAATTAGGATAAATTTAAAAAAAATTTAAAAAGGTTTGTAGCTTTTTTCAAGTTCAGGTATAATAGGGTAACCATCTTTATGATTCAAACTTGGGTCTTTATAATGAAAACGAAGAGACATAGATATTTTCTGTCTTAATAGAAGTAATTTGTGATTTAATATTGTAAAATGTTTATAAATAATGTTAATTTTAGTTGTTTTTTGTAGAAGTGAGTTTTTCAAATTAGAATTTTATAAAAACCAAAAGTAAAATAGATAAATTTTAATGTTTGTACAACAATTTTACCTAACATAAAAATTTAAGAATAGTTGCATCCTTATTTTTTTAATTTATATAATATAGGTAATATTTATATATGTTTTATGTGTTGTTTGTATATGAGAAATAATGGAAAATTTAAATTTTAAAAATTTAGAGAATATTTAAAAGATCAAAATTTGTTTTATTATATTGTATCGTTGTTTGGATAAAATTGTTATATATAAACATATCTATCTATAGTGGTCTGGATCCAAAATTATTATAAACAAAGTTTGAAATAAACCATCAACCTAAAAATAATAATACACTAATGTGTAGAATTGCATTTTAAATTATTGATTAATTGAGAAATGTTTAAAAAAAATTATTTTATGAAAATCATTAATTTTATTATCCTTCTCAATAATTTTGAGAAAATATATAATTTTATTAAGAATTATAATGGATTTGATGTCATCATTAAGGGTGAATCCCTTAATATCATCAATCTAGTGAAAGGCTCTCAAACTCCTAGTCCTTATGTTGCTAATATTATTTTTGAGGCAAAAATCATCCTTTAGGCCTTTGAGAATGTGGTTGTCAAGCATGTGTACAGGGAATATAACAAGTTGGATGATTTTCAGACAAATTTGTTGAGCAGGATGGAATAACCATTTGGAGAGAGCATTTTCCATTGAGTATCAATAATTCAAAGACTAGAGATTTGTTTCTTTAGACCACTTTGTAATTCCCTCGAGCTAGGGAAGTTTTGCTCAACCTATTCTTGTGTTGATGTCATGGATGTAGTTGATAGATCACCCATTCTCCCAAGTTCAATATTTCAAATATTTTAAAATTCTTCACTTGTACCGCCATCATTTTGGTGGGGCCCTTGTCTCATGGGTGGTATAAGTTGTTTTGGGTGCTAGTGAGATTCACTAGGTTTTATGATAGCTGGTGTAGTGAGAAGACTCTTCTTCTAACTGATATATTGAGTTTGGGATAGGCAGATCATCTTTTAGAGGGCCCTAACAATGACAACCCAATAATCAATGAATAGTAATGGTTAAGGGCCTAATTTTTTATGGGTCTTTATTATTTTTTGTTTGTTTGTTTTGGTTGTTATTTGTGCTTGGATGTCCCTGTGTGAGTTGATATTTATGAGTTGTGGGGGCTAGTTGTACGTCGTCTAGTGTTCCTTCTACCTACTTATTTATTTTTTGTCCATCTTGGTGGTGAGTGTATTGGCTTCCCCTATGTGGGTTTTGAATGTTGATCATTGTTTAGCTTGCTAAAATTCTTATCCTTAATTAGGTGTTAGTTATTCCTTTTGTAATAAGGTTTGGGGATCCTTTCAAAACCCCTTATTTCAACTAATAAAAACAAATTATTATATAAAATATAATCCTTTTAGGAAATTTTCTAAAGAGACCTTCCGAAAATAAAAATTGTAAGCAAATCTTTAATTATGTCTAAGTTCATTGAAGGATGAGGTGGCATATAACCTATATTTTTATATATATATATATATATATATATATATATATATATATATATATATATATATATAGATGCAATATAATTTTTTTTAAAATGAAAACAGATCCCTATCCATTATTCATTATTCAAATGAAAAACCAAATCAAATAGATTAAGTCTTAATTTGGATAGATAAATTAGTTTTATTAGTGTATCTCATGCCACAAGTAAGCAATGTTTTGTTATATAAAAAGCATTATTTATACTTTTTGCAAAGGCACAACTAAGCCTCAGTAAAATAAAGAAAATGGAGTGAAATATAGTATAATAAAATTACAATAAAATATAAGGATGAAAAAGAAAAAATTGAAATATTTTAAAAAATAAAATATATTAGAAAAATAGTATTTTTCTTTCTTAAAGGTCATTATAATTTACATCAATATTATTAAAATATTAAGGCATAAAAATATTGTTTGTATTTTGTATGTTCAAAAACCTTCTTAACATATCTAATGCCTCTTATAGAATGTAACCAAAATCATATACATCACTTGTTCAAGTCATCATGTTGAAATGAATTCCTCTTTTTTTAGATTTTGGCATAAAAAATTACATGTTTTTCATCTAGAACTTATCACTATATGAGTGGTAAATATATATATATATATATATATATATATATATATATATATATATATATATATATATATATATATATAAGCCTCCATGGTGACCCACACATGTTGTTTCATCTTTTATGACTACAACAGTAGTATGAGTTGTCCACCCCAAAATCTGCCACATAGTATTTCGTGTAGTCCACCGTTATAACCACCACGTCACAATCATTTTAAACCTTTTACAACACTGAAATAACTAGGAAAGGGATAAGCATTAAGTTTAGAGAAGCCCAAGATTTGGCATTTCTATTTATTAATATTATTTCATATTTCTATTTTAGTTGCAAAATAATGGGAATAAAGTTTAATTGGTTGATATTATATATTTTTTACAATGTCATCTTATATTGAGGTTATTTTTATGTTTTAATATGACCATTGGATTCATCTCATGTTTGAAATATCTCATTTTATCTCTCAAATCTTGTCAAATAAAATTTATTATATTTTGATATAATTTTTTTAATTTTTTAATAGTGTTTTGGTAAATAACTTGTATTAATTCCCCATTTTTTAATTTGTTCATGTTATATTAGTATAAACCTTTCTATCAATCTACAAGTAACACTTAATGTGTTAATTTTACTTCCATATGCTTTATTTATATTATATTGTAAAAATTCACATAATTCTAATGGGGATATTCTTATTTTTTCTAAGATCATGGGAATGAAATTTAAACCTTAACCTTTCGTTTTTGTATCAAAATATTTTTTGAAAATCTCTCAAATTTTTTCAAAAATTCTTCTTATTGGTCACAATTTCAAACATTATAATCATATAAAATTATTATTTGCACATATATTTTATACAAGTTTTTTTCTTAAATTTTTATCGTATAATTGAATTTATCTATAACTATTTTGCATGCTATTCTATAACTAGTTTCTATAACAAGCTTGTCATATAAGCATAAAATTGATTGCCTTCATTCAACTAGAATATTCATTTTTCAACCATTTCTCATATTTTGTCTTGGTATTGTATCAAAATCTTTATGAAGACCCACACAACAATTATAAGTGATTGTTTATTTCACTCTTTTTTTTGCAACAATAATCATAAGAATATTTTAATTGTCATTCATAATGCTTTTGTTAAATATAAGCTCGTGAAAAAAATCTTATTTTATTTTGGCTATTTAATATTTATATCAGATATAGTCTCAAGTAACTTTGAAAAAGTATGATACTTACTATAATCATTATATCATTTCTTATATTACTTCTATCATTGTTTTTGTTGACAAATATGATTTTTTTGGCTTGCCAATCAAGAGGAAACATGTTCCATAATTATTTTCCATTAGCCATATCTTTATAATATCTCATGAAAGCACCTATTAAAATGGTAAAACTCATATTCATATTATTTTTCATGTTGGAATTAGGGTCCTTCTCATTTAACCATAGGGTTACTAAATCTTAGATATTAGCCTAGAGAATGCACCACAATATTAGCATAAATATGTACCACTTTTTAAATCTTCAATGATGTCTTACATTGCAAATTTCGTAAAAGACACTCAAGAAGGTGTAGAGGAGTGATAGGTTCTTTCCATTAATGAATCATCTATAGGATTATTCCTTGCAAGTTAAGCTTAACAACTATTTGAAATTTTTGCTTGGAAGATAAATTTATAACCTTCAATCAAATTTGTCTTTACACTATTCTCACACACCCACCCACACACACATACTCATCTATAGGATGATTCCTTGTAAGTTAAGCTTAACAAGTGCTTGAAATTTTTGCTTGGAAGATAAGTTTACAACCCACGTGCACACATGTGCACACACACACACACACACACACACACACTATATATATATATATATATATATATATATATATATATATATATTTATATATTGGTTGGAAGAAGTGGTTTTGAAAGGGCCACCAAACCAGTTGCAGCTAGAGATGGCCCTTAGAGAGGAGCTAGTAAGACAAACTCCCAAAATCAAAAGGGAAAAAATTGTTAGAATAAATTGTTATATTGTTATATTCCATTTATTGGCATTTATTGGCATAACCAAAATTAGTGCTCATAGGCGCTCTCCAATTTGGTTATGCAACCACCGAGTTGGTTGAACCAACTCGGTAACCACATTGTAACCTTTATATTGCAAATTAATGAGAAGGAACCAATTGCTTCATCAATTTCTTCATGGCATCAGAGCTACGGACAAAACGCAGATCGTAGACAGGACGTGACTGATGGACGAACGCAGACAGCGTGGACAGACAGGACGCGACTGATGGATCCTCAGCGGACAGGACGTAGACCGAGGACACCGAATCAATGGACAGGACGCAGGCAGGATGGCGATTCGAGGAGACGGGATGAGAGGCAAAAGAACAGGCTGGGGGTGGTTGCCCGAAGGCAATCAAAAGAAATAAGTGCTTTCAGTTTCTTTAAACCCCCCCACAGTGGCCGCATAGGCCATGTGGGATAATAATTTTTTTTCTATTTTTCTCCTGTCGCGAGGCTTTAACTATTGCCCGTTGCATGCTTGTTCCCATCGGGCCTTCTGGCTCACGTGGTCAGGGCGGTGCCTAGTCTGCAGCAGGTTTCAGGTTCGAGTCCCTGCGGGGAGGTTTGTTGCGCCCTGCACAGTTTTGACGGTGGATGTGGTTTGTTGACGCCCTGCCAATTTTTTTTTGACGGTGGGTGTGGTTCGTTGACACTCTGCACAGTTTTTGACGCCTGGTATGGTTTGTTGACGCCCTGCGCAGCGTTATTTGATGGCGGATTCATTTTTTTGATACCCTTGACGCTGCCATTGGTCATTTGATGCCTTGCCAAGCTCAAAAATTTGGTATTTCTTTTACCAATCCTTGTCTTATTTGCAATTCAAAGGGGGGAGATCTCATGATTCATTTGCAAATTTATCAGATGAAGGGGGGAAATCAAACTATGTGGCAGAATAGTTGCTAGATTTGTAATAGGTGTTAAAAATTTGTGGGCATTTATGATTGTTTCCTTTGCATTTAAATATTTTGTTTTCTTGCATTCACAATCATGAATTAAATAAAATATAAGACCCCAAATTTATACCCTATTTGTGCAATTTATTGCACAACAACATTCGGTATTTGAGATAACTCTAGTCCACACTTACAGGTAATGTTGTCGTGCTTTGGACTACTGTATTCGCCGCCTAATATAGCTGCAACAACGACTTCTGAGCTTGTTCTCTATAAATCGTCGAGGAGAAATAAGGCAAACCAGTTTTTTGTTTTTTCATTTCATACCCACATTGTGATTGTTGTTAGGCGTAAATCCTGATGAAAGTTTTTTCCAAAGTTTTTAGGGGAAGTTACACCCCACGCATGCGTAATAAAACTTTCTATGGTAGGTTTCATTAACAACACGATGCCCTTTCAGTATCGCCTATGTTCAATATATTGTGCTTCTCATGTGTACTTATAGTCTCCCTCACGTAAGGGCAAGTACATATTGAGTAGTATACTGTTCATATATACCTATAGTTTCCCTTACGTAAGGACGGGTGTATATTGAATAGTTACAGTATAAATATCTGGAAGGTATAAAGAAAGGGAGACCTCTTGGTGATATAAGGAACCTTCATAATGGCCACAATTCATAAGTATCTTTCAGATTCTCAATTTTTGAAAGGTCCTAACTTTGTTCCATGGAAGAAAAAGATGAAAGCCATACTTCAGTTGGAATATTTATGGGATGTAGTGACTGGCACTGAAAAACGTCCTTCAACAACAGGAATAGATCAAGATACTTGGGATAAAAAAGATAATAAGAGTCTTGTATTTATCTTGCTTGCTACTACAAATGAGGTGCAGCCTCATATTTGTGATGCAAAAACTAGTAAGATAGCCTGGGATGCCCTGATCACATTATATGAAGGCAAGAATCAATCCACTATTCTCCATCTTCAAACTCAACTACATAATCTCAGTATGAATTCTAGGGAAACAGTTGATATATTCCTTTGCAGAGTGGCTGAATTGAAAGCAAAATTGAATGCTATGGGAAAACCAGTGGATGATGATGTCTTGAACTTTGTCATATTGAGAGCATTACCAAATTCCTATAAGATGTTGATCACTTCCCTCAATGTTTTTGGTAGAAAAGTATCATTTGTGGAACTGGTAAACTTGCTTCAGACTGAGGAGGCAACTCAGATCTAGAAATATGATGTGCCAGATAATGCTCTTTCCACACAACAAAGTGGTAAAAAACAAGGCCAGTTTCAAAAAGGGAGTGCTTCTTCCAAAGGAAAAGGGAAGCAAAATCAGCAAAAAGATGCAAAATATTACAAAATTTGTGATATGAATAACCATGACACCAACAGGTGTTGGTTCAAAAATAAGCAACCAAATGATAAAGGCTCTCAGAAGAAGGGCAAGCACAAGCAGAAATACAATAAGCATAAGCATTCTAAAGGCCATGTTGCTTATGCTGACTCCAATTTTGAATCAGATCCTCCTGGGTCTGATTCAGATTCTGACTCTGAAATAGCACACAAGGTGCTCATGACTCATACTTCATCTTCCCAGATAGATGTTGTATGGTATATTGATTTAGGAGCTAGCAAACACATGACTAGGGACAAATCATGGTTTGATACTTTTGTGGAGAAAGAGGGGAAGCCAGTTACAATTGCTGACAATCAAGTATATCAATTAAAGGGAGAAGGGGATGTTTCTGTGTCCCTTTCTTATGGTAATTGTCAAATTGATAAGGTTCTCTATGTTCCAGGCTTATCCAATAATCTGCTTTCAATCACACAAATGTTGGATAAAAACATGGATGTCGTGTTTAGAGTGGTCAAAGGTAAGAAGAGATGTTTTATCACACATAGTGGTAAACATGTTGCAACCGGATCCTACAAACATGGCTTGTTCATTCTCAATGCCCTTTCAACTCCGCATGTTGCTTTGGCTGCAACTAAAAATGAGGCCACCTCTCTCTGGCATCGACGTTATGGGCACCTCAGTTCTGGATATTTGCTTAAATTATACAAATATGGGATGGTGAAAGGTCTTCCACCAATCTCATCTATCTTACCAGTTTGCTCAGATTGCTTAGCAGGGAAGCAACATCGAGTGCCTTTTGAAGCAAGCTCCTCTCAAGCTACAAAACCTTTAGAGCTGGTACATATCGATCTGTGTGGTCCTATGCCACCCAGCTATGGTGGGAAAAAGTATTTTCAACTATTTTTTGATGATTACTCATGAAAGATGTGGGTTTTCTTTCTTTAGTTGAAATCAGAAGCGTTTCTCTACTTCCAACAATTCAAGAAACTTGTTGAGAAGGAGTCGGGATGTTTGATAAAAACCCTCCGCTCAGATCGAGGGGGGGAATACACCTCTGGAGAGTTTTCAGAGTTTCTTAAAGAACATGGGATCAAAAGACAACTGACTACAGCCTATACACCTCAGCAGAATGGAGTTGTAGAGAGAAGAAATCGTTCCATTATGGAAATGGTTTGATGTATGCTAAAAGGAGCACATCTTGAGGATCAATATTGGGCAGAAGTTGTAAACACAGCTTCATACCTCCTAAATAGAGCACCCACTAGAGCTCTATAAGGAAAGACTCCACAAGGAGCATGGAGTGGTAAGAAACCTTCCATTTCTCATTTGAAGGTGTTTGGATCTAAAGCATTCATGCACATTCCAAAACAAAAAATGAGGAAGCTGGATGAAAAAACCCTGCAGTGTATATTTCTTGACTATGATGAGTACTCAAAAGGTTATCGACTGATTGATCCTAAGACCAAGAAGACACATGTAAGTAGAGATGTTGTATTTGATGAAGCTCTCACATCAAAAGACACATCCACAACTGTATACATAGATGAAGAAGAGCCTAAGAAGGAGGTTCAACTTCCACAAAGCAAAAACAAAAAGTTCCAAAATGGTATACTAGCACTTGAGAGATGCTAAGTTGAAATCCCTTCCAGATCTATCTCTTGATAGGCCATGTACTCGCAGTATGACTCAATAGATGAGAGTAGAAGAATCTACTTCAAAGGTTGACGAACTTTGTCAACACTTTGATGATTTGTCAGTGGGTACCAAATATGACAGGGAAGAAGATGAGGATGGAGAAAAACTTTATATGTCTACATTGAATACAAATGAACCCACAATGGTTCAATATGCACTTGATCAACCACAGTGGAAAGAGGCTATGGATGTAGAACATAAATCTCTTCTTAAAAACAATACTTGGAAGTTAGTCGATCTGCCAACAGGAAAGAAACCCATAGGCTGCAAATGGATATTCAAAGTGAAGCATAAGGCAGATGGATCTATTGATAAGAATAAAGCTTGGCTTGTTGCAAAGGGTTATGCTTAGAAATAAGGCATAGATTATGAAGAGACTTTTTCCCCTACTGCAAAAATGACTACCATTCGAGTACTTTGTGCCATGGCAGCTCAGTTTGGGTGGAAATTGCATCAGATGGATGTTAAAAGTGCCTTCTTGAATGGTGACTTACAAGAAGAAGTATACATGACTCAACCAGAAGGATTTGTGGTTGAGGGGCAAGAACGAAAAGTATGTAAGTTGATCAAATCCTTGTATGGTCTCAAACAAGCTCCTCGAGCTTGGTATATCAAGATAGACAGTCACCTTGTGTAGCATTGTTTCATAAGAAGTCCTTCAGATGCAAATCTCTATATTAAGAAAAATGGTTCTGATATAGTGATTCTTGTACTTTATGTTGACGATCTGATCATTACAGGAAGCTCAGAAAAAATGATTGACTTAGTGAAAAATGACTTGAAGCAATCATTTGATATGACAGACCTAGGACTTTTGTACTATTGTCTTGGTTTAAAAGTTACTCAACAAAAGTTTCATATTAGAGTAACACAAAAAAAATATGCCAAGACTTTAGTCGAAAAATATCGAATGACTAACTGTAAGTCAAAAGCAACTCCAATGGAGCAAGGACTTAAGTTATCTCGATATGATGAGTCACCTCAGGTAGATGGTACTCTCTATCGCCAATTGATTGGGAGTCTCCTATATCTGACAAATACCAGACTAGATCTCAGTTTTGTTGTGGGATATCTTTCAAGGTTCATGCAAGAGCCTAATATGAGTCACTCGAAAGCAGCAAAAAGAGTTCTTCATTATGTTCACGGTACTACAAATTATGGTCTAGAATATAGACAGAATAATAATTTTTTCTTACTGGGATACACAGACTCGGATTATGCTGGATCCCTTGATGATCGTAAATCCACCTCTGGATATGTTTTTCATCTAGGATCTAGACCTATCTCATGGCACAGTAAGAAACAACATGTGGTTGCTTTATCTTCTATAGAAGCAGAATATCGTGCAGCCAGTGAAGCAGTCTGTGAGATAATGTGGTTAAGTCGCATTCTTACAAACATGGGCCTTCGAAAGAATCTTCCTCTTCATTTGTTTTGCGACAACCAAGGTGTTTTGAACCTTGTCAAAAATCCAATTTTTCATGAACATACCAAACATGTTGATACCAGATGTCATTTTATTTGAGATGAAGTTCCAAAGCACCATATACAACTTCATGACATTCCTACTGATGCACAAGTTGCAGATATCTTTACCAAAGCACTTGGACGTATCAAATATGAAAAATTTCAAGATACAATTGGAATTTGCCAATAATGTAATAATGGGGGATGTTAGAATAAATTGTTATATTGTTATATTCCATTTATTGGCATTTATTGGCATAACCAAAAGTAGCGCTCATAGGCGCTCTCCAATTTGGTTATGCAACCACCGAGTTGGTTGAACCAACTCGGTAACCACATTGTAATATTTATATTGCAAATTAATGATAAGGAACCAATTGCTTCGTCAATTTCTTCAAAAATATAGAGACAAATCCAAAGTAGAGGAATACTTGGAACAAACAAAATAGAGAATAAAAAAATAGATGGACCTTGCAAGGGGGTCCTCATTTGGATTTTTTGTATCTTAAAGTTTTCTTCATGGAAGTAAGCAGCTCACATTTTGTGAGGGGATATTCACTTGTAAAAATATGAGCATATTTTTCCTTGGGATTATGGTTCAACGCCCTTCCTCTTCTCCTTTCACAACCAACACCTGCATGAATGATATTTACTAAATGGTCCTTCACAAAATTAGTTGGAGAAGCAAGGGCAATCTTCTAAGGCTTAATGGAATGGCGCTCAATTTGGATCACATCATAGGTCTAGGTCTCCTTACTTGAAGATTGATCTCATTCTTGATCTAGATCCCCATGCCAAATAAAATCTAGGTCAATTTTTGGGCTTTCTCATTACCATTTGGAGTCTACACCTCCTTCTCAACCATCACCATGCCATTAGAAATTTGGTTCCATATGCCAATAGAAATCTAGGCCATTTGTTGGGCCTTTTTCTTACCTTTCAATAGGGCCTCCTTCGGGGGCTTCTTCTTTCTAGTTAGAGTCTAAGCTTCATCTTGGCCCTTTGTCAAACCATTCAAAATCTAGGGCTCATTCTGGTCTCTCTCAATGGACAATAAATCTAAATTTTTACATAAGAAAGGAATGTTCTTGTACTCTATACTCAATAATAGAATATTAGTGGGCGCAATAAATAACAATAAATTTGATACACCAGTGTCTTCCCTTAGGTTTAACTTAGAAGTAAGGAGAAATTACGAAGTATGGATTGGAAGGAAGAACTATAAATAATACCCCTTTGTTGTGATTTCACATAGAAAAGGGTGAGAACCAAAGGTTATAGTCCTCCTACTGATCCTCCATATACATGTTATCCATCCACTCATCATTTGTTCAATGACGCACATGTCACTCCCCTGAGTCTATCTCTTCATCATGTCACTCACCTAAGTTCGAATCCTCCTCATCTAGAGCCTCACTTGGAACCTCATCTAGAGCCTCCCCATAAGCCTCTGCTATCACTAGATTTGTTCCACCTCCTAGTGGTACCTCCCCTCAACACTGGTGCATCATCCACTAGGAGTCATACATTGATGTGGTCATGGCATCATATTTCTTAGATATAACCTTTGCATGATCTACCTCCTCTCCAAATACCTCCACTATAGGACAAGTAATTATTCTCTCATTTGTACGATGTTGGTAGATCATTGGCTTCCTAGGAAACCCCTGACATAGCCCAGACTACTGTATCACTCGAGCATATGGGAAATATTCTCACTCGGTACCATGTCGACCAACTAACCATCCCATCGAAGCTGCACCTCAACCTTAGGTCATGATAAACAATCTTTGTATGGTTTCCAGGTAACCTCCTCTACCTTGAGTTGTGCAAGTGAATCTACATAGTGATCAATCGTACCTACATAAGGATAACTTTGACTCATCTCCTAGTCCTACTACCAAGTTATACCATATCCTATGTCCACATATGTGAGTTATACTTGTGCTATCCAAGGTAGTCCTCATGGTCAATCCATGACAATGTACTACCATCCCCACACCTGCAATAGAAACCCTATGGTAACAGATCTCATATAAATCATCATAAATTTGTGCTAGAAAAGTAGTACCCCATGCCATCACTAATGGCCTCTTTATGGTGCACTCCACTAGTGAAAACACCAACTCCAAAAGGTTCCAAGGGAACCTGGATCATGATGAGTCTGGCAACAACATGTTGGATATAAGCATCATCAATAAGGCATATTTCCTAGTCAATACCTCTGCATCATACCATAGCTCCACTAGGATACCTCTGCTAGGAAAGTCTCATAATACCTTATGTCAGTGCTCTTTGAAACACCTCTACAAAATTGTGTCTCTAAGATCCCAATGAGTAGACATAATCGGATGACCCTCCATCAAAATACATAAAATTTGGTAGACATCCTCTAGCATCACTATCATCTCCCTAGTCGGTAAGTGGAAGGTGTTGGTGTGAGAATCCCATAGATCTATCAAATCCATCAGGTAGGCTCTATATCCCATCACTGGCTCTAACCATGTCACTTGCTTGAAACCAATGGCATCAAGCCATTCCTATTAATCCTCTATCATTAGGTCCCTAGAGGTATTAAAGAGAGTCAAAAATTGATACTGGCTCTTGATCACCTAGTAGGGGCAATCAAGCTTAAAAAAAATAAAAAACCACCTAAAAAAGGTATCTTCTTCTTTCAAAATCATGGTCGTCCCACCTAGGGGTGGCCATAAAATTGGTAGCTATCCCACCCAGGGGCATCCACCAGTGGCTACCCCACCTAGGGATGATACCTAAAATGCTCAAAAAATGACCTCCCCACCTAGGGATGACCACCAAAAAACACCAAAAAAAACTCATAAAATACAAAAAAATAAAACAAAATTGCAGAAAAACAAAAAGTAAAGCACAAAATAATAAATATTACCACTAATGAGGTTCATTTACCAATATTTAGTGTTTTTCATTGGAAAATGCAAAAATAATTATATTTCCAAAATTAACAAAGGATAGTAGCAAATTTAGCATTTATCTGTCTCGCATTGGCTTTTTCGCTCATCAAGTCTATAGGCTGGCTCATGGTGACTATGGTATGGTTTTTACAGTGCTCCACTTCACAAGATCACTCTCCTACTCCTCACCTCTCAATCTACCAAGTCATAAGTGTGCAAATAAGCCTCATTTTGCCAATTGTGAGCTTAAATATCCCTAGAATAAGCATGGATGCCCTAGGGTGGTATGGTCACAAAATTTAGTGATCATACCACCCTGGGATGGACATGAATATTTTAGCCATACCACCCTAGGATGACCACCCAAAAAAACATAAGAAAAAACAAAGAAAAAGGCCTAAAAACCACCAAAATCTTAACAAAACTGATAAATTTCAATCAATCTCCATTAGCAAACCAAGAAGTAGACATAAATGCATATCTTTTCTCATCATAAAAAATCATAAAATTAAAAAAAAAATCAAATAATAATAAAAAATGTCAAGTGAGTCTTGTATTCAGTTATTTACCCTATAAACTTGGTGGTTGCAACGACTTGTGCTCCATGCAATCTAGCAATATGAGTAAATAACCATAAGGTCATTTGAACCAAATTATTCATTTATGAATTAAAAAGTCTTCACTTCAATCCCCAATAAGTCCTTTGTGTTCAGAATTCTGCACGGGAACAAGGTATTCATTTTCTTTCTTCCATGAAATTTCATCAAAAACCATGAGAATCTTAACAAAACTGATAAATTTCACAATGGGTAAATCTGAAGGAACCCTATTCAAGTCATATTGGTCAAGTGACTCGTCACTTTCATTACTGGTCATTCCCTCATCAATTCAATGCTAGACGGGGTAGTCATAATTATGAATTCATAATCAAAATCAACACTTAAACACTCAAAAGTGCAACTTGCATACATTCAAAATAATTATTGCCAATAAAAATTTCAAACCCACACTGGGGCACATAATTCAACACCAATTCCACATGACAAAGTCTTTCTCTCCTTGAAGCCTTGGGACAACACCCAAATAGGATTATAAGAAAAATAAGGAACCAAGACCAAGTATACCCTAAGCCCCAAAACCTATCCTTACAATGCGGCTAAAAGGTATACCAAAATAAAATCCTTCAAATATGTCAAAAGAAAGGATTCCAAGAATGTATGCTCCTTCCATGATGGAGGCATCTAAATTTGGTTAGGTTACTGAATAACCTTAATTATTTGATAGTTTAGTCATCTATTTTTGCTCTGCATTGTGTTTCACACAACGCATCCCAAAAAGGGGTACTTGTAGACACTAAAATCATGTCAATCCAATTAGACTACCAAGACACACTCTTATCAACACCATATGGCCTCCTTGGGCAACCCTCAAGGGTTAAATAGTGGTCCTTACCACTTTTCTGAAGTTTTTCCCCACTTTTGGGAAGTTTTGGGCCATGCAGCCATGGCCATCCCACCCCAATATGATGACCATTTCATGGCCATCCCTCCTAGGGAATGCCACCCATGACCATCCCTAGGTGGTATGTCCACCACCAACCACCCCTGGGTGGTACAACCACACCCTTAGACTCTCAAAATGTCAAGGGTAGGAAAAATGGCAATCAAATTCTACTATTTATTTGGTCCATTTATTTATGATAGATTGAGGGTGCATAAATTCAATCACAAGATGCAAATTGGAGGCCCAAATTTGAGGTTTCTCCCACCCTATGCATGGTAAGTTTTTCACAAATGGAAACACTTGCATCGCAATGCCAAACTTACCCATTCAACCTTGTGTTTTTTTTAGCTTTAAAATGAAGCCAATCCACCCAATAAAATAGGAGTCTTTTGCAATATTTTGAAACGAAGTGCTACTGATATTCTATCCCTCTTTCTCTGTATATTTCCCTTGAAATATCCATCAATCGAAGGAGGTTCCCAAGGGATACCAAATACATAAATCAGTTCCAAAACCCACCCATTTTAGTGAATTAGATCACCAAATTTGATGAAAAATACCCCTAGGAATATTTTGAACTATATCCTAGAGGAATTCGAGGCAAAAACCACTAGGTTTGGTGTTCGCCCCACCCCAAGGTGGTTAACAGTCCCAATTAGAACACCCAGGGATAACCATGGACTCTACACATAATTTCATCTATGTTTTAGCATAGACCATTTCTAGAGTAGAATATATGCACTATACTAAGTTTTGGTACAATTTTGAGTAGTTTTGAATATTTTATTATACTTTTCACTTCTCATAGTCATAATTGCACTATCCAAGGATGGCCATGAATCTGCATCTAATTTCATCTCTATTTTAGCATAGATCATTTCTAGAGTAGAATATATGCACTATACTAAGTTTTGGTGCAATTTTGAGTAGTTTTGCACCTTCTATTATGATTTTTGCTTTTCATAATCAATATTGCATTCATATCTTCGATTTTAATTCAATCTGCATAAACTATTAATAAATTTGAATTCTTTGTGTGTAGATCCAGGGATTTCAGTGCATAAGGAAAGATCTAAAAGTCCGAATATAGATGGATCATCGCAGTGGTATCAAAAACCCACTTTTCAATTCGTGAGTGCGAGGAAGGCCTTGAAGTGCATCTAAGTTTTTGAAAGGATTAGATCCTTTCGACACCTTGTAATGATTGTATCAATTTAGAGCCCTCAAGGGGATGCATTGTAACCATAGATTCTACAATTTGATTAATATAAAGAGGACTCTTATTTCATATATATATTGTTATCGTGTTTACATTAAATATCACTTTTGAAAGATTAAATCAATAGATGCAACTCATTTTCCTTTGCTAGATGCATTGTTTTTCCACTCTAGAAAAATATGTTATTGTATCATATAAAAATTGTATTCATAGAGGTTATTATAGATAGTACATCAATTTTGAGTTGCATCATGAATGTTTTAGAAACTTAAAATTAAAAAATAGATACATGTTAGTTATTCATTTTTCATGACCAACCCTATTCATCCAAAAACTACTTTGTTTAAAGGAGGATTTAGTGCAAGATTACAAAAAGGACTACATAGGTTGTGATTTCTCTTAATATAAAACTTTTATTATTTCCATAGTTAATTATATTGATTTACCATTTTCTGAAATATGTAAATGGTATTTCTCAACAAGCCAATTAGTATTGACAATAATTTTTCCTTATAGGATCGTTTTATTTATTATTAAATTATAAAACATCCTACAATTTTTCTCAAAAAGAGAGATTAAAATTCAATATGATTATTTTGATAAGGCCTCAACCATTGTGCATATTGGATTTCAATGCACAAAATACACATTAAAGAGAGTTTAGTTATTCATATTTAAGAACTAATCCATAAAAATATTTTTGCTTTTTAATACTTATTAGTCAACCATGATAATCCATTTGTTCACTATTGTCTTTGGTAAATATGTTTAGTCCAATATATTATTGGTCTATCATTTACAATAAGTATAGGGTGTTGTTTGATAGACTTGTAGGATAATTGAACCAAAATATTTTTTTCTTTGATTGTATATTATACACCAAAATATAAATATTATAATGTCATGGATATCCCTTGTAAATAGAGGAAAATCTAACGTAGTTGGTGTTGACATCAAGATAACTCTCATAAGATATAAACTACACACTCCACTGAAGACTTTAAGATATACTAAATCAATTTTATAATGTTATTCCAATCATTTTTATGAATTTAAGGATTGTAAAAGAATACATCGATAGTTTGAGGTCATGAAAGTTAAATTGAGACTCATTTTAACTTGTTTAAATATTAACTAGTATTTATGTCATATTATTTTTAATTTTAGAGCCTAGTGTCTTGGAAGTCGATGAAAGTTCTTGTAGAGCCTAGTGTCTTCGAAGTCAATGAAGAGGTGAATAAGATTTTGTGTAAACTTTACCTTCTAGAATTTATCCAATATTTCCATGGATACCATAGGGTCCTATGGAGAAATTTGGACCACTATTGGATAAAGATACAGGTCCATGCTAGTGGAATAGAATTTGTCATCACTATAGACCTCATTGGTAAAGCGATTTGGCTCCCCATTGATGGGGGCTACCATAGGCAGCCAAAGCACTCCCTCAAGTAAGAGTATGGATTATTTTTTGATGCTTGGGAATTTTTACCAAAGGTCCAAAATGGCTATGATCCCAAGACCCTAAAGGTTCCCTAGAATCAGTTTCTCATGGTAATAATGGAATATTTTACCTTATATTCGAGTAGGGAGGTTATCTGTAGTTATCATAAGATGTTATTGAATCAACTCAAGATAATGCATTTAATGAATGTATCATAATTTCTCTTAAACTCTCTAAATAAATCACTATGATATGTTAGAGGTGGGAAGGGACTGGATCCTATTCACCAAGACCTAATTTTGTTTATCTACAAGCATTTGGTAAAGTCCATGGGAATTGTTATTAATAAGGCTTTAGGGAGAATCAAATTCCATAAGATTCCCCCTTCATTCAAGCCCCTATACACTACTTCATAATATTTTGAGGAGCTTTCTGAGTTGAAGGATGGAGAATTTACCCCTCCTCAGGGTTATGTATAGTGGCTATTTTTAGCCAATTGGCTAAAATTAGGATTTTTGAAATTTGGAATTGTCTAATATTTGGGACCCTTGACCAAGACCCATTAGCCAACAAATTTTGGGTGCAATTTTTTTGTGGGGGTCAATTCGCCCCAATTTTATAATAATTTGACCATTTTAAGTTTAAATTTACAACATTACCCCTAATAATAGTTAACCTTCTACATGTGTTTCGATACTATTCACCTGGATTTTGAAACTAATTCGCCAAATTTTTATAAATACATTTTGGGGTTGACCCCTTATGCATAACCCTGCTCCTCCTCCCTCCTATTCTAAAGGTAAAACATTGGCATCTAAAAAATTCGAGAGTGCTCATGGTGATTTCATGAATGGTAATACATCGTGCTCTAAATAACTATTTGAAAAAGATGCTAATCCTATTCGAAAATCGATTCCAATTGAGTCTTCATACTCAGAGGATATCCTCCCAGCATGGAATATTTTTAAAGGTAAGTTTAATTATGATATTACAATTGATCTCTCACCCTTGGTGTCCGCTACTACTCCTAGTGCTCTCCCATTCATGAAGACTCTAGATGAGAAATATTAGGTGTTTTTGGGCTCATTGCAAGTAGTGATTGCCTTTATCAATGATATTAGGGATGTGATTAAATAATATTTGGGGTATTGCAACTATTTTTATGGCACTTAGGGTAGTGAGATTCTCTGTTATATCATGTGATTTACCTTGGGGTATTGCAACTAGTTTTACTCCACTTTTTTTTTCTTCTGGAGGGTTCTGGTTTCAATTTTATTTATGTTTATGGTTTCCTACTTTAGGCTTATCTTCTCTGATATTGTTTCAATTATCTCATGCTATTTATCAGTATCTTTTTTTTTAGGTTTGGGTATCCTTTAAAACCCCTTCTCTTACCTAATCATATATATATATTTTTTATTTGTAAATTGCTATTTTTTTATATTTATAAATAAGATGTATATCCCATTTGGAACTTGCTTCTATACCCTTTGACGATAAGATTAAATATATTTTTTCTAATGGTGGCCTATAGGAGTGTATTCAAAAATTTCATAGGCACAATCTTGTGCTCTCTAATTGGATGATGGCTACTTGGAACAATGGTTGGGTGAGAATTGGTTCGTGGTCTTTCTAGGTGACGAGATATTTGATTAGCAAGACTACTAGTCTTTCTTTGGATGGTGTCTACCACAGTCGTAATAGACACTCATTGCTTAAAAAAATAGTTTCTTTTTGGATGATGATGAATTTTTGTCTAGAGTGCAGAATGGCTTTAGTTCTAAGGCACTGCCCCCTCCTTGGGATAGGGTGGTGAAATTCATTATGGAATATTTTGCCTTAGACTCAACTTATGATATTATTCGAAGTTTCTACGCAATGTTTCTTAATTGTTCGCAAAGACATATCCAAATTAACATTCTTTTATTTTTGTTTCAGTCAATAAAAAAATCAATGGTGGATGTGCAAGGAGGTCGGGTTCAGGCCTCCCTTCACCAAGGTTTGGCTCTACTTGTTTTTGAAAAAGTAGATTTTGAGCATGGTTTGGATGTGGAGGAGCTTTTGAAATAGTTTTTGGATTTACCCTTTCCCACTCTTGGTTTGTCGAGACACATTTAAGTAATTTAGTGATAACAGTGAGGATATTTACTCATTCTCACTGGGCATGGGACTTGACAAGGTTTCTCGGAAGATTCATGTTTCGTGAAAGGGGTGCATGGGAAAGCATTTTATAAACGAGATAAGGTCAAAGCTTCTCCTAAAAGGTATAATCCTACATGCCTAGTTGATGGTCCTGCGTCATCCAGATTGGCAATAGGGAGTGACACTCGTAAGTCCAAACTCCAAACGTTTGCATGATAAGAAGCGGTAGGAGGATGTTTCATCCCCCTTATATCCTTATCCTAAAGTGGATATCCTACCAAGATAATACCACAAAGATAAAACTATCAAAGATATTTATGTGCCAAAGGACACTCCTGATAGGAAAAATATTGTTTTTCATATTTTGAAATGCATTGATATCAAATAGAGAGTAATTTGGATCTCTATGAAGAATGCTCTGGATTTATCAGAGAATATCTCACGATTGACTGTTTTAGTTGATCAAGAGGTTTGTATGATGGGGTAGAACTATCTCAGTTCTCCCCTTTGTCCCTTACTCATTTTATGGTTTTTTGAGTAGTTTGGTTTTCTATAATGTTTTACCCTGGTGGGGTGTTTAGTTCTTAGCCCTTTTTGATGCTCATATTCATTGCATGTTTTGTTGTATAGCTTGTGAAATTACTATCAAAACCCCCTTTCTTTTAATAATATAAAAAAAAAATGTATACATTGAAAATGATCATGTGTTGAATTACAAAATTATTTTTATAATAAGGTATCTTTGTTATATAGGGAGTGCCAACCATTTAGAATGGATGGTAGACATGAACAACTCATCTTACTATAACTAATGGATGAAAATCCCCCAATACTACTAAAAATAAATTTAGTAGTACATATGATTCACACACATATTTTAAGGTATGTCCAAGTTAGCAAAAACTTTGAAGTGGTTATGTTATTAAATAGAAATATATGAGAGAATATTGCACTTCATTTGATAGTAAAAATACTTTAGAATTAGATAAAAATATAAAAGGGATCCAGTTTAATATTAGTAATTTAAATTTAAGATCCAATTTAATATTAGTAATCTAAATTTAATAATACTTATGCAAGTGGAATTTTATGAACTGTATACATCATGTAGTTACAACTACTCTTAAATTGACACATAGTCATACTAAGGGTAGTTATTGAGCATACTTTATGAAAATTGAGGACCATAAAATCATGTTGAATGGTATGAATAAGAAGGAAATTTATGGTCATTCAATTGGTCATCCATAAACCCTCCCATATTTGTGTGGTCATCATGGCTTTCATCGAACCTTCTAAGCTCTGTCTGGATTCCATTACTGTAGGAATCCTTGCTGGTAAAGGGTTCCTCCCGTTCTTTCACAAATTCAAAGGTGAATATCCTAAAGTTACGTTGGTATTTATGGAGACTTGGGACAATGGTAAGGTTACCATACGTGGCAAGACCTATATCCTGGATATCAAAATGTTTTTTGAATTGACTGGACAACAACCAAAAGGAAGATCAATCAAGAGAGAAAAGCACAATTGGGATGCTAAATTGAAGGACATCAAGGATAAGGAGCTTTGCATAAGGGTTTATCTAGGCATGTTGTGTGATGAGCTACCTTTTCTATGGGGGAATGTTATCAAACCAATCATGGAGTGTGTGAATATGGATGATCTTGACAAGCCTCTATGCAGTTTTCACTTCTCCTTTTACAACAATTTCCATGATGTAAGTGTAGCCAATATACCTTAATTTATCTTTAATTTTGTCAATTATACCATTAAACATTATAGGGAACAAAATGGGTCAGAACTACCTACCCACTGTGGCCTTTTCAATGTTTTATTCAAATATTGGCTTATTCAATGTCCTAAGGGTATTACGGTTACTCCTTCCCCTAAAACTGAATAGAGTCCTCTGAAACCTAGTTCATCTCAAACCACGCCTCAACCTTCTTGTACTCCAAGGTTGTCCACCAAAAAGTAGAATGTTTTTGAAAATATCTGTGAGTTAAAAAAGAGACCAAGAATTGCTTCACCTGAACCTGAGAGTGAGCCTGAAAAAAAAAACCCTTACGCTCCTATGCATGATTTAAGAACAATTCTATGCAGAAAGATTCACATATTATTGAGTCTGATGATGAAGACAAGGACAACCCCGATCGCTGCATGCAAACATTCATTATCTAGTCTGTAACAAATTACATTATCCATTTGGTTGATTTACGTAATTCCCTTAACTTATGGGATTTTAAGAAGTCTTTTACTAAAAGTGTGGAAGAAGTTCCTACTAAAAATATGAAGAAGGTGACTATTAAAACTGAGGACATCCTTGCCAAGGACAACACTGCTGATATGGACACCCTAAATATTGCAATACAAGATGTTGAAGTCAATATTTATCTTGAAGGCTAAGGGTACCCACTCTATTTTGGAGGGTTGTTATTCAAAGTTTGATGCTTTTTGTTCTATGTTTCAGTTTTACCTAAAATTTTGGTTTTTGGTGCTGGTTGAGGAAAACCTTTCTGCTTGTTCCTCCTTGGATAGTTCCTTTTGTTCTTATTTGTTCTTCAAGTAGTGGATGGCTTTTTGTATACAGGTTTTGGGGACCTGTAAAAATCCACTTGATATAGAAACTTAATCCATTTAACTAATCAAAAAAAAAGAAGGAAAATTATGGTGTCATGTGAGGTCTGAAATGTTTGACTTGAACTGTAATCATTGAATTGACATACATTAAACTATATTATGTTTTAAATCCATACATTATTATAGAAATGTATTTTTTGGATACAAATATATCATCTAATTAGACCAATATTAATTTTTTTACATGTATTTAATTTTTTTTTTTGGGTATAATTAATTTAGTAATGGCATAACCATAACTAATAAAGATATTAGAAACAAACTTAAAAAATGCTCACATATTTTAAATTATCCATGCTATTATTTGATATTTTTACTCTTTAAGCTATTACTATGGAATTCATACATATTATCCCACCATGGAGATGAATCCTTAAGGATCAATAAATTCATAAGATGTCTTATTGATAATTGAATAATTTCACAAATTGTTACAATCTATGGGAGATTATTTGAAGGGTAATTTTATCCACTCATAGCAAAGATGTTTGTTTCATAGGCACATGGATTTCACTTACTTCAAACTTAAAAAATATGTAGTCTTTTGATTGACACTATGATAGGATATTTAAGTTTTTTAATCCACACATGTGCATTAAATACATTTTGTTGTAAGATAATTTAGGCTTGGGTTATTGACTACTTAAATAATAAGTCAAACCACTTTATAGATATTAAGTATAATTCATGTTAAATATTATTATTAAGATAATAATTGAAAATGATTAGTAAATAAGATAGGTTAGATAATACATTAGAAAATATAATATCACATAATGATTTTTTAATCTAAGAAATATATTTTATAATAGTTGTTTCCCTTATAGATGTAATTATTTATGTAATTACAATATCTTTTAAAATTTAATATGTTAATAATTTGATTTTTATGTTTTATTTATTTGCTTTTATTTAAATGGTATAGTATTTACATATAGATACTATATCATCTACTAATAAATATATATTAAAAAGGATAAATTAAAGCACTAGAAAATTAAATTAAATTCCTTGTAAATGTGGATGTGAAATAAATATATATATTTTATATCATTTATGAACATATGTTAACTACTTGAATGAATATGTCATAAAATTTGAAAGACAATACACAATATGCTATAAAATTTCAAATATTGCAGGAAAGTAGACTCAAGATATATAAAAATACAAATGCATGTCAAAATATACAAATGTTTATTAATAACTATATAGCCCACAAAAATCAATCCCTAAATAGAAAAACACAAGATATGATAATATAAGTTGTCATTTTTTTAAAAGTGTCAACATCAAACATTCAAAGTAGAAAAATACAAGATATGATAATATAAGCTATCAATTATCATAAGTTGTCATTTTTTTAAAAGTGTCAACATCAAACATTCAAAGTAGAAAAATACAAGATATGATAATATAAGCTAACAATTTTTTTTAAAGTGTCAACATCAAACATTCAATGTAAAACATACTAATCAATTATTATTATAGGTCATTTTTTTAATGTCAACATCAAACATACAATGTTAATTATATTAATATTTTTATTTTTGATGGTCACACAATTAATTGTATACTAACATAAAAGGGACGACCCTATATATAAAAATGTTTGTCTAATTATAACGTCTCAAATATTTGAGTTAGTAAATTTACATTTGTATAATTTTTATAACATAAATGTAAAGCTAAAAATATGTGTATGCAAACTAATAAATATAAATTGAAACATTGAATACAAAATCAACAAGGGGGTTTGGAGTATTGATAAACTCGAGTGTCATTTAATCATATCCCTTACTCTATTGCATAAACATTTATTATGCCACAAAAAAAACCTCTTATGAAATGTATGTTTAAAATTGGTATTTTTTTTTTTTTTTTTTGATGAGGAACCTTTTATATACAACATATCCGCAACATGTGAGGGGAGAGATTTGAACCTGGGCCTCTCCATAACTAGAGAGTTTTAACTACCCACTTGCTCTCCAACTCCTCTACATGAGCGGATAAAATTGGTATTTTTTATATCTATAGATAAAAATAAAAATTATTATTGAATAAGGGAAAAAATCATGGTCTCCATTGGTAGCACATAGTAATAATTATCTTTATTAAAAGCATACCTACCTTCACTATCACTCTATATACCTTGTAATATTTAATGTGATATATCTATAGTTTAAAAATAAATAATGCATTGAGATACAACAATTTTCTACTTAGTCCAAAATTGTCAATTCTATTAGCAAGCCTCACTGGAGCATTTTGAATATTCTAGCAGAGGTATTTAGAATTCTAAAATAAAGAGAGGAATTCAAAGTTTATCATATTTATTGGGAAGTCAAAAATGTGGCAGATTATATGGCCAACTTTGGTCTTTCTCAACAAGGCCTGAGGTTTTGGTAGGATAATTTCCTCCAAGACCTTGAATCTCTTGTTTTCGATGATCATGGTTAGTCGTTGGTTGTGCGTGAGGCTTGGCATGGGAGTTCACTCTGTGGAATATTTGCTAGATGTTTTTTTTTATGCTTTATTGGTGGGCCATCTTAATTGGTGATATTCACAATTCCCCTAACCTTTTGTAGTTGACTATCATCAGTTGGGCGTCTTTGAGTGCATGTTGGTCAAAATTGTCTTGGCCTCAGTCCCAATGGTGTCCTTATTGTATACTCTTCTAGTGATATAATGATGTTTTCTACTCTTGGTGTGATGTGGTGATGTGTTTATCTATACTAGAGGAAAAGCCTTCCGCTCTTATGGGTACATTGCATGTTGTGGTCTCCTTTGTCAACGAGATTCAGGTTGTGGTTAACAAGTAGATGGATATGGCAACCTCGAACTAGCTCTACTATGATGTTATTTTAGCTATTGATATCAAGTTATATTTTATATTGGTTGTATGGGGCCCTATCTATTTTATTTTACTAAGAGAGTTCTGGTTACTTTAGTCGTTGTTACCCAAATTTTATGGTATGTTGTTTGTATAGGGCCCTCTCTTTTTTGCCTTGTTGAGAGTGGCATGTTATTCCTACCCCTTGATTGGTTTTGATTTAGTGTTGTATTTTAGTGCATTATCATGCCCTATATTAGCCTATTGTAGTAGGTTTGGGTACCTCAAAACCCCTTCGTTTACCAAATCAAAAAAAAAAATTATGTTAGTTAACCAAATATAAAATTATTAAAATAAAATATTAGAACTTAGAATGAAATTAAGAATATACAAGAAGAGAATACAAGATATACCTTAGGAAACCCATAGAGGGGAAAAACTTAGTGAGAAGAGAGTTACAATGCATTATCAACAACAAAAGGAGGCTATAGAAATTGGAAAACTTATAAGTTTACAATCATGCATCTTAAACCAAGGCAAACCAAAGTTAACATACTTTCTCTAACTAACTCAAAGTTTTTTGTTAGCTTCATGCCTCCTAAAATCCATCCTTAATATAAATATAGTTGTCCCAAAGTTATTAAGATCAAATTCAATTGAAAACTAAGTTTTAACAACCTTGATAATATCTTTATTATCACTATAAAATATATCATTGACATAAAGTGAAATATTAAATAATTGATCATCGTACTATTTGAAGTATACACAGTTATCAAATTTAGCTATAATAAAACCCAACTTCAAAACATATGAATATAAACTTTTGATAACACATCTACAAAGACTAATTTGGAAAATAAAGTGACATTAATTAATAAACCAAGTCTTTCTTATCATTCACCCTAAAATATTTTTGGTGTCTCATCTAGATACCCTCCTCCAAATCCTCATTCAGAAAAGTTGTCTTTACATCTATATTTTTAAGCTCAAGGTCAAATGCAACAACAACAAATAAAAAAATATAATAGAAGCCAACTTTACAATAGGAGAAAATATGTCACTAAAATCAGTTCCCTCTACTTGGTAACAACCCTTACCTACTAAAATTTCCTTCTACTTTTTATCTTGCCATCAAAATTAAACTTATTCTTCAAATCCCATTTCTAACCAACATGCTTCCTATCCTTATGAAGCTTCACCAAGTCTTATGTTTTATTGTTATTTTATATTACCATCTCTTCATCCATTGCCTTCTTCTAAGACTAATTATCTACATTTTTCATTACATCCATAATTATAGGCTCATCATCGTTAGAAAAAATGAAAAAACACATCTAAAACTAATTAGGAAATACCTATAAGGTTGCATTCTCTATCAAGTAGATCTCTTTAATATTAGGGTTTCAGGTTGTTGTTGTTCTTCCTCTAAATTTCTCAAATCAACCTCCTCTCTAGGTCCTCCCTAGACCTTTTATTTAGCATCAAATATGGGCTCCTTATTATTTGTATTTATTTATACCAATCTCTTTTAGTATTTAGATTATGAGGATCTAGAAGAAGATCTAATCTCCCCAAAGATAGCACTCCAACTATACACTATCGTTCGAGTCTTAGGATACCAAAGCTTATAGACTTTGACTCCATAATTGTATTCAATGAAGATATATTTCTTTGCTTAAAAATCCAAATTAGATATCTTCTTCTTAGGTACATGTACATATGCCTCAGAATAAAAAAACCTTGACATGCTACAATGAAGAATTTGTTAGAGTAGGTTGTTTACCTTAGCTCATGTTCACCTAGGTTATTTATTTCCTTTTTATTTAGTTATTCCATGTATTTCCCCACCCACTTATGTGTGGATATTTCATTTATCTTATTTAGATATTATGAGATGTTACATATTTATTTCTTAGATATTATGGGAATATTTTTAGGTTTGACTATTCCTAGGGGTGACATTTGGAGGGTTGATATTCTTTCTCCCATAGTGGTTACATATCTATAGACCATATAACATATTCCTTTTGTACGATGGATATTTGTCCTTAGCTTGATCCTACGGTTATAGTTAATTATCCTTACCTATATAAGCAATGCACCTTCATTGTACTATGTGCTCCATTTTTAGATCTAATATATGATATTGTTGCTCTCTTGTTTGCATATCTATTTGTAAGCTTATGCTATCAATTTGCTTTCAAATTCTTGTTTTGGTTGAATGTGGTGTTTATGTTAACACTTTAGATCCTTGCATCTTGGAATTATTTGATTATCATTCCTTTCATGGCATCAGAGCGATATGTGTTTTAGTCATCCATTTGTGAGTGTTGTGCAGTCGTTTCTCTTGCAGGTTCGAAGAATGGTGTGGAACCTTCGGTTTTTGTGATCGGGTCCTTGGTGGAGTATTTTGGCCAATTTTTGTCACTCCTTCCACTGTAATATCATTACCAGCCTCCTAAAATCTCTTTTTCCCATATTTTAATAGCCTCATTCCCTTGGATTTGTCCTAAGCATTTTTTCTTAAGCATTTCCCTTTTTGGCAGGGTCACCAATCCAGCCCAGTTTTCTATTCTGCATGTATCTCCTAATAGAAAAGCTATTTTTCCATGAATTTTTTGAGTTCTGTAGATGCATTCATTTGAGTTGTGCCCAAAATTTTAGCTCATTTGGATCAGTATTCTTCAAGATATACTGATTTTACGAAAACCTGCAATGTTTTAGTAATCTGCGTATATCTTTATCAAAACTTCTAATTTTATTTTATATTTTTTACAAAATGTATAAAACCATAATATAGACCGTCCCATAAAAGTTCAAATAATTTTAAGCTTTATTTTGATAGTTACAGCGATTTTACTATTTGTAGTAAAATTGTCCTTGCAAGAGAAATATTGGGAGTTGCTAAGCGAAACTTTTACCAGGCCTGTAAAATAATTTTTCTGATATGCCTATAAAATTTCAAATTTTTTTTATTTTTATTTAGACAGTTATAATGATTTTATTACTGCACTCTCAATATTGCATTGTGAAAGGTTTTTGAACTTGAACCTTGTATATGGACTATTGTTATAAAGTCCCATATTCTGCATTCCTGTGAAGATAATAAAATAATATTTTGAGGGGGTTGTCTCAGTGCTGATTTGTGCATCCTATTTGCATTCTTTTGCTCTTTGGTGATTTTTGTAGAATGGCTTCTTCATCTTCTTTTGCATTAAATCAATGTGAGCCATTAACAACACATAATTACCACATATGGAGAGAAAGAATAGAAACAATAATTAAATGCAAAGGATTATGGTATTTAATGCTTGAAGAACAACCAGAGTTCACTAGAGAATTTTAAAATTTCAGCACCAAAGAAAATTATATGAATGCATGGGTTTGATAGGAACTTATGTAAATGAGTCTTTTATTTCATTTGGAAGGATGTGGCTCTCCTTTAAAAATTTAGGAAAAATTAAAAGGATTATTTGGCAAGGTGGATCACATAAGATCCATGCAGCTTGAAGTGGAGATCACTTCTCTCAATCCTAAAGATTTTTCATCTATTGTAGTCTATCTTACTAAGTTCAAGCACTTGTTGACATAGTTAAATGGGAGTGGGAGAGACAAGAAATATGAAGAGTGTGTTTACCTTATTCTATCCAAGTTGAAAGGTCCATTCCAAATATTTGCTTCTACCTTTTTCTCTAGCATGGAGGCCTCTGGTGACACATTCATAATGCCTGATTTTGATTTGTTTTGTAAAATACTTATTAGGGAAGAATCCAAATTGTCTAACATTGATTCTTCTACCTCTCAAAAGGTATTATTAGCATCTAGTCCTAAGGGTAAGGGAAAATTCAAAGGTAAAGATAAGTCTTATCCTTATCCATATCAAAGTGCCCCTAAACCCAAATAATATAACTCTAAACCCAAGAATCTTCTAAATCCAAGAATAATTCTAGCCTTTCATGCTCTTTTTGTGGGGGGAATAATCATGTAGAAACCAAGTGTTGGAAGAGAATGCAAACCTTAGAGGATGTAGTAAGAAAACACAAGATCTCTATCTCAACCCCACCTACTTCTAGTGAGCATAGAAAAGCACTTAATTTTGTTGGGAGATCTCAGTCAATTGCTACATATAGTTGGGTTATAGATTCTAGTGTTTCTCACCATATGACTTCTTCTAAGGAGTCATTTGTATCTCTTGGTTTGAGTTCTACTTCCAAAATTGAGGTTGGAGATTCTTCCTTTATTTTTTTAATGGAAAATGTGACATACAAATTTATGGTGGATGCATCAATGATGCATTATATGTTCCTGACATCACTACAAATTTACTTTTTATTTATCAAATTTGTCATTCTGGTCAGGGTAAAACAATGACTTTCACACCACAAGGAGCTGAATTTAGAACATTGTTGGAGCCTCATTCACTTGTTGCACAAGGCATTGTTGATCATAGTTCTAGACTATATCACTTTGAGGGTTTTGATGACACTTCTTCTGTAGGGACATGATTGGTTTCTCATGCAAATTCGGAGAGTAAGCTTTGGCATGAGATATTTGGACATCTTAATTATAGATATTTGAAGGATTTGAGAACTCATGGTATGGTTGATGATTTACCTAAAGTTTCTTGTATTGATGTATTTTTCCCTAGATGTGCATTAGTGAAACAACACCAAGATCCATTTCCTAAGGGTAAGTCAAAAAGAGCTTCTTCACCACTTGAGCTTGTGCATAGTGACTTGATGGTTTTTTCTACTCCTTCTTTCAAAGGAGCTAAGTATGCACTTACATTTATTGATGATTTCTCAAGGCGTACTTGGGTTTATTTTCTCAAATACATGAGTGATGTCTTTTCATACTTCAAGGTGTTTAAGGCTCTTGTTTAGAATCAATCTTCTAGTTGCATAAATAAGCTTTGCACTGATAATGGGGGGAGTACTTCAACAAAGAATTTTATGATTTTTTGGTTGCTCATGGTATTTTTCACCAACATTTTGTTCCTCATACTCCACAACAAAATGGATTAGCAGAAAGGAAGAACCAAACTTTGAAGGAGATGGCTAACTGCAGGATGCATTCTAGGTATTTGCCTCCTATATATTGGGCAAAAGCAGTTAATTGTGTGAACTACATTCAAAATCACACACCACATAGAGCACTTGAGCATTTGACTCCAGAGGAAGCTTGGTTTGGGACTAAGCCCAATGTCTCATTTTTCAAAGTTTTTGGAAGCCATGCTTGGGCCTTTGTGCCAAAGAAGCAAAGAAAATCCTTGGATAAGAAGAGCAAACCCTTGATCTTTGTTGGGTATTGCGAGGACATGAGAGCTTATCGACTTTTGGATCATGATACTCATGAAGTTCTTTTCATAATTCATGTTCAATTTGATGAGCTCTTCTCTTCTCATGATTATTATTCTTTACTTCCATCCATTTATGATTATTCACTTCATATTGAGGATCGCTTATTTGAGGAGCAAGTTCCTGAGGTAGTTGAGGAGTTCATGGATATAGATTCAGATGAGAATCTTGTTCCTCATAATGTTTTCACTATGCCTAGGTCAGCTCGTACCATAATTTTTGAGGAAACACATTTAATACAAGATCTTCCACCCACTAGACATCATCATGCACATTCTATAGGTTTTGGAATTTTATGTCAAGTAGTTTTTGGGGATCCATAGTCTTTCTCACAGGCTCATAGGATACAGGAGTGGGATGATGCGATGACAGATGAGTATTCTTCTTTGATGAAGAATCATGCTTGGTATTTGGTCTCTCTTTCTAAGGGAAGAAATTTGGTTAGGTGTAAGTGGGTATAATGAACCATATATGCAGCTGATGGGTCCATTGACAACTATAAGGCTCGTCTTGTAGCAAAGGGTTTCTTACAAGTCAAAGTTATTGATTACTCTAAGACTTTTGCACCCATTGCCAAGATGGATTATGTGCTTCTTATACTTTCTATTGTTGTATCACAGGGTTGGCCAGTGTACCAGATGGATGTGAAGAGTGTCTTCTTACATGGATATTTGTAGGAGGAAATCTACATGGAGCAACTTGCTAGGTTTGTTCATGAATATTATCTTTTTTGTAGAGTATGGAGGTCTCTCTATGGTCTCAAATAGACCCTCAAGCTTGGTATGATAATATGGACTATTTTCTTCTATCTATTGGTTTTGTTCGTTGCCACTTAGATCCTATAGTGTATATACATCATATTGCAGAGGATATAGTTATACTTGTCTTGTATGTTGATGATTTTTTTCTCACTGGTAGCTCTTCTTCCTAAATTCAGAATATTCAAAGGGCTCTTTCAGATCTTGGTCTTTTGCACTTTTTCCTTGGTTTGCAAATTTCTCAATCAGATTTAGGGATTCATTTGAGTCATTAAAAGTACACCCATGATCTTCTTCAACGTTTTGGTGTGGCTGATTGCAAGCCATGTACCTTTTGCATTCCTATTGAGCACCAGCGGACCAAGCATATTGATATTCACATGCACTTTATTCGTTAGCACATTCTGGATGGAGTTCTTTTCTCGAAATACATTACAACTCAGTAGTAGGTTGCCGACATCTTCATGAAGCCTTTTGCATCACCTCGCTACCTTGAGTTGTGTGACATGTTTGGGGTTTTAGAAGTTGTCCTTGGGTGGTGTTCTTGAGGACTTCTTTCTCTCTCTTTCTAGAAGGATGATCTTTTCCCATGTGGTTTTTCCTTCTTCTATTTTGATATTTTTTCATGTATATATTGTACATGAGTACCTGATCATGCCTTGTTGTCGGGACTCATATTTTAGATATGCCACTTTTATTTTTTGCCCCTAGTTTCACTTGAGGGGGGGTGTTAGAGTATGTTGTTTACCTTAGCTCATTTTCACCTAGGTTATTTATTTCCTTCTTATTTAGTTATTCCATGTATTTTCCCCACCCACTTATGTGTGGATATTTCATTTATCTTATTTAGATATTATGAGATGTTACATATTTATTTCTTATATATTATGGGGATATTTTTAGGTTTGACTATTCCTAGGGGTGATATTTGGAGGGTTGATATTCTTTCTCCCATAGTGGTTACATATCTATGGACCATATCATATATTCCTTTTTTACGATGGATATTTGTCCTTAGCTTGATCCTAAGGTTATGGTTAATCATCCCTGCCTATATAAGCAAGGCACCTTCATTGTACTATGTGCTCCATTTTTAGATCTAATATATGATATTGTTGCTCTCTTGTTTGCATATCTATTTGTAAGCTTATGCTATCAATTTTTTTTCATATTCTTGTTTTGGTTGAATGTGGTGTTTATGTTAACACTTTAGATCATTGCATCTTGGAATGATTTTATTATAATTCCTTTCATGGCATCAGAGCGATAGGTGTTGCATTCATCCATTTGTGAGTGTTGTGCAGTTGTTTCTCTTGCAGGTTCGAAGAATGGTATGGAAGCTTCGATTTTTATGATTGGGTCCTTGGTGGAGTATTTTGGCTAGTTTGTGTCACTCCTTCCATTGTAAGATCATTACCAACCTCCTAAAATCTCTTTTTCCCATACTGCAATAACTTCATTCCCTTGGATCTATCCTAAGCATTTTTTTCTTGAGCATTTCCCTTTTTGGCAGGGTCACCAATCCAGCCCATTTTTATGTTTTGCATGTATCTCCTGATAGAAATGCTATTTTTCCGCAAATTTTTTGAGGTCTGTAGATGCATTCATTTGAGTTGTTCCCAAAATTTTAGCTCATTTGGATCAATATTCTTCAAGATATATTGATTTTATGAAAACCTGCAATGTTTTAGTAATCTGCGTATATCTTAATCAAAAATTCTGATTTTATTTTATATTTTTTACAGAATGTATAAAATCATAATATAGACTGTACCATAAAATTTCAGATAATTTGGAGCTGTATTTTGATAGTTACAATGATTTTACTATTTGTAGTAAAATTTTCCTTGCAGGAGAAATATTGGGAGTTGCTAAGCGAAACGTTTACCAGGCCTATAAAATCATTTTTTTGATATGCCTATAAAATTTCAGATTTTTTTTATTTTTATTTAGACAGTTATAATGGTTTTATTACTGCACTCTCAATATTTCATTGTGAAAGGTTTTTGAACTTGAACCTTGTATATGGACTATTGTTATAAAGTCCCATCTTCTGCATTTTTGTGAAGCTAATAAAATAATATTTTGGGGGGGTTGTCTCGGTGCTGATTTGTGCACCCTATTTGCATTCTTTTGCTCTTTTGTGATTTTTGTAGAATGGCTTCTTCATCTTCTTTTGCATTAGATCAATGTGAGCCATTAACAACACATAATTACCACATATGGAGAGCAAGAATAAAAATAATAATTAAATGCAAAGGATTATGGTATTTAATGCTTGAAGAAAAACCAGAGTTCACTAGAGAATTTTAAAATTTTAGCACCAAAGAAAATTATATGAATGCATGGGTTTGATAGGAACTTATGTAAGTGATAGTATTTTATTTCATTTGGAAGGATGTGACTCTCCTTTAAAAATTTGGGAAAAATTAAAAGGATTATTTGGTAAGGTGGATCACATAAGATCCATGCAGCTTGAAGTGGAGATCACTTCTCTCAATCCTAAATATTTTCCATCTATTGTAGTCTATATTACTAAGTTCAAGAACTTGTTGACACAGTTAAAGGGGAGTGGGAGAGACAAGAAATATGAAGAGTGTGTTTACCTGATTCTATCCAAGTTGAAAGGTCCATTCCAAATATCTACTTCTACCTTTTTCTCTAGCATGGATGCCTCTGTTGACACATTCATAATTCTTTATTTTGATTTGTTTTGTAAAAGACTTACTAGGGAAAAATCCAAATTGTCTAACATTGAATCTTCCACCTCTGAAAAGGTATTAGTAGCATCTAGTCCTAAGGGTAAGGGGAAATTCAAAGGTAAAGATAAGTCTTATCCTTATCCATATCAAAGTGCCCCTAAACCCAAATAATCTAACTCTAAACCCAAGAATTTTCTAAATCCAAGAATAAGTCTAGCCTTTCATGCTCCTTTTGTGGGGGGAATAATCATGTAGAAACCAAGTGTTGGAAGAGAATGCAAAACTTAGAGGATGCAGTAAGAAAACACAAGATCTCTATCTCCACCCAACCTACTTCTAGTGATCATGGAAAAGCACTTAATTTTGTTGGGAGATCTCATTCAATTGCTACAGATAGTTGGGTTATATATTTTGGTGCTTCTCACCATATGACTTCTTCTAAGGAGTCATTTGTATCTATTGGTTTGTGTTCTACTTCCAAAATTGAGGTTGGAGATTCTTCATTTATTTTTTTTAATGGAAAATGTGACATACAACTTGATGGTGGATGCATCAATGATGCATTATATGTTCCTAACATCACTACAAATTTACTTTTTATTTATCAAATTTGTCATTCTGGTCAGGGTAAAACAATGACTTTCACACCACAAGGAGCTGAATTTAGAACATTGTTGGAGCCTCATTCACTTGTTGCACAAGGTTTTGTTGATCATATATCTAGAATATATCACTTTAAGGGTTTTTATGACACTTCTTTTGTAGGGACATGCTTGGTTGCTCATGCAAATTCAGAGAGTAAGCTTTGGCATGAGAGATTTGGACATCTTAATTATAGATATTTGAAGGAGTTTTTTAGGACCCTCCTAACATGTCCTAATTACTTATATTATTTATTCATTATATTCTAGGGTCACAACCCTTCACTCTTACAACTATTAGACTAGGTATATAAATGCAATTCGCATATGATAATAAGGCATCATCGAACAAATATATAAATTAAGTCTATTGTGAGTTTTCTACCTTACAATCAAAAAGTGATTCAATATAAAAATGATCCTGCTTCCCACACCATTTAGTTTCATACCATCTAGATCAGAGCTAGATCAAGGAGCAAATTCACCATTAAAAATTTTTCCCATCGCACATTTCAGCCAGTCCACATTCGCAAGGACGCAAACAACATTCACGCTTCACGGATCCATGTCAAAATCCTCACAAAAAATTAAACCTTCTCCTAAGGTACGAATTAAGTTGTCTTACACCCAAATTGCTCGACATTTCGCGTGGTGACCAGTGGCTATTTTGAAAAAGCTAAAATCTTCAACGCAGCATCAAGGTTTTCGACGTCCGAAACGCAAAGGAAAAAAATTAAAATTATTTTTTATTTTTTTTTATTTTTTTGCTCACCTGTACCAAGTCATATTGATCATTACCTACACCAACCACAATGGATGAATGACGATGATCATTGGATTTCGTTCATGAGAAACACGAAAGGCTTGCTGAAGAAGTTTAACAGGAAAGAGAGGAGAATACCCGGACCACAAGAGAACTCTTCGAGAAAATATTTGCAATGGATGTTAAACCTGATGCCATCAGTCAAAATCAGGCGATAACACATGCAAATTCACCCAACCATGGGTCATCAAACCGAGCAATGTTAGGAGGTCCAAAAACTTCCATTCTACCATGGACGACCAAATTAGACTTCCCAAAATTTGAATGAGGAGACCCTACAAACTGGATCTACTGAGTAGAGCAATATTTCTTAATAAATCAATTTCTGAAAATGCAAAAAGTGCATATCGCCTCCTTCCACTTGGAAAACGATGCCATCCAATGGTACCAATGGTTC
This sequence comes from Wollemia nobilis, assembly GCA_028583015.1. NCBI lineage: Eukaryota > Viridiplantae > Streptophyta > Pinopsida > Araucariales > Araucariaceae > Wollemia > Wollemia nobilis. The sequence continues at coordinate 1,076,748 of JAQPPZ010002023.1, forward strand.
GAGAAAACTAACGGCACTCCGATGTGGTCAACCTTTACATAGAATCTATTAGTGCGATTCGGCCCTAGCAAGTTTCAAAGCTTTACAGGGGCCCTCACTAAATTATGCCAAACCACTTCGGTAAGCAAATACCAAGCAGAATTTGAAAGTCTAGCTAATCGAACATCCGGATTAGACGCTGCCTTCTTTCAAGAATGTTTTGTTAGTAGATTAAAAGAAGAAATTCAAATAGAGGTGCAAATGTATAACCCCACAAACATGTTAGAGACCATCGTCTTGGCAAAATTAGCGGAGGACAAAATCAAGGCACGGAATCGGTTCACAAAACCAACTTAGGGGAAACCATCAAACACTTATACCAACCCCAAACCAATGCAAAATGGACGAACCCAAAACTTCTACACAGCCCCCAAAATTAACCCCGCTCTACCAATTAAGTGTCTGAGTTTTTAGGAAATGAAGGAAAGACAAGCTAAGGGTCTTTGCTACCATTGCGATGAGAAATTTGACAGAAATCATAAATGTGCCTCACGAAAATTATATATTCTAGATGCCACAGAAGAAGGGAATTATACTTAAGAGGAACCTGAACTAGAAGTAGAGGTATTATCCAACACACTTGAAAGTGAAGAAGAAAATGCACCAAAGGTTTCCTTCAATGCCCTTTCCAGATTTTTTGCCCCTCAAACAATGCGAGTTAAAGGGTATTTTAAGAAACAAAACCTTACCGTGCTCCTATATTCTGGTAGCACGCATAATTTTATCAATCCAAAGGTGGCTAAACAAGCAAATTGTTTTATATACCCTTGCAATAACTTCGAAGTGATGATTGGAAATGGTGGAAAAATTGCATGCAAAGGAAAATGCAAAAATATCAAACTAACTATGGGGCTTTATAACATGAAAAGTGACATGTATGTCCTAACCCTATGTGGGTGTGACATTGTACTAGGCCTACAATGGTTACAAACTTTGGGCATATTCCAATGGGAATTTGATGAACTATGGATGAAATTCACAGCAAAGAACCAAACCTATATTATCCAAGGCCTGAAATCAAGACCTTCCCAAATCGTCAACTCGCATAGAATGGAGAAAATTATCCGAAGAGGAAACAAAGAAATGGTTGCCCAATTATTTTCAATTCAACCTAGTCATAAAGAAGACAAGACACCAGAGTTACAAAATATTTTAGACCACCATAAGGCGGTATTTAATGAACCAAAAGGACTACCTCCACAACGTAGTCATGATCACAGTATTCCACTATTTCTAGGGCATCACCCTCCTAATATTAGACCTTATCGTTATCCATACCTCCAAAATACTGAAATAGAAAAACTAGTTCAAGAGCTTCTTAAGGTAGGAGTCATTAGACCTAGCAAAAGCCCTTACTCCTCTCCAATTATTTTAGTTAGAAAAAAGGATGGCTCGTGGCATTTATGTGTTGATTTTCGAGCGCTTAATAAAATGACCATCAAAGATAAATTTCCTATTCCGGTCATAGACGAGCTATTAGATGAACTCCACGGGGTAGCTTATTTTTCCAAGTTAAACTTATGTTCAGGCTACCACCAAATACGAGTCAATGAAAAGGATATTCCTAAGACGGCCTTTCGCACTCACGAAGGGCACTACGAATTCTTGGTGATGCCATTTGGCCTGACCAATGCTCCTTATACCTTTCAAAGTCTAATGAATAAGGTATTTCACCCTTTTCTTCGTAAATTTATATTAGTTTTCTTTTATGACATTTTGATTTATAGAAAAACATGGGAAGAACATTTGGGCCATGTTAGACAAGCGTTCCAAATATTGGAGGAAAATCAACTTTATGCAACAAGATCAAAGTGTTCCTTTGGAAAACAAGAAATTGAATACTTAGGGCATATTGTCTCAAAGGAAGGAGTTATGGTAGATCCTTCCAAAATTGAGGAAGTGAAAAATTGGCCTATTCCAAAAACCTTAAAAGCTCTACATGGGTTTCTTGGACTAACGGGATATTATAGAAAATTTGTCCAAAATTATGGTAAAATCGCTGCTCCTCTAACAACATTACTTAAGAAAAACACTTTCAAATGGTCGTCTAAAGCGGATGAGGCCTTTATCACCTTGAAAATTGCAATGTGTACCACCCCTGTTCTAGCCATGCCCAACTTTTCTAAATTGTTCGTCATTGAAAGTGATGCTTTAGGAATAGGAATGGGAGTGGTACTCATGCAGGATGAAAGGCCTCTAGCTTTTATAAGCAAAGCATTTTCTCCTAAGAATTTAGCTCGCTCTACGTATGAAAAAGAGATGTTGGTGATTGTCCATGCTATTCAAAATTGGAGGCCTTACCTTATTGGCCAACATTTCATTATACGCATTGACCATCATAGCTTGAAGTATTTTTTGGAACAAAGGACTAATACCCCGGAACAACAAAAATGGGTTACTAAACTTCTTGGCTATGATTATGAAATTACATATAAAAATGGAAAGGACAACATGGCAGCTGATGCACTTTCTAGAAAATTTGAATATATGCCTCAATTCCATGCTCTTTCCTCCCTTATTCCTAAATGGGTAGATGAGGTGCATGAAGAATGGATAAATGATCCTACTATCCATGCCTTAATTCAACAACTTCAACATAATCCTAGTAGAAAAACTCCATACACTTGGAAGGACAATGTATTAAGATACAAAGGGAGGATGGCCCTCACCCCCAATTCAACTTATCATGAAAAAATTCTTCATGAGTTACATACCTCACCCACTACAGGCCACTCAGAGTTCTTAAAAAACTATAAAAGAGCCACTACCTCCTTCTATTGGGTAGGAATGAAAAAATACATCAAAAACTTTGTAAAATAATGTGAAGTTTTCCAAATACAAAAGGGGGAGACCCTCGCTATTCCAGGATTACTTCAACCTCTTCATATACCCACCAAAACATGGGCAGATATTTCTATGGACTTTATTGAAGGATTACCAAAATCAGGAGGAAAAACAACCATTTTCATAGTCGTTGATCGGTTATCTAAATATGCCCATTTTTGTCTCGTGGCTCATCCTTATACCGCTAGCACTATAGCCCACCTCTTCCTAGATAACATATTTAAATTACATGGTATGCCCTCCACAATTGTTAGTGACCACGACCCAAATTTCACTAGCACATTTTGGAAGGAATTGTTCAAATTACAAGGTACTCAACTTTGTATGAGCTCCGCTTACCATCCTCAAACCGATGGCCAAAAAAAAGTTGTAAATAAATGCTTGGAAACATACCTTCGATGTTTTATTTCTACTCAACCACTCCATTGGGTAAAGTGGCTTTCACTAGCGGAATGGCGGTTTAACACTTCATACCATACGTCCATCAAAATGACTCCTTATGAAGCACTATATGGTCAAACACCATCATCCCTCACTTCCTATATTCTAGGGACTACAAAAGTCCATGCGATGGAAACGGAACTTGCTAATAGAGATGACATACTATGGATCCTAAAAGAGAACCTACACACCACCCAGCATCGCATGAAGCAGCAAGCTGATCAACATAGAAGTGAATGTAGTTTCCACGAGGGTGATATGGTTTTCTTGTCTCCAACCTTACCGTCAATCCTATCTTAAATAAAAATGTTCTTAGAAGTTAGCGCCCAAATTTTATGGGCCGTATAAAGTTCTCCAACGTATTGGGACCGTTGCTTACAAACTAGATCTTCCTCCCTCTTCCAAACTTCACCCCGTATTTCATGTATCTTGCCTTAAGCTCATAGTGGGAGCCCATATCATGACACAACCCACTCTCCCTGAATTCTTCGATGATGGAGTACTTCTAGTCGAGCCAAAAGCTATCTTGGATCACCGCTCTCGTCACCTTCGTACTCACGATATCACGGAATTTTTAATCCATTGGAAACGTCTACCTTTAGAAAACGCAATGTGGGAAAATTTTCAAGATATCCAGCAGTGATTTCCAAATTTCTAGCTTTGAGGACAAAGCTCCTTTAAGGGGGGTGACATGTTAGGACCCTCCTAACATGTCCTAATTACTTATATTATTTATTCATTATATTCTAGGGTCACAACCCTTCACTCTTACAACTATTAGACTAGGTATATAAATGCAATCCACATATGATAATAAGGCATCATTGAACAAATATATAAATTAAGTCTATTGTGGGTTTTCTACCTTACAATCAAAAAGCGATTCAATATAAAAATGATCCTGTTGCCCGCACCATTTAGTTTCATACCAGAGTTGAGCACTCATGGTATGGTTGATGTTTTACCTAAAGTTTCTTGTATTGATGGAGTTTTCCCTAGATGTGCATTAGTGAAACAACACCAAGATCCATTTCCTAAGGGTAAGTCAAAAAGAGCTTCTTCACCACTTGAGCTTGTGCATAGTGACTTGATGGTTTTTTCTACTCCTTCTTTCAAAGGAGCTAAGTATGCACTTACATTTATTGATGGTTTGTCAATGCGTACTTGGGTTTATTTTCTCAAATACAAGAGTGATGTATTTTCATAATTCAAGGTGTTTAAGGCTCTTGTTGAGAATCAATCTTCTAGTTGCATAAATAAGCTTCACACTGATAATGGTGGGGAGTACTTCAACAAAGAATTTTATGATTTTTTGGTCACTCATGGTATTGTTCACCAACATTTTGTTCCTCATATTCCACAACAAAATGGATTAGAAGAAAGGAAGAACCAAACTTTGAAGGAGATGGCTAACTGCAAGATGCATTCCAGGGATTTACCTCCTATATATTGGGCAGAAGCATTTAATTGTGTGAACTACATTCAGAATCACACACCACATAGAGCACTTGAGAATTTGACTCCAGAGAAGGCTTGGTTTGGTACTAAGCCCAATGTCTCAATTTTCAAAGTTTTTGGAAGCCATGCTTGGGCCTTTGTGCCAAAGAAGCAAAGTAAATCCTTGGATAAGAAGAGCAAACCCTTGATATTTATTGGGTATTGTGAGGACATGAGAGCTTATCGACTTTTGTATCATGATACTCATGAAGTTCTTTTCAGAATCCATGTTCATTTTGATGAGCACTTCTCTTCTCATGATTCTTATTCTTTACTTCCATCCATTGATGATTATTCACTTCATATTGAGGATCCCTTATTTGAGGAGAAAGTTCCTGAGGTAGTTGAGGAGGTCATGGATATAAATTCTGATGAGAATCTTGTTCCTCCTAATGTTGTCACTATGCCTAGGTGGGATCGTACCACAAGTTTTGAGGCAACACCTTTAATACAAGATCTTCCACCCACTAGACATCATCATGCACATTCTATAGGTTTTGGAATTTTATGTCAGGTAGTTTCTGGGGATCCACAGTCTTTCTCACAGGCTCATGGGATATAGGAGTGGGACAATGACATATGAGTATTCTTCTTTGATGAAGAATCATGCTTGGGATTTGGTCTCTCTTTCTAAGGGAAGAAATTTTGTTAGGTGTAAGTGGGTATACTGAACCAAATATGCAGTTGATGGATCCATTGACAAGTATAGGTCTCGTATTGTAGCAAAGGGTTTCTTACAAGTCAAAGGTATTGATTACTCTAATACTTTTACACCCATTTTCAAGATGTATTATGTGCTTCTTGTAATTTATATTGTTGTATCACAGGGTTGGCCAGTGTACCATATGGATGTGAAGAGTGTCTTCTTGCATGGATATTTGTAGGAGGAAATCTACATGGAGCAACTTGCTAGGTTTGCTCATGAATCTTCTCTTTTTTGTAGACTATGGAGGTATCTCTATGGTCTCAAACAAGCCCCTCGAACTTGGTATGAGAATATGGACTATTTTATTCTATCTACTGGTTTTGTTCACTACCACTCAGATCCTATAGTGTATATACATCATATTGGAGAGGATATAGTTATACTTGTCTTATATGTTGATGATTTGCTTCTCACTGGTAGCTCTTCTTCCTAAATTCAGACTATTCAAAGGGCTCTTTCAGATCTTGGTATTTTGCACTTTTTCACCACTTCCAAATACACCACTCCTCTTTGTAATCCTACCTTGTATAGGAAGTTAGTTGGAATTTTGATGTACTTGACCCATATTCGCCCCGATATTTATTTTGCAATTGGACTTGTATCTCGATTTGCACATGCCCCTCGTAGCAGTCACTAGTAGACTGCCAAGAGGATTTTTATATATCTATAGTGTACTTCACACTTTGAATTGTACTACACCTGAGGTTCTACTCAGTTGGTTGGATATACTAATTCAGATTGGGTAGGTTCTATTGATGACAGACGTTCCACTTATGGCTATATTTTTTGTCTTGACTCTTATTCGATTTCTTGGGAAAGCAATAAGAAACAGGCTGTTGCACTTTCATCTACAAAGTCAGAGTCTAGGACAGTAGTCATAGCAAGTTATGAAGTTCTTTGGCTACGATAGTTATTGACAGATTTTTGCTTCATATAGGATTTATCAAATGTACTTTGGTGTAACAACCAAAGTGCAATTCACAATTCTCGCAATCCTATTGAGCACCAGTAGACCAAGCATATTGATATTCACATACACTTTATTCGTTAGCACATTCAAGATGGAGTTATTTTCTCATAGTACATTTTGACTCAGTAGTAGTTTTCTGACATATTCATGAAGCCTTTTGCATCACCTCACTACCTTGAGTTGCGTGACATGCTTGGGGTTTCAGAAGTTGTCCTTCGGGGATGTTCTTGAGGACATCTTCCTTCTTATTTCTCTCTCTTTCTAGCAGGATGATCTTTTCCCATGTGGTTTTTCCTTCTTCTAGCTTGATATTTCTTCATGGATATATTGTACATGAGTACCTGATCAAGCCTTGTTGCCGGGACTCATATTGTGGATATGCCACTTTCATTTTTTGCCCCTAGTTTCACTTGAGGGGGGGTGTTAGAGTAGGTTGTTTACCTTAGCTCATTTTCACCTAGGTTATTTATTTCCTTCTTATTTAGTTATTCCATGTATTTTCCCCACCCACTTATGTGTGTATATTTCATTTATCTTATTTAGATATTATGAGATGTTACATATTTATTTCTTATATATTATGGGGATATTTTTAGGTTTGACTATTCCTAGGGGTGATATTTGGAGGGTTGATATTCTTTCTCCCATAGCGGTTATATATCTATGGACCATATCATATATTCCTTTTGTACAGTGGATATTTTTCCTTAGCTTGATACTATGGTTATGGTTAATCATCCTTGCCTATATAAGCAAGGCACCTTCATTGTACTATGTGCTCCATTTTCAAATCTAATATATGATATTGTTGCTCTCTTGTTTGCATATCTATTTGTAAGCCCATGTTATCAATTTGCTTTCAGATTCTTGTTTTGGTTGAATGTGGTGTTTATGTTAACACTTTAGATCCTTGCATCTTGGAATTATTTTATTATCATTCCTTCATGGCATCAGAGTGATAGGTGTTGCAGTCATCCATTTGTGAGTGTTGTGCAGTTGTTTCTCTTGCAGGTTCGAAGAATGGTGTGGAAGATTCGGTTTTTGTGATCGGGTCCTTGGTGGAGTATTTTGGCCAGTTTTTGTCACTCCTTCCATTGTGAGATAATTACCAGCCTCCTAAAATATCTTTTGCCCATACTGCAATAGCCTCATTCCCTTGGATCTATCCTAAGCATTTTTTTCTTGAGCATTTCCCTTTTTGGCAGGGCCACCAATCCAACCCATTTTTATATTTTGCATGTATCTCCTGATAGAAATTCTATTTTTCCATGAATTTTTTTATTTCTGTAGATGCATTCATTTGAGTTGTCCCCAAAATTTTAGCTCATTTGGATCAGTATTCTTCAAGATATATTGATTTTACGAAAACCTGCAATGTTTTAGTAATCTGCATATATCTTCATCAAAACTTTGTATTTTATTTTATATTTTTTACAAAATGTATAAAATCATAATATAGACCGTCCCATAAAATTTTAAATAATTTGGAGCTGTATTTTGATAGTTACATCGATTTTACTATTTGTAGTAATATTGTCCTTGCAGGAGAAATATTGGGAGTTGCTAAGCAAAACATTTACCAGACCTATAAAATCATTTTTCTGATATGCCTATAAAATTTCATATTTTTTTTTATTTTTATTTAGACAGTTATAATGATTTTATTACTGCACTCTCAATATTGCATTGTGAAAGGTTTTTGAACTTGAACCTTGTATATGGACTATTGTTATAAAGTCCCATATTCTGAATTCCTATGAAGATAATAAAATAATATTTTGGGGGGGTTGTCTCGGTGCTTATGTGTGCACCCTATTTGCATTATTTTTCTCTTTGGTGATTTTTGTAGAATGGCTTCTTCATCTTCTTTTGCATTAGATCAATGTGAACCATTAACAACACATAATTACCACATATGGAGAGCAAGAATAGAAACAATAATTAAAAACAAAGGATTATGGTATTTAATGCTTGAAGAACAACCAGAGTTCACTAGAGAATTTTAAAATTTCAACACCAAAGAAAATTATATGAATGCATGGGTTTGATAGGAACTTATGTAAGTGATAGTATTTTATTTCATTTAGAAGGATGTGACTCTCCTTCAAAAATTTAGGAAAAATTAAAAGGATTATTTTGTAAGGAGGATCACATAAGATCCATGTAGCTTGAAGTGGAGATCACTTCTCTCAATCCTAAATATTTTTCATCTATTGTAGTCTATCTTACTAAGTTCAAGCACTTGTTGACACAGTTAAAGGGGAGTGGGAGAGATAAGAAATATGAAGAGTGTGTTTACCTGATTCTATCCAAGTTGAAAGGTCTTGTAGACACCAAAACAGCACCAATCCTATTATGTGACAACAAGCGCTGATCGCTTTGACACAAATAGCCCCTAGGGCAACCCCTAGAGGTTAAACGGTGGACCTAACCACTTCCAAAAGTTGTTTTTGAGGTCAAAGGTCAATTTGGCACCTTTTTTGCACCTTGCTCTCTACTCGTCCCACCCTAGGATGAATACAAACTGGAATTCATCCCACCCAGGGACGAATATCAGTATTCGCTCCAGGGTGAGGCGAATAGCAAGTTTGACTGGCAAAAAGTCAAACCTCGACAAGTCTGCCAGTTAACTGAGGCTTCAGGCCATGCAATTGTGAGGAATAGCTTTAAATCAAGAAGAGATACTTTTGTCATGTATGTCTTTATTTTAGAAACCTCATGCAAGGAGACTCTAAATTAGGTAATTATATTTTCTCTCAAAATATGACAATCAACTCAAGTGGCGCCCTCGCATGCGCATTCCAAACAAAGAGACCCTAGGTCTATAAATTGGTGAGTTTTCTCACCCAAAATATATATAGAGAAGGAGCATTTGAGCAACGAAGTGCTGCAAATTTACATACCTACTTGCAATTTGTGCCTTTCACATCCTTAATCTCTCATTCGAAAGGGAGGTTATTGGGTGATTATTGGAAGCACGAATCTGGACCCAAAGCTCAATTTTTGGCCACAGTATTCCACAAAATTTGTTGAAAACACCCCATAAGAATTTTTGGACCCATCCCAAGTGGATTGGTGCCAAAACAGAGTCCCCAAACGATGGCCGTTCTGCCCCCGGGTGCCCCCCAAGCTGTCATAGTCCTATTCGCCCCACCCCAGGATGATTAGAAATCTGTGATATATTTATTTTATTTTACTTTTTCATATTATTCTAGGTCTATTAAATAGTTTTTAGTTTAAATTTCACTTCATTCTGAGCAATTTTGACCAGGTTTTTATCATTTCTCGCCTTTACTAACTTGCAGATGGCACTAGAAAAATCTGGGTGATAGAGGTCAAATTGGAGAAATCTGACCTTCTGGGTCTTCCCAAAACACCCCCAATTAGCTAACCCCAACTTTTCAGGTCATTTGGAGCTTTTTGGATAGGACATTGAAGAGGGTGCTTTCTGACAAGTTATTGTAGGTCTATTCGTCCCACCCTAGAGCGAATACAAATCTGTGAGGAATTTCTAGATTGTTCCTTTTGCAGTGGCCTCCTGGTAACATATTTATGCTTCTATTAAAATTTCAGGTTGATATGAGATCATTTGGTTATCATTTTAATATTTTTATGCATATACTGACAGTAGGCCTTGGGAAATACATGTTTTATTCTATCTGCAGGTGCTACTACTATTTTATATTTATTTGAACATAGTTGTTCAATATTAGAAGATCAGGAAGGAGAGAAAATCATATACACAAGTTGCGGCAATGTTTTTTTCTGCCCATATTACATGTGGGCACGCGGAAGAAGTATCACTATCATGGATGTGATCAAAAACATATTTAACGCTCCTATCCCCTAAAAAAGGAAGGAGACGTATTGTAACACGACTTTGAAATCACATCAATAGAGAGGACCTTATTCCATATTGCTTTTATCTTGTGTCGATTCACTCATGTTATTTCCTTTTATGCATTTTTCAATACATAGGCTTTTGGTGTTAAGCTTGGTTTTGGACGCATCGTACTTGGCATTTTACTTTTTGTTTCTATATCCTCATGCTTTCAGTGGTGATCACGGTGGGACCTCTATCCCTTGATTTTTAATATTAACCTTCTGATTAAAGTTTATTATTTTTTTTGCTTACAGGTACCAAGTTTTCAAACACTGGACTATTTTAGAGCAAAAATTTAGAGATCATCCGATGTGGGCAGAGAAGAGGTAGAGGTCTTGAACACCTTCTATCAAATTTTTTTTGTTTGTTCTCTAGTTATTTCTTGCAAAGGAGAGTTTGAATGCTTGTTTACTTCATTTATGCAACTTAAAAAGAACCCCACACACCACGTGGTAAGTTAAAACAACAAGGAGTTGGTCGTAAAACCCCAACCCTTGAGCAAGACCAACGATGGATTTCATCACCACCTTGGCTTGAGATACTGCATACATTACCTCGATCACAACTATTGCTAGACATAAATCCTAATGAAATCTGACCAAGTGTAGCTGGGGTGATTCCCAGCGCATGAGGATAATTCTTCTATGGTAGGTGTCATAAACAGAGCGATTCCCCTTCCTTACCGCCTATGTTCCACGTACCATCTACTCTCACGTACCAATATTTTCCATCACATAAGGGCAGGTATATATAGAGGTTGGTATATCAGTCTGGAAATGGTATATCGAAGGGGCAACCATTTTTGGGAGTCATAAGAGCCATCATTTTGCATTTAAACATTCTTTCCACAAACTTTCAAAATGAACATTAAAAACACACTGAACCAGGTTTAGGGCACACTTTTAATCATTACATTATTAATCATTGTTTTGTGTGTGTGATATTTCTTATTTAGTGTAGCATAAGAAATCCTAAAAAAGATAAAAATCTACGCATCTTTAGGTAAGCATCACCATGGTGTACATTCGTAGCCGAGCCCAATCATGGGCAAGCGCTGTAGAAAGTGTACCAAGAGGGAAAAGTCACCTCCGGTATAGTCCTAAGGACTTGGTCATCCTGCCTTGGCGGCCTGACACACAAGATAGTCCACATCATGCCATAACATAACAGGACTATAGAGGCACCTCTTTGAGGGGCACCCCCACTCAGCATAGGTCCTTTCAAGAAGAGAACCTACACGTAGCACTCAAAATAGATAGGAGACCTCCCTTAGATGCTCATTATGAGTGGCCTAGTGATGAAGTGTTAGAACAATAGAGGGTCCAAAAGGAGGGGCCACAGGATTTCGTCATCCCTCCTCTACCCAGATTACTGTTAGAAACACTAGACCAAATCTAGATTATCAGGCTTTCTAGACAAGGCAAGACAATTCTGCCCGCACCTTGCACGCATATGAAAGGGAGTATGAGGAATACTACCACGTTATTCAAGAGCAATACAAAGCATGGGAGTGATGCACCTCCATTCCTGCCATGTATCAAAATCACCCATTGAGGCCACAACTCCGGGTTAATGTAGCTAACCTCGATAGAGGAAATAAACCCATAGGGTCTTGGATCACCACGACCGAGATAGACATGTAGGAGAGGCATCTAGGCTTCCTAAACATGAGACGGTGGAACAAAGTGACCTAGAATTTGCCAGACATGCTACCTGCAAAGCACAAATCACGTAGCTCAGGCAGGATCAACAACAGTTAGAGCATCTGTATCACCTTAACAAAGAGCTCATTCAGTGTTAGACAACCAAATTGCTTCATAACAATGTGCCTGCGAAGGTTCCAACCCCTCGTGCACATAAAGTAGAAGTGTATGAGAGGCATAACCCCTTGGTACGATACAAGTCTCTGCGACCTTATCAAGTATTGCCTCCGAGACCTCCTAGACCTGAGCGGGAGGCCACTCCCCGAAATAACGATGGGCACCCTCCACAGGAACCCACCCATGTGTATAGGTCTTGGCCAGACACTCCTCAAGAAGCCTATGAGGAGTATGAACAAAAAGAAGAGTGGGCTGAAATGCTCTACCAAGGCAGAGGGGGTGCTATCCAGCTACCTCTCCATAGGCCTCAAGTTCCCCGCAATCCACAATGGGAGAAAACTAAGGAGGAAGAAATTAAATCCTCTGATGCATATAAAGCACTGCTAGAGCACTTAGAGTCTATGGAGATCAAGACTTCTGGGCCCTAAAATCCCACTTTACGCCAACTCCGTAGTCATCCTATGCATCCGTCAGTACCGACACCTCCATACCCAAAACACTTTAAACTACCCCAGTTGGCACTCTTTAGAGGGGAGGAGGATGCCCAAGAGCATGTGACTAGATTCCTGAGCCAGTGCTTTGGCATTCAGGATAACGATGCTTTGTTACTAATAACATTTATAACCACATTCACAAGCCCTACCTCGGATTGGTTCATCCAATTACCGAAACATAGCATCAGTAACTTGGATCAGCTAGTGGACGCGTTCCTCGAATGCTTCACCTTCAACACTAAGAAAAATGTGTCATTAAGTGACCTAGCTAGCCTCAAGCAGTATGAGGAAGAAACCATGGTGGCATATGGGAACTAGTGGAGGATGTTGCTTTCAAAGCTGCCTTACCTCCCTACCATGTCAGACCTGATCCAAATGTTCTCAAAAAGCTATTTGAGATTGATCTCCATGCTATTGCAGCTACAGCAATATGCCAGTTTAGAGGGAGCTCTGGTGCAAGCCAGAATCATTGAGTATATCAAGATACAGGATGGCAAGATCGCGAAACCTAAGAAGAAAGAATGGACCAAGAACACTAAAATAGGTACCATGCCACCGAAACCCGCTATGGTTAATCAGGTTGCTATCAACGTCCCTAAGCTTGCACAAGCAACACAACCTCAAAAGGCTAACTATCAGGCGATGCCTCCTAACAACTATGAGAGAGAAAACCAAAGGTAGGAACAAAATCAGCAGTATCACCCTAGGTGACAATTTACTCCTTAAATAGAGTCCAGGGACTCTCTGTTTGACCGCTTGTCAGTGACGAATTTGATCACCTTCCAGAGATTCAAACTATAGACCCCAATGCACCGAATCCTAAGGGGTACCGATAGGACTTGTACTGTAGATTCTACAGGCATAAGGGACATGATCTTAACGCATGTTGGAAGTTCAAAGGTTTGGTACAAGACCTAATCAACAACAAGACATTGGTGATGGACAACCTCGTAGTGCCAAACAACCAACATATGGGAGTCTTCAGAGACCCCTTGCCTACCCATGAGGCACAGGCCAAACCCCTTCAATTCAATGAGGTGCAACATAATTTCCCCATGCAGGGGTATGTAGGAATGATAAGCATAGTGACTAGGAACAAGAGATATCTAGGAGTTGCCCCCGCGACAACCACAAGAGAGGTTCCATCGATGTCACAAACTCAACAACACCCTATGCAACTTCCCCCGCCTAGACCAGTGGCCACGATTTGGACTAGACTTACCCAAATTCTAAGGACCACATCGGCTAGGCTCTCCATATACGAGCTCATTCAACAATTAGTGCCCCATCGGGAGGCTCTAATGGAGATTTTAAAGGCCATCAAGCTGTAGCCCCATGAAGCAAACTCTTTCAACAACTTTGTGGGACATGTAAAACAATGTACAGAACCAGTCATCACCTTTAGAGAAGATGAATTGAAAATAGTGACTTGTGATGTGGCGGATCCACCCCTACACATTATTATGTGGGTCAATAGGATTCCGTATAAGAGGGTGTTGGTGGACACTAGCTCATCCAGTAATATCATCACTACAACAGCACTAAAAATTTTGAAGTTGCCAGCATCTCACATCGTTGCCTCCACTTATACACTGTGAGCATTCAATGATGCAATCTACTCGACAGTTGGCACAATTGTCCTACCTATCCAAGTGGGACAAAATACTATTCATACATTGTGCCACATCTTGGAAGGTGAGATGGCTTATAATATCTTGTTGGGCCGGCCTTGGATTAGGGACATGAAGTGTGTCCCTTCAATAGCTCATCAGTGCCTAAAGTATACATTTGAAGGATAGGTACATGTAGTCCTGGCAGACTTGGAGCCCTTCAAATACTACAATACAGTGTAATTCATGCCACAATCGACTCTTCCATCAACACAATTGGATTTTTAGTTGAATCCATATCAACAGGGTCCGATTTCGTAGGCATCTCCATTGATTAATCCGTCGAGTCCTCAGTCGGGTCCATCTTCCTCTACTAGTCTGTCAACAACGATGCCACCTATGGTGGCCACATCCAAGGACAAGGGAAAGAAACCCCTAGAATAGGAACCACCTCTAGTCTCAACCATCTCAGAAGAAGAGATGCCTAGAAGAATGGAAGTCGAGATGCCTAGTTTGTCCCACATGGAGTGGACTCAGGAAGGACTCTCATTCGCTCCCCCTCAACCACTAATGGTCACCATTGAGATGGCCAACACGGGCCTGGGGGAGTATCTAGTGAGGAACATTGTAGAAATGCCCACACTTGAGTCCACGCAGGACATGGGGAGGCCTCGACTCCCCATAAACTCTGTAGTTCCTTTAGGCTGCCCACCCAATCAAAAAAACCTTTTTTATGGGGGCCTAGATAATGGCGTTGAAAATTGTATACAAGAAGATGAAGATGAAGATCCCTTTGTAGAGGACGTTAACTATTTGTCCAACCCAAACTTTGCATTGAGATATCTTGGCCAATGCAATTGGCATGGATATGGGTTGGGCAGGTATGAGCAAGGAGTGCATGTTCTTTGCCAACCGAGATATCAAATGCCATATGACAAGTCAAGAGTAGGTTCAACCACCCTTTGCCCCTAGAAATCTTGGTGGAGAACATGCAAGGCCTAGGGATAGGCAACAAGGATGGGTTGGCATTAGATCCATATGCCAATCCTAACACAACATATACATTGGGAGATTATCTCTCATTGCTAACAACCAACCTTATTGACCATAACAACCCTTTCCCTTCGATCGTAAATGAAGACAATTCAAGGACTCACCCACAAGAGGGATATGGACAAGACCAAGAAGGGTCTTCAGAGGATGAGTCGGAGTACGAGGTAGCACCTTGGGATCCTTTCGAGTCTGATAGCAATCATTCACTAGTATATCCCATGGATGATGATCAGGAGAGCTTCCTAACAATGTTCCCTTTGGATGCTCCAATTGAGCATATGCCACCTCAAGAGAATCAGGTCCCCCCACAGAGAGAGGAACAACCTCGAAGAGACCACATTAATTTGCTTGAACAAGATGAGCCTCATATGTTACAAACCACTGTTAGAGCCAACGAAGGCCTTTGGATCTCTGACAGTGATTACGAAGATGAAACCGAGATGGCTTATCTCAATCATATGCAACAATAGCAATATCCCTTGGATATAGATGACATGTTTGAACAGTTACACATAGGGCCAAGGAATAGGTGGCACCTAAACTAGGTGCAGTTATAGCAATTACTACACCCGCAACTCTAGGTACACAAAGAGCATCTTCCGTCTGGAGACCCTATAAAACCATTAGTGCCTAGGGTGGACCCTGTCTGTGTATCCACGCACAGAGTTGATCCATTTGTACCAGTGCCCACAGAACCTGATCTGGAGCACAGAGATCATCTAGTATGTCTGAGCAGCAACACCCCCAATAATGGAGACCACAATCATTTCATCAACATGATCTCCATTGACCTAACCGCCCCAATCCATGATCCAACTGACCCGACACAGTCATTGTATCTAGACCTAGATGCTATAGACTGGGATCGCGCTAACACACCACAATCCCCATCAGAGTACTGTCCTTGTGGTGGGATGTTCCATTTCACCCCGGGATAGACTCAGGATGTCTTCCATGCTAAAGAGGAACCTGATGTTCCGAATGATGATCTAAATTCATAAAATGATATCCACTTAATCCCAACTCCACACCAGTTGGAGGACGGGTCCCACATGTCAGTCGAGGAGACGACTGACGTAGACATCGGCTCAGATCTAGTGAATTTGTAAATCATCAAGCTGGGGGTAAGTCTATCCCTTGAAGAGCAAGCCGACTACATTGCCCTTCTCAAAGAGAAGGAGGTTTTTGCATGGTCAAACAAAGACATGCCGAGACTAGACCCACAACTAGTCACACATAATCTAACGCTTGATATGATAGTCAAGCCATTAAAGCAAAAACTACGTAAGATACACCCAACAGTGGCCTTAATGGTCAAATACAAGCTACAAAAGCTGTTGGATGCACAATTTGTCATCTGCGTGGATTACCCGACATGGTTGTCTAACATGGTTCCCGTCAAAAATCTCGATGGGAGGATTCTCATATGCACCAATTTTTGAGATCTAAACAAAGCGAGTCATAAGGATGATTTTCCCTTTTCGAGCATCGATGCATTGGTAGATGCTACAGTAGGCCATGAAATTCTCTCCCTCATGGATGGTTTCTCAAGATACAATCAAATTCGTATCAATCCCAAGGACCAACTAAAAACGACGTTCACAACGCCTTGGGGGACATTTTGCTATAAGGTCATGCCTTTTGGCCTTAAAAACACTGGCACCACCTACCAACATGCCATGACATACATCTTCCATGATTACATGCACAAAACTTTGGAAGATTACATGGATGATTTTTTGGATAAATCTCTTTTGCACCCAGATCATCTCGATGACTTAAGCAATATCCTCGATCGCCTCATGGATCATAAGGTTAGACTAAACCCCAAGAATTGCATATTTGGCATCACATCTGGAAAGCTCTTGGGTTACATAGTATCTAAATGAGGAATCGAGGTAGACCCACACAAATTCAAAGTAATCCTTGAAATGCTTCTCCCAACTACCATCAAGCAGCTCAAAAGTCTGCAGGGAAAGGTCGCATCGATCAAACGCTTCATAGCATAGCTATCTGACAAGTGCCGACCCCTGAATAAATTATTGCACAAGGGGGTCACATTTCATTGGGATGAATATTTCCAGTCAGCCTTTGATGATATTAAACAATACTTGGCTTCACTGCCAGTATTGGCACCACCTAGACCAGGAGTGTCATTCTACTTATACATCTCAGCTACTGAGGTGGCACTAGGTGCCATGCTGTCCCAAAAAAATGAACTACACAAAGAATAGGTTACTTACTATCTTAGCCACACCCTGGTCAGTTATGAACTTAACTATGCATACATTGAAAAGCTCTACTTGGCAGTGGTGTTTGCTACCAAAAATCTATGCCACTACATGCTCAGCAATACGATGTATGTTGTATCTAAGGAGAATCCATTGCGATACATGATGAGTCATACTTCTCATAGTAGCCATACGACGACATGGATCATGTTGTTGATGGAGTTTGACATAGAATTCATTGGACATAAATCCATAAAAGGTCAAGTCATCGCCGATCAACTGGTAGAGGCTCCTCTTGAAGACGATTAGCCTCTGACCATAGAACTACCTGATGATGGGGTTTTTCATGTTTCAGAATCGACAGATTCTGATGAGCCTGAGTCACAGGTTGACATGACATTATTCTTTGATGGTTATAAATGTGAGCAAGGAGGTGGCGTGGGAATTGTATTCTTCACTCCATAAGGGGCTCCCATGCCTCTGTCATTTAAATTAGAATTCCCGTGCACCAACAACAATGCAGAATACGAAGCCTTGCTCATAGGTCTTTAGATAGTATTGGCAATTTTGGGTACCTTGAGTACATTGCCTTTGCTCAAGTGTAGTTGTTGTCATTGATGTCAAGGAGTTCTTGAAGCAATTTTTTTTTATGTCAAAGAATTTGTTTTGATGAAGGTTTCAGCATGGTCAGTAAGTTTCCAAGAAGATCAGAGTAGCCCAGTTGCAAAAAGATCAAGAAAAAGGCAAGTAAGAAAAAGTATGCAGGCGGCTAGAAAAACTGTCGCGATTTCGCGACATGTTTGAGGAAAGAGAGAGTGCTGGAAAAACTGTCGTGATTTCGTGACATGTTTGAGGAGAGAGAAAGTTCTGGCAAAACTGTCGCGATTTCGTGACATGTTGGAAGACAGAGACGTAGCTGGAAAAACTATCGCGATTTCGCGACATGTTGGCAGAGAAGCAGAGAAATATGGAAAGTGTCACGATTTCATGACATGTCGCATTTTCACGACTCGAAAAGTGCAGGAAGGCAGAGAAAGAAAAGTGTCACGATTTCGTGACACATTGCCAGGAAAGTTGTTCGGACGAGCAAGTGTCACGATTTCGCGACATGTTGCAGGAGAGAGAGTCCGAAAGGAAAAGTGTCACGATTTCGCGACATAATGCAGAAGAGAGAGTCCGAAAGAAAAAGTGTCACGATTTCGTGACATGCTGCAAAAGACAAAGTGAGGATTGTTGCGACTTCGTGACATGCTGCAAAAATCGAAATAAGGACTGTCACGATTTTGTGACATGCTAAAAAGCTTGAAGAGAGAACTGTCATGATTTCGCGACATGCAGCAAAAGGAAGAGTCTGGAACAAGAAGCATCGCGATTTCGTGATAGGCCACAAAGAAGTTGTACGGATGCAGAAAGTGTCGCGATTTCACGACAGGTTGAGATGGCAGCATTAAGTTGCAGAAAGTGTCACGATTTCGCGACAGGATGAAGAGAAAGCTTGCGAATGCAGAAAGTGTCACGATTTCGTGACAGGTAGAGTTGGCAGCTTTCAGTTGGAGAAAGTGTCATGATTTCATGACAGAAATTGGAAGCAGGTCTTCTATAGGAGAAGTGTCACGATTTCACGATAGAAGCAGAGAGGAAGGCTTTGTAGACAAAAGCGTCACGATTTCACGACATGTTCCAGTTTCGCGGGCATATGGCAAAAAAGAGCTTAAGGGAGCGAAAGTGTCACGATTTCGTGACATGTTCCGTTTTTGCTAGTGCAAGCAGAGAAGAAGGCCATGAAGTCATAAGGGTCACGATTTCATGACAGAGTTAAAATATGATGTCAGCAGAAGTAGATGTGTCGCGTTTTCATGACAAAAGCAGAGAAGAAGGCAATGGAGTCTAAAGTGTCATGATTTCACGATAGAGTGAAGATGACGTCAGCAAAAGTCTGAAGTGTCACGATTTCACGACAAGAACATTGTCAAAGCAGACAAAGGCCAAAAGTGTCACGATTTCATGACAGTAGGCAAAAGAAGGCGTACGGCAGGCAAAGGTGTCGCGATATCGTGACATGTTGTAGTTTCGTAGGGATAGCTACAAAACCAGAGGCGGTTGAAGGATAGAGTTAACTTTGAGCCGACAAAGTTAAATCTGGGCCGATGCAACGTAGGGTTTGCAGCCAACTAAGGTTGAGTGTTTTGATCTTGAAATTCATTCTATAAAAGGAGGGCTGTTTTCGAGATAGAGGGAGTAAGAAAAATATCGAACTTGTGCAAGTGAAGCCCGCAGAGCGCAGAGACCGAGTCGAGTCGTATCGATCGAAGTGTGCATTCGAAGTGCGACTTTTCAGATAGAGTGCGGGGAGAAGTTCGATCGCAGAGGAGCATAAGTGGATGTTTGATCAAGTGTTGTAATTGCGCAGAGGTATAGTTTCGAGGACATTAGTGCCAGACCGAAGGACTGTGTTTGGTGTAGACAAGAGGACCAGCTTTGGAGGTGAAAGAGTTGAGGATAGAGGTCTCCAGCCAGAGCAGGGAAGACAGGTGTCTTCTGTGGATAGAGTTCCACTTGCTAAGGGCATAAGAGACAGAGGTCTTCTAGAGGATCACCAGTTAGAGAAGAGTTAGGGGAAGGTATCTCCTTTGGGTTGGTGCCCATAAACATTGTAATCGGGAAAGGTTTTCCCAGATTTTGAGTTGATAAAATTTAGTGAAAATTTTATCCGTGGAGTAGCCCGCGTTGGGTGAACCATGTAAATTGCTGTGTCTCTTTTGTGAATGGTGTTTTTGTGCATTGCTTTGTTTACTGCTATTAATACTGCTGCATAATTTTGATCTGCAAGTTGAATTGAAAGAAAAATTGAAAAAGCGGTCTTATACTGTTCACCCCCCCTCTCAGTATAAGCTTGTGTTCTTCAATTGGTATCAGAGTGGGTTCCTTCAAAAAGGTTTAACAACTTGAAGGAAGAACTGGTTAAGAACACAATGGATTATTCAAGTGGCAATGCAGCACCTATTCTTGATGGATCAGATTTCGGTCTGTGGAGTGCAAGAATGAAGGTTTATCTAATGGCACTTGGTAATGAGGTATGGGAAGTGATTGAAGACGAGTACACTATTCCTAAACATGGTCCTTATACTAAAGAAGACAGGCTCATGCTTCACAACAATTCAAAAGCCATGAATGCAATCCTGAAAGGCTTACAGAAAGCAGGATCTCACCAAGGTTATTCACTGCAAGACAACTAGTGAAATGTGGAAACAATTGCAGGTGGTTCATACAGGTGATGTAAATGTCCGAAAGGCCAAATTGAGACACTTTAAAGGTATGTTTGAACAACTCAAAATGAATGATGATGAAAATATTAGTGACTACATGCTCCGTATGGATGAAGTTGTTAACTCTATGAAAGACTTAGGTCTTGAGCTTGCTGAAAATGATGTGTGTGATAAGATTTTAAGATCTCTTCCTAATAGATTTAGTGAAAATATTTCTGCTATTGAGGAAGCTAAAGATTTAGATAAGTTGAAAAAGGATGAGCTCCATAGTATTCTTGCAACATTTGAGTTGAGAACTCAAGTGAAAGTTGATGTAAAGAAAGAGGCAGCTTTCAAAGCTACCAAGAAATCAAAGGGCAAACAGATTCAAGAGAGTGATGAGTCTTCTAGTGAGGAAGAGGCATATTACAACAAGAAAGGCAAGTTCTCTAGAAAGCACAAAAGCAAGAAAAATATAAGATGTTTCAACTGTGGAAAGTTTGGTCATTATGCTACTGACTGTACTGTTTCCAAGAATGAAAGTGATGAAGATATACAGGATGTTAAGAGCAAGGATTCTGAAAAGCACAAGTATTACAGAAAGAACAAAGATGAGCACAACAATCAAGGAAAGAGGTATTCACACAAGAACAAGAAGAGCTTCTACCTAGACAAAGCAAGTAAGTGTTCTAGCGGTGATAGTGAAAGCTCTTCTAGTGATAATGAAAATGAGATGTTGTTCATTTCGGAAAAGGAGGAAGAACCGAAACATAAATTCATTGTCATGAAATGTTTTAGATGTGGAAATTTTGGGCACCTTGAGGATGATTGCACAAATAATGAATTGGTTGCTAGTATGTATGAGGATGCTTCAGAAAATTATAAGGAAGATGCATGTATGGTTTTTGAAAAGGGTAGCACCTCTAGTGATAAGAAATCTGAAAAAGGCCTTGATAATTCAAAATGCAATCAAATAGAGGATCTTGAATGTGAACTCAATAATGCTCTTAGTGTTTTGAAAAAGGAAAGAAAGAAGAATGATAGACTCAAGATTAAGTTAGATGAATGTTGTATGGAGAGAGATGATCTTATAGAAAGTCTTGACTTCTCTATAGCTAAAACACAAGAACTCAAGGATGAGTTAGAGTCTAAGATTCTTGAGTATAATAAGTTGGAACAGAAAATGGCTTCTCTGGAAGTGGAAATTAAAGAGTACAAGGATAATATGTACAGGTTTCAAGATAGCTCCAAAAGGGTTAAGTCTCTCATCAAAGGTCAAAGAAATCCAACAGATAAAACAGGTCTTGGTTTTGTTAAACCGCTCAAAGAACAGGTTGGGGAATCTAGCAAGAGATTCCAAAAGGAAGAGAGTTCTGATGAAGAAAGTACTTCAGAACATGAGTCCGTGAGTGATCGATGTGCAGAAATAGAAAATGAAATTCAGAATGCGAAGAAAAAGTTTTCAGGACCCAAGAGGTCGTATAAAGGAAAATTTCACGGTAGATGTTTTGCGTGTTACAGGTTTGGTCACATGGCTGCACATTGCATGTCTCAAATGAAGAAGGTTAACAATAATTTCAGAAGTGGTAATTTCTTCCAAGGGTATTGTTACTCTTGTAATCAGTTTGGGCATAAAGCAATTTTCTGCAAGGCAAATATCAGGAACTAGGTTAGTCAGAACAGGCGGATTCAAAGAACAGCTATGCCTGAAAGAAATAATATTGTTACTTGTTATAAGTGCAACAATGCAGGTCACATAGCCAGACAGTGCAGAGCTGATCTTCCAAGGTACAAAAATAGGAACAATGGTATAAACAGGTCCAAGGATCAAGGTGTGGACAAGAAAAGAGATGAGAACAAGAACAAGAAAAGTGACAAGAACAAAAACATTGACAAAGAGTTCAAGAGAAGGCCCGGCAAAGAAATTGTAGACACTGATGATGATGAGTGCCTAATGGGAGTTTTACTCCCACCCTTGTTTTAAATCACCTCATTAGGAGGTGGGGGAGGGACTAAGCTAAGAGGCTCATTCTTAGTCCCGAGCCCCAAAGGTGACCCTTTGCCATTGATGACAAAGGGGGAGAGATATGAGTAAGGGGGAGAGCTTCAAGTGAAGAGGAAAGCTTCAAGTCAGGGGGAGCAAAACTTCAAAGAAAGATTCTCGGTTGTCAGCTCAGATTGATTTCAGTTTTGGCTCTTGAAGATGTGCTTTTAGTAAAGGTTTGCCATCAATGACAAAGGGGGAGATTGTTGGCAATTTTGGGTACCTTGAGTACATTGCCTTTGCTCAAGTGTAGTTGTTGTCATTGATGTCAAGGAGTTCTTGAAGCAATTTGTTTTTATGTCAAAGAATTTGTTTTGATGAAGGTTTCAGCATGGTCAGTAAGTTTCCAAGAAGATCAGAGTAGCCCAGTTGCAAAAAGATCAAGAAAAAGGCAAGTAAGAAAAAGTATGCAGGCGGCTGGAAAAACTGTCGCGATTTCGTGACATGTTTGAGGAAAGAGAGAGTGCTGGCAAAACTGTCGCGATTTCGTGACATGTTTGAGGAGAGAGAAAGTTTTGGCAAAACTGTCGCGATTTCGCGACATGTTGGAAGATAGAGACGTAGCTGGAAAAACTGTCGTGATTTCGCGACATGTTGGCAGAGAAGCAGAGCAAGATGGAAAGTGTCACGATTTCGCGACATGTCGCATTTTCGTGACTCGGAAAGTGCAGGAAGGCAGAGAAAGAAAAGTGTCACGATTTCACGACACATTGCTAGGAAAGTTGTTCGGACGAGCAAGTGTCGCGATTTCACGACATGTTGCAGGAGAGAGAGTCCGAAAGGAAAAGTGTCACGATTTCGCGACATAATGTAGAAGAGAGAGTCCGAAAGAAAAAGTGTCATGATTTTGCGACATGCTACAAAAGACAAAGTGAGGATTGTTGCGACTTCGTGACATGCTGCAAAAATCAAAATAAGGACTGTCATAATTTTGCGACATGCTGAAAAGCTTGAAGAGAGAACTATCGCGATTTCGCGACATGCAGCAAAAGGAAGAGTCTGGAACAAGAAGCGTCATGATTTCGCGACAGGCCACAAAGAAGTTGTACGAATGTAGAAAGTGTCACGATTTCGTGACAGGTTGAGATGGCAGCATTAAGTTGCAGAAAGTGTCGCGATTTCACGACAGGATGAAGAGAAAGCTTGCGAATGCAGAAAGTGTCACGATTTCATGACAGGTAGAGTTGGCAGCTTTCAGTTGGAGAAAGTGTCACGATTTCATGACAAAAACTGGAAGCAGGTCTTCTATAGGAGAAGTGTCATGATTTCACGACAGAAGCAGAGAGGAAGGCTTTGTAGACAAAAGCATCGTGATTTCGTGACATGTTCCAGTTTCGTGGGCATATGGCAGAAAAGAGCTTAAGGGAGCGAAAGTGTCACGATTTCGTGACATGTTCCATTTTCGCTAGTGCAAGCAGAGAAGAAGGCCATGAAGTCATAAGGGTCATGATTTCATGACAGAGTTAAAATATGATGTCAACAGAAGCAGATGTGTCATGTTTTCATGACAAAAGCAGAGAAGAAGGCAATGGAGTCTAAAGTGTCACGATTTCATGACAGAGTGAAGATGACGTCAACAAAAGTCTGAAGTGTCACGATTTCATGACAAGAACGTTGTCAAAGCAGACAAAGGCCAAAAGTGTCACGATTTCACGACAGTAGGCAAAAGAAGGTGTACGACAGGAAAAGGTGTCGCGATATCGCGACATGTTGTAGTTTTGCAGGGATAGCTACAGAACCAGAGGCGGTTGAAGGAAAGAGTTAACTTTGAGCCGACAAAGTTAAATCTGGGCCGATGCAGCGTAGGGTTTGCAACCGACGTAGTTGAAGGGCAACAGCCTACTAAGGTTGAGTGTTTTGATCTTGAAATTTATTCTATAAAAGGAGGGCTATTTTTGAGATAGAGGGAGTAAGAAAAATATCGAACTTGCGCAAGTGAAGCCCGTAGAGCGCAGAGACCGAGTCGAGTCGTATCGATCGAAGTGTGCGTTTGAAGTGCGACTTTCATAGATAGAGTGCGGGGAGAAGTTCGATCGTAGAGGAGCATAAGTGGATGTTTGATCAAGTGTTGTAATTGCGCAGAGGTATAGTTTTGAGGACATTAGTGCCAGACCGAAGGACTATGTTTGGTGCAGACAAGAGGACCAGCTTTGGAGGTGAAAGAGTTGAGGACAGAGGTCTCCAGCCAGAGCAGGGAAGACAGGTGTCTTCTGTGGATAGAGTTCCACTTGCTAAGGGCAGCAGAGACAGAGGTCTTCTAGAGGATCACCAGTTAGAGCAGAGTTAGGGGAAGGTATCTCCTTTGGGTTGGTGCCCATAAACATTGTAATCGGGAAAGGTTTTCCCAGATTCTGAGTTGATAAAATTTAGTGAAAATTTTATCCGTGGAGTAGCCCGCGTTGGGTGAACCACGTAAATTGTTGTGTCTCTTTTGTGAATGGTGTTTTTGTGCATTGCTTTGTTTACTGCTATTAATACTGCTGCATAATTTTGATCTGCAAGTTGAATTGAAAGAAAAATTGAAAAAGCGGTCTTATACTGTTCACCCCCCCCTCTCAGTATAAGCTTGTGTTCTTCAGATAGCAATCACCATGAGCATTAAACATTTAAACATCTTTGGTGATTCGTTGTTAATTTTCAATCAAGTCAAGGGGATATTCCAATATAAATGTCTAGTTCTGTAGGCCTACAAAGCCATTGTGGACAAATTCCTGGCACAACTTGAATGGTATGACATCGAGGCACTCCCTCGATCATCGAATCGTTTTGTGGATACTATGGCCTCCTTGGGGTCACTAATCCCATAAGACCCTTCTGGTGAGATGACCACAATTTAGATTAAAACAATATCGTAATCCGTGATGGAGCATGCAAGCTCTGACCTAATGCCAGGAATCCACCTGATCCAGATTGAACCATCTTAGGATAGGTTCTCTCGAATCCATGATTGTCTGACTCGAGCCAACTGGAGGTCCTTGTTCTCCCTAACCCCTCTTAATAGCAACACAATGTTGTTTTTACAATTTCTTTCCCGCTCAGCTTTCGCTAGGGATGAACTTCAAGAGGGATTGGTCGTTCATACCATTGAGGTTTCTGATCAACAGGATTGGTACACACCCATTAGGGATTACCTCAAGCTAGGTAACCTCCAAATTGGATTGATGCAAGCCGCAAAAATATCATTTAAATAGAAAGCAAAAAAACATGTCTTGTTAGGAGACATTTTGTATCATCAGAGCTATAAAGGAATCCTCATCCGTTTCTTGGACCAGCAAGAGTCCTCTTGGGAAATCACCCAAGCACACTATGGTACATGTGGTGGCCACTTCAAAAGTATGGCCATCGCAAAGCACATTCTTTGCATGGGCTATTATTGGCCATCTTTAGAGTGAGATTGTTGTGCATATGTAAAGAAGTGCGTGAAGTGTCAACACCATGCTAATTTGACACACATGCCTTCTTAGGCCTTGCAGTCGATCCAATCGGCTTGGCCTTTTTCACAGTGGGGCTTCAATCTAATCAGAAAGATCTCCCCTGCGTTGTTCTATCATCACACGTTCATCATAACGGCCACAGAGTACTTCACCAAGTGGGTGGAAGCGATTACGCTAACCTCTACGACTGGATCCTGCATTGCAGAGTTTATTTTGCATAACATCATATGTCATTTTGGTATTCCATCCAAGATCTTATCGGATATTGGGACGTCATTCAAGAACAAAGATGTGCGTGCTTTGACCACAAAGTACAAAATTCAGCATAGTTTTTCAACACCCTATTAACCATAGGCAAATGGGCAAGCAGAGGCATCGAACAAAACGCTAGTCACCATCCTCAAAAATACAATTGCAGATAGTCATAAGGATTGGCACATTCAAATCCTTCTTGCCCTATGGGCTTATCACACTAGTATTCGGATGCCCACTAGGGCAACTCCATTTTCACTGGTGTATGGATCCAAGGCAGTCATGCCTCTTGAGTTGGAAATCCCTTCGTTGTGCATATCAATGCAAGAGTTCATCGATGATGACACTGCGCGGTAGGCCTGGTTAGACAAACTGACATTGCTCGACGAATGATGCGTCAATGCTCTCGAGCATTTGCATATCTATCAAGAGCGACTTAAGAAATCATACAACATGAAGGTCCATTTAAGGGAATTTTAGGTTGGTGACTTGGTCTTAAAATAGAACCAACAAAATTCTAATTTTTCATCCCATCTAAGGGACAAGTTCATGGAAAACTGGTTAGGTCCTTATGTGATTGACAGTAGAATAGGACCTAGAACATACTGTCTCACCTCTCTTGAAGGAATCAAGGAAATAGAACCCTTGAACATCAGTCATTTGAGGCCATTCCACACCTAGAGAGCCATAGTCCAACCAAAAGCTCCAAGGATTCTCATAATCGCTTGGTCAACCCAAAATGCCCCAAAGGTATCTATAAACCCTTTGGTCAACCCAAAATCTCCAAGGATTCCCATAATCGCTTGGTCACCCCAAAATACCCCAAAGGTATCCATAAACCCTTTGGTTAAGCCAAAATCTCCAAGGGTTACCATAACCACTTGGTCAAAATAAATATTCAAAAAAAAACAAAAAAAAATAATAAATATTCAAAAATCAAGCAAAAACAATAAAATCATCAAAAATAACAAAAAAATTGTATCTCCATTCCATGCATACTCATAAAAAAAAAATCAAAATACAAACATATAGGTTACATTAGGCATCACATCCATACATTGCATATTTGCTAGGGCATACAAGTCAAAAGCACCATAGGTTGTCATTACTTGGCAATTCCATCATTTTCCACATCAAATCCATTTTATAAATGCATACCTCCAGAATACCACCATTCCCATTTCTAGCATAGTCAGTTGTCTCCTAATGTATATAGGGTTTTCGTCATTCAGCTGTCTTTAAATTTCTAGCCAAAAATTGTACAAAGTTAAACAGATTTTACACAGGAAAGTTTTACTTGGATCA
Source organism: Wollemia nobilis (assembly GCA_028583015.1). Lineage (NCBI taxonomy): Eukaryota > Viridiplantae > Streptophyta > Pinopsida > Araucariales > Araucariaceae > Wollemia > Wollemia nobilis. The sequence goes on from JAQPPZ010002023.1 coordinate 1,104,616, forward strand.
CGCCTTGTTACGTAACATCCCTACACAAGTTAAAACACATAAGATAATTCCTAAGTTGTGTGAATGCAAGAAAAACCTACAAAGCAGTCGAGGGTACCATAGGTGAAAGATTAGTCTGTTCATCCCCCTGTGCAAATGGTTTAAGAGTGCTAAGAATTGACAAAAGGACGAGCTCTTCCCCATCAATTCCCCCTAATAGATAATGGTTTTCACCACTACCAAACATCCCAATCACCATTGGTCCCCAAAGTTGTAAGGATTTGTACTACATGTCCCTACCAAGGATGGGTAGTCATCCCCAAGGCCTCAAAGGATTGATGCCATTCCCAAAAAAAATTCCCACAAGCCATCATCCACACCATCTCCAATCACCTTTGGTCTCAAAGTTGTAAGGATTCGTACTACACATCCCTGAACAGGATGGGTAGTCATTCCCAAGGCCTAAAATATCAATGCTCTTACTTCATCATTTCCATAATCCCCTTTGGTTTCCCAAGTTGTAAGGATTCATACTACACGTCCTTGAACAGGATGGGTAGTCATCCCCAAGGCAAACAGGATCAATGTCATTTCCAATCTCACCCTTACAAAGTTTAAAATCCAAAATCAAATAACAGTGGTTATCACCACTATTCAAAATCCTTGCTCAAGAAGAAAAACAAAGAGAAAAAATAAACAGTGATTTTCATCACTATGTATACGAGCAAGTATCCTAAGCTTTTGGGCACATAAAAAACCTAAACTTGACTCCTTTGGAATTCTCAGCATTCGACAACCATCTAGGTGATCCTCATTATAGGTTTTGTGGATAGCCTACCTGATAATGGCGGTATCCTAAATGCATGATGATATGTCTGTCACATTACCTTTGTGTGTGAGTAGACCAATGTTTGCATGTGGATGAGCTAGCCTATGGTACCTTAGATTGTCTCATGGATTAATCTTGCTAAATACAACAACAGAGTTGGTGGTGCTAATTAGGTGATCCTCAGTACAAGTTTGGTTGATAGCCTATCTGGCACTGGCGATATCCTGACAAATACCACATAAAGGAACTCAATTGCACACACAGGGATGTGAAATAACTTGGTTAAATTCAAGACAGATTTATACCTTGTTCAAAAGTCTTGCGAGATAAAATTACAGTTTTGGATAGTTAGTTAAAATATCTGAATCTCAGAAAATCTTAACTACATTTTAAAAACAACTGGTACATTTCATTCCGTACATCACCATCAAAAAATATGCAAAATACAAACAACACAGTTTTCACATGCAAAGTCATTCCACATAGTCATCCCATAAGTACAGTAATACAGTCAATCTTGTACAGTCTATGGTGCCATCGACAAGTTATCAAACAACTCATTTCATTCATTCCATATGCATACATCATATAAATTAGAAACATCGCATTCATAATAGCATATGCATACATCAATGTAAATAAATGTACATAAAAACAAACCATGAAAAGTGCATAAACATCAAAGAAAGTCATCTATATATATATCATCAAAACTACCCGCAAGCTACAATGAACCGATCCTCTGACCTCGCAACAAAAGCCAAAAGCTCAAAAACCCTAAGCCTAGGGTGTCGGCCACCATGATCACATAGGATCGGTGCGATGGGAAGTACCCCCCATGGTGTGGGTCCTATGGGCCCCTCAAGGCAGCTGCTACTAGCCCCTGCATCATGCCTACTGGCTCCTCCCTCATCCAGTCTCCTGCGTCGAGAAGATGCTAACTGCTTAGTATCGCTCCCTCTTGTGCGGCGTGACGATCCACCTACACTAGCCACAAGAATCTACCCCCCAAGGTTAATAATCTTTGCCTCCATCTCAAACCATTGTCGAAGCAAGTCCATCTCTCACTAACGAATTGTGGCCAAGTTCTTGTCATGCTGCACCAATGCGTTCTCCTGCTCTGCCAGCTGCATCCGCAGGAGATCAATCTCCCGCACAACATCGATATCCCCATCCCACCGGTGGTACACCGCTAGTGCATTCTCCTACTTTGACAACTGTGTTCGTAGGAGATCCCTCTCCTACAGTGCATCCCTGAGCTCCTCATCCCACCTCCAGAGCAGCCCCTCCAATCATGCATTCTCAGCGTGCAACCCTGCCTCAATATCCTTCGAGAAATCTTGAGGCATTGGTATCTTCAAAAAGGCAGGCTGCTTCAACACGTCCTGCATCTCTGGTTGCTCTGGAACCCCATAGTCCATGCCCACATTCTCAACCTCCACCATGTCTGCATCATCACGTGGAACACCCCAACCCTCATCTGATGCCTCTGTACCCTCATCCCCTACTGCTACCGCCTCTGCACCGCTTAGAGGCCCCTCACCTCGCCATCGCCATAGAGTCCACCACTGCTCATACTCTATAGTAACCCCAATTTCATCCATGTCCAAGGCATCTATCATTGTGTTCGCATCCTTACCTAGTGGCACAATGACTTGCCAAGCAAGAGTCCTCTCGTCCCCCCGACGTCGATAGACCACGAGCTACCCAAGAAACCCCTGACGCACCCCAAACTGTCATGTCACACAGCTGTATGGGAAGAACTCCTACTTAGTCTCATGATGCCCAATCAGCCATCACTTCCTTTGTATCCATTAGAGCCACTCTCCAGCCTCAGGCCAAGCTGGATAGTCCCAGTAGGGGCACCAGAACACCTCCCCTGGAGTAAGCCAAGTGAATGCATCGACATAGTGCCCTACGACACCTGCCCATCGCCGAATCTATCCCTGCTCCTCAAAAATCTACCATAATGCCCCATATTTGATATCTCGGTCTATCATCTCCACCTGAGTCATCCAGGGCAAATCCATCGGTCTCTCCACTACTATGTGCTGCTAAGCCCAACACTACAACAACTAGCTGCAACTAATCCCCTTTTGCTTCTAGCAGTGAACCTCGTACAACTCATCATAGAGCTATTCCAGTAGAGTCTATCCCCATATCATGATCATAGGTGCATCTATCGAAAACTCCACCAACCTGAACACCACCTCTAGTAGGTTCCACGGGAACCTCGTGCTCGAAGAGTCAGGGAGCAGCATGTTGGAAATGAGGCCCATGAGTAATGCGTGCCTCACTCCCAACACACCCCTCTCTAGCCATCATCAAACCAGTATGCCACCAATCTGGCAGTCACCCTCTGCCCTCTCCACTAGGCTCTCCACACCCAAATCCTCCTCATGCCCAAAATAGCGTATCAGTACTACTGTCCTCCGATCCCATGACGTCATCCAGATCGGCAGTCCATCTATTGGAATCTAAAGAATTCGATAGACATCCTCCAAGGTCACCGCCATCTCCCCTATTGGGAGATGGAAGGTGTTGGTCCAGATATCCCACAGGTTGATAAGGGCCATCAGATAGGCCCAATCCCCGACCACCGGCTCCAGCCGAGTCACCTGCTTGAGCCCAAGGGCATCAAGCCAGTCCCATTCATCCAAAGTCAGCGCTGCCTGTGCTTCAATGAAAACTATGGGCACACGGTACCGGATCTTCACAACCTGCAAAAGAAAAAAACATAAAAACAATGAAAAATTGTACAACACTAACATGAATATACAAAAATGCATCAAAATGTACAGCCAAAAACATAACAAAATTCAAAAAAACTAATTTTTCAATTCTAGGGTTTTTACTCTAACTGATAAATAAAAAAAAACAAACAAAAACATTCACAAATAATTTATCAGATCTAGGGTTTTTAATTCCAAACTGGTAAATTAAAAAAAATGCACACCACAACAAATAACTAGGGTTAAAGCTACGTTTTATGCTTAGTTTTACCCTATAATTCTAACCTAAGTTTTGATCTTGGTTCAATTCAGGTTCAACGAAGTTTTTAAGTTATGTTCTAAACTAAGTTTTTAGCTCAGTTTTCAATTAACTTCTGATATTTGTTTGACTAGGGTTATAATAATTTTTAAACTAAGTGTTAATTTTGATAGACTAGGGTTTCATTTTTAACTTTAAACAACAAAATAAACAAAAGAACAAGAAATAAGCAAATTGTGGTTTCCAAATTGCAACACAAAACAATAACGAGGAAGGGCACTCACTGGTCTCGCTTCAGCTTCACCACTGGATGATCCGGTGCATGAAATCATGGTCACAAGAAAATTTTGACAGCGCTTCACTTCGTAGAATTGACCTCCTCCTCCTCAGAGCTCCAAATCGCCAAGAAAAACAAATGCAAATGAGCCCAAAACTCAGTTTTGGCATTTAAATAGGATTTTTGAGCCTGTACTCGTCCCACCCTAGGATGAACACTCTAGTTAGTGCTCATCCCACCCTAGGATGAATACTAAATAGGAATTTGTCCCACCCAAGGATGAATACAGAGCAAAAATTTCAAAAACAACAAAAACTGCACAAAATGCACCAAAAACAAGCAATAAAATTGTCCAATGAGAGTGCTTTTGCTCTTGACATTCCGGGCATGCAAAATAGATGTCGGGGTCACAAATCCTCACTATACTATTCCCTAAGAAGGCTACCATAGCTGGACTGCTCCATAGGAAAATGGATTTTTGAGAATTTCATCCCCAAACGACGTCACCAAAAGGGTCAAAACCCTACCAAAAAATAGCAATAACATTACCGAAAAAAGGTGCCTTTGCACCTGACATTCTTGGCATCCAAAATAGACATTGGGGTTAAAAATTGTCACTATCCTAATCCCTAAGAAGGCTATCATAGCCGGACTGCTCCCCAGGAGGATGGATTCTTGATAATTTGAGCTCCAAAATGCGTCACAAAAAGGGTTCACACCCACCAAAAATAGGTCAAAATGTTCGAAAACTGCTTAAGCATTCAATGGTAAACAACTGAAGGCACCCTTACCTAAGTCATATTGGGTCAAGCGACTCATCACTTTTCTCATTTCGGTCATTCCCTCATCGATTCGTTGCTTGAGGGGGTAGTCACACTTAGTCACCAATCAACAAATACACACCCAATCAAGGAAATGACACGCATTCAAAGGATCATTGAAAAATACAATTACGCCCCTGCTTAGGGTAGAAAACAATAAATTATCACAAGCTGATCAAACACTTGGCATTCATGAATCATGAACTCAAGGTTCCCACAGACAAAAGGTTGCGCCCTTTGCCTATTCATGACTGATCAATGTCCAAGCTCAAGTAACACCTCACCGAAAAAGGTTAACAATTGAATTAAGTTCTTTAGCTCGTCAGAAGCAAGGATTCAAGAATGCATGCCCTTTCCATACTTGGGGCATCAAGATTTGGTTAGGTTACTGAGAAACCCTAATCATTAGTGCTTTAGGTATCTATTTTTGCTTAGCGTTGTGCTTTGCACAGCGCTTCCCAAAAAGGGGCATCTGTAGACACCAAAACAACACCAATCTGATTATGTGACAACAAGCGCTAATCGCATTGACACAAACAGCCCCTAGGGCAGCCCCCAAAGGTTAAACAGTGGTCCTAACCACTTCTAAAAGTAGTTTTGGAGGTCAGAGGTCAATTTGGCACCTTTTTGGCACCTTGCTCTCTACTCGTCCCACCCCGGGATGAATACAAACTGGCATTCATCCCACCCAGGGACAAATATCAGTATTCGCTCCAGGGTGAGGTGAATAGCAAGTTTGACTGGCAAAAATTCAAACCTCGACAAGTCCTCCAGTTAACTGAGGCTTCAGGCCATGCAATTGTGAGGAATAGCTTTAAATCAAGAAGAGAGACTTCTGTCATGCATGTCTTTATTTTAGAAACCTCATGCAAGGAGACTCTAAATCAAGGAATTATATTTTCTCTCAAAATAGGACAATCAACTCAAGTGGCACCCTCGCATGCGCATTCCAAACAAAGAGACCTTAGGTCTATAAATTGGTGAGTTTTCTCACCCAAAAGATATACAAAGAAGGAGCATTTGAGCAATGAAGTGCTGCCAATTTACATACCTACTTGCGATTTGTGCCTTTCACATCCTTAATCTCTCATTCGAAAGGGAGGTTATTGGGTGATTATTGGAAGCACGAATCCGGACCCAAAACCTGATTTTTGGCCATAATATTCCACAAAATTTGTCGACAACACCCCATAAGAAGTTTTGGACCCATCCCAAGTGGATTGGTTCCGAAACAGAGTCCCCAAACGGTGGGCGTTCTGCCCTCGGGTGCTCCCCAAGATGTCACAGTCCTATTTGCCCCACCCCGGGATGATTAGAAATTTGTGATAGATTTCTCTAATTTTTCTTTTGCATATTATTATAGGTTTGTTAAATAGGCTGTAGTTTAAATTTCACTTCATTCTGAGCAATTTTGACCAGGTTTTTATCATTTCTTGCCTTTACTAACTTGTAGATGGCACTAGAAAAATCTAGGTGATAGAGGTCAAATTGGAGAAAACTGACCTTCTGGGTCTTCCCCAAAAACCCCCAATTAGCTAACCCTAAATTTGTAGGTCTGTTGAGTGGTGTTTTCACCCGGTTGTGAAAGCACACTCTCCGGTAGGATCTGAGTCCAAGAATCCTCTACTTGCAAAGAAAATAACTTTCTCCAAGGTTCCTGTTATGCTTAAATAATGTTGTTCAAATGAAATTCCAAGAATATATTAGGGTTTGCAAGTGGATGTTAACAAGGGGCACTGGTGGTTTATTTAATTTAAATTTACAGTGGACTCAAAGTGAATGAATATACATTGATCTTGGATTTTTGTGAAGGATTTTCAGTTATTAATTTGGATACAGTAATTAAATTGTAGAAAATAAAGCAAGGTTTAGAAAAATAAAGAAAATTAAATGCAGAGAAACTAAACTACAGTCAGAATACTGCCATCGACTCGATGAAACCAAAGATACTGAGGTTTTATGCATGCAACCTAATCTAATGAACCTGCAAACTCGCACAATCCAAATAAATTAGGTGCTGGTCTCTAGGGTTTCTACTGTAATTCCAGACTTAGGCATTCGCATGAAGCAACCAAGCACACTTGCATTAAACTTCACCTAAAAGCCCCAAAAATCTGGAATGAAAGATAAAGCATTAAATCATGCATGCACAAAATGACTCCTTCTTTCTCATCAGTGAGATGCCAATACTCTGTATCTTGTATTAAATGATATGTCAATTACATTCAAATAATGTTCCAGGAAAAAATATTCCAGAACAAAAAGAAGGAAATTGCCCAAGTGCAGGCCCAGAATAGAACGAAGCTCTTGTCTCTGCAACTCTGCAATCGGCCATTTCCAACCCCTCCTTCAATATGTGCTTCTAGATTTATCCTGTCTAGTGTGGCTCTTCGATTCTCCCTGGTCGCTTTGTTTCATGTTCCTGCATGTGACCCTTCAAATTCCTGCCTTTTCCTTGTCTTTATCCCATGTCTAACGCCAAAACGCCAAAATCCTTCGTTGCATGTAACAACCCTACATACCTGACACCTGCATGCCACGTGTCACATGCCCTCTGCGCCTCCTGTAACGCCACTCTATGAAAAACCTGGCAAAAAACTGCATGTCGCCCGCTCACCTTCTCGGCCATGAAAACGCGACATGTAGCGAAATCGTGACATGTCACGATATCGCTACATTCTTCTTGGCCGTACATCCTTGGCAGCATCTTGTCGCGATATCGCGACCATTTCTATTCTGAGTCTTCCTTCCACAATCTGTAGCGATATCGCTACCGCTTTTACCTTCGGGCTCTCTTGCCGCAAACTATCGCGATATCGCTACCATTTTCTCTTTCGGGCCACTTTGCCAACACACGTCGCGAAATCGCGACACTCTTCTCCATCCGTATAGTTTGCCAAAATACGTCACGAAATCGTGACACTTTTCTCCATCCGTACAGTTTGCCAAAATACGTCACGAAATCGTGACACTTTTCTCCGTCCGTACGCTTCGGCAAAACACGTCGTGAAATCGTGACCATTTTCTCTCGGACCTCTTTGGCAATTTTATGTCACGAAATCGTGACCACTATCACTCTCTTGCCTTCTTTCAACAAACTGTCGTGATATCGCTACTGCTTTCTCTTTTCGTACGCTTCCCCGAAACATGTCGCGAAATCGTGACCATTTTTATGTTCCGTACGCCTTGGCAAAACCTGTCGCGATATCGCGACGTTTCTCACCTTCGGACCTTCATGCAGCTTTCTGTCGCGATATCGCTACCGCTTTCTCTTTCCGTACGCTTCGGCAAACACGTCGCGAAATCATGACCATTTTTCTGTTTTGTACGCCTTGGCAAAACCTGTCGTGATATCGTGACGTTTCTCACCTTCGGACCTTCATGTAGCTTTCTGTCACGATATCGCTACTGCTTTCTCTTTTCGTACGCTTCCCCGAAACACGTCATGAAATCGTGACCATTTTTCTGTTCCGTACGCCTTGGCAAAACCTGTCACGAAATCGTGACCATTTCTCCGCTTCGGGCATGGTCTTCATTTCTGTCACGATTTCGTGACATCTCCCTTGTGTCGTACAATTTGCTAAAACACGTCGCGAAATCGTGACCATTTCCTGTTCCGTACACCTTTGCTGCAATCAGTCATGAAATCGCGACGTCTTTCCTCTTCGAGTCCTTTAGCTGCTTCCTGTCGCGATATCGCGACGTTTTTCCGCTTCCGTACACCTTGCCAAAACACGTCGCAAAATCATGACACTTTTCATCATCCGTACGCTTCGACAAAACACGTCGCGAAATCGCGACCATTTTCTTCCTCTTCCAATGGCATGTCGCGATTTCGCGACACCATTTCTTTTCCTCTCAACGGCATGTCGCGATTTCGTGACACCATTTCTTTTCCTCTCAACGACATGTCGTGATTTCATGACACCATTTCTTTTCCTCTCAATGACATGTCACGATTTTGTGACACCATTTCTTTTCCTCTCAACGGCATGTCACGATTTTGTGACACCATTTCTTTTCTTCTCAGTGACATGTCGCGATTTCGCGACAACATTTATTTTCTTCTCTCTCCTCTTCTGCAGCGATGGAGCTACATGTCGTGATTTCGTGACAACTTCCCTGTTTCTGGCAGCGATGGCGCGACAAGTCACGATTTCGCGACATGTTGCGATTTCGCAACATGTCACGATTTCGCGACACTTTTCAATGCTTAGGCATTTTTTCTATTTTCTTCAATTTTAGCATCTGGGTCATCGAGATTCTTCTCTGCAAGCCTACAAAAATGTGGGTCCCCAATTTTGGGGTGTGTTGTGGATCAACCACAACAAATGGCGACTCTACTGTCAAATGCTCTTGAGCATTTTAGTAAGAACCCAACCTGAAACATATCACAAACTTGCAAATATATGTTAACACATAAGCAAAATAACAAATGCCCAAAGATCGGAAGTACATGAATCATCAGAATCATCAAGTATTAGCTCAATGTGTGCAATGTGTTTTCATTCCCTATCATTTGAAATTGATCAACATTCCATTATCAGTTTTGCATGAATGCATATATGGGATGGTGAATGATTTGTGTACCCTAATGAATGTGCAAGGATATTTTCTTCCATAAAAGGCATGGTACCTCTTATAATACTAAGTACAAGCATTCAAGATTGCCAAACCCTCTTAGGATCCACTAGTTCATTACCTTATTGTATCCCAAAGTTGGTTATGAGTCCCTACTATCTAGAACCCATGTGCAAGTGAATGTGAAATCAGAACTTTGGGGAATCAGACTCCCAACCAACCGAGATGGGAGTTTAACCTTATCCTTACTATTCTGATTTAGAGTTCATTACCTCACTTTGAGAAAAATAATTAAACCAGTTATGGAATAAATGGTCATGCTAGTCTAACCCTCTAGACAATCAATGGTCTTGTTTTTTTAGGCAAGACATGATGCCATGCATGGGCATATCTAACCCCACAATCCAAAACTTATCTCCATTTCTTTGGACCTTGGGGATGACTACCCATCCTTTGCAGAGGATGAGTAGTACGATCCTTACAATCCAATATAAATATGAGATGGGAAAAATTTATTTATTTATTTTTTTACTTCTTGGACCTTGGGGATGACTACCCATCCTGGTTAGGGACATGTAGTACGATCCTTACAATCCAAATTTTAAATGTAAATGGAAAATGTTAATTTTGTTACTTAGACCTTGGGGATGACTACCCATCCTTTGTAGAGGAAAAATAGTACGATCCTTACAATCCAAGATTTATTATGAAATGAGACATAAGAGCTTTGGGGAATCAGATTCTCAACTAACCGAGATGAGAATTTATACCCTATCCTTACTACTCCATGTGGGTCAAATCAAAGCTTTGGGGAATTGGATCCTCAACCTAAGTTCGATGAGGATTTAACCCTATCCTTACTACTATGATTTTAGGCTTTAAGCTTAATGGAAGTGGTCAAAACCACTGTTTTAAGGATCATGTTGCATAATAGGATAGACAGGAAATACTTCTTTCGCCCAACCTTTCCCTCCAAGTTAGGTTTTGATCATTTTGCTCAAGATCCTTTTTAATGCATGAGACATTCTTGGTTATAGATATCTCAAGACTCATTTTCCAACCTTAGGAGCTACTTACATACATGTTATAACACAACCCTAAGAGGATTTGACATACTTTAATGATTTGCACATAAGATGCATATGTAACTAAGATGAAATGTATGTAAAGCGAGATGGAGTATGAATGCATTATCTCTCGGATTGCAAATGAAATGATTTGTCATGCAAAACTGACTCTTTCATGTATCACAAGTTTCAAACGATGTAATTAAATTGCTTGTGTTACTTGTGGAGCTTTTACAAGACAATTCCAATGTTTCATACTCTCCTAACCTTAAGCATAAGTTGACAACTCAATTTTTTCATTTTTTTATTTTTTATTTTATACAACACAAAATATGTCAAATAAACACACAATATTAAATCCAAATTCAAAATGAAACTTGAAAAACACAAACCAAAACCAAATCCCAACAACAATCCCAAAAACAAAAACTTGAAAGCCCACACCAACAAAAAAAACAAAAATTATATACACTATTGTACAAGATGATGCCAAGCTTGGACTATTACTTTCCCGGATCCCAAACATGATTAGAATATATCAAAAAACATATGACACAATACACATGCCAAATTTTGTAGGAATCCAACAACAATAAGATCAAACCAAGCAATGCAACACATCTCAACTTGCCATGCTTATCATTCAACTTTGATTTAGTTCTATTACCAACATCATAGGTGAGATTCAAATCAAATTGATTAGACAATAGTTGATATTCAATTTTATCTTGTCTATTCTTTAAAGTGCAAGTTTCATCGTTTCCTTCATGATTTAGAAGTAGGATTTCCTTTTCAAATGTGAGATGTTGCAAACAAGAGCCTATTTCTAAAAAACTTGACTTCAAATTATTTTCCAGGATTTTAAAGCAATCAGAATCATTCAATACTTGACAAGCATCAACAAAATTTGGCATTTCCTCATTAATAATGTTAGCAACCAAAGGGACATCATGCAACCTATCACTTGAAATTCTTGTAGCTACTATCAAAGGTAAATATTTCCACTTGTCATCCATACTCAACCCATCATGATTAAAATTTATCATAACTTGATGAGTATTAGTAGCTTTTTCTTTTTTCTCGTCGTCTTCTTCATCGTCCAATACCTGTTCAAAAACACCAAAGTTAGGCACCCAATCAAACATGCATCCATATTTTTCAAAACAAGAGCCTAATTTTTCAAGATATGTGTCACGTGACACCTTTCCACGATCAATGGCTTGAGTTGCCCCAAAATCCATATTTTCATTAAGATCATCAATAGAATCCAACCCATACCACCTAGGTTTTGTAATTTTATCACATTGATATGGCATAGACATTGTAGAAACAATAGGTGGATCAAGCTTTCTAATTTCTTGCCCCCCAAGGGGAACAAAAACAATTGATTCTCCTTCTTCATCCATGTTAGTAGAATCATTATCCTTCACCAACCTTTGATGAGATCCTAATCATTCTTCCAAAACATTTTCAGATTGCACAGGACTTGTAATATCCTCATGTGAAAGGGCAATTGTATCATCCTGCATATCAATAGGCGAACAAATTTCATTAGTAGTTTTGGAGTGAGCATACTCTTCCCAAGAATCATAATGATCATCTTTCAAAATTAAATTGTGAGGCTCAACTATTTCTTCTTCATATTTTAATTCATCAACATGTTTCTCATCAAATTTATCTTCACCCTCCTTAGATGGTTCAATTACTTCCAAAATTGGGTTATTGCTTGCATTCAAATTGATAAGGCTATCATAATCCACATGTGTAACCCATGATTCACGTTTAACATGATTTGAAATGTGTGAATTTCCCAGGCCATTACTTTCAACAATGTCTTCCAATGTGTCATTCGAATCAGATTCATCCTCATAGAATTCATCTTTTGGTGAGTCAAGGGTTTCCAATCTATCACATGTTTCCATACTAGTTGGATCTAGTATGCCTCCCTTACCTAAAATCATATTCCTATGAAAATCATTGAAATTGATTTTAGAACCATATTTTGAATCAAGATGAGTACTTTGAAGTTGATTCATACTTAAGAAAGATGGTTGATCTTGCAAAGTATGTTGAGGATTTTGAAATTGATTGAAGCATGGGAATGATTGTTGATTCTGAAATTGATTCACACTTGAACTTGGTTGTGATGGATAAATCATTGGGTGGGTAAAGGAGTTATTAAATGATTGAATATTACATGATCCAAAACCCATACCATAATTTTGACAACTCCATTGTTGCTCCATTGCCATTGCTTGAGTATAGGATTGTGACAAAGATGTGATTTGAGGCATCCCTCGCAAATATGTAGACATGGGTGAGTCAAGAGCATTGATGTATATTTGGAGAGCCATTTCTTCTTGAAGAACATAAAATTTCACTAATTGAGCATATAATCCAAAGAATCTCTCAGAAAATGACTTCACATTTTCACTTGGTCCTTTTCTAATATAGGCCAACTGATTGTATATGAGGATTGGGTCAACTTGCTTTTTGTTGAATTGATTGAGAAATGTTGCCTCTAGCTGAGCCCAAGAAGTGATAGACCCTAAAGGCAGACTTGTAAACCAATCATGTGCCACTTTGTCCAAGGTATAAAGGAACATTTTACAAGCAACATCATCATACCAACTTGTCAAGTGATTCACAACAAATTTGAATGCTTGAATGTGTTCTTCTGCAGTACTTGTCCCATTAGACAAAAATTGAGGAAGCCATCTCTCAAAACCAACGGGCAAATAATGTTGAACTCCCGGTATATTTAATGGGCTACCTGTCATCCACGGTGTAAACATAGCCATTAGTGAATTTTTTAAAGAATATAACTTTAATAACCAACAAATTCCTTTTTTATTTTATTTATTTATTTTATTTATTATTATTATTATTATTATTATTTTTCTTTTATATTTTTTTATATTCATTTTAATTTTTTATTTTTATCTTTTTATATATATATATATTTTTAAATCAAATCAAATCGTATTATTCCTGTATGAACAGTCAAAGCGTTAGGAACAGTTCATAGCAATTCATGTAGCACTTAAATCACAATGAAATAAACCGTTTCGGCTGTCATTGACAAAGCATTCGATTATCACCAAGAAAACCTGTAATAAAAACAATGTTGCTATTTAGCCGTAAATAATTTCAAAATCAAATCAAAAACTTAATATTCAGATATGAAAATCAAAATCAAATAAACCATTCCGGGCCCTCCTTCTAGCGCCAATTTGTTGAGTGGTGTTTTCACCCGGTTGTGAAAGCACACTCTCCGGTAGGATCTGAGTCCAAGAATCCTCTGCTTGCAAAGAAAATAACTTTCTCCAAGGTTCCTGTTATGCTTAAATAATGTTGTTCAAATGAAATGCCAAGAATATCTTAGGGTTTGCAAGTGGATGTTAACAAGGGGCACTGGTGGTTTATTTAATTTAAATTTACAGTGGACTCAAAGTGAATGAATATACATTGATCTTGGATTTTTGTGAAGGATTTTCAGTTATTAATTTGGATACAGTAATTAAATTGCAGAAAATAAAGCAAGGTTTTGAAAAATAAAGAAAAGTAAATGCAGAGAAACTAAACTACAGTCAGAATACTGCCATCGATTTGATGAAACCGAAGATACTGAGGTTTTATGCATGCAACCTAATCTAATGAACCTGCAAACTCGCACAATCCAAATAAATTAGGTGTTGGTATCTAGGGTTTCTACTGTAATTCCAGACTTAGGCATTCGCATGAAGCAACCAAGCACACTTGCATTAAACTTCACCTAAAAGCCCCAAAAATCTGGAATGAAAGATAAAGCATTAAATCATGCATGCACAAAATGACTCCTTCTTTCTCATCAGTGAGATGCCAATACTCTGTATCTTGTATTAAATGATATGTCAATTACATTCAAAGAATGTTCCAGGAAAAAATATTCCAAAATAAAAAGAAGGAAATTGCCCAAGTGCAGGCCCAGAATAGCACGAAGCTCTTGTCTCTGCAACTCTGCAATCGGCAATTTCCAACCCCTCCTTCAATCTGCGCTTCTGGATTTATCCTGTCTAGCGTGGCTCTTCGATTCTCCCTGGTCGCTTCGTTTCATGTTCCTGCATGTGACCCTTCGAATTCCTGCCTTTTCCTTGTCTTTATCCCATGTCTAACGCCAAAATGCCAAAATCCTTCGCTGCATGTAACGCCCCTGCATACCTGACACCTGCATGCCACGTGTCACACGCCCTCTGCGCCTCCTGTAACGCCACTCTACGAAAAACCCGACAAAAAACCGCATGCCGCCTGCTCACCTTCTCGGCCGTGAAAACGCGACATGTAGCGAAATCGTGACATGTCGCGATATCGCTACATTCTTCCCGGCCGTACATCCTTGGCAGCATCTTGTCGCGATATCGCGACCGTTTCTATTCTGAGTCTTCCTTCCACAATCTGTAGCGATATCGCTACCATTTTTACCTTCGGGCTCTCTTGCCGCAAACTGTCGCGATATCGCTACCATTTTCTCTTTCGGGCCACTTTGCCAACACACGTCGCAAAATCGCGACACTCTTCTCCGTCCGTATAGTTTGCCAAAATACGTCGTGAAATCGTGACACTTTTCTCCATCCGTACAGTTTGCCAAAATACGTCGTGAAATCGTGACACTTTTCTCCGTCCGTACGCTTCGGCAAAACACGTCGTGAAATCGCGACCATTTTCTCTCGGACCTCTTTGGCAATTTTATGTCGTGAAATCGCGACCACTATCACTCTCTTGCCTTCTTTCAACAAACTGTCACGATATCGCTACTGCTTTCTCTTTTCGTACGCTTCCTCGAAACATGTCACAAAATCGCTACCATTTTTATGTTCCGTACGCCTTGGCAAAACCTGTCGTGATATCGCGACGTTTCTCACCTTCGGACCTTCATGCAGCTTTCTGTCGCGATATCGCTACCGCTTTCTCTTTTCGTACGCTTCGGCAAACACGTCGCAAAATCGTGACCATTTTTCTGTTCCGTACGCCTTGGCAAAACCTGTCGCGATATCACGACGTTTCTCACCTTCGGACCTTCATGCAGCTTTCTGTCGTGATATCGCTACCGCTTTCTCTTCCGTACGCTTCCCCGAAACACGTCGCGAAATCGTGACCATTTTTCTGTTCCGTACGCCTTGGCAAAACCTGTCGTGAAATCGCGACCATTTCTCTGCTTCGGGCATGGTCTTCATTTCTATCGTGATTTCGTGACATCTCCCTTGTGCCATACAATTTGCTAAAACACGTCGCGAAATCGTGACCATTTCCTGTTTTGTACACCTTTGCTGCAATCGATCGCGAAATCGCGACGTCTTTCCTCTTCGAGTCCTTTAGCTGCTTCCTGTCGCGATATCGCGACGTTTTTTCACTTTCGTACACCTTGCCAAAACACGTCGCGAAATTGTGACACTTTTCATCATCCGTACGCTTCGACAAAACACGTAGCGAAATCGCGACCATTTTCTTCCTCTTCCAACGGCATGTCGCGATTTCGCGACACCATTTCTTTTCCTCTCAATGGCATGTCACGATTTTGTGACACCATTTCTTTTCCTCTCAACGGTATGTCGTGATTTCGTGACATCATTTATTTTCCTCTCAACGGCATGTCACGATTTTGCGACACCATTTCTTTTCATCTCAACGGCATGTCGCGATTTTGCGACACCATTTCTTTTTTTCTCAGCGACATGTCGCGATTTCGTGACAACATTTCTTTTCTTCTCTCTCCTCTTCTGCAGCGATGGAGCTACATGTCGCGATTTCGCGACAACTTCCCTGTTTTCGGCAGCGATGGCGCGACAAGTCGCGATTTCGCGACATGTCGCGATTTCGCGACACTTTTCAATGCTTAGGCATTTTTTCTATTTTCTTCAATTTTAGCATCTGGGTCACCGAGATTCTTCTCTGCAAGCCTGCAAAAAGGTGGGTCCCCAATTTTGGGGTGTGTTGTGGATCAACCACAACAAGGTCATTTGGAGCTTTGTGGATAGGACATTGAAGAGGGTGCTTTCTAAAAAGTTATTACAGGTCTATTCGTCCCACCCTAGAGCGAATACAAATCTGTGAGGAATTTCTAGACTGTTCCTTTTGTAGTGGCCTCTTGGTAACATATTTATGCTTTTGTTAAAATTATAGGTCGATCTGAGGTCATTTGGTTATCGTTTAATATTTTCATGCATATACTGACAGTAGGCCTTGGGAAATACATGTTTTATTCTATCTGTAGGTGCTACTAATATTTTTTGTTTCTTTGAACATAGTTGTTTGATATCAGAAGAGCAGGAAGGAGTGAAAAATCATATACACAAGCGACGACGATGTTTTGGTCCGCCCATCTTACATGTGGGCACGTGGAAGAAGGATCGCTATCATGGATGTGATCAAAAACATATTTAACGCTCCTATCCCCTAAAAAAGGAAGGAGACGTATTGTAACATGACTTTGAAAGCACATCAATAGAGAGGACCTTATTCCATATTTTTTTTATCTTGTGTCGATTCGCTCATGTTCTTTCCTTTTATGCATTTTTCAATACATAGGCTTTTGGTGTTAAGCTTGGTTTTGGACGCATTGTACTTGGCATTTTCATTTTTTGTTTTTGTATCCTCGTGCTTTCAAGTCCATTCAAAATATTTGCTTCTACCTTTTTCTCCAGCATGGATGCCTCTGGTGACACATTCATAATTCCTGATTTTGATTTGTTTTGTAAAAGACTTACTAGGGAAAAATCCAAATTGTCTAACATTGAGTCTTCCACCTCTCAAAAGGTATTAGTAGCATCTAGTCCTAAGGGTAAGGTAAAATTCTAAGGTAAAGCTAAGTCTTATCCTTATCCATATCAAAGTGTCCCTAAACCCAAATAATCTAACTCTAAACCCAATAATCTTCTAAATCCAAGAATAAGTCTAGCCTTTCATACTCCTTTTGTGGGGGGAATAATCATGTAGAAACCAAGTGTTGGAAGAGAATGCAAACCTTAGAGGATGTAGTAAGAAAACACGATATCTCTATCTCCACCCCACCTACTTCTAGTGAGCATGGAAAAGAACTTAATTTTGTTGGGAGATCTCAGTCAATTGCTACAGATAGTTGGGTTATATTTTCTGGTGCTTCTCACCATATGACTTCTTCTAAGGAGTCATTTGTATCTATTGGTTTGAGTTCTACTTCCAACATTGAGGTTGGATATTTTCCTTTATGTTTTTTAATGGCAAATATGACATTCAACTTGATGGTGGATGCATCAATGATGCATTATATGTTCCTGACATCACTACAAATTTACTTTTTATTTATCAAATTTGTCATTCTGGTCAGGGTAAAACAATGAATTTCACACCACAAGGATTTGAATTTAGAACATTGTTGGAGCCTCATTCATTTGTTGCACAAGGTGTTGTTGATCATAGTTCTAGACTATATCACTTTGAGGGTTTTGATGACACTTCTTTTGTAGGGACATGCTTGGTTGCTCATGCAAATTCTTAGAGTAAGCTTTAGCATGAGATATTTGGACATCTTAATTATAGATATTTGAAGGAGTTGAGAACTCATGGTATGGTTGATGGTTTACCTAAAGTTTCTTGTATTGATGGAGTTTTTCCTAGACGTGCATTAGTGAAACAACACCAAGATCCATTTCCTAAGGGTAAGTCAAAAATAGCTTCTTCACCACTTGATCTTGTGCATAGTGACTTGATGGTTTTTTCTACTCCTTATTTCAAAGGAGATAAGTATGTACTTACATTTATTGATGGTTTCTCAAGGCGTACTTGGGTTTATTTTCTCAAATACAAGAGTGATGTCTTTTCATACTTCAAGGTGTTTAAGGCTCTTGTTGAGAATCAATCT
Organism: Wollemia nobilis; assembly: GCA_028583015.1. NCBI lineage: Eukaryota > Viridiplantae > Streptophyta > Pinopsida > Araucariales > Araucariaceae > Wollemia > Wollemia nobilis. The sequence continues at coordinate 1,123,037 of JAQPPZ010002023.1, forward strand.
TCTAGTTGCATAAATAAGCTTCACACGGATAATGGGGGGGAGTACTTCAACAAAGAATTTTATGATTTTTTGGTCACTCATGGTATTGTTCACCAACATTTTGTTCCTCATACTCCATAACAAAATGGATTAGCAGAAAGGAAGAACCAAACTTTGAAGGAGGTGGCTAACTGTAGGATGCATTCTAGGGATTTACCTCCTATATATTTGGCAGAAGCAGTTAATTATGTGACCTACATTCAGAATAACACACCACATAGAGCACTTGAGCATTTGACTCCAGAGGAGGATTGGTTTGGGACTAAGACCAATGTATCATTTTTCAAAGTTTTTGGAAGCCATGCTTGGGCCTTTGTGCAAAAGAAGCAAAGTAAATCCTTGTATAAGAAGAGCAAACCCTTGATCTTTGTTGGGTATTACGAGGACATGAGAGCTTATCGAATTTTGGATCATGATACTCATGAAGTTCTTTTCAGAATTCATGTTCAGTTTGATGAGCACTTCTCTTCTCATGATTCTTATTATTTACTTCCATCCATTGATGATTATTCACTTCATATTGAGGATCCCTTATTTGAGAAGCAAGTTCCTGAGGTAGTTTAGGAGGTCATGGATATAGATTTAGATGAGAATCTTGTTCCTCATAATGTTGTCACTATGCCTAGGTGGGCTCGTACCACAATTTTTGAGGCAACACCTTTCATACAAGATCTTCCACCCACTAGACATCATCATGCACATTCTATAGGTTTTGGAATTTTATGTCAGGTAGTTTATGGGGATCCACAGTATTTCTCACAAGCTCATGGGATATAGGAGTGGGATGATGCGATGATAGATGAGTATTCTTCTTTGATGAAGAATCATTCTTAGTATTTGGTCTCTCTTTCTAAGGGAAGAAAGTTGGTTAGGTGTAAGTGGGTATACTGAACCGAATATGCAGCTGATGGGTCCATTGAAAAGTATAGGGCTCATCTTGTAGCAAAGGGTTTCTTACAAGTCAAAGGTATTTATTAATATAAGACTTTTGCACCCATTGCCAAGATGGATTATGTGCTTCTTGTACTTTCTATTGTTGTATCACAGGGTTGGCCAATGTACCAGATGGATGTGAAGAGTGTCTTCTTGCATGGATTTTGTAGGAGGAAATCTACATGGAGCAACTTGCTAGGTTTTTTCATGAATCTTCTCTTTTTTGTAGACTACGGAGGTCTCTCTATGGTCTCAAACAGGGCCCTCGAGCTTGGTATGAGAATATGGACTATTTTCTTCTATGTACTAGTTTTGTTCACTGCCACTCAGATCCTATAGTGTATATACATCATATTGGAGAGGATATAGTTATACGTGTCTTGTATGTTGATGATTTGCTTCTCACTGGTAGCTCTTCTTCCCATATTTAGACTATTCAAAGGGCTCTTTAAGATGTTGGTCTTTTGCACTATTTTCCTTGGTTTGTAAATTTCTCATTCAGATTCAAGGATTCATTTGAGTCAGTAAAAGTACACCCATGATATTCTTCAATGTTTTGGTATGGCTGATTGCAAGCCATATCCCTTTCCTTTCCAGTATTGGGTATCTCTTACTTCCAAACACACCAGTCCTCTTTGTAATCCTACCTTGTATAGGAAGTCAGTTGGAAGTTTGATGTACTTGACCCATACTCACCCCAATATTTATTTTGCAGTTGGACTTGTATCTCGATTTGCACATGACCCTCATAGCAGTTACTGGTAGACTGCCAAGAAGATTTTTATATATCTACAGGGTACTTCACACTTTGAATTGCACTACACCTAAGGTTCTACTTAGTTGGTTGGATATACTAATTCATATTGGGCAGGTTCTATTGATGACAAAATTTCCACTTCTAGCTAGATTTTTTGTCTTGGCTCTTCTTTGATTGCTTGGGCATGCAATAAGCAATAGGCTATTGCACTTTCATCTACAGAGGTAGAGTACAGGGTAGTAGTCATAGCAAGTCAGGAGGTTCTTTGGCTACGATAGTTATTGATAGAGTTTGGCTTCACATAGGATATACCAACTGTACTTTGGTGTAACAACCAAAGTGCAATTCACATTTCTCACAATCCTATTGAGCACCAGTGGCCCAAGCATATTGAGATTCACACACACTTTATTCGTTAGCACATTAAGGATGGATTTTTTTTGTCAGAGTATATTTCGACTTAGTAGTAGGTTGTCGACATCTTCATGAAGCCTTTTGCATCACCTTGCTACCTTGAGTTGCGTGGCATGCTTGGGGTTTCAAAATTTGTCCTTGGGGGGTGTTCTTGAGGACATCTTCCTTCTTCTTTCTCTCTCTTTCTAGCAGGATGATCTTTTCCCATGTGGTTTTTCCTTCTTCTAGTTTGAGATTTCTTCATGGATATATTGTACATGAGTACCTTATCAGGCCTTGTTATCGGGACTCATATTGTGGATATACCACTTTTATTTTTGGCCCCTAGCTTCACTTGAGAGGGGGTGTTAGAGTAGTTTGTTTACCTTAGCTCATGTTCACCTAGGTTATTTATTTCCTTCTTATTTAGTTATTCCATGTATTTTCCCCACCCACTTATGTGTGGATATTTCATTTATCTTATTTAGATATTATGAGATGTTACATATTTATTTCTTAGATATTATGGGGATATTTTTAGGTTTGACTATTCCTAGGGGTGACATTTGGAGGGTTGATATTCTTTCTCCCATAGTGGTTACATATCTATGGACCATATCACATATTCCTTTTTTATGGTGGATATTTGTCCTTAGCTTGATCCTACGACTATGGTTGATCATCCTTGCCTATATAAGCAAGGCACCTTCATTGTACTTTGTGTTCCATTTTTAGATCTAATATATGATATTGTTGCTCTCTTTTTTGCATATCTATTTGTAAGCTTATGCTATCAATTTGATTTCATATTATTGCTTTGGTTGAATGTGGTGTTCTATTAACACTTGAGATCCTTGCATCTTGGAATGATTTGATTATCATTCCTTTCATGGCATCAGATTGATAGGTGTTGCAGTCATCCATTTGTGAGTGTTGTGTAGTTGTTTCTCTTGCAGGTTCGAAGAATGGTGTGGAAGCTTCAGTTTTTGTGATCGGGTCCTTGGTGGAGTTTTTTGGCTAGTTTGTGTCACTCCTTCCATTGTAATATCATCACCAACCTCCTAAAATATCTTCTTCCCATACTGCAATAGCCTCATTCCCTTGGATCTGTCCTAAGCATTTTTTTCTTGAGCATTTCCCTTTTTGGCAGGGTCACCAATCCAGCCCGTTTTTATATTTTGCATGTATCTCCTGATAGAAATGCCATTTTTCCACAAAATTTTTGAGGTCTGTAGATGAATTCATTTGAGTTGTGCCCAAAATTTTAGCTCATTTGGATCAGTATTCTTCAAGATATCTTGATTTTACAAAAACCTGCAATTTTTTAGTAATCTGCGTATATCTTCATCAAAACTTATGATTTTTTGCATATGTTTTTATAGAATGTATAAAATCATATTATAGACCTTCCCATAAAATTTCAGAGAATTTGGAGCTGTATTCTGATAGTTACAGCGATTTTACTATTTTTAGTAAAATCGTCCTTGCAGGAGAAATATTGGGAGTTGCTCAGCGAAATTTTTACCAGGCCTGTAAAATCATTTTTCTGATATGCCTATAAAATTTCAGATTTTTTGGATCTGTATTTAGACAGTTATAATGATTTTATGACTGCACTCTCAATATTGCATTGTGAAAAAGGTTTTTGCACTTGAACCTTGTATATGGACTATTGTTATAAAGTCCCATATTCTGCATTCTTGTGAAGCTAATAAAATAATATTTTGGGGGGGTTGTATCGGTGCTGATTTGTGCACCCTATCTGCATTATTTTGCTCTTTGGTGATTTTTGTAGAATGGCTTCTTCATCTTCTTTTGCATTAGATCAATGTGAGCCATTAACAACACATAATTACCACACATGGAGACCAAGAATGGAAACAATCATTAAACACAAAGGATTATGGGCTTTAATGCTTGAAGAACAACCAGAGTTCACTAGAGAATTTGAAAAATTTCAGCACCAAAGAAAATTATATGAATGTATGGGTTTGATAGGAACTTATGTAAGTGATAGTCTTTTATTTCATTTGGAAGGATGTGACTCTCCTTTCAAAATTTGGGAAAAATTAAAAGGATTATTTGGTAAGGTGGATCACATAAGAGCCATGCAGCTTGAAGTTGAGATCACTTCTCTCAATCCTAAAAATTTTCCATCTATTGTAGACTATCTTACTAAGTTCAAGCACTTGTTGACACAGTTAAAGGGGAGTGGGAGAGACAAGAAATATGAAGAGTGTGTTTACCTGATTCTATCCAAGTTGAAAGGTCCATTCCAAATATTTGCTTCTACCTTTTTCTCTAGCATGGATGCCTTAGGTGACACATTCATAATGCCTGATTTGGAGTTTTTTTGTGAAAGACTTATTAGGGAAGAATCCAAATTGTCTAACCTTGAGTCTTCCACCTCTCAAAAGGCATTAGTAGCATCTAGTCCTAAGGGTAAGGGAAAATTCAAAGGTAAACCTAAGTCTTCTCCTTCTCCATATCAAAGTGCCCCTAAACCCAAAGAATCTAACTCTAAACCCAAAGAGTCTTCTAAATCCAAGAATAAGTCTAGCCTTTCATGCTCCTTTTGTGGGGGGAATAATCATGTAGAAACCAAGTGTTGGAAGAGAATGCAAGCCTTAGAGGATGCGGTAAGAAAACACAAGATCTCTATCTCCACCCCACCTACTTCTAGTGAGCATGGCAAAGCACTTAATGTTGTTGGGAGATCTCGATCAAGTTGCTACAGATAGTTGGGTTATAGATTATGGTGCTTCTCACCATATGACTTCTTCTAAGGAGTCATTTGTATCTCTTGGTTTGAGTTCTACTTCCAACATTGAGGTTGGAGATTCTTCCTTTATTTTTTTTAAGGGAAAATGTGACATACAACTTGATGGTGGATGCATCAATGATGCACTATATGTTCCTAACATCACTACAAATTTACTTTCTATTTATCAAATTTATCATTATGGTCAGGGTAAAATAGTGACTTTCACACCACAAGGAGCTGAAGTTAGAACCTTGTTGGAGCCTCATTCACTTGTTGCACAAGGTGTTGTTGATCATAGTTCTAGACTATATCACTTTGAGGGTTTTGATGACACTTCTTCTGTAGGGACATGCTTGGTTGCTCATGCAAATTTTGAGAGTAAGCTTTGGCATGAGAGATTTGGACATCTTAATTATAGATATTTGAAGGAGTTGAGCACTCATGGTATGGTTGATGGTTTACCTAGAGTTTCTTGTCTTGATGGAGTTTTCCCTGGATGTGCATTAGGGAAACAACACCAAGATCCATTTCCTAAGGGTAAGTCAAAAAGAGCTTCTTCACCACTTGAGCTTGTGCATAGTGACTTGATGGTTTTTTCTACTCCTTCTTTCAAAGGAGCTAAGTATGCACTTACATTTATTGATGATTTCTCAAGGTGTACTTGGGTTTATTTTCTCAAGTACAAGAGTGATGTCTTTTCACACTTCAAGGTGTTTAAGGCTTTTGTTGAGAATCAATCTTCTAGTTGCATAAAGAAGCTTCACACTGATAATGGGGGGGAGTACTTCAACAGAGAGTTTTATGATTTTTTGGTAGCTCATGGTATTGTTCACCAAAATTATGTTCCTCATACTCCACAACAAAATGGCTTAGCAAAAAGGAAGAACCAAACTTTGAAGGAGATGGCTAACTGCATGATGCATTCCAGGGATTTACCTCCTATATATTGGGCAGAAGCAATTAATTGTGTGAACTACATTCAGAATCGCACACCACATAGAGCACTTGAGAATTTGACTCCAGAGGAGGCTTGGTCTGGGACTAAGCCCAATGTCTCATTTTTCAAAGTTTTTGGAAGCCATGCTTGGGCCTTTGTGCCAAAGAAGCAAAGGAAAGCCTTGGATAAGAAGAGCAAACCCTTGATCTTTGTTGGGTATTGCGAGGACATGAGAGCTTATCGACTTTTGGATCCTGATACTCATGAAGTTCTTTTCAAAACTCATGTTCAGTTTGATGAGCACTTCTCTTCTCATGATTCTTCTTCTTTACTTCCATCCATTGATGATTCTTCACTTCATCTTGAGGATCCCTTATTTGAGGAGCAAGTTCAGGAGGTAGTTGAGGAGGTCATGGATATAGATTCAGATGAGAATCTTGTTCCTCCTAATGTTGTCACTATGCCTAGGTGGGCTCGTACCATAATTTCTGAGGTAGCACCTTTCATACAAGATCTTCCACCCACTAGACATCATCATGCACATTCTATAGGTTCTAGAATTTTATGTCAGGTAGTTTCTGGGGATCCATAGTCTTTCTCACAGGCTCATGGGATACAAGAGTGGGATGATGTGATGACAGATGAGTATTCTTCTTTGATGAAGAATCATGCTTGGGATTTGGTCTCTCTTCCTAAGGGAAGAAAGTTGGTTAGGTGTAAGTGGGTATACCGAACCAAATATGTAGTTGATGGGTCCATTGAAAAGTATAAGGCTCGTCTTGTAGCGAAGGGTTTCTCACAAGTTGAAGGTATTGATTACTCTAAGACTTTTGCACCCATTTCCAAGATGGATTTTGTGCACCTTGTACTTTCTATTGCTGCATCACAGGGTTGGCCAGTGTACCATATGGATGTGAAGAGTGCCTTCTTGCATGGAGATTTGCAGGAGGAAATCTACATGGAGCAACCTGCTGGGTTTGTTCATGACTCTTCTCTTGTTTGTAGACTACGGAGGTCTCTCTATGGTCTCAAACAGGCCCCTCGAGCTTGGTATGAGAATATGGACTCTTTTCTTCTATCTACTAGTTTTATTCGCTGCCACTCAGATCCTACAGTGTATATACAACATGTTGGAGAGGATATAGTTATACTTGTCTTGTATGTTGATGATTTGCTTCTCATTGGTAGCTCTTCTTCCCACATTTAGACTATTCAAAGGGCTCTTTCAACGCAGTTTGATATGATAGATCTTGGTCTTTTGCACTTTTTCCTTGGTTTGCAAATTTCTCAGTCAAATTCAAGGATTCATTTGAGTCAGCAAAAGTACACCCATGATCTTCTTCAACATTTTGGTATGGCTGATTGCAAGCCATGTCCCTCTCCTTTCCAGTCTGGGGTCTCTCTTACTTCCAAATGCACCACTCCTCTTTGTGATCCTACCTTGTATAGGCAGTTAGTTGGAAGTTTGATGTACTTGACCCATACTCGCCTCGATATTTCTTTTGCAGTTGGACTTGTGTCTCGGTTTGCACATGCCCCTCATAGCAGTCACTGGTAGACTGCCAAGAGGATTTTGAGATATCTACAAGGCACTTCACACTTTGGATTGCACTACACCTGAGGTTCTACTCAGTTGGTTGGATATACTAATTCAGATTGGGCAGGTTCTATTGATGACAGGTGTTCCACTTCTGGCTACATTTTTTTGTCTTGGCTCTTCTTCGATTGCTTGGGCATGCAAGAAGCAACAGGCTGTTGCACTTTCATCTATAGAGGTAGAGTACAGGGTAGTAGTCATAGCGAGTCAGGAGGTTCTTTGGCTACGATAGTTATTGATAGAGTTTGGCTTCCCATAGGATTCAACAACAGTACTTTGGTGTGACAACCAAAGTGCAATTCACATTTCTCGCAATCCTGTTGAGCACCAGTGAACCAAGCATATTGAGATTCACATGCACTTCATTCATTAGCACATTCAGGATGGAGTTCTTTGCTTGGAGTACATTCCAACTCAGCAGTAGGTTGCCGACATCTTCATGAAGCCTTTTGCATCACCTCGCTACCTTGAGTTGCGTGGCATGCTTGGGGTTTTAGAAGTTGTCCTTGGGGGGTGTTCTTGAGGACATCTTCCTTCTTCTTTCTCTCTCTTTCTAGCAGGATGATCTTTTCCCATGTGGTTTTTCCTTCTTCTAGTTTGAGATTTCTTCATGGATATATTGTACATGAGTACCTGATCAGGCCTTGTTTCCGGGACTCATACTGTGGATATGCCACTTTTCTTTTTGGCCCCTAGCTTCACTTGAGGGGGGGTGTTAGAGTAGGTTGTTTACCTTAGCTCATGTTCACCTAGGTTATTTATTTCCTTTTATTTAGTTATTCCATGTATTTTCCCCACCCACTTATGTGTGGATATTTCATTTATCTTATTTAGATATTATGAGATGTTACATATTTATTTCTTAGATATTATGGGGATATTTTTAGGTTTGACTATTCCTAGGGGTGATATTTGGAGGGTTGATATTCTTTCTCCCATAGTGGTTACATATCTATGGACCATATCACATATTCCTTTTGTACGGTGGATATTTGTCCTTAGCTTGATCCTACGGATATGGTTGATCATCCTTGCCTATATAAGCAAGGCACCTTCATTGTACTTAGTGCTCCATTTTTAGATCTAATATATGATATTGTTGCTCTCTTGTTTGCATATCTATTTGTAAGCTTATGCTATCAATTTGCTTTCAGATTCTTGTTTTGGTTGAATGTGGTGTTTATGTTAACACTTGAGATCCTTGCATCTTGGAATGATTTGATTATCATTCCTTTCATGGCATCAGAGCAATAGGTGTTGCAGTCATCCATTTGTGAGTGTTGTGTAGTTGTTTCTCTTGCAGGTTCGAAGAATGGTGTGGAAGCTTCGGTTTTTGTGATCGGGTCCTTGGTGGAGTTTTTTGGCCAGTTTGTGTCACTCCTTCCATTGTAATATCATCACAAACCTCCTAAAATATCTTTTTCCCATACTGCAATAGCCTCATTCCCTTGGATCTGTCCTAAGAATTTTTTTCTTGAGCATTTCCCTTTTTGGCAGGGTCACCAATCCAGCCCATTTTTATATTTTGCATGTATCTCCTGATAGAAATGCCATTTTTCCATGAAATATTTTTGAGGTCTATAGATGCATTCATTTGAGTTGTGCCCAAAATTTTAGCTCATTTGGATCAGTATTCTTCAAGATATCTTGATTTTACGAAAACCTGCAATGTTTTAGTAATCTGCGTATATCTTCATCAAAAATTCTGATTTTTTGTATATGTTTTTACAGAATGTGTAAAATCATATTATAGACCTTCCCATAAAATTTCAGAGAATTTGGAGCTGTATTCTGATAGTTACAGTGATTTTACTATTTTTAGTAAAATTGTCCTTGCAGGAGAAATATTGGGAGTTGCTCAGCAAAATTTTTACCAGGCCTGTAAAATCATTTTTCTGATATGTCTATAAAATTTCAGATTTTTTGGATCTGTATTTAGACAGTTATAATTATTTTATGACTGCACTCTCAATATTGCATTGTGAAAAAGGTTTTTGCACTTGAACCTTGTATATGGACTATTGTTATAAAGTCCCATCTTCTGCATTCTTGTGAAGCTAATAAAATAATATTTTGGGGGGGTTGTCTCGGTGCTGATTTGTGCACCCTATCTGCATTATTTTTCTCTTTGGTGATTTTTGTAGAATGGCTTCTTCATCTTCTTTTGCATTAGATCAATGTGAGCCATTAACAACACATAATTACCACACATGGAGACCAAGAATGGAAACAATCATTAAACACAAAGGATTATGGGCTTTAATGCTTGAAGAACAACCAGAGTTCACTAGAGAATTTAAAAATTTTAGCACCAATGCAAATTATATGAATGTATGGGTTTGATAGGAACTTATGTAAGTGATAGTCTTTTATTTCATTTGGAAGGATGTGACTCTCCTTTCAAAATTTGGGAAAAATTAAAAGGATTATTTGGTAAGGTGGATCACATAAGAGCCATGCAACTTGAAGTTGAGATCACTTCTCTCAATCCTAAATATTTTCCATCTATTGTAGACTATCTTACTAAGTTCAAGCACTTGTTGACACAATTAAAGGGGAGTGGGAGAGACAAGAAAGATGAAGAGTGTGTTTACCTGATTCTATCCAAGTTGAAAGGTCCATTCCAAATATTTGCTTCTACATTTTTCTCTAGCATGGATGCCTTAGGTGACACATTCATAATACCTGATTTGGAGTTGTTTTGTGAAAGACTTACTAGGGAAGAATCCAAATTGTCTAACCTTGAGTCTTCCACCTCTCAAAAGGCATTAGTAGCATCTAGTCCTAAGGGTAAGGGAAAATTCAAAGGTAAACCTAAGTCTTCTCCTTCTCCATATCAAAGTGCCCCTAAACCCAAATAATCTAACTCTAAACCCAAAGAATCTTCTAAATCCAAGAATAAGTCTAGCCTTTCATGCTCCTTTTGTGGGGGAATAATCATGTAGAAACCAAGTGTTGGAAGAGAATGCAAGCCTTAGAGGATGTAATAAGAAAATACAATATCTCTATCTCCACTCCACCTCCTTCTAGTGAGCATGGCAAAGCACTTAATGTTGTTGGGAGATATCAATCAGTTGCTACAGATAGTTGGGTTATAGATTTTGGTGCTTCTCACCATATGACTTCTTCTAAGGAGTCATTTGTATCTCTTGGTTTGAGTTCTACTTCCAACATTGAGGTTGGAGATTCTTCCTTTATTTTTGTTAAGGGAAAAGGTGACATACAACTTGATGGTGGATGCATCAATGATGCACTATATGTTCCTGACATCACTACAAATTTACTTTCTATTTATCAAATTTGTCATTTTGGTCAGGGCAAAACAGTGACTTTCACACCACAAGGAGCTGAAGTTAGAACCTTGTTGGAGCCTCATTCACTTGTTGCACAAGGTGTTGTTGATCATAGTTCTAGACTATATCACTTTGAGGGTTTTGATGACACTTCTTCTATAGGGACATGCTTGGTTGCTCATGCAGATTCTGAGAGTAAGCTTTGGCATGAGATATTTGGACATCTTAATTACAGATATTTGAAGGAGTTGAGCACTCATGGTATGGTTGATGGTTTACCTAGAGTTTCTTGTCTTGATGGAGTTTTCCCTGGATGTGCATTAGGGAAACAACACCAAGATCCATTTCCTAAGGGTAAGTCAAAAAGAGCTTCTTCACCACTTGAGCTTGTGCATAGTGACTTGATGGTTTTTTCTACTCCTTTCAAAGGAGCTAAGTATGCACTTACATTTATTGATGATTTCTCAAGGTGTACTTGGGTTTATTTTCTCAAGTACAAGAGTGATGTCTTTTCACACTTCAAGGTGTTTAAGGCTTTTGTTGAGAATCAATCTTCTAGTTGCATAAAGAAGCTTCGCACTGATAATGGGGGGAGTACTTCAACAAAGAGTTTTCTGATTTTTTGGTAGCTCATGGTATTGTTCACCAACATTTTGTTCCTCATACTCCACAACAAAATGGATTAGCAAAAAGGAAGAACCAAACTTTGAAGGATATGGCTAACTGCATGATGCATTCCAGGGATTTACCTCCTATATATTGGGCAGAAGCAGTTAATTGTGTGAACTACATTCAGAATCGTACACCACATAGAGCACTTGAGCATTTGACTCCAAAGGAGGCTTGGTCTGGGACTAAGCCCGATGTCTCATTTTTCAAATTTTTTGGAAGCCATGCTTGGGCCTTTGTGCCAAAGAAGCAAAGGAAATCCTTGGATAAGAAGAGCAAACCCTTGATCTTTGTTGGGTATTGCGAGGACATGAGAGCTTATCGACTTTTGGATCCTGATACTCATGAAGTTATTTTTAGAACTCATGTTTAGTTTGATGAGCGCTTCTCTTCTCATGATTCTTCTTCTTTACTTCCATCCATTGATGATTCTTCACTTCATCTTGAGGATCCCTTATTTGAGGAGCAAGTTCAGGAGGTAGTTGAGGAGGTCATGGATATAGATTCAAATGAGAATCTTGTTCCTCCTAATGTTGTCACTATGCCTAGGTGGGCTCGTACCACAATTTTTGAGGTAGCACCTTTCATACAAGATATTCCACCCACTAGACATCATCATGCACATTCTACAGGTTTTGGACTTTTATGTCAGGCAGTTTCTGGGGATCCACAGTCTTTCTCATAGGCTCATGGGATACAAGAGTGGGATGATGTGATGACAAATGAGTATTCTTCTTTGATGAAGAATCATGCTTGGGATTTGGTCTCTCTTCCTAAGGGAAGAAAGTTGGTTAGGTGTAAGTGGGTATATCGAACCAAATATGCAGTTGATGGGTCCATTGACAAGTATAAGGCTTGTCTTGTAGCGAAGGGTTTCTCACAAGTCAAAGGTATTGATTACTCTAAGACTTTTGCACCCATTGCCAAGATGGATTCTATGTGCTTCTTGTACTTTCTATTGTTGCATCACAGGGTTGGCCAGTGTACTAGATGGATGTGAAGAGTGCCTTCTTGCATGGAGATTTGTAGGAGGAAATCTACATGGAGCAACTTGCTAGGTTTGTTCATGACTCTTCTCTTGTTTGTAGACTACGGAGGTCTCTCTATGGTCTCAAACAGGCCCCTCAAGCTTGGTATGAGAATATGGACTATTTTCTTCTATCTATTGGTTTTGTTCGTTGCCACTCAGATCCTATAGTGTATATACAACATGTTGGAGAGGATATAGTTATACTTGTCTTGTATGTTGATGATTTGCTTCTCACTGGTAGCTCTTCTTCCCACATTCAGACTATTCAAAGGGCTCTTTCAATACAATTTGATATGACAGATCTTGGTCTTTTGCACTTTTTCCTTGGTTTACAAATTTCTCAGTCAGATTCAGGGATTCATTTGAGTCAGCAAAAGTACACCCATGATCTTCTTCAACATTTTGGTATGGCTGATTGCAAGCCATGTCCCTCTCCTTTCCAGTCTGGGGTCTCTCTTACTTCCACATGCACCACTCCTCTTTGTGATCCTACCTTGTATAGGTAGTTAGTTGGAAGTTTGATGTACTTGACCCATACTCGCCCCGATATTTCTTTTGCGATTGGACTTGTGTCTCGGTTTGCACATGCCCCTCATAGCAACCAATGGTAGGTTGCCAAGAGGATTTTGAGATATCTACAGGGCACTTCACACTTTGGATTGCACTACACCCGAGGTTCTACTCAGTTGGTTGGATATACTGATTCATATTGGGCAGGTTCTATTGATGATAGACGTTCCACTTATGGCTATATTTTTTGTCTTGGCTCTTCTTCGATTGCTTGGGCATGCAAGAAGCAATAGGTTGTTGCACTTTCATCTACAGAGGTAGAGTACAAGGCAATAGTCATAGTGAGTCAGGAGGTTCTTTGGCTATGATAGTTATTGATAGAGTTTGGCTTCCCACAGGATTTAGCAATAGTACTTTGGTGTGACAACCAAAGTGCAATTCACATTTCTTGCAATCCTGTTGAGCACCAGCAGACCAAGCATATTGATATTCACATGCACTTCATTCGTCAGCACATTCAGGATGGAGTTCTTTTCTTGGAGTACATTCCAACTCAGCAGTAGGTTGTCGACATATTTATGAAGCCTTTTGCATCACCTCACTACCTTGAGTTGCGTGGCATGCTTGGGGTTTCAAAAGTTGTCCTTGGGGGGTGTTCTTGAGGACATCTTCCTTCTTATTTCTCTCTCTTTCTAGTAGGATGATATTTTTCCCATGTGGTTTTTCCTTCTTCTAGTTCGATATTTCTTCATGGATATATTGTACATGAGTACCTGATCAGGCCTTGTTGCTGGGACTCATATTGTGGATATGCCACTTTTATTTTTGGCCCCTAGCTTCACTTGAGGGGGGTGTTAGAGTAGGTTGTTTACCTTAGCTCATGTTCACCTAGGTTATTTATTTCCTTTTTATTTAGTTATTCCATGTATTTTCCCCACCCACTTATGTGTGGATATTTCATTTATCTTATTTAGATATTATGAGATGTTACATATTTATTTCTTAGATATTATGGGGATATTTTTAGGTTTGACTATTCCTAGGGGTGACATTTGGAGGGTTGATATTCTTTCTCCCATAGCGGTTACATATCTATGGACCATATCACATATTCCTTTTGTACGATGGATATTTGTCCTTAGCTTGATCCTACGGCTATGGTTGATCATCCTTGCCTATATAAGCAAGGCACCTTCATTGTACTCAGTGCTCCATTTTCAGATCTAATATATGATATTGTTGCTCTCTTGTTTGCATATCTATTTGTAAGCTTATGCTATCAATTTGCTTTTAGATTCTTGTTTTGGTTGAATGTGGTGTTTATGTTAACACTTGAGATCCTTGCATCTTGGAATGATTTGATTATCATTCCTTTCATGGCATCATAGCGATAGGTGTTGTAGTCATCCATTTGTGAGTGTTGTGCAGTTGTTTCTCTTGCAGGTTCGAAGAATGGTGTGGAAGCTTTGGTTTTTGTGATCGGGTCCTTGGTGGAGTATTTTGGCTAGTTTGTGTCACTCCTTCCATTGTAAGATCATTACCAACCTCCTAAAATCTCTTTTTCCCATACTGCAATAGCCTCATTCCCTTGGATCTATCCTAAGCATTTTTTTCTTGAGCATTTCCCTTTTTTGCAGGGTCACCAATCCAGCCCGTTTTTATATTTTGCATGTACCTCCTGATATAAATGCTATTTTTCCATGAATTTTTTGAGGTCTTTAGATGCATTCATTTGAGTTGTGCCCAAAATTTTAGCTCATTTGGATAAGTATTCTTCAAGATATATTGATTTTACGAAAACCTGCAATGTTTTAGTAATCTGCGTATATCTTCATCAAAACTTATGATTTTATTTTATATTTTTTACATAATGTATAAAATCATAATATAGACCGTCCCATAAAATTTCATATAATTTGGAGTTGTATTGTGACAGTTACAGTGATTTTACTATTTTTAGTAAAATTGTCCTTGCAGGAGAAATATTCGGAGTTATTCAGCGAAAATTTTACCGGCCCTGTAATATCATTTTTCTGATATGCCTATAAAATTTCAGATTTTGTTTTATTTTTATTTAGACAGTTATAATAATTTTATTACTGCACTCTCAATATTGCATTGTGAAAGGTTTTTGAACTTGAACCTTGTATATGGACTATTGTTATAAAGTCTCATATTCTGCATTCTTGTGAAGCTAATAAAATAATATTTTGGGGGGGTTGTCTCGATGCTGATTTGTGCATCCTATTTGCATTCTTTTGCTCTTTGGTGATTTTTGTAGAATGGCTTCTTCATCTTCTTTTGCATTAGATCAATGTGAGCCATTAACAACACATAATTACCACATATGGAGACAAAGAATAGAAAAAATCATTAAACGCAAAGGATTATGGTATTTAATGCTTGAAGAACAACCAGAGTTCACTAGAGAATTTTAAAATTTCAGCACCAAAGAAAATTATATGAATGCATGGGTTTGATAGGAACTTATGTAAGTGATAGTATTTTATTTCATTTGGAAGGATGTGACTCTCCTTTCAAAATTTGGGAAAAATTAAAAGGATTATTTGGTAAGGTGGATCACATAAGATCCATGCAACTTGAAGTGGAGATCACTTCTCTCAATCCTAAAGATTTTCCATCTATTGTAGTCTATCTTACTAAGTTCAAGCACTTGTTGACACGGTTAAAGGGGAGTGGGAGAGACAAGAAATATGAAGAGTGTGTTTACCTGATTCTATCCAAGTTGAAAGGTCCATTCCAAATATTTGCTTCTACCTTTTTCTCAAGCATGGATGCCTCTGGTGACACATTCATAATACCTGATTTTGATTTGTTTTGTAAAAGACTTACTAGGGAAAAATCCAAATTGTCTAACATTGAGTCTTCCACCTCTCAAAAGGTATTAGTAGCATCTAGTCCTAAGGGTAAGGGAAAATTTAAAGGTAAATCTAAGTCTTATCCTTATCCATATCAAAGTGCCCCTAAACCCAAATAATCTAACTCTAAACCTAAGAATCTTCTAAATCCAAGAATAATTCTAGCCTTTCATGCTCCTTTTGTGGGGGGAATAGTCATGTAGAAACCAAGTGTTGGAAGAGAATGCAAACCGTAGAGGATGCAGTAAGAAAACACAATATCTCTATTTCCACCCCACCTACTTATAGTGAGCATGGAAAAAAAATTAATTTTTTTGGGAGATATCAGTCAATTGCTACATATAGTTGGGTTATACATTTTGGTGCTTCTCACCATATGACTTCTTCTAAGTAGTCATTTGTATCTCTTGGTTTGAGTTCTACTTCCAACATTGAGGTTGGAGATTCTTCCTTTATTTTTTTTAATGGAAAATGTGACATACAACTTGATGGTGGATGCATCAATGATGCATTATATTTTCCTGACATCACTACAAATTTACTTTTTATTTATCAAATTTGTCATTCTGGTCAGGGTAAAACAAAGACTTTCACACCACAAGGAGCTGAATTTAGAACATTGTTGGAGCCTCATTCACTTGTTGCACAAGGTGTTGTTGATCATAGTTCTAGACTATATCACTTTGAGGGTTTTGATGGCACTTCTTCTATAGGGACATGCTTGGTTGCTCATGCAAGTTCTGAGAGTAAGCTTTGGCATGAGAGATTTAGACATCTTAATTATAGATATTTGAAGGAGTTGAGAACTCATGGTATGGTTGATGGTTTACCTAAAGTTTCTTGTATTGATGGAGTTTTCCCTAGATGTGCATTAGTGAAACAACACCAAGATCCATTTCCTAAGGGTAAGTCAAAAATAGCTTCTTCACCACTTGAGCTTGTGCATAGTGACTTGATGGTTTTTTCTACTCCTTATTTCAAAGGAGCTAATTATGCACTTACATTTATTGATGGTTTCTCAAGGCGTACTTGGGTTTATTTTCTCAAATACAAGAGTGATGTCTTTTCATACTTCAAGGTGTTTAAGTCTCTTGTTGAGAATCAATATTCTAGTTGCATAAATAAGCTTCACACTGATAATGGGGGGAGTACTTCAACAAATAATTTTATGATTTTTTGGTCTCTCATGGTATTGTTCACCAACATTTTGTTCCTCATACT
Source organism: Wollemia nobilis (assembly GCA_028583015.1). Lineage (NCBI taxonomy): Eukaryota > Viridiplantae > Streptophyta > Pinopsida > Araucariales > Araucariaceae > Wollemia > Wollemia nobilis. The sequence continues at coordinate 1,140,059 of JAQPPZ010002023.1, forward strand.
CCACAACAAAATGGATTAGAAGAAAGGAATAACCAAAGTTTGAAGGAGATGGCTAACTATAGGATGCATTCCAAGGATTTACCTCCTATATATTGGGCAGAAGTAGTTAATTGTGTGAACCACATTCAAAATCACACACCACATAGAGCACTTGAGAATTTGACTCCAGAGGAGGCTTGGTTTGGGACTAATCCCGATGTCTCAATTTTCAAAGTTTTTGGAAGACATGCTTGGGCATTTGTGCCAAAGAAGCAAAGGAAATACTTGGATAAGAAGAGAGAACCCTTGATCTTTGTTGGGTATTGCGAGGACATGAGAGCTTATCGAATTTTGGATCATGATACTCATGAAGTTCTTTTCAGAATTCCTGTTTAGTTTGATGAGCACTTCTCTTCTCATGATTCTTATTCTTTACTTCCATCCATTGATGATTATTCACTTCATATTGAGGATCCCTTATTTGAGGAGCAAGTTCCTGAGGTAGTTGAGGAGGTCATGGATATAGATTCAGATGAGAATCCTGTTCCTCCTAATGTTTTCACTATGCCTAGGTGGGATCGTAGCAAAAGTTTTGAGGCAACACCTTTAATACAAGATCTTCCACCCACTAGACATCATCATGCACATTCTATAGGTTTTGGAATTTTATGTCAGCTAGTTTCTGGGGATCCACAATCTTTCTCGAAGGCTCATGGGATACAAGAGTGGGATGATGCGATGACGAATGAGTATTCTTCTTTGATGAAGAATCATGCTTGGGATTTGGTCTGTCTTTCTAAGGGAAGAAATTTGGTTAGGTGTAAGTGTGTATACCAAAACAAATATGCAGATGATGGGTCCATTGACAAGTATAAGGCTCATCTTGTAGCAAAGGGTTTCTTACAGGTCAAATGTATTGATTACTTTAATACTTTTTCACCCATTTCCAAGATGGATTATGTGCTTCTTGTACTTTATATTACTTTATCACAGGTTTGGCCAGTGTACCAGATGGATGTGAAGAGTGTCTTCTTGCATGGATATTTGTAGGAGGAAATCTACATGGAGCAACTTGCTAGGTTTTTTCATGAATCTTCTCTTTTTTGTAGACTACGGAGGTCTCTCTATGGTCTCAAAAAAGCCCCTCGAGCTTGGTATGAGAATATAGACTATTTTCTCCTATCTACTAGTTTTGTTCACTGCCACTTAGATCCTATAGTGTATATACATCATATTGGAGAGGATATAGTTATAATTGTCTTGTATGTTTATGATTTGCTTCTCACCGGTAGCTCTTCTTCCTAAATTTAGACTATTCAAAGGGATCTTTCAGATCCTGGTCTTTTGCACTTTTTTCTTGGTTTGCAAATTTCTCAGTCCGATTCAGGGATTCATTTGAGTCAGTAAAAGTACACCCATGATCTTCTTCAACATTTTGGTATGGCTAATTGCAAGCCATGTCCCTTTCCTTTCTAGTCTTGGGTCTCTCTTACTTCCAAATGCACCACTCCTCTTTGTAATCCTACCTTGTATAGGCAGTTAGTTGGAAGTTTGATGTACTTGACCCATACTCGCCCCGATATTTATTTTGTAGTTGGACTTGTATCTCGGTTTGAAAATTCCCCTCATAGCAGTCACTGGTAGACTGCCAAGAGGATTTTTATATATCTACAGGGTACTTCACACTTTGAATTGCACTACACCTAAGGTTCTACTTAGTTTGTTGGATATACTAATTCATATTGGGCAGGTTCTATTGATGACACACGTTCCACTTCTGGCTAGATTTTTTGTCTTGAATCTTCTTCGATTTCTTGGGCATGCAATAAGCAATAGGCTATTGCACTTTCCTCTAAATAGGCAGAGTACAAGGCAGTAGTCATAGCAAGTCATGAGGTTCTTTGGCTACGATAGTTATTGACAGAGTTTGGCTTCCCATAGGATTTACCAACTATACTTTGGTGTAACAACCAAAGTGCAATTCACATTTCTCGCAATCCTATTGAGCACTAGTGGACCAAGCATATTGAGATTCACATGCACTTTATTCGTTAGCACATTCAAGATGGAGTTTTTTTCTCAGAGTACATTTCGACTCAGTAGTAGGTTGTCGACATCTTCATGAAGCCTTTCACATCACCTCGCTACCTTGAGTTGCGTGACATGCTTGGGGTTTCAGAAGTTGTCCTTGGGGGGTGTTCTTGAGGAAATCTTCCTTCTTATTTCTCTCTCTTTCTAGTAGAATGATCTTTTCCCATGTGGTTTTTCCTTCTTCTAGTTTTATATTTCTTCATGGATATATTGTACATGAGTATCTGATCAGGCCTTGTTGCTGGGACACATATTGTGGATATGCCACTTTTATTTTTGGCTCCTAATTTCACTTGAGGGGGGGTGTTATATTAGGTTGTTTACCTTAGATCATTTTCACCTAGGTTATTTATTTCCTTCTTATTTAGTTATTCCATGTATTTTCCCCACCCACTTATGTGTGGATATTTCATTTATCTTATTTAGATATTATGAGATGTTACATATTTATTTCTTATATATTATGGGGATATTTTTAGGTTTGACTATTCCTAGGGGTGATATTTGGAGGGTTGATATTCTTTCTCCCATAACGGTTACATATCTATGGACCATATCATATATTCCTTTTGTACGGTGGATATTTGTCCTTAGCTTGATCCTACGGTTATGGTTAATCATCCTTGCCTATATAAGCAAGGCACCTTCATTGTACTATGTGCTCCATTTTCAGATCTAATATATGATATTGTTGCTCTCTTGTTTGCATATCTATTTGTAAGCTTATGCTATAAATTTGCTTTCAGATTCTTGTTTTTGTTGAATTTGGTGTTTCTATTAACACTTGAGATCCTTGCATCTTGTAATGATCTGATTATAATTCCTTTCAAGATTATTTTCTAACCAATCCTACTTAGGGGTTGTGTCCATAAGAGTTGATATAGGAGCTTTATTAATCAGGTAACAATACGTTCTTACAACTTCTATCCAAATTATTTTATCCAAAGTAGCTCCACTAAGCATCCTATTAGATTTCTCTATCAATGTCATATTCATCCACTTTGCAAATATATCCTATTAAGGTATGTATGGAGTCATCTTGTTCATAGTAGTATCATGTTTTTAATAAAATTTATCAAACTCTATAGTATAATACTGTTCATCATTATCGATTCTCATTACCTTGATATTCTTTTCTATATAGTTCTCAATAAAATCTTTAAAATTTTTAAATTTTGATACAGCCTTAGATTTTTGTGTAATATAGAGAACCCATGTTTTTATGGAGAAATCATGTATATGAAATACATAGTATAATTATTTTTCTAGTGATGCTACACCAACAAGACCAAATACATCACTTTGAATTAGATCTAATATCCCTATAAATATAGAAAACTTCAAATAAAAAGTTGTATGATTTTTAATTCCATAGATATAATATTCACAAAAGTTAAAATCAATAGAGCAATTAGTTAACCCCTCAACCAAGTCCCTATACTTGAAGATCCTATGACCTTTTTGACCTATGTGGCCCATATGTCCATGCTACAACATGGTATTATTAGTAGAAAGTTATAGGTTATCAAAAACAGAAAGCTTAATTTTTTTACAATCAATGGTGCTTGTTTTGAGATAAATTAAAGTTCTAGTGTGAACTCCCTTAGCCAAAAACATGGCCTTGTGCACAATCCTACATTTTTCCTTGCTAAAGACCACCTACACACCAAAATACATTATTTTATTTATATAAAGTAAATTTTTTGGTAAACCTAGAATGAATAGAACATTAGAAAGGGACTTACTCCTTCCATACCCAAAAGTGAGCATGATTTTTCAATGGCTAACTATGTTGAGAGATGTGCTATCTTCAAAATACACCTTCTAAACATTAAATTCTTCATAATATAAAAACCACTCTCTATGGGAAGTTATTTTGTATGAAGCTTCCAAGTTAGCTAACCATATATCCTCATATGCATGTGTGGTAAGGGCTATAACAAACACTTCACCAGTATTTTCATTAGAGGCCCTTAAGTCCAAATATTAATTACTTCTTAGTCTTCTTCTCCTTATAGTCCTAAATTTTTCTATCTCGCCACAATTATAATATTTCATCCTAGATACGATAAGGGACTTGCATATCCCCTTAGACATTAATCACTTCTCCTTCTTGTTGTTTACTTTTTTCTTTCAAAAGTATCTGATAGTTAATGCATCCTTGATAGGCATAAACATTTTCTACCTCATCTACTCTAAGAGTAATGCATCCACCACCTCATCAAGCTTCATATTTAAGATAGTGCTATTGATGTCCATCACTAGGTTGTCCAAAAAATTAGGGAATGAACATAAGAATGTTATACATTGGCCTTCCTCTTTCATTTTCACATTTGTAGATGTCAATTGTCTCACCAAGATGTTAAATGTGTTTAGAAGCTTAGCAATTGAACCAACATTTATTTATTCTCAATGATTAGAGATTCTTCTATAGAAAAATATTTTTTATAAGGAATTGAGAGTGGTACAAGTCCCTTGACTTTCTCTATAGATCCTTGATGGTCTTTTCTTTAGAAACATTTTGGAGCACTAAATATGAAAGATAAATACTAATATGACTTATTGTATTTTTATTAATTACAATCCAATCTATTATAGATAGACCATAAGGTTTTAAATCAAATACCCCTATATGATGGGCTTGATCAATAATGATATCCTCCATCATGAGCTTTCATAACCTAAAGTTACTTCAATTGAATCTTTCAATCTTCATTATAGTGCTTGACATATTTATTTCTTGACAACAAGATCAACAATATAGAACTTGCATGCAAACAATGATTAAATATAAAAATAGCCTTACTTATCCTATGGATCTAAAAAGTTAGCCAATCTTTGATACTAAATGAAAAGAAATAATGCATCAAAATGAAAAAAAAAAAATTCCTAATTAGTGTAATTGAAAGTTATGCTAGTTAACTACATGTAATTGTCAAAAAAAAAAATATTATTACATAGAAATAGATTTAAAATATATAAGAAAATAGCACAATATATGCCATAGAAAAACCCATAGAGTGGAAAAACACAAGAGGAGAGTATCAATGTATTATCAATAGTAAATTGGTTACAATAGACTTTAGAGATTAACTCCTATTAGGAGATCTAACCATGCATATGCAATCTTTTACCAACTTCATGATGACCAAGAATTATCCAAACCACTCACTCAAGGCTTGTGTATATAGGCTAGAGTTAAACTTAGAAACCATTAGTGGTTTCCAAATTATTTTCAGTTGTAAATCAACAATAAAAATTAAAGAATATTTTAGAAATTACATTTTTGAGTGGTTCTTATCCATGAAAAGAAGTCTAATGAAAAACCTCATTTGAAATAATTTAAACATAAATCATGAAGGGCTCATATGCAAATTGAAATCAAAATGAAAATATTTTTTGAAATTTTATGGAAGGCAAGACACATTCTATATTTATTCCTATGATGACATATACTATTTTATTCATATTTCCATATTTTATTAAAACCTTGTATCAAAATCATTAATATATTGGATGAAAACCTTCTCAATAACATGAGATAGAGAAAAGGTCCGAGGTGTAGACCAATTGGTTCATCCAAACCCCATAAGGGGGGCGGAGGTCCAAGGTTCAAATCTCGGGCCTCGTTGGACTGAACACTTGTCCCTTTCCTGGTGCTTTCAGCGGTGTAAAAGGTTTAAAATGATTGTGGCATGGTGGTTATAGGGGTGGACTGCACGAAGATCTGTGTGGCGGCTTCTAGGGCGGATAGCACAGAATACTATGGCAGCCATAAAAGTTGTGTGGCAGCTTCTAGGGTGGACAACGCAGAATACTATGGCGGCCATAAAAGTTGTGTGGTGGCTTCTAGGGCGGACAACGTAGAATACTGTGGCGATCATAAAAGTTGGACAGCCTGCCCGGATTCGTGGTGGCTACCGATTCCACCATGTAAATTCAAAAAAAAAAAAAATTGGCTCAGGTGCTTCAAAACCCTTTGAGTGGGAGGTCTCCTATTTTCTCTGCTGGTGTAGACACCAAAACAACACCAATCCGATTATGTGACTGCAAACACTGATCGCTTTGACACACACAGCCCCCAGGGCAGCCCTCAGAGGTTAAACAGTGGTCCTAACCACTTTTATAGCAATTTTGTAAGGTCAAAAGGCAATTTGGCACATTCAGGCACTTTGCTCAGTATTCGTCTCACCCAGGGACGAATTCAAACTGGGATCCGTCTCACCCAGGGACGAATTCTTAATTCGTCTTTGGTCAGGACGAATTCCAGGTTTAACGGGCAAAAAGAAGAATGGCGCCAAGTGGCAGCCAAAGACAGTCAATTGATGACTCCTGCCTCGCACGCGCGTGTAGGTGGGCAGATGGGCCGTTAGAGGACTGTCACAAGGGCAATCATGAAAGCCCAAGTCATGGAGGACTTTCCTCTCTCATGAGAAGACATGACCGCCACATGGCACCTATGACCACCACATGGCGCTTATGCATGCCTCTCCAAAGAGACCCCCTGGGTCTATAAAATGGTGGACTTTTCCCACCCAAAAGAAGAAGTAGGAGGCATTTTCAAGCAACGAAGTGCTGCCGATTTGATACCACGCCTTTACCCTTTTGATTTACATTTTCCACATCCTTAATCTCTTTCGCAAGAGAGGTTATTGGGTGGCTATTGGAAGTGTGAATTCGGACCCAAAAACCCGACATTTGACCACTTTAATCCACCAATTTGCTGACAACCCCATCCTAAGAGATTTTGGGCCCATCCCAAGTGGATTGGTGCCAAAATCAAGTTCCAACGGTGGGCGGCCCACTTGGGCGCCCCGCACCTTTTGAGTTTCATTCTAATTTGGTCTTTTTGTCATTTGTTCATCTTTCATTTCATTCTATGCTGACTAGATAGTTTATGTATTCGATCTCACAATGTTTTGATCAGATTTCATCATGTTCTCGTCGCTTTTGTTGTCCCACTAACTTGCAGGTAGCGACACCAAATTCTCGCTGATGGAGGTCAAATTGGGAGAATCCGACCATCTGGGTCATCCCAAAATGCCCCCAATTAGCTAACCCCTCTGTTTGCAGGTCATTTGGAGATCCCGAGGTGTGACATTTGGGCGGCATCAACTCGACATTTTAACACAGTCGAATTCGTCCTACCCGAGGATGAATTACAGTCGGATTCGTCCTACCCGAGGACGAATTACAGCAGAATTCATCCTGCCCAGGGACGAATTGCAGTTGAATGCGAATTGGTCGACTGTTTCGATGGCAGTGGCCCTCTGGTAATGTTTTCCGGTCTCTGTCGAGTTTGCAGGTCATTTAGAGTCATTTTGTCTATCGATTTGGCTAATCTTTTACATGCATCTTTCATTAATTTTAGAGAACAAACGTTTCTTATTTGTAGCAGGTGCTACTAACATCTTTGTTGTTTCTTTGATCGCAGGAGGAGCAGCAAAGGTTAAGGACTCATCAACACCAGCGGCGACAACGTCTTGGCCCGCCCATTTCAAATGTGGGCACGCGGAAGGAGGAACATTAAGTCTTGATTGTAACCAAATTCATTTAACGCTCCTAGCCCCTGAAAAGGGAGGAGGCATCTTTGTAACCGAGATCAAGAGAGTTAAATAAAAGGGCTGTGATTTCTCCATTTTCTTGTATCTCATTTCAATGCGTCTCTTTCATTTCATGCATTCTACATTTCTAGGACTTAAGCGTGTTTGATTTTGAATACATCGCAATTAGTGTTTCCTTCGTCCGAAATCTCGTGCTTTCAGTGGCGATCACGGTGGGACCTAGTCCCCTAGTTTTTAAGATCAAGAAACTGATCAAATTTTTGTGTTTTGTGCTTGACAGGTACATTTTTCAACTTTTGACTGTTATTCGTCTTTGCCCGTGGCGATTACTTTACTGTAATTCGTTTGACCCTGAGACGAATTCTAATTCGTCTCTGGGAGGGACGAATTCTGTTTTGTAATTCGTCTCACAGAGGGACGAATTTTTGTCTATGAATTTTCAGAGCCGAAGATCAGAAACAGCAGGTTTAGGCAGAGAAAGGTAAGGGTTTTAAAACTGTTCCTGTCATTTTCTACTTTTCTGTTTCTGTTTTCTGTCAATTTTGCTTTCTTAGGGAAAGTAGTTGCTTCTGCATGTTTCATTTTTCAAATAAAAAGAATCACACACACTTCACGCAACATCTTTAAACCAAGGAGCTGGTCGTAAGACCCCAGCCCTTGATCAAGACCATCGGTGGATTTCATCACCACCTTGGCTTGATTTTGCATCCATTTCCCCGATTGTCACTGTTGTTAGGCGTAAATCCTGACGAAAGCTGACCGAGTGTCGCTGGGGTGATTCCCATGCGTGCGAGGATAAGTCTTCTATGGTAGGTGTCATTAACAGGACAATCCCCCTTCCGTACCGCCTATGTTCCACGTACCATCTGCTCTCACGTACCTATAGTCTCCCTCTCGTAAGGGCGGGTATATAGAGAGGTTGGTATATCGGTCCGGCAATGGTATATTGAAGGGGCGACCATTTATGGGAGTCATATGAGCCATCATTACGCATTTAAACGTTCTTCAAAACTTTCAAAAACAAAACAAAATCATCAAAACGCACTAAAACCAGTCTAGGACACACCATTAATCTTTAAAAGAGATAATCACCATTTGTGTATGTGTGTGTTCATTTCTGCTTAGTGTAACAAAAAAAAATCAAAAAAATCATAAACAAAAGATAAAAATCTACGCATTTTGTCACTCGCTCCAAAAGCTCCAAGGATTCCCGCAATCGCTTGGTCACTCCAAAATGCCCCAAAGGTGTCCATGAACCCTTTGGTCAACCCAAAAGCACCCCAAAGGTGCCCATAAGTGATGCAGGAGCATCCAACAAAATATGGGAAATCTTATTTTTTTCCCTAAATTTTAGTGCATCTTGCCGGGGCCATAACTTCTCAACCGTAGCTCCGATTGACATGAAATTTTACAGGGAGTTAGTTGGGATAATTTTAAACAAATATAATTCCTTGGAATTCTATTTGTCCAAAAAAGTCAGTTTTCGGGGCCAAATTCCATCATCTAGTGCCCCAAAATTAGGTTTTAAAATTGATCACCTAATTTTTTATGCTTTTTGAGTTGTTCGGAGGTCAATATCTCCTAATGTATTTAGAGTTAGGACTTGAAACTTCATTTTTGGCTTATCTATTGTAAGAGGGATGCGCACCCCAATTTTGGGCCCCATCTGACTCATTTCAATTTTAGGGTTTTTAGAGAGACATCGTCATGGTGCTCACCCGCAGCCAAGCCCAATCACGGGCGGATGCTGTGGGGAATATCCAAGGAGGCACAAGTCACCTCCGGTATAGCCCCAAGGATTTGGTCATACCACCTTGGCGGCCTGACACACAAGGCAGACCCCTCCACACCTTAACGAAAAGGGACTATAGGGGCACCTCTTCTAGGGGCACTCCTGTTCAAAGATAGCACCCAAGACACACCCTTCCATGAGGGGTACATCCATAGGAGAGCTCCCTTAGATGCTCGCTATGAGTGGTCACCGTGCGATGAAGTGCTAGGTCAACATAGGGTTCGACGGGAGGAACCACATGATTACACTATCCCTCCTTCACCCCCTCTAGTTGTCAGGACTACAAGGACAAATCCAGAGCACAAGGCTCCTCAAGCAGGGTGAGCCAACTCCGTCCGTCCCTTTTTCACTTATGAAAGAGAGCACGAGGAAGACCCCTACCTTCCTCGAGAGCAATATACAATGCGGGAGCAATACGCCTTCGCACCTGCTATCTATCAGGACCACTCACCGAGGCCAAAGCCCCGAGGGAATGCCACTACCCCCAATAGAGGGAGGCGGCCTATAGAGATCTTGGATCACTACGACCGAGATAGATATGTAGGAGAGGCATCTAGCCCTTCTAGACATGAGACGGCAAGACCAACTATCTTAGAATCTGTCGAGCATATCGCACGTCGAATGCAACTCACGCAACTTGAGCTAGAACGACAACAGTTAGAGCAATGGTATCTTCTAAATAAAGAGCACCTTCAGCGCTAGAAGGATGAGTTGTTCCAACACACTATGCAGGAGAGGACTCCAACCCCTCACACGCATAAGACAAAACATTATGAGAGGCACAACCCCCGGGTGCGAGACAAGTCTCTCGCGACCTTATCGAGCACCACCCTCGATGCCTCCTAGACATGAGCGGGAGGCTACTCCTATAACCAATGATGGGCGCCTTCCTCAGGAACCCACTCGGGTTTATGGGCCACCCTTAGAAATGCATCAAGAAGCCTCTAAGGAATCGGAGCGAGAAGAAGAGCGAGGATTAAATGCCCTACCAAGGCATGGGGGGTGCTATCTGGCCACCCCTCCATAGGCCCCAAGTTCCTCAACAAGAACCAACCAAAGAGGAGGAGCTCAAATCTCCCGATACATGCAAAGCGCTAGAGCACTTAGAGTCGATAGAGACCAAGATTTTAGAGCTCCCAAGGCCCAACTTACATGAGGCTCCTTTCGAAGAGGATCAACCTCTGACCGTAAGGCTACCTGATGATGCAGTCCTCCATGTCTCAGAATCTCCAGATTTTGATGAGCTGTACTCACTGGCCGAAGGTGAGGATAAAACAGAGATAGCCCACAACAATCACATGCGACAACATCGACATCCCATAAATATCGATGAAGCAATTCAACAGATAAACATAATACTAGGGCATGAGTGGCACGTTAACCCACCGCAGTGGGACCAAGCGTTACATCCACCACTTTGGGCACACAAAGATCAACTTCCGCCCAGAGATCCCATAGCAATATCAGTACCGAGGGTAGACCCTGTCCTCATATCCATGCATAGGGCCGATCCATTCATGCCAATCCCTCCAGAGCCAGATCCAGAGCACAAAGACCATCAAGCTGGGGGTACCTCTATCCCCTGAAGAGCCATAGTCCAAACCAAAAGCTCCAAGGATTATCACAATCGCTTGGTCAAACCCAAAAGCTCCAAGGATTATCACAATCACTTGGTCACCCCAAAAGCTCCAAGGATTATCGCAATCACTTGGTCAAACCCAAAAAGCTCCAAGGATTATCGCAATCACTTGGTCACCCCAAAAGCTCCAAGGATTATCGCAATCACTTGGTCACCCCAAAAGCTCCAAGGATTATCGCAATCACTTGGTCACCCCAAAAGCTCCAAGGATTATCGCAATCACTTGGTCACCCCAAAAGCTCCAAGGATTATCGCAATCACTTGGTCAACCCAAAAGCTCCAAGGATTATCACAATCACTTGGTCACCCCAAAAGCTCCAAGGATTATCGCAATCACTTGGTCAACCCAAAAGCTCCAAGGATTATCGCAATCACTTGGTCAAACCCAAAATCTCCAAGGATTATCACAATCACTTGGTCAACCCAAAAAGCTCCAAGGATTATCACAATCACTTGGTCACCCCAAAAGCTCCAAGGATTATCACAATCACTTGGTCAACCCAAAAGCTCCAAGGATTATCTCAATCGCCCAAAAGTCCAAGAATCGCCCAAAAGTCCAAGGCAATCCCCAAAACAAGGATAATCGCCCAAAAGCTCCAAGGATTATCCAATCACTTGGTCACCACCAAAAGCTCCAAGGATTAACCGCCCCAAAAACCCAAAGGATTCTCAATCCTTGGTCACCATCAAGAAAATTCAAAAACAACAAAAATCATCAAAAACAACAAAAATTTGCATCTCATTTCTAGGCATGCTCAAATTCATCAATAAAAGCTCTTCTCACATCTCATCTTCATATTCACAAAAATCAATCCATCAAAAATACAAAAATATATAGCTGCATTAAGCATCACATCCATACATTGCATATTTGTGGTCATACAGGTCAAAGGCACCATAGACTATAATTACTCTGCTAGTCCATCTTGTTCCACATTTTTCCATTTTAATATCAAAAAAAAAACACCATTTACTACTTTTACCACAATAGAGTCAGTGGTCTTATAATGTATCAAGAGTTTTCATCATTTAGTCATCATTTTGCTTTCTAGCCATGTACTGTACCAAGTCAGAGAGATTTTACGAAGGTAGAGTTCTACTTGAAATACACCTTGTTACGTAACATCCCATCACAAGCTAAAACACATAAAACAATTCCTAAGTTGTGTGAACGAAAGATGAAACCTGCAAAGTAATCCAGGTCACCATAAGCGAAATGGTTATCTTGCTCATCCCCCTGTGTGAATGACCCAAAGAATGCTGAGAGTTGGCAAAAGGACAAGCATCCTCCCTACCCAATTCCCCAAGAATCCCAAGTTCTCAATAGTTGCAAAACATCAAAAATTTGCAAAAGTCAAAACACCAAAATTTGACATCCAACAAGTGCATACATCAAAAGGCACATACAATAGTGATTCTCATCACTCCATATCCAAATCCCTTGCTCAAAAGAAAAATAAATAAAAAAAATAGTGATTTTTATCACTACAAAGGAGCAAGTATCCCAATACAATTGAAGAAAATAAGGGAGTCGAACTTGAATCCCTGGAACTCTCAGCATTTCGACAGGTCATGAGGTAAGCCTCAGTACCGGTTTGGTTGATAGCCTATCGGTCACTGGCGGTAAACCTCCCGCATGACGATATATCTGTCACATTAACTTGTGTACAGATCAATGTTTGCATGTGGATGAGCTAGCTTATGGTATCCTAGATAGCACCGTAGATTAATCTGACTAAATACAATAAAAGAGTTAGTGGAGCTAATTAGGTGATCCTCAATACAAGTTCGGTTGAAAGCCCATCTGGCACTGGCGGTATCCTGACAAATACCACATAAATGAACTCAATTGCACACACAGGGATGTGAAATAACTTGGTCAAAAACAAGTCCGATTCATACCTTGTTCAAAAGTCTTGTAAGATAAAGTACAATCGTGGCTAGTGAGTTAAAACCGTCTGAGTCTCAGAAAACCTTAGCTACATTTCTAAACCAACTGCGCTACTTTTCATCCTTACAATACCATCAAAAAATACAAAAAAAAAAAACCACATGTATACATACAAAGTCATTTACCACAACAATCGCCTAAAAACAAAATCACAAAGTCCTAAACAGTCTATGGTGCCCTAATCCAAAGTCAACAACAAATTCAATTCATCCATTCCATTTTTACATATCACATATAAATCAAAAACATTTGCATTTATCATACCATATGCATCCATCAATATAAAGTAGCATGCATCCATCAACATCAATCATTGTGCATAACATAAAATTATGACATATACACAAAGCAAGAAAATCAAAACAACAAAAACATCAAATATCCACAAACAATAGCAATAAAAGTGTCGAACAAAGGCACCTTTGCACCTGACATTCAATGGCATAGAAAATCGATGTCGGGGTTTACATTGTCACTATCCTACTCCCTAAGAAGGCTACCATAGCCGGACCGCTCCACGGGAAGACGGATTTTCGACAATTTAACCCCCAAATGATGTCACAAAAAAATCATAACAACAAAACATCAAAACAACAAAACAACAAAAACAACAAAAACAACAAAAAATGCAACACAAACAAAAAGCAATAAACATTGCCAGACACAAGTGCTCTTGCACTTAACCTCTTGGCATAGCAAAACTGATGTCGGGGTTTACATTGTCACTATCCTACTCCCTAAGAAGGCTACCATAGCCGGACCGCTCCACGGGAAGACGGATTTTCGACAATTTCACCCCCAAACGACGTCACAAAAGGGTCAAAACCCACTCAAAAACAACAAAACAACAAAAACAACAAAAAAAATGCAACACAAAAACAAAGCAATAAGCATTGCCGGACACAAGTGCTCTTGCACTTAACCTCTTGGCATAGAAAATCGATGTCGGGGCTCAAATTGTCACTCTCCTACTTCCCCAAGAAGGCTACCATAGCCGGACCGCTCCACGGGAAGACGGGTTTTCGACGATTTCACCCCATTATGGCATCACCAAAAGGGATTTCACCCACCAAAAATAGGTCTAAATGTCAGAAAAATTGCACATGCTTTAAACGTAAACCATCCGAAGGCACCCTTGCACAAGTCATCTTGGGTCAAGCGACTCGTCGCTTTTCTCACGAAGGTCATTCCCTCATCGATTCGTCGCTTGAGGGGGTAGTCACACTTAGTCACCAATCAACAAACACACACCCAATCAAGGAAAATGACATGCATTCAAAGAATCATTGACAAAGACAATCACGCTCCTACTTGGGGCAGCAAACAAGCAATAATCACAAATTGATCAAACACTTGGCATTTCGTGAATCATGAACACAAGGTTCCCCCGTGGACAAAAGGTTGCGCCCTTTGCCTATTCATGACTGATCAATGTCCAAGCTCAAGTCACACCTCACCAAAATAGGTTAATACTTGAAATCAAATTCCTTAGCTCGTCAGAAGCAAGGATTCAAGAATGCATGCCCTTTCCATACTTGGGGCATCAAAAGTTGGTTAGGTTACCAAGAAACCCTAATCATTAGTGCTTTGGTTATCTATTTTTGCTCCGTGCTGTGCCATGCACAGCGCATCCCAAAAAGGGGCATCTGTAGACACCAAAACAGCACCAATCCGATTATGTGACTGCAAACACTGATCGCTTTGACACACACACAACCCCCAGGGCAGCCCTCAGAGGTTAAACAGTGGTCCTAACCACTTTTATAGCAATTTTGTAAGGTCAAAAGGCAATTTGGCACATTCAGGCACTTTGCTCAGTATTCGTCTCACCCAGGGACGAATTCAAACTGGGATCCGTCTCACCCAGGGACGAATTCTGAATTCGTCTTTGGTCAGGACGAATTCCAGGTTTAACGGGCAAAAAGAAGAATGGCGCCAAGTGGCAGCCAAAGACAGTCAATTGATGACTCCTGCCTCGCACGCGCGTGTAGGTGGGCAGATGGGCCGTTAGAGGACTGTCACAAGGGCAGTCATGAAAGCCCAAGTCATGGAGGACTTTCCTCTCTCATGAGAAGACATGACCGCCACATGGCACCTATGACCACCACATGGCGCTTATGCATGCCTCTCCAAAGAGACCCCCGATGTCTATAAAATGGTGGACTTTTCCCACCCAAAAGAAGAAGTAGGAGGCATTTTCAAGCAACGAAGTGTTGCCGATTTGATACCACGCCTTTACCCTTTTGATTTACATTTTCCACATCCTTAATCTCTTTCGCAAGAGAGGTTATTGGGTGGCTATTGGAAGTGTGAATTCGGACCCAAAAACCCGACATTTGACCACTTTAATCCACCAATTTGCTCGACAACCCCATCCTAAGAGATTTTGGGCCCATCCCAAGTGGATTGGTACCAAAATCAAGTTCCAACGGTGGGCGGCCCACTTGGGCGCCCCGCACTTTTTAAGTTTCATTCTAATTCGTTCTTTTGTCATTTGTTCATCTTTCATTTCATTCTATGCTGTCTAGATAGTTCATATGTTCGATCTCATAATGTTTTGATCAGATTTCATCATGTTCTCGTCGCTTTTGTTGTCCCACTAACTTGCAGGTAGCGACGCCAAATTCCCGTTGATGGAGGTCAAATTGGGAGAATCCGACCATCTGGGTCATCCCAAAATGCCCCCAATTAGCTAACCCCTCTGTTTGCAGGTCATTTGGAGATCCCGAGGTGTGACATTTGGGCGGCATCAACTCGGCATTTTAACATAGTCGAATTCGTCCTACCCGAGGACGAATTACAGTCGGATTCGTCCTACCCGAGGACGAATTACAGCAGAATTCATCCTACCCAGGGACGAATTGCAGTTGAATGCGAATTGGCCGACTGTTTCGATGGCAGTGGCCCTCAGGTAATGTTTTCTGGTCTCTGTCGAGTTTGCAGGTCATTTAGAGTCATTTTGTCTATCGATTTGGCTAATCTTTTACATGCATCTTTCATTAATTTTAGAGAACAAACGTTTCTTATTTGCAGCAGGTGCTACTAACATCTTTGTTGTTTCTTTGATCGCAGGAGGAGCAACAGAGGTTAAGGACTCATCAACACCAGCGGCGGCAACGTCTTGGCCCGCCCATTTCAAATGTGGGCACGCGGAAGGAGGAACATTAAGTCTTGATTGTAACCAAATTCATTTAACGCTCCTAGCCCCTGAAAAGGGAGGAGGCATCTTTGTAACCGAGATCAAGAGAGTTAAATAAAAGGGCTGTGATTTCTCCATTTTCTTGTATCTCATTTCAATGCGTCTCTTTCATTTCATGCATTCTACATTTCTAGGACTTAAGCGTGTTTGATTTTGAATACATCGCAATTAGTGTTTCCTTCATCCGAAATCTCGTGCTTTCAGCTGAACCTAGTTGTTTGTTATGGTCTTTATGCTTTGTGTTGGTTGGATGACTCTATGACAAGGGTTTTTGTTGGTTTGGTTCACTCCATATTTCTTTTGGATTCACATTGCCGTTGAATATCTAGTTGAGGTTCCTAAGGAGGATAGGGCTAAATGTCGACCCAAAACTATGGAGGGTGATCTTGAGTTGTTTGTATCATTGCGAAAAGTTTTAGTTGTTGATCCCGTTGCTAAAAGTTTTACCTGTTGATCCCATTGCTTTGCGGGTTGGATTCTAATTTGGTTGGGTTAATGTTTATATTTTTTTTTGTTGTTATAAGTACTTCCC
Organism: Wollemia nobilis; assembly: GCA_028583015.1. Taxonomy (NCBI): domain Eukaryota; kingdom Viridiplantae; phylum Streptophyta; class Pinopsida; order Araucariales; family Araucariaceae; genus Wollemia; species Wollemia nobilis. Next base: position 1,156,806 of record JAQPPZ010002023.1, read on the forward strand.
GAAAACTTGTTTTTTTTTGGTTAAAATGTTCCGCTCTGTAAAAATAAGTCTGAAGGTCCTTTCCAAACTCTTTCATCCACCAAATAATAAAAAAAAAAAACATTAAAATATTAATAAAAAAACATGACCGCTGTAAAAATTATTGCATACATTGCCCTTCAACCAAAAAATTTCTAATGAAGTACAATCTGCAATCAAAATACATTTGAGACACTTCCTCCATTTCCTCAAAAATGTGGTATTAAATAATCTGATCTAATATAGTGTTTACGAATAAAATCTATAACGATAGATATATTGTTCCTCTCTAACTGTTTGTCAAATTTTTCTTAGCTAGCTATTGCTTTAGCATGCTTGCTTTGAAATGATTTTATTGTTTATTTAATTGGCTTGTTGTTTATGTGTTTCCTTTCTATTAATAATTTTTAATAGATTATTTTTTAAATTTTAGCATTGGTATTATGTTTTAGGTTTTATCAAACTATTTACTCTTAGGAAATATGATTAGCACTGTGATTTAATTTGGCGTGATTTAATCATAATAATTGTGAATGTAATAATTGTGAAGTTTTTCTTGCTATCTGTTGTGCTTTGGAACAAGGGTTGGCTATGGGTTGGCGGAGGATAATCTGTGAGTCTGATTCACAGATTATTATAAATTTGTTAAGGACTCACCATCTTGATAATGTTCACTGGAGGTTGACTTTGGTTGTTCGATAGATTCTTCAAATCTGTTGTAATTTGGAGTTTATCTCTTTTGTTCACATTCCTCGGGAATGGAATAGGGTTGCGGACTGTTTGGCCAAATGGGCTTCTCAGTTTGTTTTAGGGGAATTGGTCTGTTAAGGGTTGGGATAACCTCCCTTTAGACTGTTCTCAACAACTTCATAATTTACTTGCTGAGGATATGTCTGTTTGAGATTTTTGTTGGCTATTTTTGCTAGTTGTTTGTTCTCTCATTGTAAGGTTTCTTTGATTTAATAAATTTTTACCCCTATTTTAATTGAATGAGAGGAATAATATCACAAACATAAATATATAACAATGTTGAGGGCTTTCAAATTTATAGTATAGGAAGGAATGGTTGTTAAAATTTGTTATTAAGGTTAGGCATTGGTAGAAAAGGTTTTATAAAGTCTGCATTTATTAAGAAAAGTTATATCGAATGTTTTGGTGGTAGAAGAATAATAAAATATATAATCGACAGTACTTTTTTTTTTTTTTTTGGTGGTGGCCACAAGGGATAAACAGACTGTGACCACGAGGGAACCATTACATAACATATCCGCAACATGTGAGGCGAGAGATTTGAACCTGGGCCTCTCAGCAACTAGAGAGGTTTAACTACCCACTTGCTCTCCAACTCCTCTGACAGTACTCTTAAATACGTAGGGATATAAGAGATTTTGGTAAAAGAGTGCTAATAATTTTTGGAGATTGTAACGTTTTTAAGATGTACTAATTATATAAAATATAAAATATACTCTTAAGAAATCTTTTATTATTCTAATTTTCGTTTTAGAAAAGTTTTTTACAAAGAATATAATCGACAAAATAAAAATAATAAGGTAATAGTCGTAAAATAATTAATATTTAATATATAATATTATATAACACATAGAAACATATCTAAATTTTTTTAATATTTTTTTATAGATGAATGTTGATATCTTATAGTATTTTTTGTTGGTATCAGTTATTCTTTGGTGGACAATATTATAATGTTACCATTAATAAATTAATATAATCTATAATATATATATATATATATATATATATATATATATATATATATAATATTTAAAATTTTGAATTATTTAATCATAATAATACATTTAATTATTTTTTAATAATTTAACATTATAAAATATTTATAAATGAGTTGTATTTTAAATATACTAAGAAAAATAAGAGTTCTTGATGTGTGATTCCCTATTATAACACAATAAATGCTATCAAATGAGTAATATTATAATTAATTATTTTAATTTAATAAAAAAAAATTATGAACACATCCACCTCTCACACTCACACTAATTATTAATAATTTTTTTAATAATTAATAAAATTATTAATTATTATTAATAATTTTATTAATATTATTATTATAATAATATAAATTGATTTAATTGTATTTTAATAAAGATAAATTTAAGGTTTTTTTTCAAATTGAAGTACAACAAGGACCATCTTCTACATGATTCAAATTCGAGTCTCTAAAATGAAAGCTAAAAAACATACTAATTTTTTGAATTGAAAATATTTCACATAGATTAATGATAAAAAAAATAGTACATAATTACATATAAAAAACAGTATATAAAAAACCTTCAGCCGCAACCTACAACACTATCCATTATCAACATATCAACATAATTTTTTTTGTGAAATAGATAGGTACAAAAACTAATCATATCAACATATCTATCAATCTTGGAATAACTTAAGTAAATGACGAACTGTTTGAAGCAAGAAAATATTGAAAAGCTTATAGAATATTACTGGATCTTTCCCTTGGAAGCAAAACATAGTCTTCACCACCTCTAGAGAAATTATGAGTCTCCTATGAGACCCAGTAAAAATGCTGATAAAGTTCCTTATTCCTCATGTGCCGTAAAATTTCCATAGAAAGCAAAATCCAAAAATCATTAAAACATTTGCCCATTTTACGCACATACCTAGAAATCACATAATATCTAAAAGCAGTACTATCATTGTTATAACTCAGCATATTTTGAAAAAATAACAATTTTTATTTATAAATAATGTTAATTTAAGTTATTTGTTTTAGAAGTGAGTTTTTCAAGTAAGAATTTTATAAACTAAAACATATAAATTTTAATATTTGTAAAACCACTTTACCCAATATAAAAATTTAAGAATAGTTGCATCCTGTACTTTAAATTTTTTTTAAATATACTTAATCTTTATATATGTGTGCATGTGTGAGAGAAGTAATGTTAAATTAAAATTTTAAAATTTAATGAATATTTAAAAAACTATTATTGTTTAAATAAATTGTTATATAAATATATTTACTCAAGTGATCTCTTATTTAAGAATATTATAAAATAATATATCGAAATAAACCATCAACTTAGGCAAACAAATAATTCATATATCCAAAAACATTATAAAATAATATACCGAAATAAACCATCAACTTAAACAAAAAAATAATTCATATATCCAAAAACATTATAAAATAATATACTGAAATAAACCATCAACTTAAACAAGAAATAATTCATATCTAAACACGGTGGTTGATTTGTTTCTGCGAGTGACGGTGTGAGCTTCTGGTTCTTTCAGAGGTGGGATCTTAATATCCTCTATAGGGGTCCCCGTTCTTGATTTCAGGTTTCCTTTCATTTGACAGGTGGAATGTGCCACTTTGGATTGGGTGAGCTTTTCATTTTCAAATTTTAAGTCCTTTTTTTTTTGTTTTTTTGTGCTGTTCGGCTCGCGACTTCTTTGTGTTTGATGTTCTTTTCATTGATTATTGATTGTGCAAGTGGTTGGACATTCCTTTCTAGTTTCCTTTGCTTCCTTTTGGAGTGGTTTATAGGTTGAAGGATGCCTTTTAAACCCTCGTTTTGTTTCCTTTTGGAACCTTTGTTAAAGGTTGTGGGGTTCCTTTCAAAACCCTCTTCTTTTTAATAGTATAAAAAAAACTTAAACAATAAATAATTCATATACTAATGTGTAGGATTGAAGTTTAAATTATTGATTAATTGAGTAATGGTTAAAAAAAAATTCTTCTGTGAAAACCATTAATTTTATTATCTTCTCAATAAGTATGAGAAAATATATAATTGTATTAATAATTATTTTATGTAAAATATAATCTTTAAAAAAAAAAGTTTAAAGAGACCCTCAGTATGAGAAGCTTCGCCAAGTTTTGTGTACTAGTGTACTATTCTTCTTTAATGTTGTCATCTATTCATTCATTGCCTTCTTCTAAGATTTTTTATTTACATTTTTCATTGTATCCATTCATAATTTTAGATTCATCATTAGTAGAAAAAGCAAAAACTTTTATCAAGTGGTATTAGCTCAACCTAATAGATTCCTCAATGTTTCAAGGATGAGACCAAATAATACATGGATAATATCCAAGCTTTGTTGTAATATATGTAGGACCCATTTTAATCCTATATATCTCATTAAAAACATTTATGTTAATATTTTTATACTTTTTTTTGTTTTTTGTTTTTTTATATATGGGGAATTGGCAACTGCCTTGCCTTTCCTTTTTGAACAATTGGTCAGAGGTTCAATTTACACTGCCTCTGATCATAGCATCAAATCATGGAGCTACCACTATATCGCCTCGGTAAACACGGCCCAGAGTGAGGGAGACCTCTGATGGTTTGGGGTTGGTACCATCGTCATCAAGTTGGTGAACACTCAACGGATTCTAGTCAGACTACTACCTTTTCCCTAGAGTGAGCATGCCTATGAGGTTTGAACCTAGGTCTCCTCAGATAAGTGCCCAATGTCTTACCAATCCATCTAAGACCGTTATATTCTTATTTTTATTTAAATACAAGTTTGTTTTTTATTTCAAGTGGCATATTTCTATGTTGGAATTTTGAATCTACTTAATGAATATGTCATACATTCTATGTTGGAATTTTGAATCTACTTAATGAATATGTCATACATTTTGAATTATGATACACAATATGTTATAAAAGTTGAAATGTGGTAAGCAAGTAGACTTAAGATATATAAAAATACAAATGCATGTCAAAATATACAAGTGTCAACATCAAACATTCAAAGTGTCAACACCATTTTTCATGGGATTGGATCTCAATACAATGTAGATACTCTATGAGTGTGAAGATAGTCTAGATGTTATTTTTAAAGATATGTTATTTATATATAGATACTCTATCATCTACTAAGAGATATAATAAAAAGGATAAATTAAAACCCTAGAAAATTCAATTAACTTTCTTATCGACGTGATGTGAAATAAAGATGTGTATTTTATATCATTTATGAACATATATCAACTACTTGAATGAATATGTCATAAAATTTTAAAGTGATACACAATATGTGATAAAATTTGAAATATGGTAGGCAAGTAGACTCAAAATATATAAAAATATAAATGTATGTCAAAGAATACAAATGTTTATGAATAAATAAAAGATCAAAAAATCAAACCCTTGACAGTCCAACGAGATAATTGGAGGATTGGAGGGCATGGTATTATAAAAAAAAAACTAGTCATTCCAGGACATGTACAAAATCTATTTTGATGTGAATGATCTGGTAGACCGTGATATTTCCCTTGCTTCTAGCGATGGTGAATGAAGAGCCTCTTTCCTCTTCTATTTTTGTCAATATTCTTATTTTCTCTATTTTTATTGTGGGGTCCCCGAGCTCTAGAGACCACGTTCTTTTGTGTTTTGTGGGCTGCCTATTCTCTAAAGGTCCTCTCCTTTTTGTCTTTTTTTTGTCCATTTCCCTGGGCTTTTTTTCTATAGTCTCTTTTACGAGGTCCTCTCTTTTTGTCTTACAGATATTGTCTCTCTTGTATCTTTTGGATGATTTTCTTTTTTTATTCTGTTTGGGGTAAAAATTTTGGGATCCTTTCAAAACGCCTTCAATTTTTTTTTGGAAAATATCAACATCAAACATTCAATGTTAAACATATTAATATTTTTATTTTTCATGATAATACAATTAATTGTATACTAACATAAAGGTGTAGGACTGTATATATGTAAATGCATGTTTAATTATAATATCTCAAATATTTGATTTAGTAAATTTAGATTTTTATAAATTTTATAACATAAACGTAAAATGAAATATTCTTGTATGTAAAGTAATTAATATAAATTGAAATATTGAATACCAAATCAACAAGGGGCTTTGCAGTATTGATAAACTCAAGTTTCATCCAATAATATCCCTTACTCTATCACATAAAATTTTACTATGCGACAAATAAAACCTTTTATAAATTGTATGTTTAAAATTGGTACTTTTTAATATATAGATAAAAATAAAAATTATTATTGAATAAGGAAAAGAATCATGGTCTTCATTTACAGAACATAGTAGTAATGAAGTTTATTAAAAGCATACCTACCTTCACTATCACCTTATATAGCTTGTAATGTTTAATGTGATATACCTATAATTTGAAAGGAAATAATGCATTGAGATACAATAATTTCCTACTTAGTCCAATGGGGAAAATATGCTAATCAACAAAATCTAAATTTTTTAAAACAAAATATTAGAAATTTGAAATAAATTTAAAATATATAAGAAGAGAACACAACATATACCTTGGTAAGTCCATCGAGGGTAAAAACCTAGTAAGAAGAGAGTCTCATTGCATTATCAACAACAAAAATAGCTAATGACAATGGGATATCTGATAGTTGTGTGATTAGTATACACAAATATTTTTTAGTCTATGATGTAGTGGCATAATTTATTTATAGCATGCACTATTACAAGGAACTCTTTCTCCATAACAGTGTAGTTGAGCTCAGCACCTGAGAGATTTTTACTGACATAGTAAATAACATATAATTCATTTCCATTATCCTACCCTAATGTTGCCCCTATAGCATTATTGGATGCATCTACATAGATGTTAAAATTTCCCAAGAGTAGAACTACAAAGCATTTCAAAATTTGAAGAAACAAAATAGAACAGATTGATTATTCCATGGATCAACTTTGTATAAATAACAAAGTTGATCATTGAGAGTCGTTGGATTACAACAACTCATAAAATTTGATGTAGACTATAACTGATAGTTCACCTGACTCATGAAGGAGTGGAAACTCAAGTAATTCTATCCTAGTAGAACTTAAGAGAATAATTATTTATTCTAACACCCCCCTTAATTGATACTAGGGGTGTATTATGCAAATGAGTCTCGGCAACAGATGCTAATGAGGTACTCATGTACAATGGTTTCTTTTTTGAATAGATGGTAAAAAACCCCAGGGAAAAAACCATCTATCAAAAAAGAAAAACGAAGAGGCATGTCTTCAGTTTGCAAAGATTGTCCTCTTAATACAAAAAAAGGTGAGTCCCAACAACATGGCCTGATGAGGTATTCATTTACAATATATATGAGAGATGGTGAAAAAACCACATGGGAAAAACCATCTGCTATGAAATCAAGAGGCATGTATTATGATGGCAAATATTATCCTTAATAAAAAAAATAAGTCCTGGCAACATGTCCTGATGAAAAGACCATGTGGGAAAAAACCATCCTCCAAAGAATACAATAATAAAAGGAGAGGTGAAAGACCTATGTTTCAATGTAGTTGTAATACTCCAAGTTTCTCTCACAACTGTATGTAACGCGGAGAAGGAAATGACTTGGTGAAGATGTCTGCAACTTGATTTTCAGTTAAATATAGTCCAATTATATGTCCCCATTATGAATATGTTGTCAAATGAAGTGCATGTGTATCTAAATGTGCTTGGTGCGCTGATGCTCAACTGGATTGTGCGCAATATGAATTGTGCTCTGATTGTCACACCAAAGAGTAACAAGTTTTTCATGGGAAAAACCAAATTCTCTTAGAATCTAATGAATCCAAAGAGATTACTGACTTGCTAAAATTGTTGCCCCGTATTCTGCATTTGTAGATGATAAGGCCATTGCTTATTTTTTGCATAACCAAGCAATTGGTAAATAACCAAAACAAAATACATAGCCATAAGTTGAACATTTGTCTTCTATTGAACCTGCCTAATCTGAATCCGTGTAGCCAATGATATCCATGTATTTTTCCTTATATAAGAGCCTAAAGTGAGTATTTCCTTGCAAGTAGCTAAGAATTCTTTTTGTTGCTTGCCAATGACTAAAATGAGGTTGATGTGAGAATCTGGATATTAAGCCAATAATATATGAGATATCTGGATGAGTATGAGTAAGGTATAACAAACTCCCTACAAGCTAATGATATAGAGTTGCATCACATAGAGGGGATGTGCAGGAAGTACTTAGATTGACTCCAAACTAAAAAGGTGTAGGAGAAGGTTTACAATCTATCATTTTAAACCTTTGAAGAAGATCTAGAGTGTATTTTTGTTGACACAATGAAACTCTTGCATCCGTTAGATTTATTTGGATCCCAAGAAAGTAATGAGCTAGACCCAGATCAGCCATATCAATTCTTTTAGAGAGGGAGTATTTTATAGTCTTAATGTGAGTGAAGTCACTACCAATAAGTAGTAGATCATCAACATATAGAATACTTATGGTGATTTTTCCTTCATCTCTTCAAATGTAGACTATGTTATCAGAATCACAATAAGAAAAACTTAAGGAAAGAAGGAAGGAGTCCATTTTTTCATACCAATATCTAGGAGCTTGTTTGAGGCCATAGAGAGACTTCTTTAGCCTACAAAAAAGAGAGGAGTCTTGAGTGAAACCAACAGGTTGTTCCATGAATATCTCTTCCTTTAATTCTCCATGTAAGAAAGAACTTTTTACATCCATTTGAAAGATATACCACTTTTGGAAAGTAGCCAGAGCAAGAACCAGTCTAAAAAAATCCATTTTGGCAACTGGTGCAAATGTTTTAGCATAATCAATTCCTTCAATTTGAGAGAAACCTTTGGCTACTAGGTGAGATTTGTGTTTTTGTTCTATAAATATATTTACAATGAACTAATTTCCTTCCTTTAGGTAGGGGAACTAAATCCCAAGTTTTATTTTTTATTAAGGAAGAGAATTCATTTTCCATGGCATCATCCCATTCTTTAATACCAATTGCTTCTTTGAAGGATTGAGAATCAGAAGAAATAGACTGATAGACAAGACCAATGCCTATGGATTTGGTTAATCTGGATGATGGAATATTTTGGATGTAAGGATTAGCTTATTTAACAATGGTGTGGGCCCATTTTGGCATAGTGGAAGGAGTAGAAGGAGTGGAAAGACTTTGAGTTGGAGTTATAGGTTCCTCATATTGATAATCAATCTCTAAATTAATCTCTGAAGTTTGTTTTTCATTATATTGATGTTCTACTATATGATAAGGTTCAATAGAGGAAGAGGATGGTTGAGGATCTTTCTGAGGGAATGTTTCATCAAATTGGACATTCCTATGAAAAAGGCATCATGATTTGTGGGATCAAGGAGCTTGTATGCTTTCATTTCCTTACAATAACCAAAAAAGATGAGTTTTTTTCTTTTCTTATCTAGAGCCTTCATTTTCTTATTTGGGATGTGCATCCAAGTAGTACACCCAAAAATATTGAAGAAGGAGACATCCAGTTTTGAGCCAGTCCATGCTTTTTCAAGAGCTAAAGGGTCAAGACCTTTATGAGGTGTATAGTTTTGAATATAGTTTGCACATTTAATAGCTTCTGCCAAAAAACCTTTTGGAAGATCTCTTGAATGGAACATACAATTTTCCATTTCCTTCAATGTTCAGTTTTTCCTCTTTGCAATGCCATTTTTCTGTGGATTATGGGAGATAGAATGCTGATGAATTGTGCCATAACTTGAACAAAATATTGATAACTCATTATTGTAGTATTTCCCCCATTATCTGTGCAAATTTGTTTGATGTTGCAAGAGGCCTAATTTTCAACTAAGGCTTTAAAGATTTTAAAATGGGATAGAACACCACTTTTGTATTTTAGGAAGTAGACCCAAGTTCCTCTGGAAAAGTCATCAATGAAAGTTAGATCATATTTTGCTCCTTTGAAAGAAGGCTATGGTAAAAACATCAAGTCACTATGAATTAACTCTAGAGGGGATGAGGATTTTAGAGAACCACTTGGGTGGAAAGGATCTTGATGTTGCTTTCCAAGATCACATCTAGGACATAATCCATAAAAATAAGAGACTTGAGTTAAACATGTTACCATTTCATAGGTGTTCAATTACTTTAGGTATTTATAACTAAGATGACCAAACCTTTCATGCCAAATTTTGCTTTCAAGATCTCCATGAGCCACAAAACAGGAGGTCCCTTCTGGATTTTTGAATCCTTTTAAGTGAAATAGGTGAGTGTTGTGATCGATATCTCCTTTGGCTATAAGAGAGTGGGGGTCTTGAAAGTCTCTTATCTCAACTCCTGTTGGAGAGAAAAAAATATTTTTTCCCTTTCCATAAGTACAAATATGATATATGGAGAGGAGATATGTTGCAATATTTGGAACATAGAGAACATTATTTATAGAGCTACCATCAATGGATATGTCACCCTTTCCTTTTACTAGGATAAAGGAAGAGTCACCAACTTCTATGCTACATGTTGAACTTGAGGAGATAGAAGATAATGACTCATCTGAAGCAGTTATGTGATGAGTTGCTCCAGAATATAGGACCCAATAATTAGATGAAGTATCGGTGGTCTTCCCTTGAACATTTAGGGCTTTTCCTATATATTTTTTATTGTCTATATTTTGATCCTTCATAGCTACCTCTAGTTGTTGTAATCTTTTCCAGTATTTGTTTGCACAATGACCATTCTTTTTGTAGTGAGTACAAGTTATGGGATTCCTTTCTTTCTTTTTGAATTTTTTGTTAGTAGAGGTGGAGGCTACTAAGTCTTTTGAGGAAGAGTAAGAGATCTCATATTTTGTAAAAAAAATTTCTTACCTAGTTAGTCTATCACAAAATTCTTCTAAGGAGGGCATTTTAAAAGTTGCACTAAGAGCATCTTTTGTAGATAGAAAGGTGGCTGCAAAGATTTGAAATACACCATTTAGTTTAGAAATAATTATATGAATGCATTCTTCTTCACTTTTATTCTTCCCACTGAATTTTTTTTGAGTGAGGACTTCTTTGAATTTGGTGAGAAAGTCAACAATATTGTTGAAGTCTTCAGGAGATATTGTTGTTAATTATGCTTCTAGTTGCATTGATCTTATTTCATCTAATTTCCCAAATACTTTATTTAGTTTATTCCAACTTTCATAAGGATTTTTACAATATGTAATGTGAAACCATAAGCTTTCATTTACATTAGAGCTTATAATACCCATTGTTTCATACATATTCCATTTATGAATAAATTTTTCATATTCTTTTTCAAACTTAGGTTGCTTTTCTTATAATAGGTGTGTGAGCCCTTTTGAGAAATTAGATTTAATATTTTGGGTTTCCATGTATGGTATTTATGAGGAGTGAAAGGATCAATTGTATTCATTGAATTCATTTTGCCAAATAAAATTGAAGTGAACCCAAAATTCCCCCATTTAACTTTAATTTAGAGAATACAATGGATATTAGTGAATAGAAGCCTTTAAGAAACACCAAATATCTCAAAATACCTGCCCTAATGAGAGGGAAGTAATTTTGAGGATATTTGATATTAATCTTAGGCTAATGAGAACAAATATTCTAGGCCTATTTATCTTTTCTCCTCAAATACCAGCTCTTACAAGAGGGAAACTATAATTATTTAGTAGATTTTATACTTGGAACATAGGCTTTTAATCAGTTAGACTCCTATATTGGTTATATTAATAACCCACTCTTACGTGAGGGAAACTATAAGTTATTTAGAATTTCCAATATAGGTGAATAGTTGATTTAATGTATTTGCTCTTTAGAAATTTTTAAGAAAGGAATTATGAATTGAGAATAAAATAGATTAACAAGGGTTAATTAAAGAGATATCCTCACTTAAATTCCTTTATAAAAAATATATATATATATAAATTAAGAAAATCTTTGTAAAAAATTAATCAAAATAAGTTCATTAATATAGAGACCTATTGCAATAAAGGAAATAATGAAATAATATATATTAATGATATATCCTCAATTTCATCCACTAAAAAAATCTCTATATAATATTAAATAAATTTGGAAAGAAAATTAATTAGAACAAAGTAAGTTGTTTAATATAGAGATTTGCTTTAATAAGGAATTAAAGAAAGAATAAAATATTTTTATTTAATATCTTTAATGTATTAAGGAATGTAATTTGAAATCAATTATCCTCACTTATATTTCATTACCAAGATTTATAAACAAATGACTAATAACAAAGGTAATGAGGAAAAAAAAAAAGAGGCAAAAATTGACGCAATAAGAACCCCCCTCGATGCTATGATAGGTGCAAAAAGGCACCTATTAAACCCCCCAAAAAAATTATATTATAGATATTACAACTATCCTTTATATCTTCTGGTCAAGGAGAGGCCGGAAAGAAAAGGATAGAAACTTTTGAAGGCTACAATTTTAAACAGAGATGAGATGTATATTTTTATCTTAAAAAACTTAGCATATCTGAGCTAAAATTTAATTGACATCAGATAGAGGATAAGAGGCAATGAAGAAATGTTGATGATGCATCTGTCAACAAACAAGCGACGCCAATGGGTAGCGAGGAAGGAGCTTTGAAAGGCTACGATTCACTGCACTAAGAGTTGAGTAGGGCAGAAACATAAAATATTATAACGATACCCAGGGTTATGCATAAGGGGTTGGACTCGATGTACTTGTAAAAAATGGCGAATCTTAATCGAAATCAAAGAAAATCTTAAGAAAATAAAATCAGTCATTTTCACACCAAAATTTGGGGTATTTGAAGCCCTAAAAAGTAAGGTCATATTTGGGGAAACTTTTGACCTATTAAATCACCTTTTAACTTCATACAAACACCACCATTAGATCAGGCTCGAAAAGAGCTTTCCAACGAGTACAAATATGCATATGTTTAGATATATATTGTGACGAATTGACCCTAATAAAAAATTGAGCTGAAAATTTTAGATGAATGGGCCGATGTCGAGGGTCCTCATATTCACCAATTTCCAACTTTAGAAATCCTAATATTTTCCCAATTTGTGAATATTCACCACTATGCATAACCTTGATGATACCTGAAGGGTCAACATCCACGAGAAGCGTGATTGGAGGTATGAAAAATGTAAACTTTTAAAGATTTACTTCTTATCACTGCACCTGAAAGGTTAATAAAGGAAGTGAACTTTATAAAAAAGTAAATAATTTATTACCACCTCTTGCTGCAATTTTAATACATAGGGAAGGCATCGTAGTACGCAGAGAAGGTTTTGAGAAGATAAGAGTCCTAGAAGATGCTAGAAAGGCACACACTATAGAGGCTCTTAGGAATGAGGATGTTACAATATTCATTTTAGCAAAGAGTCTCTTGTGGTTGCGTATGTGAAATGCAAGAAAGGTACTTGAAGTAGCAAAGAAGGCAGTGAGAAGAGAGACTTCCCAAAATATGAGAGGAAGGCAACGATGCCACACATACAGAGATATTCTTAAAAATAGAAGATGTTGGGCATAAAAAAACCTAACACAAAGCACAGAATGAGTTCTACTAAATATCCATCTATGACGCACTTGCAGAGATCCTCAAAGGACAGAATACGATAGGCACCACTAAAATATCATCAGTATAATGCTTAAATGAAGAAACACTATTCAAAACAAGAGAATAATATTATTCAAACATTGTTAATATGATTATATAACAAAAAAAACTAAAGTTCTTCCTGAGCACCGAAGGACAAAAAAAATGGAAGAAGTTCGAGTTGAATGAAGATTTAGAAATCACAATATCTTCAAACGATTGATATTTAATTAGGAAAATACCCATTTTATGATACGTAGTCTCTATGTGTGCCAATATAAGTGGTGGCCAAAAGCCACATTTCTAAAAAAATAAATGGACTTTGGTCTATTCAAAGTTAGACCAAAAGTCCATTCTATTTTGATGCAAGGAGCGCTACTTCCTCTAATTAAAGATATCACGAAGATATAACGAAATCCAAACTTCAATTAAAAAAATTATATTACCCACCAAAATATTAATTCCTACAAATATTTAGTCTCCACTTTTGAGTGATACGCAGTGATGGCTAAATGGAGCCGAAGCGAGCTGCGTTCGAGATGGAGAAAAAATTAAAAAATAGGTATTTGAGGAGGACACATAAAATTGCAAAAAAAAATGAGAAGAGTATTTGTATAACAAGGTAAAACAATATTTATCCATATTTTACCATAAACAAACTCCTCAAAAAAATACAGATATAAAAAAACAATCTACAAAAGATATAAAACCTCTTTCTTTAAAAAAAAAAAACAAAAGATAAGAGAGTAAGAACCAGTTCAAGAGGTTACCTTCAAGAGAGAATGCCTAGCATAATATATCCTACTCTGGTACCATGTTAGAATTTCCCAAGAGTAGAACTACAAAGCATTACAATATTTGAAGAAACAAAATAGAACTGATTGATTATTCCATGGATCAACTTTGTATAAATAACAAAGTTGATCATTGAGAGCCGTTGGATTACAACAACTCATCAAATCTGATATAGACTATAACTGAGAGTTCACCTGACTCATGAAGGAGTGGAAAATCAAGTAATTCTATCCTAGTAGAACTTAATAGAATAATTACTTATTCTAACAGATGTGGAAGTGAAGAGTCTAAGTAGGGCCTCTCAACATAGCAGAAATTGTTAGTTTATATTTTAAATATTGAAATGATTACTCACACTCATTGGTCCAGATAAATTAGGCATCCTTATTCAACAAGTTATGTAGAGGTTTTGCGGTTTTACTAATTTTTTTAATAAAATAGTTGTAATATCCCACGAAGCCCATGAAACTATAGACATCTCTCATGGTTTGGGAAGTAGGTAGATTTTTAATTACCTTAATTTTTTGATTGTCAACCTTAATCCTTGTGGTAGAGATATGATGTCCTAACACTATCCCCTCTTGCATCAACATAAAGCACTTTTAATTATTGAGGGATAGGTTGGTTTCCTAGCAGTGTTGGAGTGCTTTCTCCAGGTTACCTATGGCTTCTTCAAAAGTTTCACCATAAACGATGAAGTCATCCATGTAAACTTCCATAATTTCACCCACCATGTCTAAAAATATACTAAGCACTACTCGTTGAAAAGTGGTAGGTGCGTTACATAACTCAAATGGTAAGAATCGGTAAGTAAAAGTCCCCTATGGATATGTAAACATGGTTTTGTCCTGGTCTTGATCCCCTAATTGAATTTGGTTATATCCACTAAGCCCATTTAGGAATAAAAAATATTTTCATCCTACTAAGGTGTCTTGGACTTGGTCAACAAAGGGTAGGGGGAAATGGTATTTTCTAGTGGATTTATTTAACATCTCGTAATCAATACAAATGCACAACTTATAATTTTTCTTAGGCACCACCACTAAAGGTGATACCCATTGACTATCCAATATAGGATACATAAATCCAGTTGACAATTTTTTTTGTAATTTATCTTTGAAAATTTATTTCATTGCTGGATTCCTTATTCTTTGGGGCCATCTTATTGATCTTAAATCATATTCCAAACATATTTTATGTGTGCAGAATTTAGGTGTAATCCCCCTCATGTCTTTGTAATCCCATGTAAAATCAGTTTGATTTTTGACTAGTCCTTCAATTTGTCCTCTTGAGCAATTGACAACTCATTATTAATATTCAACACTCTACCAAGTGCTACCTCTATTTATTTGACATGATTCTCCTTACTGCCTACAAGTGGATATTCTAGAGGAGGATGTGAGGATTTACCTTGGAAAAAGTGTTTTATGACTTGATATTCATCGATGTCATCCTCTATCTCATCTAGAGCCATTATTGGTTGAAGTATTGGCAAGGTATTGATGAGCACCAAAAATGCTCATATTTTTGTATATGTACTAATGGTTTTTGCACGACATTATATCATGAGTTGTGTATTTTATGAAGCATTATGTATATATTTAATAAAATCATGTGTATTATCTAATCTATGTGTGAAGTGTGTTGTGTGTAGCTATTTCCCTAATTTTTTCATATTTTGCTCAGTTGAGGTCCTAGATGGACCTGGCACAGTTTCGTTTAATTAAAATAAGGTAAACTAAAGCATGCACCTTATTGATGAAGGTGCATTACTGAAATAGGTGCCATACTAAGGTAGGTGCCTTACTGAGGTAGGTACCTTACTGAGGTAGGCACGTTACTGAGGTAGGTGCCTTACTAAGTAAGGCGCCTTATCGAGGTAGTATCCTTACTAAAGTAAGCATCTTACCGAATTAGGTGCCTTACTAAGGTCGATACTCGAATTATGTGTGTTGACCGCAACGGTTAGAGGACCCTGTTGATCACTGTTCTACATCATTTGTGGGAAACAATATATGGATGATTTGCCCCATCTAGAGTGGGTGAACATGTAACAACTTACAATGTCAGACCGTAATGAAGTGGAGATCATCCGATTACAAGGAAATGATGCAGAGTTATTTATCGTGCACTGATTATAGTAACTGAATTGTCCTAGTTTAGGCCAAACTGAGATGTCGGTTGTAACAGAACTATTGCAGGAAGATCTATGTGTGTAGTATATAAACACATAGACTTCCTTGTAGTGGGAGAGACATATTTGATAGAGCATTTTTGTATGTAATATTCCATTGCATTATTAATAAAGTTGAGCATTCGTTAGTAGCGCCTCGTTTGTGAGAATTATCGGCCAGGATCTTCCTAGAGCTCGGGCCCACTCCAAGCCAGTATTCCTCCCCTCTTAGTTATTTATGTAATTTCATTATGCATGGTAGTATGTTTATGTCTTAGGCTTAAGCTTAGTTATCTTAGAGGTGTGTTTATTTATAAGAAACAATTTCATTTCGTGTGTTTATTTCATATGTATTATTATTTATGAATGATTTTTATTGAGGCGGATGATATTATTGATGTTATACATACACCCCCCAATAGTAGTTGAACGGGTCATCTCTAAAATGGTAATGTGACTAGTCTCAACCGTGACCCTTCGCAAACTTACGAGTTCCTAGGATTGATAAATTAAATGAAAAGTGCTATGACAAATATAGGACAAATTCACCAGTGTTTGGAACCTAATATTTTGGCATCATTTCCAAGGAAGCGTCACTAAGAGAATGTTTACATTACCACTTAAAGACCTTCAGCTTGACATTGTATGAGTCCACCAATAAAAAGAAGACCCGACGATCATTTTATAAAATAGAGTCTACCAGATCAGTTAGAGTCCGAATAAGACTTAGAATTTGAACTAGATTCTCCTGACTCATCGTCAGCAGTCCACTAGAGTCAGAGTCTTCACTTCATGCAAAGTGCCTTCTCATCTCACCAACCTAAGAAAGAACAAATTATCGTAAACCCATTGCTTAAGAGGACACCCTCAGAGGAATCCCTACTGTGGAAATTCATAGAGGATCGAACTATAACACCAATTAATTTCAAGGCTCTGACTTAGAGAGTTTTGAACGACCGAGAGATGATAGACGCAGTATTAGAGACCATATTTCATAAAAAATGGTAGAAGAAGTCTCATATAGGTTTAGTTTCCTGATAGATGAAGGAGTAGGAGACTCCAAAATGAAAAATATTTCCCCTGCCCATCTCCCTACCTTTAGGGGATACCCAACTGAAGACCCTGACCTATTTTTATTTAAATTTGATGTCAGATTCTTCACTTCATGCAAAGTGCCTCCTCATCTCACCAACCTAAGAAAGAACAAATTATCATAAATCCATTACTTAAGAGGACACCCTCAGATGAATCCCTACTATGGAAAGTCATAGAGGATCGGACTATAACACTAGTTGATTTCAAGGCTCTAACTCAGAGAGTTTTGAACGACCCAGAGATGATAGATGATGTATTAGAGACCGCATTTCCTAAAAATTTGTAGAAGAAAAAATATCATCTAGGTTTAGTTTCCCGATAGAGGAAGGGGTTGGAGACTCCAAAATGAAAAATATTTCCCCTACCCATCTCCCTACCTTCAGGGGATACCCAACCGAAGACCCTGACCTATTTTTATTTAAATTTGATGTATTGTGTAGGTCTGATGACTCAGATGACTCAGCCCTATGGTGGTTCATTGGGTTGGGGAACAAGCAGATCTCCACATGGGACGGTATGAATAAGCTCTTTCTAGAGAAATATCAAGACTTCGAAAGAGCATGATATTCCAGAGAGGAAGTCCTCAACATTACATAGATTGAGGATAAATCCCTAGAGGAATACTGGGAAAGGTTAAATTTTAACTTGTAGTGATCCCCTCATGCAAATTTAGGGGATAAGTCCCTCGAAAGTATTTTCTTAATGGGACTAAACAACGAGTTGTTGGAAGCGATGAATATGATCTTTTGAGGAGACGTTTACCAGAATGCTATGGAAGATATCTGATAATTATGCCAGAATTACTCACGGAGGAGAGGTAATCCAACTTCCAAGATAGTTAAAGTGATCGCATCAGTTACAAAAATAGAGATAGGTAACATGCTGGAGGATTTAAAAAGTGAAATGCTATCCTATCTAGATCTATAGTTGGACACAATATTGTTGGAGAAGAAGAAATAGGATAACGATGCAACATTAACCTTTTTCTGCCCCAAATGTAGAGGGAAGCATGCCATGAACGCCTATCCAGAGAACAAGGTCAGAGTATGTGTGGTTTTCTAGATAAATCATAAAACTTTATTGTGCCCACAACTACCCAATGCTAAAGAAGATGCTAACGTAATCGAAGCCTACTTTGTGGGAAATCAGAGGAATTGGCAACAAAACCCCATGGGAAATATGTCTACGAGGATGCCACCTTATGGAGGAGGACCATATATTCCATAGGGGCAGCCTCCACCACCTAACATGGGATGGTGGGGACCACCACCCTATATGAACATACCTTCAGGTATGACATTCTCAAATCAGAAAATATGGATGCCATGTTCACAGTCGTGGAGGAGCCACGTCCCATGGAATACACTTCCTCAAAATATGGTGCAAGGACTGCCTCAGCAATGCTTACCAGCCCTACCTATAGTAAGACCTATGCAGTTACAAGTACAGTCGACGGTGAACCCAAAAAATAAGGTAAACCAATTGGCATACCAGGTGGAAGGAGAGATGTATCCAATGTACCAGATTAGTTGTAATCCAATACAACTTAGATCAGGCAAGCATCTAGGAGTAGCAACACCTTCTCTGTTAGAAGTGGAGGAGGAATTAGAAGACTCCCATCTGATAGAAGATGTGGGGGAAGAAATAGTTGTTGAGAAAATAGGGGCCCCATTCCCTAAATGGTTGTAAGAGAAAAATAAGTCGACATAGCGCGAGTTTGATATCCTATCAATCCTGAAAAATCTCACTATAACTATCCCACTTTTCCAAGCTATTTGGGACATGCCCATACACACTAAAGTAATAAAATAAATATGCCTAAGGAAATCGAGATGACAAACAACACAAACCATCAATGTCATGCAAAATTTAGTCGACTTGATTATGGGGAATGAATGTAATCCCAAATATGTAGACCCAGGCAGCCTGTTATTGACAATAAAAATAAGAGGGCACTCACTAGCAAATACATTGGTCGATATGGGGGCAGCCATCAACGTAATGTTGTAAGACACCATGCAGAATCTAGAACTCACTGATATGAAGCCCACCAAAATGGTGTTACATTTGGCCGATCGATCCATGGTGGCACTAGAAGGAATGCTCGAAGACGTCATAGAAATAGTTGATGCATGAGAGTATCTGGCAGACTTTTTAGTGCTACAATCTAAAACTGGGCTGGGTGGTTACCCACTCATCCTAGGGAGACCATGGTTAGCTATTATTGAAGCCTGCATCAGCTATCATGACAGACTAATTACTATTTTATATGGCTAACATGTCAAGAGATTAACAATCTCTACCCTATCCCAATCGATGGATACACTGGGAGACCCTAAAATAGAAAATTAGGAGGACAGTCTACTATCTATACTCCAACCATTTATGGCATTAATAGAAGCAGAGGATGAGGCCGAAGAGGATGGCATCATCTCAAGATTATTTCATGAAGAATCATCTCTCCAAAATCTTGAGTCACCATTGGTGGGTGCTTACGACCATCACACTGAACAAATCGATGTTGGGCATGGCAAAACGTTGAACATCAGCTGTGAGCTGACCACCGCAGAGTTGGTAGAATTGAAGGAGTTCCTAGCTGAACATAAACAAGCATTCACATGGGATTATGCGGAAATGAAAGGAATCAGTCCGAAGGTGTGAGCTCATCGTATTTATCTGGAAGAACAGTTAAACCCTATCATACAACCGTAGAGAAGGATACCCTACCATGAAGGAAATTATCACGGTCGAGCTACAAAATCTCTTGATGGTGGGATTCATCTACCTGATCTCGGATAGTCAATGGGTGTCACCATTGGTGGTGGTCCCTAAAAATAATGGGAAATGGAGGATCTATGTTTACTACAGATCGCTGAATAAGGTGACTAAAAAGGACCATTTTCCATTTCCTTTCATTGACTAAGTGCTAGACACGTTGTTTGGGAGGAAATAATTTTCCTGAATGGATTCAATGGGTATAATAAAATTGATATTGTGAAAGAATATCAATATAAGACAACATTCACCTGCCCATGGGGACCGTTTCCATAAAGGGCGCTACCTTTTGGGCTATGCAATACACCAGCCACCTTCTAGAGGGCAGTGCTTAGCCTATTCTAGGATATGATAGGAAAATAAATCAAATTATATATGGATGATTTCACCATTTACGAGGAAATTTTTGATGAGGCGATGAAAAATTTGGAGCATGTACTCTAGAGGTGCGAGGAAACCAATCTATCCCTTAGCAATGAAAAATGTTTTATGATGATGTAGTAAGGTATAGTGTTAGGGAATCATCTCTCGATAGAAGATATTAAAGTAGATCACAAGAATATAGAAGTCATAAAAGACTTACCCAACCCAAAAACATAGAGGGAGGTAAGGATTTTCCTCAGCTCTACCAGGTACTATAGATAATTTATCGCCAATTTTAGTAAAATTGCCAAACCGCTACACACCCTATTGACGAAGGACGTAGAATTTATCTAGACAAACGACTATGAGCAAGCATTTCAGATGCTAAAGGAGAATATGATCTATGCCCCAGTGTTACGAGACCCAAATTGGTCTGTCCCATTCCACATATATTGTGATGCATCCAATAATGCAATTGGGACAATCCTCGAGAAGTAGGATGGCGAGAAGTTCTACACCATATATTATATCAGCAAGAACTTAGCATGGGCTAAGCTTAATTACATGATAATTGATGAGGCCTAGAAATGCCTCAATCATAACATATTTTGAACACTAAAATTGCCTCTAAAATCTTATGTTTTATCTGATATGTTAGTTAAGTTGATTCAATATGCTGTATATTAACCATTTTGTATGATCAATGTATTTGGAATATTATATGCTGATTTTACAGGTTTTTGCATAGTTTTGTGTTCTTTTTGCTATGAATTGCTAAAATGGGATATGATTAGAATAATAGCAACATTTCACTAATCATGTTTTGATTTGTCTCAAGCATTTATTTCACCTAAATCTGGCAACAATGCAAGCAAACTGTTGCTGTGCAGCAAAAACTGGTCTTTCCCATGTAAATTCCAGCTAGTTGTCCATAAATAGCAAGGCATGGAATTCACATGTGGAAAGCGATGAAGACCATTGGAATTTGATCTTAAGAGATAACCCACCTAAGAGATGCAAAATAAATCACTGGAAAAGCACACATTTGTTCATTCCAAAGTATCTTCGAAATGAATAGATATCTTCGGAATGAGAGAACACATCTTCAGAATGAGCGGATCTTCGAAATGAGTGAATCTTCAGAATGCAGTATCTTCAGAATGAGTGGATCTTCGGAATGAGAATTGTAGTATCTTCGGAATGAGAACTGCAGTATCTTCAAAATGAGCGATATTTGGAATGAGAATTGCATTGTCTTCGGAATGAAGCCACTTATCTTCGGAATGAAAACAGAGTGTGCTTTTTGACTTGTTGACCGATTTTTGAAGCCAAAAAAAGGGAAATAAAGGTTGGAAAAGGTAAAGGAAAAGATATTCCATCTGTCTTTGCCGTCATTTCTGACCAAATCCATCATTAAGGGAAAGATCAAGTTTTAATCTTCTTCTAGGATAAAACTAGAATTTGTTGCAACATTGTAGGATTAGATCTTTTGAGATATTCTTTGTTTGTAATTAGACCTTAGGACATCTATAAATATTTCTCCCATTCAGGTTGAGCTAGGTAGTAGTAGCAGCAAGAAGTAGAAAATAAGGAAGCTAGGAAGAAGCAAAAAATAGGTAGAATTTGACTGTTACAGTCTTGTAACAGGTTTTCAACAGAATTATTGTAATCATGTTCTTTAATCAATAAAGTGCGCCAGTTCTATTTCATATTGCTTGTAAATGAGTGTGATTAAGATTTAGAGATAGAGAGAGACTTACACCTTCTTCTGGACAAGGAGGCTGGCCACTTCCAGACCTAGGAGGAGGACTAACAGCAGGTTTTATTCTGATTTTGTTGTAGCAGAATGAGTTGTAGAACTTGTTATTTCAATTGCTTGTAAACAACTGACAATATCTACAGTATTAGTTTATTTATGCTTAGATTAATCTTGTGCTTAGTGTTTTAGCTATAATATTTACTTTCAGCAAAGCTTCCATTTTATTTTAGACTGTTATTTTTAGAATTTGTTGTTTTTCTATAATTTCTTGCATTTTATGTTTTGTTGTCAACTCCTGCACAGAAGATTGACAACCTTCTGTTACAGAGTCTTGACAGTTTTCATTTCCATCTTAGAATTAGACTTTCATTGCTGCAAGAGTAATTATATTTCCTTTCTACAATTAGGATCAGACTTTCAATTCTGCAACTGTTATTTCTGCAATATAATTAGGTCTCATTTTGCAATTGTAATTAGGACTTCATTTCTGCAGTTAATGATTAGTTTTCAATTCTGCAACTTAGATTAAGATTTAATTCATGCAATTTAGAAATAGGAATGTCCTAAAACCCCCCACACAACCGATTTCACCAATAAAACCTGTTGCTCTAGATTGACCTAAGTTATAGTTGTTTCACCTCTTCTTTCGCATATAGCCTTGTACACTGCCCTGGATTGACAGATTCATTGAGAATTAATGATGGTATAACGACTACGCATCATTTTGGCACCGTTGCCGAGGAATAGTGTTTCCAAAAGAAAACAAACAGTCCAATAGCTGTAATCAGACTAAGCTATGAAAATTCAGGTTAAAATTTGAATACAATAGCCGAGGAAGATAACAACTATTGACTTAATTTATGTCATTTAGGAGTAAACATGAATGAGTAAGTCTAGGGATGAAAAAGGTAGAACTACCCCAAAGGATCCCTGGCTTGTTCCATTAAGGAGATCTTCATGCCTAAGGGGTGAATCACCTGTGTTTGAACTACCAAAAAGATTGATAGAAAAAACACCAGTCTCACCATCATTAGAACATTCTAAGAAAGGAAAATCATCAATTTTATCATCATTAGAATATCCTAAGGAATACAATTCATCAGACTCATCATCAACAGAGAGGCTTGGACCTCTTGAGAGAAAAATTTGGGAAGCTTTAACTTCTCCCAACAAACAGGAAACTATGGCAAAAGGAGGCAATATAGATGGCCAACATGGCTATGTTCATAATGAAGGAGATGATCATGATATACTCCAACCTTCCAAAACATTTGAATATCCTATTCGTCTGAATCCAACACAAAACTCTCCCATGAAGACCATTTCACCTTCAGTACTTCCAACCTTCCGAGGTGTTGTATCTAAATATCCTGATCAGTTTTTGTTTGAATTTAAGGTAGTATGTCAGACCTATGATTATATAAATGACAATCAGAAACTTAAGGTTTTTCCCTCAACACTCAAGGATTCAGCATTATGCTGGTTGAGCTTAGAGCCTAATTCCATAAGAACCTAGGATCAAATGGAGACTGTCTTTTTAGACAAATATCAGGAATATTGTCGTGTAAGGAATAGAAAATATGAGTTATTCAGAATCAAGCAAGAAGATGATGAGACATTGGAAGATTATCTTGATAGGTTCTCCTTTGTTCAAAGGAGATGTGGACTTGTAGAACTAGAATTATGTAAAACCATATTTTTGAGAGGATTGCAAGATGAATCTAGAGAAGTTCTGGATTTGATGGGAAAATGGGATGTAACCACTCTCAGTAATGAGGAAATTATGGATCTCTGTAGGAATTACTCTCGCACTAAGCAGAGAAGAAGAAAAAGCCGCACAAATGGCACTGATGTAAAGGACCTTATAGAGGAACTTGCAAATTTCAAAATTGATATTATAGTGCACCTAAACACTACTTTGGGGGAAATGTCTGCAAAAGCAAAAAACATAGAACCTTTGGCAATTTATTGCCCAAGATGTAGAAATAAACATGCTTTGCAGGAATGTCCTTTGAATAAAACATCTATCTTAGCCATTTTTAGTATTTGTTCAAAAAGGCATTCAACTGATCAATGCCACCTGCTACCACAACTCAAAACTGTGTCAGAAAACCAGATCGAGGAACTCAACTATATTGGACCAAAACAAGGGGGAAATTTTTCTCAATACCAAAATCCCCCTCATTTTCCTACAAATTGGGGGCATAATCCTGGTACTATGCCTTGGGGACAATCAAAACCACCCCAACATCCTTGGAATTATCCTCAATGGACAAATTCCCAAGAATGGCCACAAGCAAATTGGAGTAACCCAGCCTTGAATCAGAATCAAAACAACCCCTCATGGAATCAAAACAACCCATCTTGGAATCAAAATAATCTAACCTGGAATCAAAATCAGACTAATCCACATTGGATGCAAAACCAACCACAATGGAGTCAGCAATACCAGTCCTATCCAAGGTAGCAAAGGAATCAAGGTCAAACTCAGCATTTGTTGCTTGCACCTAATCAAAATTTTCAAGAAAAACAATAGCAAACATAGCAAGTGAAACAACCTCAATTGCCAGCTCAACCAGTCACTAATCCAAATAGCATGAGATATACACCTCTTGTCTATGTGGTGCAAGTCAAGAAAATGTTGAAATTAATGTTTTTGATTGTAGTAACATCCAACTTCGTTCAGGAAAAGTTGTACCTCAACCAGTTTCAAATGAAATCAAAGAAAATGAAGAGCAAGAATCATCAGAACCAGAGAAAATCCAACCAACAATGGAGATAGAAGAAAAATTAGAACTAGAGAGAATCCAACCAACAATAGAGAAAGAGAAAAAAATAGAACCACAAGCAGAACAATTACCAAGGATAATTCCATATCCTGAAAGACTCAATGCAATACCAGAAAATTCTGAGTCGAATTGGTCAAAGAACTCAAAAAGTTGACTATATCATTGCCCTTATTGCAAGCCATTAAGGAAATACCGAGAGATTAACAGATCTTGTCTAAAATTTGTGCATTAAAAGAATAGGAAGAAAGAAGAAAACATTTCCCAAGACTGTGCAGGTTGAAGGAAAAATAGCTTATCTCTTATCTGGAAAACTAGTACCTCCAAAGTATAGTGACCCAAGAAGTCCAGTTATCATAGTTACCATAGGTTCAGTACCAATATCAAATGTTTTAGTATATCTAGGAGCTGCAATAAACGTCATGACCAAGGATACAATGAAACAATTACAGCTCAAACATCTCAGCCCCACATTTACGAGTTTTAGAAATGGTCGATAGGTCAGTTGCAAAACTCGAAGGTATCATTGAAGATGTCCCTATAGAAGTTTCTTCTTGGGAATTCCCTGTAGATTTTCTGGTTTTACAGCCAAGAAATTTAGCACATGGATATCCCATTATTTTGGGAAGACCTTGGCTTGCAACTGCAGTAGCCTTCATAGACTGCAGATCTAGAAATATGACTATTTCAAATGGTATTGATCTGAAATAGATTTCTTTATATCCTCCTGCAAAACCATCCTAGCAAATTTTTAGGTCAGTTATGGTTTTATGACTCAGAGGAAGAACCAGAAGATGTCATTTCTACACTAGCTACCTTAGTAGTAAGAGAACACACAGAAGACCTCGATGACACGAGAAAATTTAGAAAATGAAACAATCTCGATGAATGTTCTGCATGAACAAGGTTTAGAAGGGGAAGCAAAAAATATCCAATAGTTGTTAAGTAATGAGGAGAATCAAAAATCTAAAGATGAACCATCTGTACTATCACAGGGAAACTCTATTTCACTACCACATGGATGGCACCATCATCTGATTTTTCCTTCTCATTGTTCCATACAAGATATGCTTCCCTCAAGCAGCAATAAAATAGAAACTGCTTCTTTTCTACCATCTCAGCAATGTCCTCTTAATCCCTTAATCACCGGGTATGAAGGAGTGAATTCAATCCTTCTAAATACAAAACAAATAGAAGTCCAGCCAAGCAAATTTCTGAACATCTACAGCCAGCTTACCAGGGAAGAGGAAGAGAAATTGATAGTTGTCTTGCAGAAGCATGTTCATGCTTTTTCTTGGAACTACAAAGATATGTAAGGAGTTCATCTTGATATATGTACCCACAGAATCTATACTGAAGAAGTCAAGCCAGTTAGACAACCCCAAAGAAGATTGAATCCTGTCTTAAGAGATATTATGAAAAGAAATTGAAAAACTTCTGGAAGTAGGATTCATTTACCCAATTTCTGATAGCCAATGGGTTTCTCCATTGGTAATAGTTCCAAAGAAAAATGGAAAAATGAGAGTATGTGTAGACTATAGAGAGTTGAATAAGGTGACATACAAAGACCATTTTCCATTACCTTTCATAGATCAGGTGTTAGATAATCTTGTTCGGAAAAAGATACTTTTGTTTTCTTGATGGATTTAGTGGATATAATCAAATTCAGATTGCACCTGAAGATCAAGAGAAGACAAATTTTACATGTCCATGGGGAACATTTGCCTATGGGGTTTTACCTTTTGGTTTGTGTAATGCTCCAACAACTTTTCAATGAGCGAGTCCTAGCAATTTTTGCTGATCGACCACCAAAAGTGTTGAAATATACATGGATGATTTCATAGTATGTGGACAAACTTTTGATTTTACATTGGAAAATCTTGACAAAGTCTTAACTTGCTGTGAAACATACCACTTATCCTTGAATCCAGAAAAATGCTTCATGATGATGAAGGAAGGGATAGTTCTTGGTCATCACATCTCTCCTGAAGGGATCCAATTTGATCCAAAGAAGGTGGAAATTATCAAGAATCTCCTTCCTCCTAAAACTCAGACTAATGTCAGAAGCTTCCTAGGAAACATTGGTTTTTACCACAGGTTTATTCCCAACTTTAGTACAATAGCCAGTCCTATGTTTGCCCTATTGACTAAATATTCTGAATTCTCCTGGACTGCAAAGTGTCAGGAAGCATTTGAAGCTCTGAAAGAGAAATTAATAACTCTACCTGTGCTCAGAGGACCTAATCGGACATTACCATTTCACATACAGACTGATGCCTCCAATACAACAATTGGAGCAGCATTAGGACAAATTGATAATGGTGAAAATTATACCATCTACAAAATTAGCAAGAACTTGATAGGAGCCGAGAAAAATTATACAACAATTGAGAAGGAATTCCTAGCAATAATTTATGCCATCAACAAATTCAGACATTATATCACAGGTTATCAAATATTTATTCACACAGAACATACAACCATTAAGTATTTGATGAATAAACCTATGGTAAGTGCAAGAATTATTTGTTGGTTGTTGTTGCTGCAAGAATTTGATATCACTATAATCAACAAACCAGGAAAAGCTAATGTTGTGGCAGATTTATTGTCCAGGTTGCAGAACACAGATGAAGAGGAATTGATTGATGACACTTTTCCTAATGAAAAACTATTTGCTATATCAGTCCAATCACCTTGGTTTGCAGATATAGCCAATTATTTTGTCACAGGGAAAGTTCCTCCACATTTCACTTCAAAACAAAAAAAACAATTGATCAAACAAAGTTCTTTTGAATGGATTAAGGGTATGCTTTTTAAGTGCAGTCCTGACCATGTGTTACGTAGGTGCATCCGAAAGGATGAAGTGTATGATATCCTTAGAGTTTGTCATGATGAACCCTCAAGTGGACACTATTCTGTAAAAAGCACAGTTAGGAAAATCTTAGGTACAGGATATTATTGGCCATCTCTTCACAAGGATGTGAAAAAGTACATTAGGCATTGTGATGCATGCCAAAGAATGGTGAAACCCACTCATACAAATGAGATGCCACTGCAGCCTCAAATGGTTTTAGAACCATTTGAGAGGTGGGGGCTTGATTTTGTAGGACCTATTGATCCACCTTCTCAAGGAAATGTGCATATTCTAGTATGCACTGATTACCTGACAAAGTGGGTAGAGGTGCGTGCTTTCAAACATGCTCGTGAAGAGAAGGTCACTGATTTCTTGTATACTCAAATTTTTCAGAGATTTGGAGCTCCATGGTCTATCACCACTACAAGATTTTGATCTTACTATAATCAACAAGCCCAAAAAATACAATGTAGTCACGACTAATTCTAGCAGACTACACAATGGTAGAAGACCAGTTCTCGAACGAGCATCTATTCATCATCAATGAATAGACATCATGGTATGCAAATAGTGTCAATTATCTGGCCACTAGGAGAACCTTACTTGCCCTCTCATACTAAGAGAAGCAAGGGGTGATTGAAAATAGTGACTCATATTAGTGGATTGATGGTCTCCTATTTAAAATAATGCCCGACCAGATCGTAAGAAGGTGCATGGCAGAGCACAAATTTGTGGAGATACTAAAGGCCTGCCATAAAAATCCTTGTGGTGGCCACTTATAAAGAAGAAGGACTGCATATAAGGTATTGCAGACTGGGTATTTTTAGCCCTCGTTGTTCAAATATGCAACTACATACACCAATAAATGTAATGAATACCAGAGGATGGACTGACTGACCCATAGGGATGAAATGCCCCTGTAGCCTCACGTACACATCGAGCCCTTTGATAAATGGGCCATGGGTTTCATGGGACCCATCAACCCATATTCAACCAAATGGAGGTACATTCTAGTATGTATAGATTGTCACTAAATGGATCGAGGTCCAGGTGCTAAGAGACTTCAAGGAGCAGATGATCACTGAATTCCTATTTTCCCATATTTTTATGAGTTTTGGGGTGCCCAAGGAGATTACAATAGACCAGGGACCCCAATTCACATCTATATTAATTAATGAGCTGATGGAACAGTACCAGGTTTGACATAATAGGACTACCCCATATGTTAGGATCCTCAATCCTAACATTATTAGTTAGTATTAGTTAGTATTATTAATCATTTAATTATTATATTATTAACTTATAAAGTGAACCATCACAACCCTTCATAATGTTAACCATCACGTATCTTCATACATGAACCATCATGTCTCTTCACCAACGTAGCTTTAGGGTAGATATATATATTAGGTTGGCCATCCATATAAAAGCATCCAAGAAGAAGAATAAGAATCATAGATTCTAAAGGAGGGATCCCCCTATAGCGGAAAATTGATTACAAGGGAGCCCCATTTGAGTGGCCTACGATTACATTTACATTAATTTGTTAATAATTTTATAGTAAGACCTTGGGGTCTTACAATTTGGTATCAGAGCCATGTGGGATCCAACCATGTGGTATTTGCTCAAAGATATTTATCAAATCACTTATGTGCATGAGTATCAAACTCGGTTTGAGGATATCACCAAACACAACACAAGATTGGATGAATAAATTCTCATCAATGGCTTCATTAGGGGATTAAAAGAGGAAATTAGAATGGAGGTGACAAGGTTCAATCCCTATACCATGATGCAGACCTATGGATTGGTAAAATTAGCTGAAGATAAAATTAATGCACAACAACGATTAGGGAAACCACTTATGGAAAACATTTTGACCACTTACATCACTCCCAAACCTATGCATAATGGAAGGGAAGAAAGCACTTACACAACCCCCAAATCTAACCAAACTTTACGAATTAAACATCTTAGCTTTGAGGATATGAAGGAACGATAAGCAAAAGGACTCTGTGATAATTGTGATGAACAATTTGGACCCCACCATAAATTTGATACACTAACATTGTATTTATTGAAGTAAGTTGATCCTGTCTCTCCATAGAGCAAGCAGATGAGGTAGTTGTGTCCGAAGCGGCCAGTGCACCTACTCACCATAATGAAGACAATGAGGTAGATGTGCAAGAAGTGATTTATGTACCAAGCAAGGATGAGGTATACATACCCAAAGTGATCAATGCTAGCCAAACATGAACTCTACAATACCTACAAATACCTTCCTCACCAATAGTTATTTCTTACCATATGACCAAACCTATTCGGAACCAACGCAGAGTGACTACACACTCCTTCTCCGTTGGCTCTACCAAGGAACCAAAAAAGGATATGAAATCATTACCATCACTTTTGATGTGTCATTCTAAAGTATTTGAGGAACCCCAAGGGTTTCCCTCCCATCGTCATCATGATTTTCCTAAGGAAGATTCTACTATTTTTCTTGGTAACCCCCCGCTAATGCTTCATCCTTCTCGATATCCCTGCCTACAAAAGGATGCCATTAAAAGAGTCCAAGAACTTACACAAATCCTTCTTGGAAAACAAAGGACAAATATTCTCACTTTGAGCTTTGAGGACAAATATATTTTTAAGGAGGGTGGCATGTTAGGATCCTCAATCCTAACATTATTAGTTAGTATTAGTTAGTATTATTAATCATTTAATTATTATATTATTAACTTATAAAGTGAACCATCACAACCCTTCATAACGTGAACCATCACGTCTCTTCATACGTGAACCATCATGTCTCTTCACCAACATAGCTTTAGGGTATATATATATATTAGGTTGGCCATCCATATCAAATCATCCAAGAAGAAGAATAAGAATCATAGATTCTAAAGGAGGGAGCCCCCTATAGTGGCAAAGCGATTACAAGGGAGCCCCCTTTGAGTGGCTTGCAATTACATTTACATTAATTTGTTAATAATTTTATAGTAAGACCTTGGGGTCTTACCACCATACCATTTGTAGGTGAATTGACAGATAGAGGTAACTAACAAGGAAATAGAAAATATCCTGACAAAGACCATACAGTAGCATAGGAAGGATTAGGCTGTAAGATTATCAAAGGTAGTATGGGCATATAATACAATGTGGAAGTCAAACACTGTTTTTACCCCCTTTCGATTTGTCTATGGGAAAGACGCAATGATGCCAATCGAATTTGAAGTTAAGATACTTAGAAAAATGGTCTAATTGGACTTGAACCTAGATAATGCATTGAAGGAATGAATTTAGCAACTAAATCAACTGGATGAATTTTGCAAGGACGCCCTATAAAGAACAAAAATTGTGCAAAGGCAAAGGAAGTTGTAGCATGACCACCATATTAAAAAGAAATAATTCAAAGGATACTGGGTACTATTGTACGAATCCAAGTTCCAAGAGCGAAAGGGGAAGCTGATGTAGATATGGATGGGACCGTATGAGGTGGTAAAAATAATCAATAATGGTGTTTTACGGGTCAAGAAGATTGACGGTAGCAACACAATCCTAACAGCTAATGGCCACTGGGTGCGGTCATACCATACGTATGAATGATTGCTGGTGGAAACTATAATAGGTGTGGGGGAGACCCCATCCAAGTAAAATCTCCCAAATTCTCTACAACATGGTGGACACAAGGAAGTCCACCAAAGACTAGTTAAAATAGGTTACTATTCTTTTATCTTACTATGTGTTTTGCAGGGATAATGCCTACATGCAAGCTATAGGCATCCTGAGAGCTAGGGCCTAACAGGCATGAACCCTGTTTAACTACATTTTTTTTTTGTATTTTTTTTTGTAGGGACATGGCTTGATTGTTCAAACAATAGGCATATGGTAAAACTAGGCCTAGGTCAGCTTAGCATCCATATACCTACGTATTAGGAGGATAACAATTGTTCAGGCATGGGGGGATGCAAAATTCCTCATCAAATGTCCCTGTGCTTGAACGAGGCAGATACTGACGAGAATTTTGAGACTTTATCAACCTCACATCAAAATACACATCAGCCATCATTAATTTTTCAATAATAAGGAAAGGACACCTTACTTTAGAGGAGCAGCACCTTGCTCTAGAGGAGCAGTGCCTTACTCTGGCGCCTTACTCTAAAGGAGCGGTCCCTTACTCTAGAGGAGCGACACCTTACTCTGGCACCTTACTCTGGAGGAGCAACGCCTTACCTTGGTGCCTTACTCTGGAGAAGCTGCACCTTACTCTTACACATTACTCAGGAGCAACGGTGCCTTACTCTGGAGAAGTGACGCCTTACTATACCACCTTACTCAGGAGAAACAACGTCATACTCTGGTGCCTTACTCTAGAGTAGCGATGCCTTACTTTTGTGCCTTACTCTAGAGGAGCAGTGCCTTACTCTAGAACCTTACTTAGGAGAAGTGGTGCCTTACTCAGGAGGAGTGACACCTTACCCTGGCACCTTACTCAGGAGGAGTGATGCCTTACATCACTAAGAAGGCATCAGATTAAAAAAAAATCATCTTTAGGGGGGTTGTTGTCATGAGGACGTGATAATTCTTAGACATGGGGGGAAGTGGCACCTTACTCGGGTGCCTTACTCTTGAGGAACGATGCCTCACTCCATAGGAGAAGTGCCTTACTCTAGGCACCTTATCCCGCAATCCAGGCCACCCCCGAATGTTCATGTATAATATATATATATATGATGGTTAAAGTAATGCCTTACCTTTGCGCCTTACTAAGTTAGGTGCCATGTTGGTGCCTTACCCAGTTAGGAGCCTTATTGGCACCTTATCAGGTTAGGCACCTTACTAAGTTATATTCCCTACTAGCACCTTACTCAAGTAGGTTCCTCTATAAATTCAAATCACATGCAAAAATTGGAAGTACGAGGAGAAACTAAAGCCAATACCATCATGTCATTTGATAGGGATTCGAAAGTGCCCAAACATATTTCAAAATCATTGGGTAGGATTTCTGCACGTCCCAAGGCCAACCGCCAAAGAGATATGCGTCCCAACCTAAACCAATAGGATCCACCATGTTTATAGTAGTAGGGCCTTGAGCGAACCAGGAATGTGGTACCCAAAGGTGACATAATCAACACATGGGAAAAACATCATCGAATGGTAATTTGACACACTCCACGCAACATGAAATGACCAATTAGGTATGTGCATGATTTTAATTAGATATATATGTAATTTTTATATAATATAATCTCAGAAATGATGATGGTGCAAGAAGGAAAAATCACCCCTCATGCCTAATATGTCCTGCCAAAATTAATTTGAGTGGTGTACCCTACTAGACCCAACATGGAACTGTTGAGCAAGGTGCAGCAATAGTATTGTCATTGTTGTCAACACAGTCAGATAGATCGATTGATGCAGTGGAAAGGAGTTCAGTGATGTAGTGGACAAGAGTTAAGAGGTTCTTCAGAGTATGTACAGTGATTATCCAAAAGATCGAAGTGGCCCATATGCAAAAAATCAAAAGAAAATCACAAGGAAGAAAACTGTCGTGATATCGCGACATGTTGAGAAGCAAGAAAACTATCGCGATATCGTGACATGTTGAGAAACAAGAAAACTATCACGATATCGCGACATGTTGAGAGGAAAGAAAACTGTCGTGATATCACGACATGTTGAGAGAAAGCAAAACTGTCACGATATCACGACATGTTGAGAAGAAAGAAAAACTGTCACGATTTCATGACATGTTCGGAGAGAGCGCAAGCAAGAAAAATTGTCACGATTTCATGACATGTTCGGAGAGAAAGTGCAAGCAAGCAAAACTGTCACAATTTCGTGACATGTTCGGAGAGAAAGTGCAAGCAAGAAAAACTGTCGCGATTTCACGACATGTTCGGAGAGAAAGCGCAAGCAAGATAAACTATCGTGATTTTGTGACATATTGCAAGAGAGATAGTACGGAAGAAAAAGTGTCGTGATTTCGCGACATGTTGGAAGAGAGAATGGCAAGTAGAAAAAGTGTCATGATTTCGCAACATGTTGGAAGAGAAAAAGACAAGTAGAAAAAGTGTCACAATTTTACAACATATTGCAAGAGAAAGAGGAGAGAGAAAAATGTGTCATGATTTCGTGACATATTGGTGTAGCGATTTCGCAAAATGTTTCATTTTTGTGGGCCAAAGCAAAGAGAAAGTGGAGAGAGAAAAAGGTGTAGCGATTTCGCGAAATGTTTCATTTTTGCGGGCCAAAGCAAAGAGAAAGTGGAGAGAGAAAAAGGTGTCGCAATTTCACGACATGTTTCATTTTTGTGGTCCAAAGCGAAGAGAAAATGCGAGGAAAAAGTATCGCAATATCGCGACATGTTGCATTTTCACGGTCCGAAGCGAAGAGAAAATGCAAGGAGGAAAAAGTGTCGCAATATCGCGACATGTTGCATTTTCGCGGTCCGAAGCGAAGAGAAAATGCAAGGAGGAAAAAGTGTCGCGATATCACATGTAGCATTTTCACGGTCCAAAGTGAAGAGGAAGGCAGAGAAGGAAAAGTGTCGCGATATCGCGAAATGTCGCATTTTCGCGACTTGAAAAGAGCATGAAGGCCGAGAAGGAAAAGTGTCACCGCGACATGTCACATTTTCATGACTTGAAAAGAGTAGGAAGGCCGAGAAGAAAAAGTGTCATGATATCGCAACATGTCGCATTTTCGTGACTCTAGGAGGAAAGAGAAAGTAAGAAGGCAGAAGTGTCGTGATATCGCGACAAAAGTAAAAAGGAAGAGTATGGAGGCAAAAGTGTCACGATATCACGACATGTTGTGTTTTCACGGGTACAAACCAAGTAAAGCAGCAAGGAGGCGAAAGTGTTGCGATATCGCGACATGTTATGTTTTCACGGGTACAAGCCGAGAAGAGGACAAAGAGGTTGAAGTGTCACGATTTCATGACAGGTCACCTTGGCGCGGACTAAGAAGAGAACCCAGCCGAAATAAGATATGTGACCATTAACTGAAGGTATACAATAGTTACAGGGGCAGTTACAAAGAAAAATCATGCAGCTAAATTAAGAACAATTAACTGAAGTTATACGACAGTTATAGGGGCCATTACAGAAGAAATATCATGTAGATAAAATAAGAATAGTGAACTAAAGTCAGAACGATAGTTACAGGGTTAGTTACGAGTTGCATGCGAGAATATGGAAGGTAAAAATAGAGTGATAACTTTGTTATAAAATGAGGTCTACGTGGAGAATTAAAGTGCTGCTGAAACAAAGAAAAATCGCTCGGGATTAAAGCGAGGCGGAGTTAATCTTGCGAAGGGAGCAAGAGGAGAGCGAGCAGGGTGTGTGTTGTGTGAAGAGTGGGCAATGTTGAGAAAGCAATAGACCAATCAGGGTCTTGTAAAAGTGAAGGCATATTTATGTCAATCTTCTAGTTTTAGAACATAATTCCAAGTTGGTGCTTGGCATCAGGGGTTGGTGCTCCTTCCAATTGGTGTTGGTCAATCAGGGGTTGGTGCTCCTTTCTATTGGTGTAGATAAATCATGGGTTGGTGCTCCTTTCTGTTGGTGCAGATAAATCAGGGGTTGGTGCTCATTTCTGTTGTTGCAGATAACTCAGGGGTTGGTGCTCCTTCCAGTGGGTGTTGGTAAATTGATTGTAAAATTGTTATTTTGCAAAGGCTGGATTTGGATGGGAGTCCAAAAAGTCTATTTTGAGGAGTAGCCAAAACTGGTGAACCTCGATACATCTTGTGTTGTGTGATGCTTTTTGGTATATTTGCTTTATTAAGTTTTAATATTTCATTGTTTAGGCATTAAGAATTGCAGATTCAAGTTTTTAAGAGCTACACTGATTCACCCCCCCTCTCAGTGTCATTGTGAGACTAAAAATTGGTATCAGAGCCAGTTTCCCTTATCAGGCTAAATCAGATAGGGGTGATCTTGGATTAGTACACAATGGGTAAGAAGAATAGATCCTCCTCAAATAAGGCATCTCAGTCAGTTTCAATTCTTGTGGAAGAGAAAATTGAACTAGAAAATATAGGAGTGAATTCTGAAAAGATAGAAGGAGTGAACTCTGAAGCATGTGATGAAAACCTTGAGGGTGAAGTATATCTAGAAGGTGAGTTGATCGCTGCACTTGAAGAGTTGAATATAGAAAGGAAAAAGAACAAAATACTGTCCAAGAAGTTTGAATAATATGAGGATAATATTGAAGATCTCTTCTTGCAAATTCATAAAGCCAAGAAAATAGAAGAAGCTTTGAAGTCACACCTGGATGATAAAAGCGATGTTTACAGCAAACAAGAAGAGGAGATTGTTTTATTGAAGAAACAACTAGAAGAGGCCAATACAAATCTCAAATTTGAGAAGAGCACGAAGTTGCTAGATGAAATGATAAGGCAACAAAGAAGCCCCATGTCTAAGCTTGGTCTTGGATGTAAAGTCGAACAACCTTCATCTTCCAAATATGCAGAGAAGAAGTTCACTGTTGAAGGATCGAAGCAAGAAAAGTCTGAAGCTGAATCTTCAAAAGGAAGAAAATATCAAAGGAGATCTATAGCAAAGCAACCACAACAAAATAGGTTCTATCACTCTCACTCTATACATAATAATGCTTTTAATGGCTATTGTTTTAGATGCAACCATTATGTTCACAAGGCAATTTATTGTGGATTGAATAATAGATCAAAGAGTTATGATGATAGAAATACATCTACTTTTCCGATTGAACACCATGTGCAATGTTTTAAATGTAATGGTCATGGGCACATAGCAAGGTCTTGTCCAAAAACTTTTGTATCTAATCTAAGGCAAGACAGTAGATTTCATCAGACACAAAGAATGCAACATAGACAGGTAAGAAATCATGTGCATCAAAGAAAGGCAAAAAATCATCCATCAAGGATGTACAAGAGACAACCACCCAAGAGAAATG
This sequence comes from Wollemia nobilis, assembly GCA_028583015.1. NCBI lineage: Eukaryota > Viridiplantae > Streptophyta > Pinopsida > Araucariales > Araucariaceae > Wollemia > Wollemia nobilis. Next base: position 1,193,699 of record JAQPPZ010002023.1, read on the forward strand.
TTCAAGTTCACGAAAAGGTTCAAAATAGGGATGCAGTTGAAAAACTCAAGCCCAAGTTCAAGAAAGGTTGGAGAAATAAAAAAGAGAGGAAATCATGTCTCCTTGGACTGAAGGAGATTACTCCTCTATTGCATTAAGCAGCTCCAGGTAGCACATCCTCAGGGGGAGCAATGTTAAAGTTTTATTTTAATGCTCCTATGTATTTGTGTGATTATCTGAGGATGAAAGGAAAGTAGTCAGGGAGTTTTTGTATAGTTGTCAAAATGTGTTCCAGTTCATGTAGATGTTTGTGGAGATAGTATCAAACTGATGTGCTTCAGCAGAACAATATGGTGAACAACCAGGTTTTCGATGCAGCAGCTGATAGGCGTTATCTGAGATAGAACATGCAGCATAGGCCGACGTGTCATTGAAGCCTGTAACATTCCCAATCTCTAGATAAAATAGAATTTGTGTTGTGAGTGGGAAGGCATGCATTTCTTAACCAAAATTACAACACATCGTTTGGTATAAGAGAGCATTAATTTTCTTTAAAGAAGTAGCAGTTGTCAAAGAGATGCCAGAGTCAAAGCAAACAGTGGCACTAGCACCCAGTTGGTCAAGAGTACCAAGTGGCACATGCAAGGCAGAGACGTTGAGAGAATAGAACCCAAGTGGTGAAGCACGAAGGAGGAAAAGATGCCTATGCACCTAAGAAAGTCTTGCATTATTGGAGGAATGCGAGATATTTCTTGAGGAATCCCTTGATCGCAGCCAAGAGAAATGCTCCCTAGAATCACGTGAAGAACGTTAGCCTAAGATGTTGAGTAGCCCTAACATATGCCCTAGCAGGAAGCAGAATACCGAGAGTTGATGACTATGCACAGATTGAGGTTCCAACGCTAGAGGTAACGGTCCAGAAGTATGAGTTTGAGTAAGGTGCACTATAGTTTGCCGTGAAGCGTTTAACAAAATATTGTCTCCTATTTTGAACAGTTGAAAGTAAGGTGTGACCAGCGGTGACTATAGAAAACATAGACCAAGTTGAAAAAGTAAGAAGGGATTTGGTTGGTGTTGTGGTATTGTGTTTGATGCTTGCACAAAGTTGGCAGTAAAACTGCAGTGTTGATACAGTGTTGGACAAAATTTGGTACAAGTGTGAGTCACTTGTCAATTTTGTTGACAGATGTGAAATCAGCGTTTTTGAAATGGGAAGCTTAAAGAAGAGGTTTATATTAATTATGGCGGACCAGGAAATAAAACACACAACTACACTCATGAATTCAAAAATTCCTCTGTATTAAATCTGGAAAAATACATTAAAAATAGCCCGCAGGCTTACAAATGACCAGCGCTCGGCTTGGTCTTCAAAATCACACCACCGATCCACCACCTCGCTTAATACATTCAACTCAGTTTTTATAGAGGCCCCGACCCTCTTAAGCATCAACTCACGCATTAATCGGGACACCCACCCGATTAATTACAAAGACTGGGTTTTTAAAGAGGCCCCGACCCTCTGAAACATTAACACAAAAATCGAGACACCAACCCGATTTAAGACCCCTCTTCGCATGGTTCCTGTCACCACTGAATCCGTCAGATTCTCTGCGCGACCCATCCTCTTCGTCTCCCACGCTCCTGGATAACCACCCGCTTTAACTGCACCTTGTGCCACATGTCATTTTTTGAATGGCCCCCAAAAATACCGCCTGTCACGATTTTCCCGCCATCTCCTTCTCCTTCTCCGCCTTCTTCTCTCTCCGCTGTGATATCGCGACATGTCGTGATATCGCGATGTTTCCTCTTCCCTGCGCTCCTTTCCCTTTTTTGTCACGATATCGTGACATGTCGCGATATCGTGACATGTCGCGATATTGCGACCATTTTGCCTTCGAGCCTTGATTTCAAATTTACATCGCGATATCGCGACGTCGCAATATCATGACCTCGCGACGTCGCGACCTCCCCACCACCTTCTTTTTTGCTCTGATTCTCGTCTTGCAACCTCCACACCGCCTTCTCTTCTGCTCTAATTCTTGTCGCGACATCGTGATGTCGCGACATCGTGATGTCGTGATATCGCGATGTCGCGATATCGTGACCATTTCATCGTTCTACCCTCCGCTCTGATTCTCTTCACGATATCACGACAGGTCACGATATCGTGACCTTTGCCTTCAGCTGCCCCTCGTCTACCTGCACTGGTCACGATTTCATGACATGTCACGAAATCATGACAACTCAACTGCTTTCCTCCGTTGCTGCCTTGCTATCATGATTTCGTGACCATTTTGCCTTCTGCCCTGTCTTCACCCCGACATCGTGATTTCACAACATCGTGAAATAGCACTGTCACGATTTCGCTACCCTTTTGCATTTTCGCCTTCACTTTCACTTCCTGTCACGATTTCGCAACGTCACAATATCGCGATGTCGCGATATCACGACAAACTCCTGCCTCTGCCTCCTCCTCGTCTGGACGTCGCAAAATCGTGACATCACGATTTTGCTACTATTTTCTTCCTCTACCTTAGAAAAAAATTTGTGCTTTCTTCTTCTTCTTCCTAAGTCGACTCTTCAGCACTGGCTTTCTCGCAACTAGATGCCTCTGCATCAGATGTCCCTGGATGCTCCTGTATCAGACACCCGGGGTTAGTGGAGAAGTGATCTTCACTTCTGCAAGGTATGGTTGCTGCTTCTTGTAACACCCCCAGACATTCTTTCACCTCAGTAGTCTGTTCCAACTCCCTCTCCTGGCTTGAATAACTTCTGTCTTCTGTCGGACAGATTCTTTCACTATTGCATACTTCCTCTGCAGCTTGCTTGCACTCCTCTTCTGGGCCACTTAAATTTCTACCTTCTTCCAGGCAGATCTTGGCACTGCTGCACTCTTCTTTGCATGTAACTTTTTTTAGCTTTAGCTTCTGATGCACTCGCGCATCTTTCCTTTTCTTTCTTCACGCATTTTGCGCCGCTCCTCTTGCTCCCGTAATTTTATGCTGAGCCACTCCTCCTGCAGGGCTTGAAATTGTCGTTGCAATGCCAAGAAATCTTCTTCTAGCACCATATATTCCTTACGGTCCCGGATTCTTCGAGGATGCATTTTTTTTTTTTTTAGCTTTTCTCACAAAGCTTTACCGATCCTGGTGTAGCTGCCTCACTGTCGACGATCGGCTAACACGCTCCAAAATCTTAACTCTCTCTCTTAGAACCCTACCATAGATCCTGGTGTAACTGCCTCACGTCCGGCGATCTGTTACACACTCAGGATCACTTGCTCTGATACCACTGATGGCGGACCGAGAAATAAAACACACAACTACACTCACGAATTCGAAAATTCCTCTGTATTAAATCTGGAAAAATACATTAAAAACAGCCCGTAGGCTTACAAATGACCAGCGCTCGGCTTGGTCTTCAAAATCACACCACTGCGTCTATTCCCCGATCCACCACCTCGCTTAATACATTCAACTCAATTTTTATAGAGGTCCCGACCCTCTTAAGCATCAACTAATGCATTAATCGGGACCAACCCGATTTAAGACCCCTCTCCGCATGGTTCCTGTCACCACTGAATCTGTCAGATTCTCTGCGTGACCCATCCTCTTCGTCTCCCGCGCTCCTGGGTAACCACCCGCTTTAACTGCACCTTGTGCCACGTGTCATTTTTTGAATGGCCCCTGAAAATACCGCCTGTCACGGTTTTCCCACCATCTCCTTCTCCTTCTCCGCCTTCTCTCTCCACTCGCGATATTGCGATGTTTCCTCTTCCCTGCGCTCCTTTCCCTTTTTGGTCCCGATATCGTGACATGTCGCGATATCGCAACCATTTTGCCTCCAAGCCCTGATTTCAAATTTACGTCGCGATATCGTGACCTCCCCGCCGCCTTCTCTTCTACTCTGATTCCGGTCGTGACATCACGACGTCGCGATATCGCGACCATTCTGCCATTCTACCCTTCGCTCTGATTCTCGTCGCGATATCATGACAAGTCGCGATATCGAGACCTTTGCCTTCGATTGCCCCTCGTCCGCTTGCACTGGTCACGATTTTGTGATAGTCATGATTTCGTGACATGTCGCAAAATCACAACTCAACTTCTTTCCTCCGTTGCTGCCTTGCTGTCATGATTTTGTGACCATTTTGCCTTCTACCCTGTCTTCACTCCGACGTCACGATTTTGCGATGTCGCAAAATCACACTATCGCGATTTCGCTACCATTTTGCATTTCCGCCTTCACTTTCGCTTCCTGTCGTGATATCACGAAAAACTCCTGCCTCTGCCTCCGCCTCGTCTGGACGTCGCAAAATCGTGACGTCGCGAAATCGCGACGTCGCGATTTCGCTACTGTTTTCTTCCTCTGCATTAGAAAAAAAATTTGTGCCTTATTCTTCTTCTTCCTGATACGACTCTTCAGCACTGGATTTCCCACAACTGGATGCCTCTACATCAGATGTCCCTGGATGCTCCTGCATCAATTAAGCAGCCAGATGGTTTCCATCTTGGTGATGATTGGTTGAGTTGATTTGATTAAGCCTAGTCAAGTTATGTGTGAAGTGATTTTTAATGTTCTCTAAAATAAATTATTCCATCATTCTATGTTGAGTTGATATTGAGGTTAGAAGATATTAAGTCTCTAACAATTCTCTTTATGCTTCTATGAAGTGGATTTGATTTGAGATTGTCATTCATTGTTGAGTTCATTTTGAATACTACTTGAGCATGATTTATTGAGCCTTTGAGAAGGCCTTTGGGAAATATTTGAGGATAGTGTTGGGACAAACTTCTAGAGCAGATTTCAGATAGGTTCTTAGTGAGCTTATTGGAGCAAATTTTGACAGGTTTTGTATAAGCTTGTTATTCAACATTGGACAAGTTCTATGTGAGCTTGTTAAGCAGGTTCTATGTGAGCCTATTAAAAAAGTACAGAGAACAGAGTCTCAATGGATAGAGATCTAGCAGCAAACATAGTTGAAGATAGATCTGAGTGAGGATTCTTCAAGTGGAGAGAGGTCCACCAGTCAGTGCAGTAGAGAGATAGAGTCTTCTATAATATAACAATTGGAGATAGGTCCACCAGTCAGTAGCGGATACCTTCACAATAAAATGGGAGAGGTCATGCTGCCCAAGAACTGACGAGCTATCAGGAGCACATTCTCAGGGGGAGCATTTATATATTTGATTATATTTTTGCTCATGTTTGTAATTTTTGCTAACTGTAATAATTTGTGCCTGAGAATGTTATGCATGGACTCAAGGGGAGTCTGCAGCAGCCCTTTGGTATTATTGTCAAAGGGGGAGAATATTTACAGGAAATTGCACGTGTGTTGCCAACAATTCCAAAGGGGGAGATTGTTGAGCAAGGTGTAGCAACAATATTGTCATTGTTGTCAACATAGTTAGATAGATTGGTTGATGCTCAGACAGATCGGTTGATGCAGTGGATAGGAGTTCAGTGATGCAGTGGACAAGAGTTAAGAGGTTCTTCAGAGTATGTATAGTGATTATCCAAAAGATCGAAGTGGCTCATATGCAAAAAATCAAAAGAAAATCACAAGGAAGAAAAATGTCACGATATCATGACATGTTGAGAAGCAAGAAAATTGTCACGATATCGCGACATGTTGAGAAGCAAGAAAACTGTCACGATATCGTGACATGTTGAGAAGAAATAAAACTGTAGCGATATCGTGACATGTTGAGAGAAATCAAAACTATCGTGATATTGCAACATGTTGAGAAGAAAGAAAAACTATCGTGATTTCGTGACATGTTCGGAGAGAAAGCGCAAGCAAGCAAAACTATCACGATTTTGTGACATGTTCGGAGAGAAAGCGCAAGAAAGCAAAACTGTCACAATTTCATGACATGTTCGGAGAGAAAGCGCAAGCAAGATAAACTGTCATGATTTCGTGACATATTGCAAGAGAGATAGTACGGAAGAAAAAGTGTCACGATTTTGCGACATGTTGGAAGAGAGAATGGCAAGTAGAAAAAGTGTCATGATTTCACGACATGTTGGAAGAGAAAAAGACAAGTAGAAAAAGTGTCGTGATTTCATGACATATTGCAAGAGAAAGAGGAGAGAGAAAAAGGTGTCGCGATTTCATGACATATTGCAAGAGAAAGAGGAGAGAGAAAAAGGTGTCATGATTTCGCAACATGTTTCATTTTCGTGGGCCAAAGCAAAGAGAAAGAGGAGAGAGAAAAAGGTGTCACGATTTCACGACATGTTTCATTTTCGCGGGCCAAAGCAAAGAGAAAGAGGAGAGAGAAAAAGGTGTCGTGATTTCATGACATGTTTCATTTTCATGG